>OY728139.1:493610136-494860136 GCA_963277665.1 Viscum album
TTTATTATTAATTGATTTATCATAAAATATTTTTAGTAATATAGATCATTTTTTTCTTCTCACTTTTAGTTGACACATGATCTATCAGACACCGAAGACGTTAGGAGGATATTATTATCTTTTTTACAAGGATAGGGATGTATTTTGAGTCAACAATGAATTTATAATTCATTTTTGAAGATATAAAAAATAAAAATCCATATCAACTATATAGTTTTTAGATAAAGATATAGATATTAATTTTATTGAAATCAAAGAGTAGAAATCATATTGGTAAGTGAAATGTCAAATGTTTTAAGTGTTTTATTTTATAATCACTAAAAATAATCATATTAATTATTTTTTATCATTAATTAATAATCATTGAGGATATTTAATAGGATAACCATGAAAAAAATGTATACCTTCATACTTTATCTTAGGGAGGGTATCTGTTTCTTAAAGAACAAATAATGACTGATAAGTTTGAAAAATTAAGATTCAATCAAGATCCATAGATATTTTCCCTCCCCCCATCTTGAAATGAAAAATAGAGAAGGGTTAGGATAATAAAAGGGGAATATCTTATAAATGTGTTGAAGGCTATAACAAATAAAATTTTAAGAATAAATTTGATTATTTATAAATAATTTATATTTTATAACATTCAAAAATTTAAATATTCTTTACTAGAATCCTTTGAGTATAAGATCACACAAGGGACCTTCATATCCAATATTTGGAAGGATATTTTGGCTAATGTATGGGGAAAGTAAGAACACATGGGTTGGATATGGGGATACAAGGTGAGTGTATCTATTAAAAAACTATTCTACCATACTAGTATTTATTTTAGGGAGGAAGTATATAAGGGTAACATTCAATATTTAGAATAAAAAATCCAGGTTATAGGAATGAAAATAGAGGATAGTATTAGATTATTCATGCAGTCGATGTTTGCTAACATGCATAGACAATTTCAACTTTCATGTCCCAGACCTCTATAATTAATCGTCTACTTTGAGTTATATGTTGAGGATCCCCAATATAATATTGTAGTATATGAGATCATAAATTATATTTGGGATGACTCACATAAATAAAAATAGAGATGGATTGGATTATGGTAATAATTTGTTATATTATTAATGCATCAACTAGAGTGTCCTTCCCTACTGATGAGGTTGATATAGTTGGATAAAGTTTTGATAATTTCTTATATATCTAGAATTTTATAAAAAATGACCATTGAGGTATATATATATTATATCCTTTATCTAAAATTTTATTTTATTTTTAATATATATATATATATATATATACATATATATATTAGAAATACATTAAAGGTAAATACATATTGTATAAACTGAAATAAAAATTTTAGACCCCTTCAACTTTGAGTACTATTTTTCTAAAATACTTTTATAAATTATCATCGTATGAATTTATGTTATTGGATATCTATGAGATTCTAATGAATATTGAAATCTGTGGGCATGATTTTATACTAATGATTTATAGAAAATATATCTTAGAGCATGTAGTTTCAAATATATAGGCCACATAGTGATGCAAGTCTTTTCCATGTAAATATATTATTATATTTATTTTAATTAAATCAATTTGATATAACTTACTAACTATATTTTTTATGAGGTAACTTCATACACTTTGTATTCAATATGATATGATGTTAGTGTATGGGTTTATGGATCTACAGTGTATTTATCCAGTGAAGAGACAATGATTGATAAAGATAGAAAAAAATATATTTCTCAAATATTTAAGAATGAATTAGTTAAGTTTTGGATGAATAATTATCTTGAGAGGAATGAAACATATATTAATTTATAATGTAAAATTTCTCTTAATTAAATAAATAACTCACATTATATTTTTATATATTAGTGGTTATTTAATTTTTTATGTTTTTTTCCACAAAAAAGCACTGCATACTAGTTATGCTTTATACATGGTGACACACAAAAAAAATTAAAGAAAAATTGGAGAAGTAATTTTGATTATTTTTAATTATTATATATTATAATAATGATTTTTTTTATACTTTTATCATTTTCAAATGGGGAATGGAATCACTATCATCGATTAGTAAAAATAAGGGAAAAAATATCTATTGTGTGTGCACAAAGGTGTATTAATTAATAAGTACTATATTTTAGAGGGTACTTAAATTATTATTTTCAACTGATAATTTATTTATTTTTTAAATATTTATTGCAAATAAGGAGTAGTTGAATGTGGTTATTATATACTAATATTTATGTATGAAATAATTACATCTAGGATAATTAAATCCTTCAAAAGGTTAGGTTTTATTATCACTTTTCCTTGTATTTATCCTTCCATTATATTGATAATGAATGATGGATAGTTTCTTTTTAATTGGTATTTTTTTATGATATTCTAACATGTAATATAATTGAGATAATTAATTTATAGGGTGCATTTTTTGATTATTTTACAAATCTTATTTAGTTTTAGTTCATATCTTTGTATTTATAATGTATAATTTGTATTTTATTTATGAAATTTAAATTTTTTTTTGTTGTTGTAAAAAAGTTTTTAAATAAATAGTTATTATATAATTGTACTTAATGTTTTAATACTTTATTTTTCTTGTTTTTATATAATTTTATTATATTACAGGTTTTTGTATAGTGATTTTAATTTAAATTATTTTAAAAAAAATTCTTTTTTGATATCGTTTTCATAACCGATGTGAAAAATATATTCCATGTTGGTTATAAGATAATTGATTTGTAATGTTCCCATATTATCCATTTTAGGGTTGTTTTTAGTATTTATTAAAATAACCGATGCATAAAATCTATTTACAACATCTCTTATATTAACCAACATTAAAAAAATCAGTAGTAAAAATAAATTTCTAGACTAGTGTCAAAACCCATGTCTTGTACATAGGTAAGAGGTGATTCCAATGATATATTACTCACCTCATCTCACTAAGGGATAGTGATCAAGTGGATGCATGGCCAAGTTTGTGGTGCATTCCCCTCATTCCACCCCCAAACAAAATCCATACATGACCATTCAATACTATCATGATTTCATGCCATCATGGAAAATGGGATATACACACCATAAAGACACATATGATACTACCCAAATTAGACTATGACCAACCTACCTATAACCAAAGACACTTTTACCCTATATACCTATGTGGTATAGCATATATCCACACTCATCACATTAGATGCTATCACTAAGAGGATTGACCTCTTATCCATCATGAATCACTCATAGAGTCTCGCCTGACCATTCATTCATCTCAGTAGCCATTAAGTAACCAAACCTAAAATATAATGGGAAATAATAATTATATTAATAAAGAAAATAAAAAGTAATAAAATAGGGGCTAATCATCAATATCAATTATCAAATGACAATGAAAATGGGAAGGGTAGTCAAAGAAGGCCCAAAGTAAAAAATATCAACCAAACAATAATTGTAACAAACCGAAACCACTCTTCTAGATCCAATACTAAAATTATGATGTGTATTTTTTTAATAAAAATAAACTGAAAAATAAATAGTATATTATACAACAAAGGATAATTTCCAATTTTTATTTTGGAGGATAAGGAAAAACCTTACATAGTATCAGAGTTTAAATTTTTTATAAAATAACTAATTGGATTCTCTTGAACTAACTCCTTAAAGAAATATATCCATCTTTGAACTTCTAAAATACTTGTGAAAAATATTTTAAAAACATTGGGTGAGCATAAAATTACCCATTAAGGGTATTTAAAACTTGTGAAAACTGTTTTTCCTTAAAATACTATAAATATATTTTTTGAAAACATTTTATCACATAAAACATTAGATTGTAATAAATACTTTCTTAACAGTGTTTTCAAAACATAGAATTCATTATTTCAAAATCATTTTAAAATATATATTATTTTAAAACCATTTAATTTCAAAATACATTTTGAAATTGGATTTGTATTTCTCCTTTAAAAATCATTTGAAAATAATAACTTTTATGGTTTAAAAATTATACTTGGAAAATAATAAGAATAACATGTGTAAGATTTCAATATTACTTGTAGGAAAGTGTCCCCTTGAGTTCATTATTCACTCTCATACCTTATCATCTCATTTCATACCCAAGTGCCTAATTCTTTTAGAAAACATTTTTTTGAAAGATATTTATTTCCCATTCGTAACTTAAAAACCTTTAATAATATATTTGAATTATTTTTAAAGAAGAAAATAATTCTATACTTTATTTACTTTAAAAAAATCTCATTTTGTAACAAATTCCAAAATAATAAAGATAAATCCATTATTCCAAAATAATTACTTTTATTTAAAACACATAAACATAATCGTTTAGAAATTAAAACAAAATATTGTATTAAAATGGATGAAATGTCAATAATATTTAGAGATGTTGGATATATATAATATTATTAATGACATTTATGGGTGTACAAAAATATTTTAGACATAAAATGATAAATTTTACGATTAAAACTTAATTTAAATAGAAAAAACACATAATTTGGTTGAATTTATCATGGTAAATTTCATAGAGATGTTATTGAGAAAAAATACTCTTTTTAAAAGTTTTTTAAAATTAAAAAAATAAAAAAAGATTTTTTTTATTTTAAATTATGAAATAAAATTCATATTTGAATAAAACAAAATAAAAGCATTTTTTAAAATGATTTTTCTTACTGGAAAAGTGTTTAAATGAAAACATGATAAATAGTTGTGTGTTTGAAAATAAATAAATTTTTGAAATTTAAATAATTTCCCTTATAAAATTTATTTCATCTATGAACATCTTTAAAATAGATTTTTTTGAAATAAATGAGATATAATTACTTTACATATAATAAAATCATAATTGTTCTTTAAAATAAAAAAATTATTTACGTAAAACATAAAATCATATATGTTTTAAAATAAATAATCCATTATTAATTTTATATTAAATGTAATTTTGATATACTTGAATTTTTGAAAATATTAATATCTCTTACCTTATTTAATGACTAATAAGAACTTGTGCAGTTGTTGGTGTTTGAACACACTGAGAATATAAGAAATGAGAAGGAGTTTCTAGGCGGAGGAGTGTTTTTCTAAGTGGATCCGTTTTAAAACTTCTAAAGAAACCCATTTATTTATAGTCTCCATTATACTATACAAATATATTAAAATAAGAAATATGATACATCAATTTATATCGATGTATTGATATTGGTTTATATATAGTTTAAACTTTGTGGCAGCGATGAAAAAAAATATTATATATCATCTCGCCAAAAATATTAAATGTAGAAAACCACCAATTTTAGGGAGATGTCGATTCCTCAAAACATGTGGTTCATATCTATGGCTTGACGAGCAAGCTGATAACATGTTTAGATATTCATTGTTGATTTGGTGTGATCTATGGAATAAAATGATGAAGTTTAAAATATTATAGGTATATTCGTTTCATATATTTATTTTTATCTTTTTTTTTCAAGCTTCTTCATGAATATTTGTTGAAATTAGACAAATCTAACTAAAATTATTGAAAAAAACAATTTTGATTTGATAAAAGAATTAAAAATCAACACTTTGTCAAACAAGGACATTAGGATGAAGAAAATACATAACGATGATAAATAGGGTACTGCTAAAATAAAAATGATCTTAAAAATATGATTTATAAGAATATTCGGCCACCTAAAATAAGTACACATACACCTACTTTTAAAGATCTAAAAATCAATGTACAAAAGGAGGAATACGATGAGGTCTCTTCCATGAACACCCCACACTCAATTTCTCCCTATCAGCATTCAAAACCCTTTTGATGTTTATCATTTATGGTGTTTGATTCCCCTCATCCACATTTGAATATCCCTTTGCGATCGAAGCCCCCATCCACATTAAAAACTGTTACAAAATATCTATCCACCACTAGCAGTCGATCTCTCTCGACTCGAGCCCTCATTTGCTCTCAGAGCCCTATTGAGATCAAACCTCGAATATGATTCTTGTTTACCACATATTCCCCTTATTTGATTGTCTCATTTTGTGTATTTTTATTTACTTTTTTTAATAAAATTATATTCAAGTTTTTGATTTTATAAAATTTTAATAATACATATATTTTAATAATTATCATATATTAATAAATTTTCTCAAATTTAATCTTCCAAAATATGATTATTCATATCTCTTAAGCCTTAAAATTCAAATTTTATACTTAACATATATATTAACTCCTTTTTTATTTATACAATATATATATATATATATATATTCTATTTTTGTAAACTTAGTTTATAATCTTTATTATTATTGTCTTTATTTAATATCACGTGTCAAGTAAATTCAATGATAGTAATAATATCACTTTTCAAATTCCACACAAATCATATTATGTTTTTTATACAAAAAAATAATTTATTCATGTTGAAATGTGGTTAAAATAGTACATTTATAATTTGAACTATAAAATTTGTTTATATGTGCAATTAATTTCTAAAATCAACTAATAAAAGTCAACTATAAATTGAGTTTAACAAATTTTCTTTTAAGAGTTTCATTAAAATATCTTTTTTACTTATTTACTTTATCAATTAATTATTATTCACTTCCATTTTTTTAATATTATCATTATCATTAGTTTAAAATATATTTATTTATAGTTGGATTATTTTATCCAATATTTATTTGGATTAAAGAAAATCATCTCATAAAATATTCTTTTCAATTTATTTAATATTATTATTAATAATATTGGGTTAATGCTTAAATTAAACTAATAATAACAATAATAAAATAAATAATTTTATTTGAAAACTCTGGATGTTATATTCTCTCCACCTTAAATTAATTTCTCACTCACAATTCCTTCATAATTCATAAGAAAATTATGAATTTCCATCTTCAGAATTATAAAAAACTAGTATGACTGAACTTCTATAATCTTAAGGGTACTTAATTACCTAGAAGATAAAAAAATAATTATGTAACTTAGATTTTTCCTCAAATGAAAATGCTTAATCACCAAATTTTTCAATATCGTGCCTTTGATACCACTATAACTACCTGGAACTACTCTTCCAGATTCAATACTAAAATCAAGCAGTGTATTTTCTTTATTAAAAATTAACTAAAAAATAAATATCAGATTATAAAACAAATGATATTTTCTAGTCCAGGTTTTAGTGGATTCAGAAAAGACCTTACATGATATCATAGTTTAAAAAAATATAAAATAACTACTTGGATTCTCTTGAACCGAATCCTTAAATTAATCTACCTATCTTAGAAATTATTAAACACATTTTAAAAATATTTTAAAAACATGGGGTGAACATAAAAAAAACTGGTAAGGGTTTTTAAAAATAGTGAAAAATAATTTTACTTAAAATACTATAAATCCTTTTTTTGAAAAGATTTTATCATATAAAACATTAGCTTGAAATAAATACTTTATTAATAGAATTTTCAAAACATAAAATCCATTATTTAAAAATCACTTTAAAATACATATTATTTAAAAACCATTTAATTTCAAAATACTTTTTTAAATAGGATTTGGATTTATCCTTTAAACATCCTTTGAAAATAATAAATTTTACGCGTTAAAAATGATACTTGGAAAATATTAGGAAAACCATATTTCCACTTGAAATATATCTTATAGGATAGTGTCCCCTTGAGGTCATGGTTCACTCTCATACCTTATCATCTCATTCAGTACCCAAGTACAAATTTTTTTTTGAATTTTTTTTGCAAGATATTCCTTTCTTATTCATAACCTAAATTTTCTTCAAAACCTACTTGAATTATTTTAAATAATAAATTTATTTTAAAATTTATTTTCTTGGAAAAAATATCATTTTTTACAAAAGTCCAAAAGAATTAAGAGAATTCCATTTTTACCAAAGAATTAACTTTATTTAAAATATATAAACATAATCTTTTATAAATTAAAAAAAAATATTGTTTTAAAATGCATGAAATGTCAAAAATATTTATAGATTATCTCCATATATATTACTATGAATTAAACTCATGGATGTACAAGAACATTTTGCACATAAAATGATAAATTTTATCATTAAAACTTACTTTAAATAGAAAATGAACATAAAATTATAGAATTTATCATGATAAACTGCATAGAGATTTTAGTGAGCTCAAATACCCTTTCTATAAGGGTTTTAAAATTAATCAATAACAAAATAATGTTTTTTTATTATTTAAAATTATGAAATAAATTTCAGATTTGAATTAAATAAAATAGAATCTCTGTTTTTAAAATGAATTTTCTTACTAGAAAAGAGTTTAAATGAAAACATGATAAATAGTTGGGTTTTTTAAAATAAATAAATGTTTGAAATTTAAAACATTCCCCTTAAAAAATTTATTCCATCAATGAACATCTGTAAAATAGGATTTTTAAAATCAATAAAACATAATTCCTTTACATGTAATAAAATCATAATTATTTTGGAAAAAACACAATACTTTAAATAGAACATAAAATCATATATGTTTTAAAATAAATAATCCCTTATTAATTTTAGATTAAAATATAATTTTGATATACTTTATTTTTTGAAAAAATTAACATCCCTTACATTATTTGCACATAATGAATAACTTGGATAGTTGCTAGTGTTTGAACACCTTGAGAAAATGAGAACCAAGGTAAAGAGTTTTGGGGCAGAGAAGTGTTTTTATAAGTTGAAACATTTTAAAAATCCCAAAGAAACCCCTTTTTTTTTAATAAATATTTCCCTATATAAATATATAAAAATAAGAAATCTGATACATCGATTTATTTCGATATATTGATATTGGTTGAGATCTAGTTTGAAAATTGTGGCATCGATGGAATATATATATATATATATATATATATATATATATATATATATATATAATATCATCTCCCCAAAAATAGTAAATCACCAAATTGAGGGATATATTGATTCTTCAAAACATGTGGTTCAGATTTATGGATTGTTGAGCAAGCTCATAACATGTTAGTATAGTCATTGCTGATTAGTTGTGATCCAAGGAATGAAATTGTGAAGTTTAAAATATGATAGGTAAATTTAGTTTATATATTTATTTTAATGTTTTTATTCATTTTATTTAAGATTCTTCATGAATCTTCTTTAAAATGAGATAAATCCAACCGAAATCATCAATTTTTTTTAGATTTAAAACAAGCATGAAAAATAAAAAGAGTGTCAAACATAGACATATGGATAAAGAAAATATAGAATGATGATAAATAGGTTATTTATAAACTAAAAACAATATTCAAAATTAGATTTACAAGAATACTAGGACTTCTAAAACAAATACACATACACCTACCTATTAATATCTACAAATTGATAACAATAGAAGGAAAATGATGGGGTATCTATCGTGAACACCCCGCACTCGATTTCCCCCCATTTGTGTTTGAAACCCTTTTGACATTCATCCTCACAGGTGTTTGATTCCTCTAATTTCCATATGAATATCCCTTCAGAATCGAATGCCCCATCCACATTCTAAACCCATATAAAAAATCTATCCACTTTTGATGATCGATCTCTCTTGACTCAATCCCTCATATTCTTTCAGATCCCTACTAAGCTTGATTCCCAAATCTGATTCTAGGTTACCAAAGACCCCCTAATTTGATTGTCTTATTTTCTTTTTTTTTTATTTATTTTTTAATAAAATTATATTCATGTTTCTGATTTTATAACATTGTAATAATACATATTTTTTTTATAATTATCAAATATTCATAAAATTTATTAAATTTAATATTTAAAAATATGAATATTCATATTTTTTAAGCCTCATAATTCAAATTGTATACTTAATATATATATTAAATCTTTTTTTATTTATACAATATAAATGTACATATTCTATTTTTTTAAACTTAGTTTATAATATTTATTGTTATTGTTTTTATTTAATATCACGTGTCAAGTAAATTTAATTAAAATAATTATTTTACTTTTCTAATGTTATACAAATCTTATTATGTTTTTTATATAAAAACATTAATTTATTCATATTGAAATATGGTTAAAATAGTACATTTATAATTTGAACTATAACATTTTTTATGTATGAAATTAACTGCTAAAGTTAACTGATAAAAATAAAATATAATTTGAGTTTAGTAAATTTTCATTTAAGAGCTTCATTATATTTTATTTATTTAATTATTTACCTTTTTATTGATAAATTATTATTCAATAATATTTTTTTAATAATATTATCAATACTATTGGTTTAAAATATATTTATTTATAATTGGATTATTTTATCCAATATTTATTTTTATTAAATAAAATAATCTCATGAAATATTATTTTTAACTTATTTAATATTTTTGTTATTAATATTGGGTTAATGATTAAATTAAGCTACTAATGAAAATAATAAAATAAATAATTATATTTTAAAACCCAGGATGTTTTAAAAACCCCTTAATAAAAAATGGGCTAAATAAAGAATGATATATAACCAAACCGAATAATATATCACATATCTATCACCCTACCCCATCTCATCTCTCTAGTCCTCATCAAAGCTATCTTCTAGACTACTCATAAAGCACCTCGAGATTTAAACATTCCATCACAAGTTATCATGGGATCAGACTCCCACTATATGATCATATGCCACCACTGATACATCAATATCTTCATATCATGTATGAAATGGTTATGGTATTATTATAGGAGGAATATTAGTGAAACCTTTCTTACATGGTTGTAAGTATCTAAGTAATTATTTGAAACGTTTGACACTATTTTAGTCAGGGCTTACTTTGTCATCATGCCATGTTTTGTCCTCCTATAGTGTGATCACTACTTATGTGAGTATAAAATCAACTAGATGAATAAATTAATGCATGAGACCTTATAATAAAATATAAACATTCTCCTAAATATCAAATCAAAACATGAAATCATTCTAGATCTCACCTTCTATAGGGCCGCATCTTGGTCAATAGGTCTGTCATGCAAGTATCACTACATTACAGGCTAAATGCTTAGTCACTTTGTTTCACATTAGAAAAATAAAGACCATACTAAGTAGGGGAATCACTCTCCTTTCATTCCAATATCTCAATCATTACTATGGATTTACCAAAATACTATGATTTTCTCTAGTGATCACGATAACTATTCATGGATCATTGTAATAATGGGACTATATTCCTGGACCTATCTTTAACTATCAATAAAAATGATGTTGGTACTATCACCCCCCATAAACACTAACATAAATATAAAGGGAACTTATATAAAGAACTAATGAGATTTATTGGTCAATAATATGTTAATAACTATATAAAGGATGATGGTGAATGGTCTCACTCATATCATGATCAATACAAGGTACCTTAAACCATCTCAAGGTTATCCTATAGCCCGATCACATCCTGTGTGTGACCACATAACAAGATCTCACTATGGTTCTATGGCTCAACTCCTATTAGTTAGGGACCTAAGAGTCCTAGACTCTATAACGAACCCCAAAGTGTGTTCCTTAGGTTTTCATACACATATGTCGATAAGGAAACCACTAGAAATCTCATACTAGTCTAACTAACCCTTCACCTAAGGTAAGGTTTTCATACTTTCCATAGATCATCATGAAACATTACATAACATATAAATATATTCAAATATATAATCAATATAGAGATTACATACAAGAATTTATTTTTTTAAAATGGGGTTTCACCCATCTATAGTCAATCAAACCAAACCATTTATTAAATTACACTCTTTTTATATTTCTTTATAATAATTGTTTAATACCACTTTCATAAATATTTTGAAAGGTATATCATGTCATTTAACTCATCTTGGTCTCATGTCAATAAACTAGAGAAAATAACCTTTGGATAAGCATCCCATTTTACTTGAAATCAAGTACCAACCATTCATTTTAAATCACTCATCTTTCTTTAAAAGTTATTTTCTAAATCATTATCCGTTAAATTTTTATTTTAAAGGTTAATTTTTTTTAGAAAGTCAATTCGAGATTCAAGTTGCACCACCATGCAAGCCATTAGGCGAGACACTAACACTCATTCAACCATGAAACCACCAAATGAACCATTTATTAAGTTATGAGGTCCTTTGATAAATATTTGGCAGATTAAAGTAAACCATATTTATAGAATTTTATAATTCCATGAAATAATGATTACTATAATAATAATAGTTACACGAGAATAAAATAACTAGTAAGAAATATTATGTGGGATAAAATAATAAATATTCTCAATAATTAAATACCACCAACCTCAATCACACATCCCATTTTTCAATCTTGGCTCATACTATTAGTCCTTAACTTCATGAGGACATATCTTATCAAAGAAACATATTTTAACAGACACTACACCATTTAATACAAATTTATATAATCGAACTAAAGTCAAAATAATCACCATTAAATGTAATGATGTTAAACCTAGGAGAAAAATGGGGTAGATAAATCAAGACACAAACTTTGGCCTACTTCAACAGAAACCCATTTTTTATTTCAACCTGTTTAAGGGTCAATTTCATCCAAAAATGAATAAACCATTATGAAAACTCACCAAGTGACATATTGAAGTTCCCTTTTGTGTGTAATTGTATTATTTTAAAGTGGTATTTGTTTTTAATTCATTATTTATATATGTATGTTGTCAATGAGATTAGAGTATTTGGTGATGGATTGATAATCCACCCATTGCATAAAGATTAGAGGTATTTCCTGTGAAGTATGGGTAAAAGACAAGAGTTTTCTACCATTGGATATTCAAAGGGAGTTTCTTATGTTTGAAATTTTGTTTGTAATATTTAAATTCTATGAACGTTTTTCTATCATCAGAAAATTGAATATGTTGTTCCTCATGATAATGGCATATATTTAAGCTTGTAGTGCTGTCTACAACTGTTATAAAAGTGTGAAGTGATCGCTATTCTAAACAACATTATAAGATAGTACTGATGGATTAAAAATCTTGATAAATGGGGATATTGAAGACCAAATGTATTGGAAAACCCATTATTTTATGTTGATGCTATTGGGTATTAAATTTGGGGAAGAAACAAAAATTGGATAAAGGTTTAAAGTGTCTTAATTGAGGCGAGAGTTAGAAGTAAAATGAGATACTTTAGAGAAATAAATGTGCATTTGATATACTAAAAGAGTGATTGGGAATTGAAGTGAAGTGTTTAATAAGGTTCAATAAATTTTAAAGGTATTTTGGAAGCATTTGAGAAGTCCGACTAATATTTCAAGTACATTTGGTATTAATTAAATCAAATGTAGAATTATTTTTAAATGCTAGAAAAATGGATAAGTATAGGAAGAAATGTATAAGTAAATTATGAGATATATATGTGTTATTTTACTCAATATACATATCGATATACACTTTTGTGTGTGTAATTATATTCAATGTATCTGTCATTATCTACAACATATGATTTATTTACAGTAGCATATGAATCATTGGATAAAGTGAATATGTCATTGTAAAGTTTATATAAGTAATTAATTCATATGAAGTACTATGTACAATTCAATAGAACCTATGTGTGTGTGATTGAGGGTATTTTTATCAGTTATTTCACTTTTTTTTGTGTCATAAGGCCTCTATTTATGTGTCATACAATACTTAGTGAATATTGAGAAAATTAAAAAAAAATGAAAAATGTGATTTCTAGGTTTAATATCTGAAGGAAGAAATGAATTATGAATATTATTGGACTAATTTTCATGGATCTATATATCATAAAATTAATTTGACATAATAACAAAATATAGGAGAAGTTAATCTTCAAATTGAGAAAATAAAAGAACAAATTAAGAGAGATTTTGAGATACTTTTCATGTCTGAAAAATAATGTTTTTAGAATTTCTTAATTCTGATGAAAATTAAATATGAAGGTGAAAGAGTTGTGATTTAGTGTTCTTAACATCACAAGTGATTGTGGTTCAATAATTTTATGAGAAATATTAATGGGATATGATAATTATATGATCAATTTTTTATCTCTATATGATTTTCAAATGATAATATTTGAAAATCATTAATGGTAATAAAAAATTGATAATTAATTGTGAAGATGTTGGATATGTTATTTTGAATGAAGTAAATTTCACATTTTTTTGTGATTATCGATATAGATATAAAGAGATGAGTTCAATGGGATTTTCTAAACAAGTTTATTCAAGTTGGAGTATATAGTATTTTTATAACCTGACACTCTAAAATAAAGATGGATCCAAGCCTAATTTTTGATTTATTTTATGATTTTATTACATATATTGTGAATGTAATTTATAAATTTATGTGCTTGTTTTTATAGAATAATACTATAATAAGATGAAGTGATCAATAATGTGATAACTTACTAGAAGAGAGACATTCTTCTGAGAGAGAGGAAAAAAGAGAAAAAGTGATGGGTACTCTTGAAAATTACCATGAGAAAATAGTTGAGGATATAAAAATGAAAAGGAGATCTTGGAGCATTTCCACATATAAGAAAAGTGAGAAAAATATGTATGAGATCATGTCCACTAAATAATATAGAGATTTTTATATATTATAAATATTTTAAAAAAAATCTTATTGACCTGTTTATAAAAAATAAAAGGATAGAGAATAATTTATAGTATAGTTCATTTGAGATTGAGTTGGATTGAGAAAAATCTCAATATCTTGAGGATGAGAGGAACAATATTTATTAAAGAGTAAGATCTATTGGGTATCAAAGATAAAGTAATAATTAGAATCCTACTATCATTCTGAGATCATTTCAGTGTGCTAATATATTGAGAAGAATAAAGAAGAAGAACAATAGTGAGAGAAATCTCTTATGCACTATTTTATTCTTAGTTTTGAGCCTTTATTAGTTATAGAGATTATGGATTTTAGAACATCATATGAGATCAAATGAGTGATAAGTATATGTGATAAGGTTTTAATGATCTGTGAAGCTTAGTTACATGTGGAGACTGAATTGCATGAATTATTGTTGAAGAAATACATATATTCAAATACTATGCTATTAAGGGGGCCCATGGGGGTTGGGTGAGTTGGTTCAAGGTGGTGGCGTCCCATCATCGAGGTTCTCGATTCGAGTCCTCACAAAGGCAACATGCACCATTTTCCAGTGATCCTCTCATCCCCTCGACTCCGTAAAAACTGGCCCAAGCCCAAGGGTTGGCCACCATGGGCCTAGCTGGGGAAGTGTGGCACACAGGTGGTGTAAGGCCGCACTTATACACGTGTTAACCGCTAAATTTTTTTGATCAGGCCCCAGAGGAGGTTTTCCAGATCCGCTCATCATCGTTGCAGGGTTTTTTGGATTTGGTTGGTGATAGGGTATGACGAAAGTCATCAAATTGGGCTTGTGCTTTGACACAGGACACGTGCTTGCTGTCAAGCCTTGGAACAGTGAAGTGCTTTTCCATGTTCATATGCTGGGGAGGGGTAGCTTCATGTGTCAGTTTGGTTTGTCTCACTAGAGCTTCGGGTTGTGAATGTTTTAAGTCGAGGATGTCTTGGGTTCCCCCCTTTCTTCCTTTAAAAGGGGGTTTATTTTTCTGTTGAAATAAAAAAAATATAGGCCTTCGGGCCGTTGGAGGAAGGGGAATGAGATATATTTTGTATATGATGTATCAAAATATACACTATTATAGATCTAACTCTAGAAAGATATGAAATAAAAAATTACATATACAAGGTGTGAATCCATAGAACCTATGGAACTCAGGGTATTCTGGGTGATCGTAGTGAGACTCTATGACTTCAGTGACAAGTTGTTGTGTGCAATTCCTATGAGAAACAAAAAAGTTTATGAATTATGAGACTATTTTTAAGTTTGAGAATCACTATTAATTATTTTAGGTGATTAATTATGGGGGAGAAACCATGATTGGGGTGAATAACCAATCATTAAAATTAGTAAGCCTTTTATCCGAACCTTATAAAAAGACCATATGCATCTTTTACTTTCTTTATTACATTGAATATGGTATTTATTACTTGGTTAAAATAATATAGATCTAATTTTCTTAACTATAAATAGATGTTCATAACCAAATGGGATAAAATATTTAAATTATATTTTATAATTGGTAAAAATTATCCATCACTTGATTCACCCCCTTCTCTGGTGTCTATAATAACCCTTAGGGTCATTTAAACTGGAATTAGATTGAGGTTACATCTGGTTGAATCTAGTTTTTTATTTCCTAGGTATTTTATTAGAATCAGATGAAGTACACATTTGAAGTGTTCTCTAAAGAAGATCCTCCGATATAAAATCTAGTTTTTATTCATGTTGTTACTCATATTGATGTTTCTGCTAGGACTATATAAAACTTTAAAATTAGAGAGGTCAAGAATAAGAGGAAAATTTCAAATAAGTTGGAGGAATCACCATTACATAAAGGTATTTATAATGGTAACTATATTGATATATATTTTAGTTATTATTCCTCTAATGAAGAAATTCCAAGATGTGAAGAAGAGAATATTAGTGATAAATCACTTCATGGTTTTTATTCTAAAAGAAAAGGTAATTTGATGAAAGTTCATGATGAAGTTATTTCACAAATATTAGATCATATTAAGGGACTAATAAATAAAAAATCATATCTTGAAAAGGAAACTAATGTTATGGAAGAGGATTTGGATAAAAAGGTTGGCATATACAACACTCTCACAATACTAGTGAGAGAAAAGTATGAAACATTATCAATATTTAATGAAAGGTATGTTTAAGATGTTTATAACTTAAAAAGACTAGTTTTTGAGAAGGATATGTTCATAACTATTTTTTTGAGAAGGATATGTTCATAACTATTTTTACTGAAGTTATTCACGCATTCGAGAAGCTACATAAAGTCACGGTGAGTGTCAAATATACATAGCTTGATGTGAAAGAAAAAAAGTCTTAAAACTTTTAACACTTACCTCTAATAGATTAAAATAATTATTGACCTCACCTGTTTTGATAATCCCAATTATGCTTTTACATACTTTGATAATCCCAAATAATGTGTATCTATATATTAATTCTTTCAATATATGATCAAGTTGATAATTATATTAAAATACTCTTTGAAATATGTTAATCAATGTTTATCTATGTTTATATGACTTTTGAAATAATTCTAACTCAATCGGATATGTTTTGCATAAAATAGACAAGTGTTTAGTCACTGATATGCTTGTAGCTACTGATACAGATCTACCGGTACTTAGTCTACCAATAGACATAATCATTGATAAGCAAAGGTCACCAATACGTAGAGCTACCTATTTATATAAGTCCACCTGTAAGCACATACCACTGACAGATCAATTCACCGATACAGACAGCTACTGATAGAAGCTGAGCTACCGATAAAATAAGTCTATCGATATACACTTCACTGGTACGGAGCTACCGGTATGCACAAGCTACCGATACAAAGTTTATCGATAAAGAGACACCGATACAAGCAGGCTACCGATAGACTAAGAGCTACCGATAGAGGGAGTCACCGGTATATAGAGCTACTGATACATAAAGTAAAAACTACCGATGCCAAGAGATTCTGGTACAAGATCAAAGAGCTACCGATAGGAGCTCACTGCTATACAAAGTCCACTGTTACACATCTACCAACAAAGGCTACTAATGAAAGACAGACCAGTCAAACTCTATACTCTCAATATTATTTATTTATTAATCAACGGTAATATTTGATGTTTTTAATGCAATTAATGTTATTTAATGATAGTTGTTGGCATGTTAGGGGACCGTACCTAGTACCCATGAAAAGGTAATAATTCCCATTGCCGGAGTTGAAAGCTATAAAAGTAAGGACAAAGGCCAGACAAAAAGGATGTGTGAAGTGTAGTAAAGCAAGGGATGAATAGTGTTGGAAAGTGGTGCATTCACACAGAAGAGAAAGGCTACATTCATACTGGAAGAACATTGAACATTCACGAAGCCATTATTCCTGAAGGAGAACATAATCTGCACCTTAGTCAAGGAGTAAAGAACTACAATGAGTTATTCATGCACTCAGGCTGATCAAACTAAACTCGAAGAAAACGATCCTCTATTTTTTAGAAAAAAACCAGAGGACTCAGGGCTAATTATGACAAATCAAAAGGAGTCGAGAGCTACTCTTGAAATCACTAGATCATTCTAAACTCATATCTACTCTCTTAGTGATTCCTTTATTTACATTTTGAGCAGTGTGTGTAATCTGTAGTTTATTTACTCACACTGTCTCCTGTGCTGAACTGGAGGATACTAAATCCTCACACCAATCTTTCCACACTCTCTTGTATCCCACTGTGGATAGTGGTAGAGGTCAAGTAGGACCTGGACAGTCTGTGTGCTGTTTCTATCATTTGTTTTCCCATTTATAACTATGGTAGAGGTCTTAGGACCTGGAAAATCTCTTGTACTATTGTTTACTATGATCCAGGGTGTGGATCAAATTTATATAAATTGTTTGAGAGGACTAAGTCTCATCTTGAGACTGAACCTCTTGGTTACATTTGTCGTGCATCTTTGATTAAGTTTAAAGTATACTATATATTTTATATTCTGCTGCTAATTACTTTTAAATACAATTTCTTTTAAAGTTACTTTGATAGTTAAATTAGCAAATGTTTATACTTATTGGGAATCAGTAAGTTAGTTTAAAAAGTTAATTAATATCCTGATTAAATTAACTGAGACATAATCAATCTTTGAGAAACTAATTAAACTTTTACAATCTGTATAAATTCACTACAGTTTAACTTGTTTTTAAATTGGGGTATTTTTATATAAATATTTTTAACAAAAATTTTAATTGGGACTCAATTCACCCCCTCTTGAGTATCCACTCTGACCAAAATTTTCTATCAGAGGATTGTTTTGTTTATCAAAGGTTTCAAAACACTATGTTTTTGAACTGTGATTTTAGTTGCATATTTAAAGATCTTAAATTTCTGTTAGTTCTAAATTTTATATCTTTAAATATATTTTCTAAAATCTAGCTACGGACAATAGGCTAGAAGGTGCTGCTACCAACATTCCACCCTTATTTAATGGTACAAATTATGCCCAGTGGAAGCTTAAAATGAAAATTCATTTGGAGAGTATGGGATTTGATATCTAGACTACTATAGAAACTCAATATAAGATTCCAGAAACTGATAGAACTACTTGGGATGAAGCTAATAAGACTGCATACAATAATAATTGTAAATCTATAAATGTCCTGTATTGTGCTCTAGGAGATGAAGAGTTTAATAGAATATCTACTTGCAAAACTGCTGATGAAATTTGGAACACTTTGGCTATTTCCCATGAGGGAACAACCAATGTTAAAGAAATTAAACTGAACACTTATACTATTAAATATGATAATTTTAAAATGAAGCCTGATGAACCCATTTCTGATATGTATCTCAGGTTCAATGAAATTGTCAACACCATGAGCTCTCTTGGTGAAGCTGTTCCTACAAAAGAACAGATCATGAGAATATTAAGATGTTTACCAGAAAGATGGAGAGGCACATATGTTTCAATTAGAGAATATTGTGATATTGGTACTTTTCCTGATAAAGAATTAATTGGTATGATTATGATGTATGAGTAAGAACTTAAAGTAAATAAGGAAGAAGATGATGAACCTAAGAGGAAGTTAGTGGTTTTTAAATATACTACTACAAAGAGCAAGGATAATGAGAAAGTACACAGACAAACTGAAAGCTCAACAAGTGAAAGTTCAGAATCAGACAGTGATACTGAGATGGCTTAGATAGCCAAAAGATTTAAGAAATTATACAAAAAGAAGAAATTCTTCATAAAATAAAATTACAAAGGAAAATATGACAACAAAGGTCATTGGAAGAAGGGCTGGAAGAAGTCTGATAAAGTTGATGAGATTATCTACCATGAATTCAAGAGGAAAGGACATGTAAAAGCATACTGTCTAAAATTGAAGTTCAAGAAGAAACATGACTACAAGGACAATAAGTACAAGAAAGCAATGAAAGAAACTTGGAGTGCTTCAGAAGACTCTTCAAGTGATTCTGATTCTTTTAAGGATGAATATTCCCATAAAACTAACATGTGTTTTATGACAAACACATATGAGGTAATATTGGATACTCCTGATTTAAATTCATACTATTCTGGAGTTGAATCTAACTCTGAATCTAGAAATATGTATAGTGAAGAATTATTTGAATATTTTAATATGCTATAAGAGACCTGTAATGAACTTAAGGAAAAGTACAAATCCTTAAAGAAACAACATGCTTTATCTAGCACAGTTAAATCTGACCTTGACATTGAAAAGGAAAATAATGCTCAATTGCTGAAAGAAAATACTGAACTGAAAATTTCTAATGAGAAATTAAGGAAGGACTTAGAAAAATTTACAAATGGAAATTATACTCTTACTCAAATTCTAGGAAAACAAGTGGCACCAAAGTATACTACTGGAATAGGATACCAGCCTAGACAGAGACAATTTACTAACACTAGATTTATTTCTAAATCTGGACATAATGTTGCTAGTTCTAGTTCTATAAATCTGTATGCTTCAACTAGTTACTCACATAGTTACAGATCAAATAAAGTTTGTTTTTCAAAATCTATTGAAATTGTAAATTATATGAGACCCATAAGACAAATTTGGGTACCTAAAACATTGCTTGCTAACCTATCTAGTCCCAAGAAGATCTGGGTACCAAAATCATTTTCCATCTAAACCTATTTTGTAGAAAACATGCTTAAAGAGTTCTCATAAGAAGATGTGGTACTTGGATAGTGGATGTTCAAGGCATATGACTGGGTAATACTCATGCTTTAAGAGTTTAATCAAAGTTTATGGAGGCCATGTTATCTTTGATGATAATTCTAAAGGAAAGATCATCGGCCTAGGCCAGATTGGTAACACTGACTCAATTTTAATTTTTAAAGTTTTATCTTTTGATGGAATTAAATATAATTTGTTAAGTATTTATTAGTTATGTGATGATTGTTTCAATGTTAAATTTTCAAATAATTCTTGTAATGTTTTAATTCCAAAAATGTTTTAGTATTTTCTGCTTTGAGAAATGAAAATGTTTATGCTGCTGATTTGAATTCTTTAACTAAAGAAAATGTTACTTGTTTATATGCTTTTCATAAAGAATATTTGTTATGGAACATAAGATTAGGACACTGCAATATACATTCACTTAAAAAATTACTAGGAAGAACTTAGTTAGAGACCTACCCAAACTTGAATTCCCATCAGACAAAGTTTGTAATCCCTTCCAAAATGGAAAGCAGCATAAAGTTTCTTTCAAGTCAAATAAATAAGTTTCAACTTCTCAACCACTCGAGTTGGTTCACATGGACTTGTTTGGACCTTCTAGAGTTTCTAGATTAAATGGGAAGCACTATGTCTATGTCCTAGTAGATGATTTTTCTAGATATACTTGGGTATACTTCTTAGCTCACAAAAGTGAAGCTTGTTCTTATTTTGTCAAATACTCCAAGTCTGTAGAAAACCTTAGTGGAATTAAGATTAAAAACCTAAGAAGTGATCATGGCCATGAGTTTGAAAATCACGTGTTTGAATCTTATTGCTCACATAATGGATATAGTCACAATTTCTCTGCCCCTAGAACACCTCAACAGAATGGTGTAGTAGAAAAAAGAAGTAGAACCTTTCAAGAAATCGCAAGAACAATGCTTAATGAGTATAACCTACCTATTTATTTTTGGGATGAAGCTATGAATACAACTTGTTATATTATAAATAGAGTCTTGATCAGACCTGTACTCAAGAAGACCCCTTATGAGTTGTGGAACAATAGGAAACCTAAGGTTAGTTACTTTAGAGTCTTTGGCTGTAAGGTTTTTATTCTTAATACCAAGGATAATCTTGACAAGTTTGCACCTAAAAGTGATAAAGGAATATTTTTAGGATATTATTTAACTAGAAAAGCCTATAGAGTCTTTAATAAAAGAACCAAATGTGTGGAAGAATCTGTTCATTTCAAGTTTGATGAAACCTGATCCACATGAACCTAAGACATCTCTTGAAAATCTTGAAGAAGATTTGTCTATTCTGGACCTTAATGATAAAACCAATGAGCCTCTTGTAAAGACATCCAGTTCTGGACATATTCCAGAATATCCTTTTATAGAACCCAAACTTAGAGAAGATCCTGAAATTTCTAGTCCTACCTTTACTAGATCAACTAGGATTCTAAAGAATCACCCTTTTGATACTGTTGTTGGTAATCTTGATAGAGGGACACAGACTAGAGCTTCTTTAAGAAATCAGGTTGAACATCAAGCCTTTATTTCACAGTTAGAACCTAAAAACATCAATGATGCAATCAATGATGAATTTTGGGTAATGGCTATGCAAGAAGAATTAAATCAATTTGAAAGAAACAATTTCTGGGAAATTAGTAGAAAGACCTAAGGAAAACTTGACCATAGGCACTAAATGAGTTTTTATAAACAAAGTTGATGATTCTGGAAATATAGTTAGAAACAAATATAGATTAGTTGCACAAGGATATAGTCAAGAGGAAGGAATAGACTATGAAGAAACCTTTGCACCTGTAGGTAGATTAGAAACTATTAGGATCTTACCGGCCTATGCTGCTCATTTGAATTTCAAGTTATATCAAATGGATGTCAAAAGTGCATTTCTAAATGGTTTTATAATTGAAGATGTTTTTGTTGAACAACCACCTATATTTACTGATCCCCATTTCCAAAATCTAGTTTTCAAACTATCTAAAGCTTTATATGGTTTAAAATAATCTCTAAGAGCTTGGTCTAATAGACTTAGTAATTTTCTTATTTCAAAAGGTTTTACTAAAGGGATTGCTGATCCAAATATTTTTATTAAAATAATTTCTAAAGATTTTTTGATAGTACAAATCTATGTTGATGATATTATTTTTGGATCTTCTAAAAATTCTTTATGTACTGATTTTTCAAAAATTATGCAAAATGAATTTGAAATGAGTTTAATGGGAGAACTCAAATATTTTATTGGATTTCAAGTTTTTCAAAATGGAAATGGTATTGTTTTGAATCAAAGTAAATATAAAAAGGATCTTTTAAATCATTTTGATCTAGATAGTATTAATGAAAGTGATACACCTATGAGTACTGTCTGTAAATTGGATGTAGATGAAACTGGGAAACCAGTGGATCAAACCAATTACAGAGGTATGATTGGAAGCTTACATTACCTTACTTCTAGTCAACCAGATGTTATGTTTAGTGTGTGAATGTGTGCAAGATTTCAATCTAATCATAAATAATCACACTTGCTTTCTGTTAATGTTTTTTTAAGTATCTTAAACATACTGTAAATTTGGGTTTTTTTTTATCCAAAAGGACAATCTTTTGAATTAATGAGTTATTCAGATGCTGAATTTGCTGGTTGCAAGTTAAATAGAAAAATCACATATGGAACATGTAATTTATTGGTAAAGTCCTTAGTATCATGGTGTAGTAAGAAACAGAATTCTGTAGCTTTATCTACTACTGAAGCAGAGTATATAGCTACTGGTAGTTGTTGTGCACAAATTCTGTGGATGAAACACACTCTTTTGGACTATGGATTTGATTTAAAGCATGTTTCAATTAACTGTGATAACACTAGTGCCATTAGTATTTCAAAGAACCCTGTGTCTCACTCTAGGACCAAACACATTGATGTAAGGCACCATTTCTTAAGAGATAATTACCAAAAAATGTGATTTTACTCTTGAATTTATAGGTACTGAACATCAATTAGCAGGCGTTTTCACCAAACC
The DNA here is from genome assembly GCA_963277665.1 of Viscum album. Lineage (NCBI taxonomy): Eukaryota > Viridiplantae > Streptophyta > Magnoliopsida > Santalales > Viscaceae > Viscum > Viscum album. The sequence goes on from OY728139.1 coordinate 493,634,006, forward strand.
TTTAAGTTTGGATAGGTTAAGTTACATTAGACATGAGTTAGGAATGATTAACCTTTATCGGTAGATACCTCACCAATGTGATTCCTCACCGATGTACCTCACAGATGTGATACCTCACTGATGTGATACCTCACTAATGTACCTCACCGATATGAAACCTCACCGATTAGGAATTCTCACCAATATACCCCACCGATTTTCACTATTTTAAACTTATGTCTGCCACCAGAATATGTATCATTTATACTTATGATATTTTAATTATTTATTTTATGATTCCTAAATGATAAGACTAAGCCTTAATCACTTTTCTATCCACATAAAACCTTTTCCCCTCAAGCCTTAACTCCCAAATCTCTCAAAAACCCTATGTTCCTCGAACTAGAAATGGAAAAAACCAAAATGCCCTCTGTTAAAGATGATGTTGATAAGTCTAATGCGAAGAAGCAGAATACATATCAAGAAGGAAGTAGCAGTTTCAGTAGAATAAGGTCAAGAAAGCAACTAGTTAACCCGCACTTACAAAATAGAATTATTGTGATAAAAAAGGAGATATGCGTGGAATGGCTGATATCTATTAAATCACAAGTTCTCGAGGTGCTGGAAGATCAGAAGTGGGTAGATTGCTTTTTGAACTACAATGGCCCCTACTATCTGAAGCTGGTGAAACAATTATATGAGTTTGTAAGCTTTGAGAAATCAGAAGATGAGAACCGAATGAATTAATTTGTGAATGGAAAGGAGATATATTTTTTATCCATTGAGTGGGTTGAATGCCTGAAGGTTCCACACGAAGGTGTTCCTGGATATTTCTCATGATCAGTACCAACTACAACTGAAATATTTTATTATGAGACTGCTTTATAGGCGCTCACTGGTAGTGGAAAGTAAAGACAGGTGGTGGCTGCTAAAATGGATGGAGAGAATAGATTGCTGTTCAAGTTTGTTCAGTATGTTTTAATTCCAAGAAGAGGGGACTTTGTGAATTTAATATATCAGGATATCTATTTGTTACATATTTTGAGACATGATGTGAAAGTGAATCTGTGCAGGATACTAATGATTCAAATGGAGGATGTTATTAGACCAAAGTCAAAAACAAATTCCTTATTCCTTTCCAAGTTGATCTCAGTGATGATCAAAGTGAAAGGGGTAGCTGTGTCTCAAGATGAGACAATGGTAGTAAAGAATAATTTTTGTATCACAAGAACAGTTTGAAAATACATGAAGATAAACTGGAATCCATGGAGAAGAGAGTGGGTTAATAATGGCAAAAAGCTATATGATAAGTTAAATCCTGTGGATCATCCTTCAAGGCCTAAAGATGTGAGGGATCCAGGTCTAGGACCTGATGAAGAAGAACCTAAGTACAGTGACGAGTCTGATGAAGAGGAGACTTATATGGATGATGGAAGAGATCCAAACTTGCCCCCAAGTCCTGTTGCTGAAATTATAACTACAGGAAAGGAAACTTTATTATAAGAAGAAACACCTATTGATGACGAAGACCAGCCAGCTCCTGAGAATGAAGAAGAAAGAGAGAATTAATCTGAAGCCTCTGATTCTGTCTGCTTAAGTCTGAGTCCATTGACTAAAAGCTCAGTTGTGTCTATTAAGGATGTAGTGGGTGAGATGGAAGGACCTTTAACAAATAAAGAGGAGCCTCCTGCTGTTGCGGAGATGGAGTTTATTGTAGAAGATTCTTCTGAGGAAGAAAGACCTATTGAGAAAGATGTTGTTGTACAAGAGAATGCACCAGTTGAGGGGAAGCATCCAATCAGATTTGGAAGTGTTTCAGTAGCATTTGAAATTGAGGATTGGGAAGAAGACCCAGGTTTTGTGGTTTGTGTATTGGATTATCCAGATTCTGATAATGAAACATCCCTAAATAGACCAAATATCAATTATGATATTCAGATCGAGTTGTTACCAGAAGATGTGGTTAGAATTCATGATCTGGATAAGCTAAAGTCTGATCTCAAATCAGTTTTGTGGAAGAAATAAGGAAAGTGGAAGCTTCACTGGTGTCATCCATTCAATCGATTATGAATGATTCAGTGACAATTATAGTATTTGAAAGAGTAGCTTTTGTGGTTGCACCTACTGATATGATCACCAGAGCTGATCTTGAATTCTTAAAGAATGAGCTAAAAGAGACTTTTAGTGCTTTTGTTTCCGAATTAAAGCACTGCTTTGTTGAAGAGATGAGCAATTTGAAAAAGTCTTTTGAACTCTCTCTTGTCTGTAATGTCTCTACCTTTGTGGCAGAGATAGTTGATGAAGTCACAACTTTCCAGAATCAGATGACTAGCTTAGAAGAGGATGTTGAAGTTCTAAAGAAGACTGTTATCTCTTTAGAATCTTATATGAGTTCTAGATCTCAAGCAGACAAGGACATAGCTTATGTAAAAAGTGTTGTGAGCCAGATGGTATCAATCTTTGAAGGTTTTAAAACCTCCATGAAAGATCATGTTAGCACCCAGTATTCCCAAGTCAAAAATCTTATCAGTGGGTTGACCAAAAATTTCAAGGAAATAATAAACGTTTTCTATTGGTTCTACTAATTCCAGACCTTCAGTGGATTTGGATCAGATTAGAGCTTTGATGAAGGAGGATCTTGGTTCAGCATCAACCAGTGGCTCTGTGGACTCATCAGATCTGACCAAAGTGGAAAATTCTACTAGATATTCAGCTAGAGAAATAAGGAAGATAGTCCAAGACTATATGAGAGAAGCTTCTACCTCTTAAAAAGAGGTGAAAGACAAGGTAGATTACTATTTACAAAGGGTTTATAATAAGCATCAACTCAATAATCATTTCAAGCTTATGTAAGAAAACATGAAGCTACCTCTTGTCAATTAAGCCTTCAGAGAACAAGTCAACAAGCTCAGAGAGTTGACCCCTGCACTAGAAAACTTTATGGAGAATAAGGATGATTTCATATCTGCTATGGAGAGAGGAGGAGGAATCATTATGGATTTCTGAAATCTTTTGTTTCCTTTCTTGCATGTCGATGCTAGGACAGTGATTATACCTCCAGATTTACCTACCTTTGCCTCTACTAATTCTTCTGTTCATATGACTCCAGCCCAATCCATCAGGAGCCTTACTCCGATGATCACTCAGAGAGCTACACAGTATAGACTAGGAATAGTTTTAGTAGCTCAACCACCTCTGATCATCTCTGGAATTCCTAAGCCTGCACCTGTATCCACCTCACCTGAATCTTCTTCTGATCCCAAGGGGAAATCTCATGTTTCAGATGTGGATTGATCAGTGGCTAGGATATTTTGATAGGAATCACCTGTATTTTTTTGTTTCATTTCTATTTCTCTTTGTAATATGTTTGCTCCAAGAAATATATATGTGATCTAACTTTATTTTACCATCTATGACTTGTCTTTTCATGTGTTTTTCCTTCTTGTCCCAATTTTTGATTATCACAAAGGGGGAGAAATATTGTCTAAGGGAAAAATATCTGGGAATAATAAATTTTATGAGAAAGGGGGAGAAATTTATGAGTTTAATTCATTTCTCTCTGATACATTTGTTTCCTATTTTATCTATGATATATTGTTTTATCTAATACAATTCGATCTAATAAACCATCCTATGATACATTCCTAATTATTTTGAGACTATAATATCATAAGTAATCCTATGATACATTCCTAATTATTTTGAAACTATAATATCATAAGTTAATATCATAAGTTATGATTATCAAAAAGGGGGAGATTGTTGACCTCACCTGTTTTGATAATCCCAATTATGCTTTTACATACTTTGATAATCCCAAATAATGTGTATCTATATATTAATTCTTTCAATCTTTGATAAAGTTGATAATTATATTAAAATACACTTTGAAATATGTTAATAAATGTTTCTATATGTTTATATGACTTTTGAAATAATTCTAACTCAATCGAATATGTTTTTCATAAAATAGACAAGTGTTAAGTCACTGATATGCTTGTAGATACTGATACAGATCTACCGGTATTTAGTCTACTGATAGACATAGTCACCGATAAGCAAAGATCACCCATACACAGAGCTACTGGTTTGTATAAGTCCACCAGTAAGCACATAACACTGACATATCAAGTCACCGATACAGAAAGCTACTGATAGAAGCCGAGCTACCGATAGAATAAGTCTACCGATATATACTTCACTGGTACAGAACGAAGCTACCGGTATGCACAAGATACCGATACAAATTTTATCGATAAAGAGACACCGATACAAGAAAGCTACTGATAAACCAAGAGCTACTGATGGAGGGAGTCACTGGTATATAGAGCTACTGATACACAGAGTAACAGCTACCGATGCCAAGAGCTACCGGTACAAGATCAAAGAGATACCGATAGGAGCTCACTGCTATACAAAGTCCACCGTTACACATCTACCAACAAAGGATACTAATGAAAGACAGACCAGTCAAACTCTATACTCTCAATATTATTTATTTATTAAGAAACGATAATATTTTATTTTTTTAATGCAATTAATGTTATTTAATGATATTTATTGGAATGTCAGGGAACCATACCTAGTACCCATGAAAAGGTAATCATTCCCATTGTCGGAGCTAAAAGCTATAAAAGGAAGGAAAAAGGCCAGAAAAAAAGGATGTGTGAAGTGTAGTAAAGCAAGGACTGAATAGCGTTGGAAAGTGGTGCATTCACATAGAATAGAAAGGCTACATTCATACTGGAAGAAAACTGAACATACACGAAGCTATTCTTCCTGAAGGAGAACATAAGATGCACCTTAGTCAAGGAGTGAAGAACTACAATGAGCTATTCATGCACTCAAGCTGATCAAACTGAACTCGAAGAAAACGAACCTCTATTTTTTAGACAAAAACCAGAGAAGGACTCAGAGATAATTCAAACAAATCAAAAGGAGTCGAGAGCTACACTTCAAATCACTAGAGAATTCTAAACTCATATCTACTTTCTTAGTGATTCATTTATTTACATTTCGAGCAGTGTGTGTACTCTGTAGTTTATTCACTCACACTGTCTCATGTGCTGAACTGAAGGATACTAAATCCTGACACCAATCTTTCCACACTTTCTTGTATCCCACTCTGGATAGTGGTAGAGGTCAAGTGGGACCTGGACAGCCTGTGTGCTATTGTTATCATTTTTTTTCCCATGTATAACTGTGGTAGAGGTCTTAGGACCTGGACAATCTCTTGTACTATTGTTTACTCCGATCCAGGGTGTGGATTAAATTTATATAAATTTTTTGAGAGGAATAATTCTTGTCTTGAGACTAAACCTCTTGGTAATATCTACTGTGCATCTTTGATTAAGTTTAAATTATACTATATATTTTGTATTTCACTGCTAATTACTTTGAAATACAATTTGTTTTAAAGTTACTTTGATAGTTAAATTAGCAAGTGTTTATAATTCTTGTGAATCAGTAAGTTAGTTTCAAAAGTTAATTTAATCTCCTGATTAAATTAACTGAGACCTAATCAATATTTGAGAAACTAATTGAACTTTTGCAATCTGTATAAATTCACTACATTTTAACTCGATTTTAAATTAGGGGATTTTAATATAAATATTTTTAACAGAAATTTTAATTGGGACTCAATTCACCCCCCTCTTGAGTATCCACTCTTACCAACAAAAATGAATGAATATAAAGTTTATAACTTGAAGATATATTGGTAATAGATATTTAAAATAGTTTAGGATGAGAAATATTCCCACAATATGAAGAGCTTACAATTTGGTGAAAAATTGAAATATTTGGAAACAATACAAGATAAAACACCCTAAAGAACTGAGAAGAGATATATTTCCACTCAAGTATTATATATAATAGACTTATATTTTATAAAAAAATATGACATATATTTAGATGAATATTCATTACAAAAAAACACAATCCCTGTTAGAATCATAAAGGTTTAGAGTCTTTAGAGATTGACTGACTGAAAATTGTTTTTTTATTATGCAAACACTTTTAATGAAAAAAGTGAGAAACCATACATTACCTTACCACATCATCGATTCACCACTTAAAATCATACAAGCACAATTGTAAGAAATCCATTCAAGAAAACCATCACTGCTGGAGCTGAAGTCACCAAGAAAGGGCTGAGGTGCCATGAACCAGGGAGAATGAACATTGGGAAAGCTGGAAAAACCTCAGAACCGGTCTCCTCAAAAACCCACCGATGCGACCATCAACACCAGCACAAATCCACAAACCCACCGGTGGACTCCAGTCAGATTCCGCCCAACCCTCCAGTGAAGTGAGATGGCCCTAAAAAGAGAACATCCACAATGGGTGACGAGGAAACCCAAACGAGGAAGCCCAGACCATCCGGACACCGCACCCTACTCCGTAGGCAACCGCAGCACAACCTCGGACCAAACGCCACTCCGCTGAACCCTTTCCAGCATCTCCAAGTTTCAGCATCTCCAAAGCAGAACAAACCCAAATCCAAGAAATAGGAGAGAAAACCCGTAGAAAAACGAGCCATCCACCCACCAACAGATTCACAACAAACAAGACACCTGTACATCAACAGATCCAAAACATCCACGCAATCAAAATAAATTCGAAAATAACTGGCTTCAGACCTGCAGGAAGAGCGCAGGACCACCGGAAGCTAGAACCAAGAAATCCCCCTCCCCTCCGCATCACTTCGGGGCTGGCTTCAAGCCACACCTTAAATATTACTCTTCATAGAAGATCTTTAACATCTCTAATAAAGAAATTCCCACATATTACTCTTAATAGGAATAACCTACTAAAAACATCCTTCATAATATGGGAAAAAACATTAGAAAAGGGTGAGCTCATATGCTCAGTAAGGGTAAGTGTTGGAGATATCAATCGATACATCCAATATTAAATTTTTTATTTCAGGTTTGGTAGCGCCTGTGATAGAACAAATTTAAGGAGGTTTAAAATAATGGAAACCAAGTGAATATGACCTATCCAAACTAATACATGTATGTGGTGTAGAACCCAAACTAGAAAATAGAAAGCTCTGATCTTCATTCATGGTCCTCAAAGTAAGGAAGTCCACAACCTTGTTCTCCTCGCACCAAGTATGACTAATGGACACCCATAAATCCAGAAGCCTTTTGCATTTGAGAATGATGTAAGTGATGTTCCATGGAACTTAAAGCTTCTCCTGCATCAATCCATGTACAATTGTTGAGTCTCTTTACATAGATTCCAACCTGATGATGTGATATTAGCATAGTTCAATTTGGGAGATATCCATCGATGATCATATAAAATCATAAGATAATTATAAGGGTATAAGATCACTACTATAACTTAAAAATTTCATACCCAATCTAAAAAATATAAAAAACACGAGTTATGGAATAAAACATTAACATTTAAAAATATATAAATCATAATAATGAGTATTTATCATAACTCAATCATGAACCATAATATCATGTCATAATTGTGTATGGAATAATCATAAGTATAGAAACCATTTCACATGTCAAGGTTAACTACAAATACCATCATATAAACAGTAAACACCTATTTACTATAAAGGATTAATAACATTGATTTATTTTCCATAACGGATCAAGAACTTCGACTTGTTTCCCATAACCGATCAAGAACATTGATTTTTCCCCCTAACTATCTCATGAGATATAATACTTTAACCAATATATTGGAGGGAGATATAGTTATCACCCATCACATAATAAAAACCATACATATGTGTTCCACAGTATCATAAAAAATTCATCATTTTAGAACCCATGAAAAGAATTGAGTTTCATAATCATTTCATTATAACATAACCCATGTAAAAGAAAATGGTTTCATAAACAATTATTCTTTTCATCATAAATATAAACCATATAATGAAATAATAAGTTCGGTATACTTCAATAATATCTTGAGTAAAGTATAAGTAACATCAAAGGTTGTCATCTTAGATAGAGATGATTTTGAAAGATCACTTGAAAAAAAATTCTTGAGCAAAATAACATTCCCATTTTAAAATTTCTTCTCTTTAAAAAAAACTATACACTTTTAAATGAACACATTTTCTTTGAAAATAAACCTATAAATTGTAAAAGAATCTTAAAAACATTGAGTAATCATGATGGTGGTAAATTCATCTCATTTTGTATAAGTTAAAAAGACATCCCTTCTGTATTTTTTGGAAGAGTCACAAAGAACCTCATTTAGAAAATTACAAAAATATTCCTTTGAAACTATTTTTAAACAAGTCATACACGATTAAAAATAATTTTAATTTTTTTTATGAGAATAGTAAATAAAAAGTATTAATTTTTTTTTATAAAACATGAAAATTGAAGAGAAACATTCTCTAGTAGAGACTTAAACATAAAAAATCCCAAATAATGATGAGGTTGTGAAATAACCCCTTACCACAAGTCTCACATTTACTTGTTCATGTTCAAATCACTTGTTTAATAAATATGGATTTTTTATTAATTTATTACATAAAAATATATCTATAATACCATTTATTATTTATGCATGACATATTATCACCCATTTATTAATATTTTTTTTTTTAAAATCACTATTCTAAGTGATAACTGCTTCTTTTTCCAAGCATGTTTTGTTTCAAAAATCCCAACCCTTATACTTTGTTCATAGTCCTATAATTTACAAAATTTTAATCATGGTATAAACATAATATATATTAATTATATATTTATTTATAATCATTAATAAAAATTATATATAGAAAAATGAATTACACTATTCATAGAGATGGTAAGCCGTACGTACGTATGAACGTTGTTTCCATTTTTCGACTGATAGAATGAAAGAAAGGTAAATAATAATTCAGATTTACAAAATTATTATTATATAATATATATAATATATATTAATAAAATTCTTTTTTATTACCATCAATGTAAAATATAAATGAAAAAATATTCACATCACATGGTGGAGATGGTGGTCCATATGTACGCACCAGCGACATTATCATTTCCCAAAAGATTGGATGATACAGAGGTAGACATGATATTATCATTAAAATATTATTATGTCATAAATTTTATATATAAACATTAAAACCATAATAATTTCCATCCATAAATTATTGTGATGAAAAATGAATTGTATCACTATGTGGAGACGATACGTCGTATGTATGCACTAATGATACTTTCACTTCTTATTTGGTGGGAAATAGGGTTTATAATGGTGTTTTAATAATCATAATAAAATATAATAATATTTAGGATATTAAATTTATTATTTTATGACAAATTTAAAATATTTATAGGTGTTAAAGAAGAGTATAAAAGAAAGTGATCTGTTAGAGTAATTACTTCTTCTTCAAAACAACTCCATTAGATCTCCTATAAAGGGATCTAGGTTTGGTATTTTGGGAGGAAAATCACCTCTAAAATGTGTATAGATAAATGGAGAAGATAATTTGGCAGATTATGGTCTATATAAAAGGATAAAGTGGTGTAATTAATTGAGGGAGTATGTGTCCTTTTGTTATTGAGGAGAGGGGCACTTTTGGAATTTTATTAAAAAAGAAAATATAATATGACTGTTATTGAGACAAATACTTCCAAATGGTAATTAATTTGAACATAGGGTAGTATATGGTTGAAATATAACCAAATAATAAAATTTTTATAGGTTTAGGTGATATTTTAAACCTTATCTTTTGGTTTAAACCCTTAATTAACGTATTTTAACCCTATTCATGGTAACATATTTTTCAATTTTAAAAGGTTATAATTTTACATATAAGGTAAATATTTACTAAAAAATTGATTATAGATGATATTTTAGACCATATATTATCTCATTTTTATTTATTTATGATTTTTATTATTTAAAAATAATTTATTAAAATAGTTTTTCATAAAATATTATTATTTTTAATTTTAATACTATTCATTAATTTTACTTTAATAACATCAAGAGAACACTTTGAATACTAAAAAATATTTTAACTCATCAAAAAAATTTCATGGTCATATTTAAAAGTCTTGTATCACTTAAATTATCTCAAATTATAAAACTTTTAATACTTTTAATATCATTTATTTGATTTACCATTAATTGAATAATTGTTGTATTAGTGTTGTGTAAGTATTTAAGGTAATTATTTAATTTCTAAAAATTATAAATAAACTAAAATCATGTATATAATTTCATTAGGTACAAAATTAATATTATGATTCATTAATAACTAATTTTTGGGGATATCTTATCACATAAATGGCATTTAAAACTAAGAGAGTGACAGTTTGTCACTAACTTTGGTTTAAATAATATATAAGTCATTTTAATGTATTATTATCCATTAGATAGCTCAATTTAGAACCTTAGGTGTTAAGGATCTAATTTAAATCATCCAATAATAATTTATATGAAAAATTATAGCCATATCACTTATTTTAAATCCAGATTAATGTGATTTATGCTTTACTAAGGTGATAAATTTTACAATGGTTACTATTTATATTAACTAAAAATAATAGGGAATTAATTAAAAAATTTGAATCCCCTAATTAGAAATATTTAATTATTTTTTTATAATTTAATACCTATAAATGTCATAAATTAATTTTAAAGTAAGTGTGTAAAATTCGACAAAAACAACTTTTTATGAAAAAAGAATATTTATGCATAAAACTCTATTTATTATTATCATGTGCTTAGAAAAGTATTTTTTGAATTTTTAAAACATTTTTTCAATTAAATAATATATAAATTTAATTATATTATTCAAAAATAAAGAATAATTTAATATTCTGATATAAAATTCATTGTACGCATAAAATAATTTTTTTCCAGAAAAACATCACTTTAATTTTAAAATAATTTTCATTTTTAATTATAATCATTATATTAATAATTAATTTATTTTGTAAATTTTTAGACCATATATTTTTCAAAATTTAGTTATTACTATTCATACATGGTAATCTAAGGCTATGTGATAATATACAGGTAATATTTTAGTAATGTTACACAGTTTATTTAAACTCGATGTTGTGTGCAACACATGCTATTAAATAAATCAAATTATTTGAAGGGATATATTTCATAAAAATATTGGGGTGCTGCGTTATACCCCCCCTTAAAATGAATTTTAACCTCTAAATTCATCACTCAGATACAAACATACGATGATACCTCTATCTCAACACATCCTATAGTTCCTTCATAGCTTCCTTAAATTAATGGTTTCACCACAAAACTTTAACCAGGCATGTGATCTTATTTTGTAGAAATTTATCTATACAGTCCAAAATATCTATTAGTTGTTGTTTATAAGAAATATATTACTCTAGTTGTATGAAATATATATTTAGTACATGTGGATAATCAATTATATACTTCCTCATAAGAGATACATAGAACACATCATGAACTTGTGAGATATTCAGTGGAAGCGCTAATGAATAAGGTACCTTCCAAATACAATAAATAATTTCAAAATGACTAATATACCTATGTAATAACTTTCACTTCTTTCCAAATCTCATCACTCTCTTCTAGGGAGATACTCATAGGAATACCTTATCACCAACTTTAAACTCCATATCTTTCTAACGATTGTCAGTAAAACTTTTTTTCAAACTTCGAGATGCTCTTATGTGATTTTCAATAGATCTAACCTTATATGCCTTTTTCTCAGCTAGATCAGGCCCCAATAGCTTTATTTATACAACTTCATTTCATCTTGTTGGAGTTATAAAATTTTTACCATAGAGGGATTCATAAGGATCCATATGACTGCTAGAGTGAAATCTATTGTTATAAGAAAATTATACTAAAGGGAGGTTTTGATCTTAACCAAATTTGAAATCCATAGACAAAGATCTCAAAATGTATTCTAAAGTTTTAATGGATCTCTAATACTGAACATTTTTCTAGGATTAATAATTAGTGTTGAAACTAATCTCTGTATCCTGATTCTACTAAAGACTTCACAAAAACCTCAAGGTAAACCTCATATTGTACCCAAATATATTGGAAAGTGGTACTGTATGAACTCTCACCAGTTACTTAATATATATTCTAGAAATATGATAAAGAGATAAATATTATCTAATATGAATGAAGTTTTATTACTTTATAAGGTGATTGACTATAACCCATATAGAATTATAGCCTTTAGATGTTTTGGGGAGTCCAAAGAAAAAATCCATGGTGATGTTTTCCCATTTCCATTCATTTATTGTTATTGGTTGTAACATCTGCATATAATTATATCTCTCAGCCTCAAATTTCTAACAAACTGAGCTCCAAGAAACATACTCTATAATATCCCTCTTTATTCCAACCCACCAGAAATACTATTTCAAGTCTCTATACATTTTTCTATTTCTAATATAAATAGAGAATGATAAACTATGAGCCTCATCCAACAGCTCCTTCAAATCTAGTGTGGGTGGGACACATACATGGTTCTTGAACCTTATTATTCCATCACAATCAAGGTTGAAATATGGAAAATTTATCACCTTATTTTATAGTTCTATAAATTCCTTCTATACCTCTTTAATCCTCACTTAGATGGATCGTTGAACATTCATTTAATCCATAAAATATTTCTACCCTTCCTTTAATATTTCTAGGTCAATCATTTATAAATCCATAAATATTGGATCTTTTTTGATCCTTATCGTAGATAACATAGAATGATCCTTTCAGCTAAAAGCATCTTCCACCTTGTTCACTTTCCCAGGGTGATAATTTATTAAGCAGTCATAATATTTAATCGGCTCTAACCATCTTCTTTAGTTCATGTTCAACTCTTTTTTAGTGAAAATATAATTTAAACTTTTGTGATTAGTATATATGTCACACATTTATCTATAGAGAAAATTCATTGAAATATTTAATTTAAAAATTACTACAGCTAAATCTAAATCATGATTTGGGTAACTTTTCTCATAGACCTTCAATTGGCATGAGGAATAAGCTATAAATATATTTTTTTTTCATAAGAAAACATCCTATTACCTTCTTTGGTTCATAAATATAGATCATAAAACATTATCTACTATAGGGTAGTGTTAGAACAAGTGAAATGACTATTACAAACCGGCCTGAATACCCTGATTCCCTGATACCCTGATACCTGAACCAAAAAATGACATAGTCTGAAGGGTGTTACTAATCCCCACTGGTTGATGACTAAAACCTGGAATCATATGAGATAAAATAGGGAACCAATTTTCAAAAAAATAGTGGAATATAAAAGATACAAGTCAATATTCTCAAAAATCCAAAGGGATAAATCACCAAAAACCAAATATGTACAACAAAACCAAAAGTAATACATCATTAATGTACTCAAAAACTATCAAGATAAAACTAAAACATCCCAAAAAAACATCACTCAAAGCCCAAAGGATAAAGAAAACCCATATAACAACCCTGTTCTTTATTTCACTTTAATAATTGATTTATTACATAAGATTACACTTAATACAACCCAGAAGATTGATAAGTCTAGTGTATTTGAGAATTAGTTACATAGAATAACATTTTGAACATGAGATACAACAACATTATTAAAAACTTACTTAACATGCTTCTAAAATTCCATGGATTTTAAAATTGCATGGGATAACCAGGGGAAAAACATAATAAATATGTGAGATATAAATCCCAGTAAGGGAATAAACATGGAATAAGGTGATACATGTTATAAAATAGGTATATCAATGGGATATAAAAAGAGTAGGAATCATAAACATGAACAATTATACATGATATAACATGATAATCAAAACATGGGAAATGTGGAAACAACGTAAACACTACATTATAAACCTAGGTCAAGGATAAACTACTAAGATATCATGGTGGAAACAGTACCATAAAGGAATGAGGTTCACTCCCTATCCCAATATGATGTCTCATGATACTAAACATTACCTAATGCTTTGGAGCGCTGTAGAATTCTAGGAGCACCCATCACTTTCACGTCATTATCATGCTTAAATGTGCTACATAGATCATACAACATGGATTCGTTAATCATAATATTTTATTTCATGATCAAGTAGTGTGGAATAAATAAATTCAATTCCCAAGATAAATTGGTATAAATTTATAAAGGTGAATACTCTTGATAATAAATGGGTATGGTATTCACTACACAATTGTTTTGGCATGAAAAATCATAGTGAAATTTTGGCAGCATAACTACATCACTTAAAAATTCATAAAATGAGTTTATGAGAGAGAAATGGTTATCTAATAAATTGCAAATAAAATATTCAGTAATAGTGATACGAAAATACATATCCTAACATAAGGAATTGGAAATAAAAGGCATAAAATAATAAGAAAACTTGAATAAAGAAGAGATGGTGAGGATCCCTTACTTGTGTGTGTGAATCAATATTCATGGGAGGGGATTATTGAGCGATTGGGGGTGAATTGGGGGGAATATATAGAGTGGAGGTAGGATTATGGGTATTCTATAAGGATTTTTAATGAAGATAAATATGATCTTGAGTGGTTTTATATAGGAATAGTGGGAGATTTATTTATTATTTAGGTTTTTGACTCTAATAATAAAATAACTAAAACCACAAACCATGCCGTGGTTTTCAACCATGGTTTCTGAAAAAATGGGAGTGGTTATATTTATTTTATAAGTCCAAGGTCTTAAATTAAAAAAATAATACCCTTTATTATGTGGAGGTGAGTCATACTCTTAAAGATATGGTTTTAAAACATTAAAATATATTAATGCTTTTGTAGGGTTCATAAGGGCTTTATAAAATCAATAAAATAAACATAAAATCACATTATTTTAAATTTTAAAAATATATTTGGTCATAGAAAACCTTTATATTATTTATTACATCACTTTTGGTTCTTTATGATGTCATAATACATAAAGTATATTTACACAGTATTTAATTTTTACCCAAAAATTTGGTTGTCTTAGAAAATTATAAAAAATTACCCATTAGATAATTTCAGAATTCCAATTCAAAAAATAATATTCATTTTATATAAATAATTTTCTATATATTTTAATTTTCTCTTTTAAAATAATAACTGATATTTATTGAAAATTTTGTGTTTTATGACAATAATGCTCTTCGAACCCTTATAAAAATTACATTTGACTTAATAAAAATTATACAATCATTTATATTTAATAAATATTATTTAATCATAATATTTTATTAAAATATTATTTATTTTAAAATCCATTAATTAATCATAAATTCCTTAATTGAATATGAATATTACCTAAAAATACTATTTTTTTGCTTTATTAAATCAAAATAAAAATCATTTATAAAGTAACCATAATAGGATGAAAATATATTCATTATTATATAAAAAATAATGTACATACTCATAATTCTAGGCTCTTGATAAATATCCATTTAATACACTATCAAACACCCTAAGAGTAAGGTTCATGGTGGTGAGACTTTAATGGGGTGGTTCGACGTACATGGTTTGGGCTGTGATCTCGATGAACATGAACTTCTCCCGTATACAGGTTCAATCATGCTTAAGTTGTTGGATATTAGCTTGGGATTGGTTAGTGGAAAATCCGAGTGATTCTATCTCCCTCAAAATCTTTGATAAATTGTCGTCATAGGGTACAATCTTATTGGTTGAGGCATCACTTCCTTTATTTATGTTAATTAGATTTGTTAAAACCCTATATTTATACTTATCATGTGATCACTATTAAAGGAATATATTATCAATGTTAAAGATTCTTAATGGTCATTTAAATATGATAGGGTATAGTGGAACAAAATAAGTGGATGTTTTTTCTATATCCATATAACATAATAAGAAATTTAATTAAATCAAAAGGGTAATTTTATTTATAACAGTTCAGGTCATTACAATATTCCCACCTTAAGAAATTTCTCCCTTGAAATTTTAATCTCCCCCCAATAAAACAGATGAGGGTAACTCTATTTTATCACTTCTTACAGTTCCTTTATCACTTCTAAAACTTATGGTTTCGTCACAAAACTTTGACCCGATTCATTGTCTTATTTTGTAAAAATTTATATCTATGATCTAAGATATTTTTGAACTGCTCCTCACAGGAAAGGTTATTATCCAATAGTACCACCTCTGGATTGAGTACATTTTAAGGTTTTTGTTTGTACTTTCTCATGAGGGATACATCGAATACATCATTTATATGAGATAGGTTAGGTGTGAGTGAAAGTTAGTAGGCCACCTCTTTGATATGATCAAGGATCTCAAAGGGGATGATGTATCTTGGACTAATATTTCCATTATTACCAAAAATCATAACTTTATTCCATAGTGATATGAAGAGGAAAACCGTGTCTCCAACATCAAAATCTAGGTATCATTGACGATTGTCAGCATATAATTTTTTTTTACTTTGATCAAAATTGATGTGCTGCTGAATGGTCTTAACCTTTTCCACTATTTCTTCAACCATTTATGGACCTAGCAGTTTGAGTTCCCCAACCTAATACCATCATTTAGGTGTTTTGAACCTCTTCATATAACAATATTCATAGGGAACCATTTTGATGCTTGAGTGGAAACTGTTGTTGTATAAGAACTCAACCAAAGGTTGATATTGGTCCCTTCATTATTTAAAGTTCATAAAACATTCTCACAACATGTCATATTGTTTCTAAAAATTCTACTCATATTTTCCATCAGTTTGAGGGTGATAGGTCATACTAAAATTCAACTCAGTGTTTAGAGTATGTTGAATACTTTTCCAGAACTTGAAGGTGAATCTCAAATCTCAATTGGATATAATCGATTATGGTACTTCATGAAGCCATACCACTTCTCATATTTATATTTGTGCAAGTTGATCTAGTGATAAATCCCATCGAATAAAAATAAAGTGTGTATTATTTGTAAGAATATCCCCCACAAACCAGATATAATTGTTTCATCTGGATGTCTTTTGAAGTCCAATGAAAAATTTCATGGTGATGTTTTCCAATTACTATATAGGTATGGGTAATGGTTGTATTATTCACATAGATTTTTCCTTTAGGCCTTCACTTGCTGACATGTAGTACATCTTGATGTATATTATAAGATATTATTCTTCATATTGTCCCACAAATAGTGTTCTTGGAGATCTTGATACATCTTTGTTATTCCAGGATGGATGGAGAAGGTTAAGCTATGCGCATTGTCCAACAAATCCTTTAACTCATGATTTAACAGTACACATATTCTTGACCCAAATATTACAAAACATTCTTAATTAAAATTAAACTATGAGGATTTTCCTTTTATTATAGTTTCCACTTTCTTCTAAAATCCCAAATCATCTTTTTGAGGATCCTTTAACCTCTTTAGAAGGGATTGAGCAGTCATTTGTGAAAGGATCAATTATGTTCCCTCTTTTATGATTACCATGTCCATCATTTTCAAATATAATAAGATTAGATCCTTATCAATTCTCATCAATGATAAAATTGATAGATCATTTATACTTATATAATCTTCCACCTTAGTCTATTTCCCAGGATGGTATTGAATTGACTATTCATAGTCCTTGATCATCTCTAACCATCTTTGTTGGTGCATATTCATATATTTCTCTGTGAATATATATTTAAGGATTTTGTGATCTATATATATTTAATAATTATCCCCAAAGAGATAATTATACCATATTTTTAAAGTTAATATCATTAAACAAATATCCTGGTCATGTGTTGGGTAGTTCGGTTAATAAAATTTCAACTACCTTAAAGCATAGGCTATGACTTTTTCATTATTCATTAACCCACAACCTGATCCCTTCTTCGAAGTATCACTGAATAATGTGAAAATTTCTCCACGTGTGGGTAGTTTGAGCACATGGCTAGTGATAAGACTCCTTTTTAACTCCATGAATATCTCTTCACATTAATCATTCCAATAAAACTCAACTCCCCTCCATTTATCTTGGTTATAGGGTTTGAAAATTATGAGAAATATCTCACAAATCAATGATAGTACCCATCCAAACTAAGAAAAACATAGATATATTTCAAGGATTTAGCCTCAGAAATCTTTTAATTGCTTCTATTTTTGAAGGGTCTATAGATATCCCATTACTTGTGATGATGTTCCCCAATAATGAGACTTCCTTCAACTAGATCTCACATTTTTCAGAATTTATATAAATTTTATCATTTTGAAAGGTCTTTATCATAGTACTTAGATTCTCCTCATGATCCTTATCACTTTTAGAATATATTATAATATTATCTATAAAAACTACCACAAATTTATCTAGGAAATTTTTAAAGACTCTATTCATCAAGTCCATGTTTATTTTTAGAGCATTAGTGAGTTTTAAAGGAATTAATATGAACTCATAGTGCTTGTACCCTGTATGGAAAACAGTTTTGTGGATATCATCCTTCTTTAGCCTAACTTGGTAATATCCCGAACACATATCCACCTTGGAGAAGTATTGTTCTTCACATAACTGATCAGAAAATTCATCAATCCATGGAAGAGGATACTTTTTATTTATCGCGATCTTGTTGAGCTCAAGATAATCAATGAAAAGGTGCATTGTCCCATACTTATTCTTGATAAATAGGATTAGTTCACCACATGGTGAAGCACTCGGGTGTATTAAACCTTTTTCTGGATTCTATTTTAGTTATTTATTTAGCTCTTCAAGTTCCAAAACAACCATTCTATATAGAGTCTTGTACAATGGAAATGCCCCAAGTATAAGCTTGATTAAAAATTAAACCTCTCGGTTGGGAGGAAGACTAGAAAATTTCTCAAGAAATACATTAACGTATTCCCTCACAATATACATTTCTTTGAGGATGGTTATTTCCATTGAATCAATCATTTGAGCTTTATACTCTTGGTCATAAGTAAATAATATCCATGCTTGTGATATTGATGCTAAAGAATATTCATCCTTCTCATTGAACTTGTATATAATTGGGGGTAAATTTTCAATATAAAGATTGATTTCTTTCCCATGTAAATTAATGTTGGCTCTATATAGGGAAATCCAATCCACACCCATAATTACATAAAATTTCACCAAAGGGAGAATGAAAAGGTTCACTAAGAATTTCAACCTACAAATTGTGATAGGGGAGGAGTTATATTATTAGGATTCAATAATTTTACCAATTTCCATTTTCATCAATAACCCAAATTCCATGATTTGTGGTGCTGTTTGAATAGTTCTAATAAACATTCATGATATGAAGGAATGTGTAGAACCAGAATAAAAAAGTATGTTCTCTATCCTTGAAATAATAACTAGAATTCCTATAACTACTTAATTTCTAGGATCCACATCAGCAGTTGTGGTAGAAAAATATCTCCCTTGATGCCTTGGAGGTTTCTGGTTGTTTCTAAAAACCCATGGCTTAGGGAATTTATTTACAAAGTGCCTTGGATCGTTGTAGTTGAAGCAATGGAAAATTTGTTCAGTGTTGACTAGATTATTCTTTTCCTCCATCACATTAGTGGGTTTCTCCTGTCATTAGTCTTTAGCTATGTGTCCTTCCTTCCCACACCTAAATCATTTCCTCATTCCCCTTAGGTAATTTTCAGGGTTCTTCTTTCAATAATTTAGACAAGTGGAATGTTTGAATTTCTTGGCATGGTTAAATTTATCCATCTAACTACTAGAATTAAAATATAATCTTTTTCTTCTCATCCCCATGATACCCTTGAGATTCTCCGATCTCCATATCTAATTTGATGTCACATCAAATAATTTCCTCATAGATATCAAAGTCTTAGATTTCCAGTTATTTTTATAGAATAGGTTTTATTCAAGAAAAGAAGTAGTCAACCTTGAATTCATGGGTAATGATGAATCCTGAGGTGTATCATGAAAGTATTGTAAAGTTTTCATTGTATTCCCCGACAAATTTACCATCTCTCTGCATTAGGGAAATGAAATCCCTTTTCATTTTAAGATGTAGAGTGTGAGAAAAATATTTATCAAAAAATATTTTATAGAGTTCCTTCCACCCCATCACCTTAATCTATTACTCAGGATTCTTATTCTTGATCAATGTACACCAATGATCAACTTCCTCCTCCATATGATAAATAGTCATTAGAACCTTATCTTATTTAGAACATTGAAGGATGGATAAGATCTTCTCAATGGAGTTGATCCATTGTTCCACGATTAAGGGATCAAATGATCAATTGAAAGTAGGAGGGCTTTATCGCATAAAGGAATAAATCACAACTTTTTATCTCTTTGTGGGATTTAGAAGCTCCTCCTGATCCAAGTTTTAATTTAGAACCTAAGTCAGTTGAGAGAGTATCATCATGAAGTTTGTGATTCCTGATCCCATCAGTTTGGGAATTTATCAAATTTCCCTTCACATTGATTGTTTACCTGGTTCCTTCTATTTCTGACCATTGGCTAGAATAAAATGAAAACTAGGGATTAGTATTTTTTAAAACTATTAAATACATAAAAGGGGTAATCCCATGAAATTAAAGGGATAACTTATAAATTTCTTTTATTTTCTTAACTTATATATTTCTAGGCTTCATTCTATGTTATCCATGATTTTTTTAATAACATATACTCTTATGGGATTTTTTTGTACCCTTAGCAATGGTTTGTAATGAGATTATGAAATTACCAAAGCATATCCACCAGTAATGTCAAACTATGTGTGCAATAAGGATCATTTCCATGTACTAAGTTACATTGAGTCAGGACTGACACACCTTGTAGGAGTTGTTACCCCTCAGTATATTTGTATCAGAACCACATACACTTGTAATATCCAAATATGAATTTATTTTATTAATAAACCACTTAATCTATACTTAACAAAATTTAGGTATGTTTTCTTATAATTAGTCTTATACCTAAGACTTTCACTAGAGTTTTCAAATCCAAATCCCAAAAATAATTAAACCTCCCTCTAATATCAACTATAAAACCCTATTTTTTATTTCACATTAATACTTGATTTATTATATAAGATTTAACTTAATACAACCCAAATGGTCGATACATATTGTTTCTTTGGGAATTAGGTACATAGTATAAAATCTTGAATATGGGATACAATAACATTACTGAAAAATTCCTCACCGTTCTTCTAAAATTCCATGGATTTTAAAACTGCACGAGATAACCTAGGGAAGAACATGAGAAAGGGGAGAGGTATAAAGCCTAGTAAGGGAATAAACATGGAATAATGTGACAAAAGTTAGAAATTAGGAATATAAATGGGGAATGAAAGATTATTAATCATAAACATTAAAAATGAGACATGATATATCATGATAATCATAACATGGGAAATGTGGAAACAACTTAAAACACTACATCATAAACATAGGTCAAGGATAAACCAACAGGAAATCATGGTGGGAAAAGTCTCATAAAGGAATCCAGTTCACTTCTTATCCTAACATGATGTCTCATGAGACTAAATATTACTCAAATAATTAGAGTGATATATAATTTCGAGATCACCCATCACTTCCATTTCATTCTCATTCTTAAGTGTGACACATAGATCATACAAAATGGATTCATTCATCCTCAAATTTTATTACACGGTCAAGGAGTGTAGAATATATATATGTATGCTCAAAGTAAAATAGGTATAATTGTATAAAAGTGAGCACCATTGATAAGTATTGGGAATGTTATTCACTACACAAATGTTTTGGCATGGAAAATCAGGGTGAAATTTTGGCAGCATAATGACGTTAGTTAAAAATTCCTAAAATGGGTTGATGAGAACAAAGGGGTATCTAATCATTTGGACATAAAATAGGAAATAATATGGATATGGAAATACATATCCCAATATAATTAATTGGAAATAAAAATCATAAGATAATAAGGAAACATGAATAAAAAATATATGGTGGGGATCCCTTACTTGAGTCTGTGACTTTAGATGTTTGAGGGGGGGGGGAGTTCTTGAGAGTTGTGGGGGGGGGGGGGGGGTTCCTTGGGAGGACTCTAGAGAGTGGAGGGAAGAGTATAGATGTGATCTGAGAAGTTTGAGTGAAGAAAATGGGATATTGGGTGGGTTTATATAGTAAAAGAGGGATATTTCATTTTTATTTAGGTTTTGGACTCTACATAATAAAATAACCAAATCCATAAACCATCCCATAGTTTTTGAATGTTTTTTTTCCAAATTGAAGTGGTTCTCATTATTTTATAAGGCCAAGTGTTGAGATTAATAAAAAAATACCCTTGATTATGTGGAGGTGATTCATACTCTTAAAGAAATGATTTTAAAACCTTAAAATATATTAATGGTTTTAACACCTTAAAATATATTAATGGTTTTAAAACCTTAAAATATATTAATGGTTTTGGAGGATTCATTATAAAATTAATAAAATAAACATAAAATCACATTATTTTGAAGGTAAAACATATATTTGGTCATGTATACCCTTTATAGTATTTATTATATTATTTTGGGTCATTATGATGTCATAATATACAATGTATATTTATACGGTATTTAATTTTTACCCAAAAATTCATTTGTCTCAGAAAATTATGAAAAATTCACCGTTGGATAATTTCAAAGTTCTGATTCCAAAATTAATATTCATTTTATCTAAATAATCTACTAAATATTTTAATTTTATCTTTTAAAATAATAACTGATATTTATTGAAAATGACGGGTTTTTTTGACAATAATAGTTTTTAAATCTTTATAAAAATTATATTTGAATTCATAAAAATTATATGATAATTTATATTTAATAAAATTTTTTTATTAATAATATTTTATTAAAATATTATTTATTTTAAAAATCCATTAATTCATCAATATAAATTCCTTAATTGAATTTGAATATTACCCAAAAATACTGTTTGGGTTTTATTATATAAAAATAAAAATAATTTATAAAGTAACGATAATAGAATGAAAATATATTTATTATTCAATACAAAATAACATAAATAATCATATTTCTATGGTTTTGATATATATCATTTTTATACACCAGCAAACTCCCTAAGAGTAAGGTGCGCGACGATCACAACTACAAAATAGGCCTTTAACAGTGCTAAAAAAGAACTGACTACATGAGCGAGGTTAAAAGCCCTGGTATTTTATCAGTGATAAAAAAGTGATGATAAATGACACCTTTATTAGAGCTTTTAAAATGAATGATAAAGGAACCATTTATCAACGATTTTTTGAGTGTGAATAAAGGCTCTATTTATCAGCGCTTATAAAAGCGATGATAAAGTATTCATTTATCAACGCTTATAGAAGTGTTGATAAAGAACCTTTTATTAGAACTCAGAGAAGTGTTGATTAAGGAGATATTTATCAATTATTTTAATAGTACTAATAAATGTGTCCTTTATCAATACTTTTAAAAGTACTGATAAAGGGCCATACTACAGTGTGATTTGACAACACACTGCATCACCACTACAATGTGCTGTAACAATACACTGCATCACCAAAAACACAACAAATATAAGAAAAAAACTTCCCAGTATAGGATTTAAAAGAAACGAAATTTACAACACAAACACAAGAAAAAACACTATATTATAGACATTTCAAACATTGGTTTATGCAATTACATAAATAGAAATTATTACATACATTCAAAAACATCAGTGGTCCTTTTTCTTTTAATCCCAACCCAACTCATTCTATTGTTAAACAAAACACCCCTACTCGAGAAAAATAATGCACCTGTATAAGAAAATTATTCTTCTGTTAGAAATAATATACAGAAAAAATTAATAAAAAGTGTTAATTTTACTAAAATTGATATTAATTTTAAATAAAAACACGCACTTGGAGTCATATCAGTCACACGATGCATCAGATTGAGGTGCGACTGATTCCATCAAACCCTAAATGACTTTTGAATTGTTTTAATAAAGTATACAAATAATATTAATGTGTTTTCTTGGTTTTGAGTATGTTAGTTGCCTTTTTTAGTAAAATGTCATTTTAAACTGGAAACACTCACTTTTGAATTATTCTAATCACATAGTGTATCCGATTGACATGAAACAGATTCCTACACATCAAAAATGAATTAAGAATAATTTTTCTAAATTATCAAGAAAATTCGACCAGGTTTGATCAATTTTCATTTAGTGAAACTTTTTGAACTAAAATGTCAATTTTAAACTGATAACGAAAACTTTGAGTCATACCGGGCACATAGTGTTTCAGATTTAAGTGAGGATGATTCCTACACATAAAAAATGACTTATGGAGCATTTTCAGGAATTATCAAAACAATCTGAATTTGTTTTCTCAGTTTTGAGTAGAACAGTTGTTTATTTTACTAAAATTGATGAAAATTTTAAATAAAAATATGCACTTGGAGTTATACCGGTCACACTGTGCATTATATTGAGTTAAGGGTGATTCCTACATGTTCGAAATGACATATGAATATTTTTACTAAAGTATTAATACAATATGAATGTGTTTGATTAGTTTTGAGTATGTTAATTTTATTTTTTACTAAAATGTCTTTTTAAACTGGAAACACGTAATTTTGACTCATTCTGATCACATCATGTATCAGTTTGATGTGAAACAGATTCCTATATGTAAAAAATGGATTATAAATATTTTTCATAAATTATCAATAAAATTTGAGTATGTTTGAACAGTTCTTATTGAGTGACTTTTTTTGAACTAAAATATCGATTTTAAACTGATAACAGACACTTTAAGTTATACCAGGCACATCATGTATCACATTGAGGTTTGGCTGATTCATACATGTCAAAAATGACATATGGATAGTTTTTAGAAAGTATAAAATAAATATGAATGTATTTTATTAGTTTTGAGTTGGATAGTTTTCCATTTAACTAAAATTGATGATAATTTTAAATAAAAAGATGCACTTTGAGTCATACCGATCACACCATGCGTCAGATTGATATGTGGATGATTCCTAAATTTCCCAAATGATTAAAGAATCATTTTAATAATGTATTAAAAAAATATGAATTTTTTTCTTGGTTTTGATAATATCACTTATATTTTTTACTAAAATTTCATTTTGAAATTGAAACACACACTTTGACTCATACTGATCACATAGTGTATCAGATTGAGGTAAGGCTGATTCATAAAAATAAAAAACGACTTATGGATAAATTTAATAATGTATTTAATCAATTTGAATTCATTTTATCAATTTTTAGTAGGTTAGTTGGCCTTTTTACAAAAAATGATGTCAATTTTAAATAAAAACACGCACTTGGAGTCATACGGGTCACACCATGCATTGGATTAAGGTGAATCTAATTTATGTGCATATAAAATTACTTAAGGATCATTTTACTAAGTATAAAAACAATATGAATGTATTTGTTTAGTTTTGAGTAGTTTAGTATGTTTTTTTACTAAAATTGACATCAATTTTAGATGAAGATTTACTTTGAGTCATACCGGTCACACCCTATATCGTGTTGAGGTGTGGATAATTACTACATATTCCAAATCACATATGGATTGTTTTCCAAAATTATCAAAATAATATTAATGCGTTTGCTCGGTTTTGAGTATGTCACTTTTCTTTTTTACTAAAATTTCATTTTAAACTTGAAACACGCAATTTGACTCATACAGATCACATAATGTATTAGTTTGATGTGAGACTGATTCCTACTTATCAAAAACGATTTATGAATTTATGAAATAATTTATTAAGAAAATCTAAGAATGTTTTCTTGGTTTTCAATGAGTGACACTTTTTAAATTCAAATATTAATTTTAAACTAATAATGGACACATTGAGTCATATCAAGAACATCGTGTATCAGATTGAGATGTGGTTGATTCTTACACATCACAAATGACTTATAGATCACTGTATTATTGTATCAAAAAATATGAATATATTTTCTTAGTTTTGAGTATATAAATTTTCTTTTTTACTAATATTAATTTCAATTTTAAATAGAAATAAGTACTTGGAGTCATGCCAGTTCATTGAATTTCTTTGTGGAACTACCAACACTGCATGAGTAGCTTCAGAAAAATCCCATAAACTTGAAAAAAGATTCCACCAGTATAAGAAAACAGTTATTATGAGTAATAATAAAATGTAATAAATTAAACATAAATATGAAATAATACATTAATTCTTTGTAAAATGATTTTTCTATGAAAATATCAAGATTAACTTTGTGATTGAGCAGTGGAGGGAACTTGAAGGAAAGTGATAAATTTCAACATTGTAGGGGTGAAAGGTTTTGAGGGAGAAGAAGTTTGTAGTTTTGGTGTACAAAGGCCTGAAAGATAGAAAGATCACCCCAAATAAAATAAAATAAAATAATACATATGTATAAGAAATCATTATTATGTGGTTAATACTAAAATGAAATAAATTAAATATAAATATTAAACAATAAATTAATTTTATAGACAACGATTTTACTATGAAAACATCAAGATTACCTTTTTAATTGAGAATAGGCAACATCATCGCCCTTCCTGCAAATAAAGTGAAGATAACTTGAATGAATGTTATAGATGCCACAATGTAGGGATGAAAATGTTTTTAGGGAGAAGAAGTCTGTAGAAATTTTGGTGCAAAAAGACTTAAAATACGGACTGACCACCCCAAATCAAACAAAAGAATACAGTTGTATAATAAAATAATCAATATGTGTTTAATGCTAAAAATTAATTAATAAAAAATAAACATGAATAAATACATTAATTCTATGGAAAATTATTTTACTGTGAAAACATCAAGATTACCTCAATAATTGAATAGAGGTAGTGTTGTTTCTCTTATTACAATGGAAGTGGAGATAACTTAAAAGAAAGTGATAAATGAAACACTATAGGGGTGAAAAGGTTTTGAGGGAGAATAATTCTATGGATTTTGTGTGTGAAGAAAGGCATAAAAGATGGACAGAGCACCCCAAATCGAACAAAAGAATCCACCTATATGAGAAAAATTTATTATGTGAGTAATACTGAAAATAAATAAATTAAACATAAATATGAAACAATATATTAATTCTGTGGAAAATGATTTTATTGTACAAGCATAAATATTACCTATGTGATTGAGTAGAGACAACATTGTAGGTATTCTTGTAAAGAATTAAAAAATGGATAGAAATATTCTAAAATAAATGAACTCTGTAAGGAATAATGAAAATTAAATCAATGTTTAATTATATAATTTTTCATTAAAATAGAGAAAGTATGTCATAACATTACCTTTACATCTTTCTAAAGGTTTTCCTTCATTATAGTTTGTTCTTCTGAGGGATTTAT
The DNA here is from genome assembly GCA_963277665.1 of Viscum album. Lineage (NCBI taxonomy): Eukaryota > Viridiplantae > Streptophyta > Magnoliopsida > Santalales > Viscaceae > Viscum > Viscum album. The sequence continues at coordinate 493,661,283 of OY728139.1, forward strand.
AATATCATCATGTGTAAAAGACATTGGGTACCTGAGTAGTCAAACAATTAATTTAGATTATGTTAATGTAGTAGAGAACATATAATATTATGAGAAAAAACATAATATATTAAAAAAACTTTTACATTCTCATTGAAATCTATTTTTTAAAGGTTTCAAGGATTTTATTCCTCTATCAAGAATCCAAATCCTGTCTTTGTGGTCCCCTCTAATGTATAGGACATTGTCTACATTGGGACTGACAATAACTGATTGTGATGTCCCAAGGAAAGGGTCATCCTAGATTTAATTTTCATATCACTCGACATTTTTTTTTGTTGCCAATAAGGAAATTTAACAATTCTTATTTGTTGGATTAGATACATAAAACACTTTCAATTATTATGATTCCATTATGAACGGCTCGTCTTTTTCCCCTTCTACACTTAAATTCACCTTTATAAAGCCCATTTAATCAACTTTCACTCCATTGATATTATCAACCCATTTTCAAAGGAAATTTGGAAATTTTTTATAATCCAACTCATATATCTATTTGATAATGCCAAAATATGAAATATTTGCATAAATTAGATTTTTATCTTTGGAACCAGATTTGTGCATCGCTTCAGCCACAAGAATAACACCACTATTTTGCATCGTATTGAAGTCATCATGTTTTTTATAGAACATATAACCATTTATTACAAAAGTAGTGTAAGATATAACATTTTCATTTGGTCCTCTAGCTAGCCATTGAAGTCATTCAATAATTGAATTTTTATTTTTAGGTAAATACTTATAAATTTGATCTCTAAACCATCATATAATCTATTGATTATGTGTATTTGATATCCATCCTTCATCCTTTAATGGATTCAAATCTCTAAGAATTTATTTTTGGGACTTAATGTATGGATCAACATCTTCATTATTATGTAATATGTAAAGATTAACATTCTCCTACTATATCAAGGTAATTATAACAACATCTCTTCCATAAATCCATTCACCAAAAAGGTGTTTGATGTGGCACGACTTTTGGATATCGATGCTTTTAACATCTGATAGGTAATCAGTATAGAATTACATAGCTTCCTCAACAATATATCATTATGCAATACAAAATTCTAGACAACTTCGATTCTTGACATTAACTTTCAAAATATTCATATACCATTCAATGGGGTACATCCTCTATTATGTATAAGAACACATAGTTGAACCTCTATAACCAATTGAACCATTAGGTGGACCATTATATCAAAGAATAGTGGTGGGAAGAACATCTCTAATTCAAATAATATGACTGAAATCTCCTTATTCATTATGGGAAACTTCATCAAGTCTACAATTTTACTTCATATGGATTTAGAAAAAAGAAGAGTCTGGTTAATGTATATCACACATTTTGAGGCAGAATGAAACAAAAAGCAATAGAAATTTAATCTTTCATCAAAAAATGACAGTCGTGTGATTTTAGTTATTTTAACTTCAAATTAGTCTTTGAAATTACATTCTTGATATTTGATGAATACCCTTATGTAACTTTTACACTAATAAGGATTTTTTTTTCAATTTTTATAATCTCGATAGAGTATAAGCTGCTGGAAGAAGAAAAGTACATCTTTTACCCTTCATCGGTTCCAACTCTTCCCTAATCCCCATTTCAATAAAGTCTGAACTATCCTCGATTCCATCTTTTTTTATAGGAACATTTAGTAATGTTCCAATAACACTCTAAAATACTTTTTTTCTATACACATGACATCAAGAAAATGTATGACATACAAAAAATTCCATTATGGTAATTCAATGAAAATTGATCTCTTATTAAAACCTGATTTTATAAGGTTGTTTGAAAATGGTTTATCAAAAATAATGTCAATATTATTTACTTTATTTTATAGTTTATCATGCATTACTAGATATGGTGTTGTACCTTGTTCAATATTCCCATTGAATGCTGTCATATAGGATCGGTATTTATGTCATCGAGGTTAAAATTTATGATTTCCTAGAAACATAGTCTTTGAGGAATGTTTCAACTGAACTAAGTATGTTAGTTTGTCACAAATGGGACACCCCAACATTCCTTTAATGCTATGTCTTGATAAATTTCCATAAGCGGGGAAGTCATTTATCATTCTGTACAACATGGCCCTCAATGTTAATTCTTCACTTCTGTGAGAATCATACATTGTAACACCTGTATTCCTCATCAATTTCAGATATTTGATCAATGTTTCCAAATAGAAATCAATTTCATTACCGGGTTTCTTTATTCAAGATATAAACAGAGACAACATAATGTATTTGCGCTTTATGCATAACCATGGTGGAAGGTTATAATTAACTAACATAATAGGCCATGTACTGTGAGTCCTACTATGTACACCAAGAGGATTTATTCGATTTATAGGTAACACAAGATGCAATTTTCTCAACTCATTTCCAAATTTAGGAAAACCTTAATAAATTTTCTTCTACTAAGGAGAAAATTCTGGACGATGTAGGTTCCGATCATTAATTCTTGTATCTGCATTCCATGTTAATTGTCTCATGGTTTCCTAACATCCATATAGTCTTCTAAACCATGGAATGATAGGAAAGTACCATGAAAAATTTTAAGGACTTGATTAGATTTTCTTGTATCGATCCACACCATACTTAGGAAATTTTATGAGTGATTCATGGTCCTTGAGAAAAAAATGCAATCAATTAGACAATCCTATATATTTTTATAGATCATTACCATTGAATGTAACATTAAATTAGCATCATATGTTCGACATGGTAGTTCATTTTCTTCTAGTAGCATCTTATTTAGGAGACCAAGTTATTTATATAAAGCTGGTGTCACTTCATCCACTGAGAGCTTTCAAATTATATAACTTCAATACAATTGACAATGTTGTGTATTTAGTAAAACCAGTATATAATGGTTTCTTAGAATATCTATTTAACTCCCCAAACAACTTTGGACAATCATGAAGGTCATCTTAAATTACCATTTTTATTTCTTCCATGTGATCTCCAACATCATTTACAAAGGTATTCATATCAAATGATTCATTAACCATAGTATCATCCCAATCGGTGTCCACATTAAGTTTTTCCCCATGTTTAGTATAATATTTATAAATTTTATCTATTATGATAAAAATCAAATGTTCTTCCAACTCTTTTGTTCTAATTTCTCTTGAATAACAATAACATAAACACAAACATAGGATTTTAGGTGGGTCGTCTACATGCTCTCTTGAAATATTAATGAAATATTTATCTCCATCTTTATACTCATTTGTTAAACAATTAACATGCATCTATTTTTGATTCATATCTATCTTATTGGGTCCATAAAAGATTAATTTTGTATAATATATAAGTAAATACAAATAAGATATTCATTATCAAAGGTGAATGTTATAGACAATTATAATAATGGAAACACAGCATTTATAGATTTGTTTCAAATAATTTCAGTGTGTTGGAGAAAATGGGTAATTAGATTTAGGAAAATAATTACTCCACTATGGCAATTGTTATCTTATGAATTCATTAAAAGGTGAAAGTTATAGGAAACTCATCCTCATTTTATTTTCCATCATGCAAAGCCACCCTTAATATTTATAGGTATTGTAGAAAAAATATATATTATTTATTCACATTGGATCCACCTGAGATGTATATTTTTATTTATCACACATTAAGAATGAGTATTTAAGAAAACGACACTTCTTCTCAATTTTATAGGAACCCCTCCACCACCCTTTCAAATCAAAACTAAAATTATGATCCCTTAATATAAGCGACAAACAATCTTTATAATTTTCATCCATTACACTTTTTAGAGGTCCTAGTCTTAATAGTATGTCTTAAATTATTCAATACGAAGAAATATTTCAACAGAAGATGTGATTTCATTTATGTAATTAAAAATTTCTTATATTTCTTTTCCATTTAGTTTATTTAACTACATATTCTTAATACTAATTTACCACTTTAATAAAATCAAAATAAAATAATTATACTTATGTAATAAATATATTATAATAAAATTAACTTCATATTAATTCTCATCCATTGATTATTACATGTTATTTTTAGGGTCAATTTACCACCAACATGAATGATAATATAAAATGATGTCATGGATTGTTATGAAAACATAATTATAATTTTATTTGATATTTATAATGAAAAGATTTTTGATTATGATTATATAAAGTTAACATGAAAATTTAACACATTTCTAATAAAACATATTAAGTTTTTCAAAAATTACTAAAACAAGCATGTTATAGATTCTGTGTTGGGAAAAAATACTTAAAACATCCATGGAATGAACGTGGGACATATTAACTCACAATGGAACTGTAATTATAATAACTTTAGTATTAAGAAGAAGATGAAATATTGAATAGGTATTAGTGACCAAGATCACTATATAGAAATAGATAAGGAAAAATTAGAACTATTATCGACCAATGATAAATATAAATTAAAAACTAGGAATTAAGCTTGCGGTAAAAGATGGGGTAAAAATATAGACAACAGAGAAAATTGGTTAAAAAAAAATTTAAAAAGACCAAAATAGGATATCCAAATTGGTAGTCAATCAAAAAATAGATCATAAACAAATTACTCTTTTTAAAATCTAAAAGAAAAATGATATACAAGGTCCAAACCACAAATAAATCATGACATCCTCGAACAAGAAATAAAAAATGAAACAAAAAATACATAATGAAAATCGAAAGTCCTGCCTCACTAGGTTGAACAAAATTTGCTTCAGAAACCCTAACTACAATTGAAAATTGGATTTCTGATGATGTTCGAGCAACTGGAGGTAGTCGAGTGGTGTGATTCAAGCTTCGATTAACCGAGGAGGAGCATCGACAGTGGGTGGCTTCCACAAAAAGCTTCTGATATCATGACTGGTTTGCAAATGGTTAGGCTTTCTTTAAATAGATCGGGAAAATTTTATCAACGCTTACAAATAAGTGTTGATAAAAAGTCCTTTTATCATCACTTACGTAATAAGTGCTAATTAAAGGAATATTTATCAGTGCTTATTACTTAAGCGATGATAAAGTATTTATAATTATAATTATAAATTGAAAAAATTGTATGTATATACATTATTAATATATATATGTATATAAATATAGTAAATATATTACTTTTTAAATAATTTATTATAATTTTGTAATTATTTATTTATAATTATAGAAATATTTTTGAAAAATAATACTTATATTTAATTTTAAGTGCATGCATATGCATATATGTTAAAAATGAGAGAAATTAGTTAGTATTATTAATTCGTATTAATTTTTAATTATAAACCATTATTCACTAAATATATAACTATTTAATGTAAAGTGAATAAATATATTTTAATATATAAATCATATTTATGTACATTAATATATATCTATATATTTAATAGATACAATTTATGAACATTAATTATCATAATTATCTAATTAATAAAATGTTTAATATTTAATTATGTATTATCAATTTATTCATTTTTATCAATAATTATTTAATTAATAAAACTTGTAATATTTTTTTAAAAAACACATTTTTATTTTTTTTATTTTATGTATATGGACCTTTATCAGTGTTAAAAAAGCACTGATAAAATCTATCTTTCTCAGCGATAAAAATAAATCACTGAAAAAGGGTACCCTTTATCAATGCTAACAAAAAAGCACAGATAAAGGTTACCATTTATCAACACTAAAAATAAATCACTGATAAAGGTTAAATTTATTAGTGCTAAAAAAAAACACCGGTAAAAGGTTAAATTTATAAGCACTTTCTTTAGTGCTGATAAAGATACCCTTTATCAGCTCTTTTTTGTAGTGATGATGTTAAATGTTGGTTTTGTAGTAGTGGATGATAATTTCATGGGGTGGTTTGGCATACATGGTTTGGTCCATGATCTCAATGAGCTTGAACTTCTCCCATAAATGGTTTGTCTCATGCTTAAGTTGTTATATCTTAGCTTGGGCTTGGTCAACAGAAAATCTCAGTGATTCTATCTCCCTCATATGCTCTAATAAATGGGCTTTATAGGATATGGTCCCACTATTTGAGGCCATCAATTTCTTTATCTGTGTCAATTGGATTTTTTAAAACACTATTTATACTAATCACATGATTACTATTAATTAGCTATATTATCAATGGTAAATATTATTAATGATCAATTAAATATGACAGGATATAATAAAACCAAATAAGTGCATGTGTTTTCTATATCCATCTTACATGATGATACATTTAATTGAATCAAAAGTGGAATTTTATTTATAACATTTTGGGTCAGTATAACCCATGTTCTACAAGAGGCTCTTTCCCTTTGATCGAACTTAGCATAAAAAAATCTAAAAACACCAAAAGCAAAAGGTATGGTGTGAGCTATAAAACCCGATAGGGTCTCACCAAGTGTTCCATAATATATTCCATAATAATAATTCAAATCATGCTTTAAATTTAAATAAAATAGGTCATGGTATAATATATCATTTTCATATAAAAAAAAAACATTCTTCTTTTCAAAGGATGAAAAAATTTCAAACATGGCTTAAATAAACATTTTATATAAATCATTTGGCATGATTAAAAAAATTTCTATAATCAATGTCATATATAATCAAAACAATAATAACAAGCACTATGGTCATCTACCCTGAAGTATGATAATTTCTTGCTATAGGATCCTCACACTTATCATATCTGTGATTGCAACTAATATGTGTATACAGATCCCTTAGGATTAGGATGATTATTCCTCATAAACATCCAGTCATGGATAATATATGCCTAACTAGGATTTTATTAAAGTTTTCATTTCCAATCCAATGATAGGGGATCAAGATCCTAACATTCTTGTCCCAATTAAACCACTAACTACCTAGGATCTCATGTGATCAATCATTAAACCAAAAATGGAAAAATCATCACATTTCCAATTTATCATCATTTACAATCTAATTTCCCAATTTTCAGTTTTAATATGCCTATTCAATTTAAAAACCAAAACACGGGGTTTTCATCATTTCATGCCTTTTCATTATGAAACTAACCATATGTTTTCAACATTTCAATTTCATCCATTTTTTTCAAAAATAATCTCAAATAATTTCATCAATTCCATCATTTTCAAAATACACACTGAATTCCAATTCCATTGGAATTTTGGGGTTTTCCCAAAATCCATTCCATTTCAAAATCCATAATCAAATCCCTTCAAATCAAGGTTTTATAAATCAATTGAAATCCATTTAAAAAAATCAATAAAATAAATGTTTTAATCACATGGAAAATATTAAATGGAACCACTTACATTTTACCATAGAATCAAATGATCAACACCCACAATATAGACACCAATATAGATCGAAGGTGAAGGAGATATAAAATTAAAACCTAGAATAAAGATCCAATTAAATAGATTTTAGATCCATCCAATATGTGATGATCTATCAAACTATTGGGATGAAGGAAGGATAGATTGGGAGAGATTTAATGAGAGGAGATCCACTTACCAGATAGGGATCCGATCTTTCACCGACATTTTGATTTTCCAAAATAGGGGCTTAGAGGATCCAAAACCAACTCTAGAGAGTCTTCATAGATAAGTAATTCATTTTAAGGTTGAGTGAATGGAATAGGAATCTTAAACATGGTGTTTAATAATTTAAAATAAAAATTTGGAATAAAATAAACTTGTATGCGTGGTTTCTCAAAGAGGGATGCATGGTTTGAAAAACGGTGTGCCCTAACCATGCACCCCCATTTAAGGGTGAAAGGTTTCCTGTAGATGGGCACACATTTTTAAAAATCGTGAAATGACCATAAAAAACCATCATTGTATATGGTTTCACAGTTTGGAGGGTCTGGATGCATGGTTTTGACAAACCATGCACCCCCTACAGAGCACTATCAAAGGGCACACAATTTTCTGGTCTAAACCATATGGTTTTCCCTAACCATTCACCAACCGTGGATCACCCATTAGGATTCCAAAAATTTTTAAATTTCACCTGAAACAACTCGAGAAAAACCCCAACCAAATAAAAATAAAAAATGAGTCAAGGAGGACCTAAAAACATGTAACGATATGTTAAAACCTCCCCACTATAGAAACTTTCTGTCCCCAGAAAGACTATCAAGATGTTTCCATAACACAGAGACAATGACACTACTCTCTGATCAGTGATTCCCTCTCCCAATTTTAATTCTAATTAGAACAATGATTCCATATCACACAGACTAAAGGTATTATCCTACCATGAAGTTCCTTTGTCTCAAAATCAAAAATCTTTACTGGATGCTTAGTCACGGATAAATCAGGATCTATGTCAAGATCCTCCCACCCAAATACTTGAGATGGGTCAGAAAGATACTTCCAAATCTATGATAACTAGAACAAATTATGTATCGATTTCAACTTTAGTGGAATGGGAAAATGGTAATACAATTTCCCCACTTTCTCAACAACCTCATAAGGTCGAAAAAATGAGGAGTAAGCTTCTCTTACCTCCCAATATGTTGATGAAAAAAATAGTGAAAAAATCTCAAGAAGACCTGGTCAACAATGAAGAAATATAATGGTATATGATGACAATCAGTATAGGGTTTATATCACCTCTATACCATCAATATTATATGATGAATCAACTGAATATTTTTCATCATCTCTTGGACCAAACTCGGTCCAACCAAGGAAATCTCACCAATCTATGACCAAAATAACAATGATTTACATGGACTTCAATACAAGGTCTCAAAAGGAGCCATTATGATAATAGAATAGTAAATATTGGTATAAGAAAACTCAAGTAGTCCTAAGTGGTCATCCCAAGATCCCGCAAAATCAAAGACGGAGACAAAGTGAATGAGCTGATTTGGTCAGCCGATTGATCACAACCCATATCAAATTCTAATATTGTGGGGTATGTGTCAACCCAACCAAAAATTCCATAGAAATATCATCCCACTTCCATGTCGGAAATGGAATTGGTTGGAGAAAACCTGAATGTATCTGGTGCTCAGGCTTGACTTATTGATTAGTATAATAATGATAAACAAAATCAGCAATGTATTGTCTCATGACTAGTTTCCATAATCATTATAGAAAGTCATAAAACATCTTTTTGGTTCCTAGGTTCACAATAAATTAGGAATTAGTGGAATACCACATCCCATCTCTTCTCACTAAAAATAGTAAAATGAACCAATTTTTAAATAATAGAATACCCTCCATGGAGAATGGCCACTCAGGAACAACCTCCACACTATAAAGAGAGTCCCTAATTTCATGAAAATCATCATCAAGATACTAATCCTAAATAACCACCACAATAAGAGTGTAAGTTAACTAAAAAATTTCTAAGATAATGTTGGCCTCCTCTTCTTGGACTCCTAAATGCAACTGTGCAAAAATATCCATCAAATTCCATTATTCTGATGATTTTTTCACCACCTGGGTTAGAAGTTTACTAAAATCTACAAATAAATTACCTTTACCTAGGGTATAGAGACTTTTAAAATCAAACGACTATAGGTATTCTACATAGTGCCTTGTCATAGGTTAAAATATTTTTGAGAAATATATAACTCATGATTTTTTGGCCAGAATACATGGTAAACCTTTCTCTAAAAAGGTAACGTCACCTACTCTTTAGCACAGGCATCATGACTGAAAGTTCAAGGTCATGGGTTGGATAATTTTTCTTATGTGTACTATCCTTTCAAGATTCATAGGTGATTACATGATCACATTTCTTAATAACATAGCCCAAACCCAAACCTGATTCATCACAAAAGACCAAGTAGCCCTTCCTTCCCACTAAAAGATTCGACACCAGTGAAGAAATAAAAAAATGTTTCAGCTCAACAAAAGAACTCTGACATTTCTCATCCCCAAAAAACTTCACTCCATTCTGAGTTAGAGCAGTCATTAGAGAATCCAAATATGATAAATCCTTTAAAAACCATTGATAATACCCTACCAAACTCAAGAACCTTTGAATCACAAAAACATTTCGCAGTTGATCCCATGTCATAACAACTTTCACTTTCTTAGGATCAACTATGATACCATGTTCTGAGACCATGCGTCCCAAGAATTTCACTTCATGAATCCATAAATCATTTTTTTATATCTTGGAATAAAGTTGGTGATTTATAAATGTTTCTAAAACTTCTATCAGATGAAATACATGATCCACCTCAGGCTGAGTGTAAACCAAGATCTTATCCAAAAATACCACCATGAACGTACCAAGATACTCATGGAAGATCCTGTTCATCAAATCTATAAATATTATAAGAGCATTAGTTATACCAAATGAAATGACAAGATACTCATAATGGTTATACCTACTTCAAAAGGTGGTCTTATGAATGTCAGATTTCTTTATTCTCAACTATTGATAACCAAATCTAAGATCAATCTTCGAGAACCACTTAATCCCTTTAAAATGGTCAAATAGATCCTCAATATATTAAAATCAATACTTTTTATTTACCATAACTCAGTTGAGTTTCTAGTAATCAATACGTAGACAATGTGTTCCATAGATTTCTTAGAAAAGACAATAGGCGCCGCCCAAGGTGACACACTCAGGCATATAAATCATTTCTCTAATAGATCATATAATTGAGTCTTCAACTCTTTTATTTTAGTTGGTTCCATATAGTAATAATTAGTGAAAATTGTATTATTACCAAGCACTAAATAATTAAAAAAATATACATCCCTTATCACCGGCAATTTAGAGAAATCAAAAGGAAACGTGTCGGGAAACTCGAAAATAACTAGAGGGAGGTCATCACTCAAATATTCCCACTCTAGATCAAAATCAAACACTAATATTAATTTCCTTAACTCTGGATAAGAAGGTTCATCTCTACTCAACCTTAGGTCCCATTCTTCCTGAAAGATACAACACACCATATCATGCATAGTAAAGGGGACCCATCAAAGATAAAAATCAATTCAAGACTTACTAAAAATGAGAAAATACACCCTAAAGATGAAATAAAATTATTTCATATCAAGAACTAGAAAATCCTAGGAAATTTTAATATCTGATAAAGAAAATACTTAAGTAGAATAATGAAGACCTTTCTCTCTATTCGTTCTGAGGTGTATAGTAATATCCATTACATAAGACAAAATCTCCCTAGTAATATTTTGATGATTTACAACATGATTTGATCTAAATGAACGAGATACACCAATATAAAATAAATTAGTCATTAAAGATGAATCTATATTGATGGTACATCTCATAGTCGTTGGACTTGTATTAGCTTCCTCTGGAGAATCTTCCACTGCATGAAGAAGCTTTGTTCCTGAGGCTTGTGGATTGAACCCATTTATTAATTAAGCATCTTATTTCACCACAATACTTTTAGGTGATGATAATCCCATCCCACTACATGGTGAAAAAATATATAATATAATTTATAAAGGTGACCTGATAATCCACATGTACTGTAGATACTGGGTGCCTTAGTACAAACTGTTTGGAATGCCAAGGATTTCCACACTAGAATTGAGTAAAAGGGTCTCTTGCAGGAATTATAAGAGGTCTGGAAGAACCCTGCTATCAATATCCACCACAAGACTCATCACACATCCCATTTCCTTGAAAGGAACTCATAGAACCACTACTGGGAGAGAAAGGAACTCCCATCCCACCCGACTTACCATCCAGGTCAAGCTTCATCATCAATACTAACATGTGTCTATCATGGGGTGTGAAAAAAATAAATATTTTATAATTTAAAATGTATTATAGTGGGAAAACCAGGTTTTCTCTAGAAAGGATCACACAACAATCATGTTTTTCACTTAAATTTGAGAAAGATGTAGATGTTGTTTTTGAAATTTATTGAGTTTAAAAATAAAGAAGGAAATTAAAAATAAAGTTTGAACACTAATGAATAAAGAGAGTGATGATGTCAGGGTAGGAACACCTTTTTCTATGTCATTATTTTCATAAATATCATTTCCCTATCTTTCTATTAAATGATAAATGAAGGAATCCTCGTTTGAGTTATCAATCACCGTTGGTTGAAGAAAGCAATGAAACCCACTCCTATGTGCATGGAAGTTCATAAAAAAATTCCCAAAAAACTAAGGAAAGTCATGATAAATAATTTTTGATCCTTATAAATCTATAAATGATTCTATAGTTCCACATATGTTCCAATTATCACTAGATACTAATCACCTAACACAATCTTCCCAATCGAGACAAATGACACTAGGCAGAGGGAGTTTTGTTGGAACCATAGCTGTTTTATGCTAGAAATGGAGTATGGTTTGTGTTTTTTGTTAATATTCATTATAAGTTCAGAAAGTCTTCTATGAATGGGATCATACAGTTCTGGTGAACAATATTATTGAAGGTGGTGCCACTTCCCATTTTTTTCCAATTTTTTGCGTACAAAACTTGGAATATGGAGAAAAGTGTTTTTGGCAAAGGGATTTGCGTGCAAGATTGAAGGGTGTTTAGAAAAATGTGTGCAAGGATTCATTTGGGATTAGTTTATAAAAATATGGAAAAGAAAAAAAGTGTGCCAAGTCTTAAATTTTCATGAAAGATAAGGTTGCATGGAAGAATATTATGCACCAAATGCGATGTCAAAAGGGGTTTTACGTACTCAAAAATAATGTTGCGCTCACTGAAAAAGATGCGTCATAAATTTATGGGTAGGGTCATTGTGGCCTATAAATATGTGGCTACCCACATGGAGGACTTAAGAATTTTACAACAAAAATATGATTGCTCTAATGAATGAAATATTTTCACACAAAAGAATTATGGAGAGCTAATCTTATGCATATGGTGTTCCTTTAGTTTGAAAATACCAATTGAACCCTTCGGTATCGTTTCATGGAAGATAAAGGTTGCGCGGAAATTAGGGGTTTCATGAAAATCATCTTTAGTTACAATTCCCAAATCTTGCGTGCAAGTTGAGGTATTGCGTGCAAGTGTGATGTTATGCTTCTGATGGGCTTTTGAATATATGGTTTGTGTGATTAGTGCCTTCATGTGCATCAATTCAAGAAATCGATGCAAGCAGTGTCTCATGATGAATAGGGACATACTTCAATGAAAATCTATTAAAGCAACCTCCAAGTTGATAAACTAACTTAGACTTCTCTCAAGGTAGTGATCTAGGGGGAGTCGACAGAAATGATCTGCGAGATGCAGTGAGCTATCCCCGAACCATTGTAAAGGAAGTGTGCCTAGAATAGAGTGACTATGACCAAATCTTAAAATCCATAAAACAGTGAAGATTATTGGATTTAGGTACAACAAAAACACTATCAGCATATGCTTCTTGGATGAATTCCTTTGCGGTGAACCAAGTAAAAGTGTTGTGTCATATTTTTAATTTATTTTGACTGACAAATTTTACAAGTTTCTACCAATGTGGGAACAAGATCCATAACTTTAAAAAGAAAAAATTGACACCCGTATTCACCCCTCTCCTCTCAAGGTGTTCCAGGGTATTTTAAGTAGTATCAGGGGGAGGTTGCTGGTGTTTGATCTATCTTATACTGTCATGGAGAATTAAGACAATGTTAGGGGAGTCCCCCACTTTGATGGAAGTTATTTTTAGATCTGAAAGAATAGAATTAGATCCCATATAAGATCTCTTGTAATGGAAGTCCTATTTTCTACTGTGTAAGGAATACATGTCACTAATCCAATAGGGTTGGCTATGACTGATGCAGATAAGAAAATTCTTGATGCAGATGCTAAATCGCAAAATTCTCTCACTGTATCCCTTTCTGATCAGATCTATATAAAGGTAATGAGTTTCACCTTAGAAAATTCCATGTGGGATAAATTTGTAAATATTTATGAAGTAGATACAAAATTAAAGGAAGAAAAACTATAAGTCCTGTACAATAGGTTTTAATATCTATAGATGCATCCTGATGAGAATGCAGAATCCTTCTTCAATTGAATTACTGAAGTGGTTGGAGCAATTCTAGGTCTGGCAGAAGAAATCAAAGATTTTGATATTGTCAAGAAAATATTGAGAAGACTTCTACAGATGTACAATAAAAAAGTTTCAACCCTTGATGAAAGATATCCTTCCAAACTTTCTCTGGACGATCTACTGAGCAGCCTGGTGGCATATGAAATGAGATTCAATATAGAAGATGCTATGAATCGAATGAGTAAGTAAATGGAATTAAAAACCATGAAGAAACTAAACCATGTCTCCATGATGGAAACCATTGAAAAATAAGAACCATCAATAGATAAATCTAGAGATAACCAGTTGGAAACTAATACCGATCCCAAGTGAAAAATTAAGGAAGCTTTTGGTAATCTTTAGAATAAGTGTAATAGATGCAATAAGTGAAAAAAATGGTGGAAGAATTGTCATAATATGTTGATCAACTTGAAGATGAAATTTAATGACTTGAAGAACTGGTGAAAGTACATTTATCAATCCTTGAAAGGACAAATTATGTAGTGGAACTAAAGATCATAATCGAATAACATGCAAAGGTCAGAAATGACCTTACCTTGAGACTATAAGAGAAGTCCAAAACCATTGGGGGATTTGAAGAAGAAGTTGTTATGCTTAGGAGTATGCTCAAAAGTGAATCATGTTCAAAGGAATAAAAGAAGAAAATACATTTTGGTAGGTTCTCAGATGCTAAGCTGATGGAGAGAGAAAAACGAGGGTTTTATAGAGTTGAAAATATTTTGAGTGATCAGAGACCCACACACATGGGAAACAGTGGAATTAGTTATGATGTTGAAACATCATATCCTGTCAATAAAGTAGACTATATTAAAAACAAGATGAAAGTTGATCATGTTGTAAAATCACCAGAAGTGCTAAAAAAGAGACCCTTAAATCAAACTGAAAGGAGAACAAAAGACTATCCTCAATCTTCCAAGAATAGCAGGCAGTCAAAAAATTTTCCCAGGGAAGAGATCATGAGAAAAAATAAAAGTGAGAAGACATTTCCTCTCATGAAGTGTCAGTTCTGTGGATATCTAGCTCATAATATGTGATATTGCGAAGAGGCAAGGAGCTATCTAAATGGGAGAGAGAGCTTGAAGTTCAATAGATAAGAAAAAATTCATATCCTACTACTTATAGAAGAAATAATTTCAATGGATATTGTTTTCATTGTACTAACTTTATCCATAAATCCATTTATAGTTGTTAGAATATTGACATGGTCACCTTATACTAAAGTCCAAGACAAGTCAAAGCTCATGAATAAGACAATGTTTCTATTTAAAATATGTTTGCTCCTCTGGAAGAAGATTTTGACTATGAAGAACCCATGTATATGGAAGAGAGAATTGAAAGTACATCAGATATTTATACTCAATAAAATATCTCATGGAAATAAAAGAATAAAATTGAGAAATATAACCATACAGAGGTATCCCTAAAATCTAAAAAAAGAAACAACACCTCGATTATTGATAGAGGTTGTTCATATAATATGACAGGTAATGCCGACTTATTAACGAATGTCAAGAGGATGGTTTATGGAACAGTATGGTTTGGTAATGACGGAGCTCTGAAAATCAAAGGAAGTGGAAATACTTAACTACCTAATGGAAAGATAAATAAAATTAAAGTCTTTTATGTGGATGGACTATGTCATAATCTCCTTATCGTGAGTCAACTCTATGTATCCAGACTTATAGTTGCTTTCAATCAGAATGGCTGCACTATCAAGGGAAAAGAGGAAATTCACATATGAAAGGATACAAAATAGAAGGAAACCTGTATTAGGTTGATAGTAAAGAAAAAATTTGCTACATGACTGTTGAACAAGAAAATAACATGTGGCATTGGATATTGGGGCAAATTAATCAACAAGACATGCAAAAATATCAAAACTGAATATTGTCATAGATATTCCTACACTTAAGCATAAATGTAAAAAGTATTTTGATGCATGAATTCGAGGGAAGTTGGTCACCAGTTCATATCGTCCAAAGAAATTCATTTTTTTCATTTATAGAAGCCGATTTATGGGTTCGTGGTACCCAAAATTACAACCATAGTCATGTCAGACATCATAAAACAACATATACTACACAATGTAATATCCGGATTCATCTCCGCATCCCAAGCATGATTACTCTTCACCGGTATCTAATTCCCATTCCGGGTGCCTCCAAACACTTCCACTTTGAACCCGACTGCGAATTTGATCAAGAACAGCTTGATCTGGGGGTGCCTTCTTGGTCTTGCTACCATTTTTTAGGGCCAAAGTCACCTCATTATTCCTCTTTGATGAAGATCTAGTCCGCATAGGCCTCGGAAGAAATGAGTAGTCCATCCTTGGTATTCTTTTTGGCGTAGAAGAAAAAGGACCATCAGCTGTAGTAACCATCTGATTCCTACTTTTAACAACTTCACTAAATGATCGACCAGTTGGACCACTCATATTCTCTTTCCCTCCCTCCGGATCTTCCCTTCCCATTCCAACTTTTTCCCTTAAAGCATCAATAACAAACTCTGAGTTGTTTCCCTGATTCTGGACTGGAGTATTACTTTCCATAAAAGGGGAACGTCAGTCTTCAGTAGTATCATTTTCCATAGAATGTTTGACATTGTCTCCCATCCTCTGTTCTGTGATCTCCACCGAAGGGCCGCTCCTTGACCCATAAGAATTTTTATCCACATTCAGGAAACCTACTTCCTACCCCAGACAGTCGGCATGATGCTCTCCCCTGGCCTCTTCTTCAACCGAAGCTGGATCGTACACCCTACATTCAACCTTCTGTTCACCTGAGGTCTCTGGACTATCATCACCTCCAATCATAACAGCCTCCTCCAAACCCGAGTCCAAAAAACCTTCAAACTGCCCTTGGAACCTGTTACTCAAAACCAAAAATGGTTTGGCCAGCGGATCGAGGCCTTTAGAAGCCTTAGCACTAGAGTTGAAACCCTCCACAGCACTGTCCACCCTTTCTTCCTCACTCTGTGATGGACCCCGACCAACCGAGGAAGCAATAGGTACTCCCAAATCCTTCTTTAGCCTTTGAAAAACATCAGACACCAAAGGATTACCTTGAATCACCTTAACACCAGGAGCTTCAGGAGCCAGGTTTTCCTCAAAAGACACCTGACGAGGACTCGACGGACTGACCACCCCCTTCTCACCAGAACAACGTGGACCCCGGCCTATGCCAACCTGTGTCGAAGCATGTGAAACCAGACCCTCCTTAACACCCTTACAAGCACCATCCTCCGTTCTCACCGAAGCAGAAATCCCCTTACCACGAGCTTCATGAGCGTCCTTCTATAGGTTATTCGCCTACAGATCCCCCCCTGATCTGGAGCCCGAAGCCTCCAAGGCCAAACCATCATGAAAATTGATTACCAGACTCTCACCTGGTGTAGCCTCCCCATTCTTTGTGACAACCTGTTTCCCCTTGCGGTTCACATCCATCGGCAGGACATTGACTCTCCTGCAGCAAGCATCCAAAGAATGACCCAAACACTTGCAATATGGACAAAAATTGATCAAGTTCTCATAAATCACCCCCTGCTTTTACCTATAATCTTCTCCGATAGTAATCCATACATAATCAAAGGGAAACCGAGAAGCATCCACTTCAATACAAATCCAAGGGTTCACCGGGTGGCACACGACCTCCGTGCGACTATCAGAGCACATGAATCTTCCAATGAGGTTTCCTATCATACTAATCACCAAAGGGTTATGAAATGGTAGAGGGAGGTTAGGAAGACTTACCCACACCGCCACGACTGGAGAATCGCAATTCATATGCCGATCGAATGACCACCGAAGAAGAAAGAAGTGAAATCCATTGAAGCTGCGCAGTGCCCTTGACTAGGCCTTGATAAGATCTGCCTTTGTTGAGTGCACAAATCGGCAAGTGAATAACATGGTAATAACTATGTTGATTGATAGTCATATTCCTCGACATTACTGGAAAGAGGCCATTCAAGCCATAATGTATATTTAAAATTGTACAGGGGTTTATATGGGTGATATGAACACACTATATTAATTGTGGCATGGAAGGAAGACCTATTTGAAATACTTTCATGTTTTTGGAAGTAAATGTTTCATCAGAAACAAAGAAGTAAATCAAGGGAAGTATGGTGAAAATGTAGATGAAGGAATTTTCCTTGGATACTCAATGAACAAAAAAGCCTACAAGTGTTTCAACAAGCCCACTAGGAAGGATAGTGGAAAGAAGCGATGGTAACATCATTGAAGAGTATACCACAAATTATTCGAGGAATTCATATGCTGATGTGATAAAAGATGAGGAAGAAAGTGAACATGGAGAAGATTCAAATATAGAAACAGAGGGAGGTTTAAAAAATTCTTAGGATCCACATCATGATATTGAATCATAAGAAGAATATGAAGAGGAAATCATGGCTGGAGAGAATTTAGTTGAATCTCAAAGGAGAAATAGAAGGGCATACATTGATCTGTCAACGTTATCGGGGATCAGAATGCACCTAAATAGATAAGTAGAATGAGGAATAATGCACAATATGCATTTCTATCCATTTCAGAACCATGCTCATTTAAAGAAGCTGCAAATGATAAATCATGGGTGAACTCCATGAATGAAGAGTTAGATCATATTGATAAGAATCAAACATGGGATCTGGTCAAGAGACTCAAAGGTCACAATGTGATTGGTACAAAGTGGATCTTTAAGAATAACTATGATGAGAATGGTAATGTGATCTAAAATAAGGTGTGACTTGTGTGAAAGGGATATTCACAGATTGAAAGTGTCGATGTTGAGGAAATATCTTCTCCTGTAGCAAGACTAGAGTCAATCAGGCTATTTCTAGCCATGGAAATTCAAAAAGGTTATAAATTGTATTTAAATGGATGCCAAGAAAACATTATTAAATGGAGTTTTTGAATAATAAGTCTATATTGAACAACTCATGGGGTTCTTGCTTGGAAATGATGAAATGAAGGTTTGAAAATTAAAGAAAGCACTCTATGTATTAAAATAGGCACCACAGGAGTGGTACTCTCGGTTGGATTCTTATCTAAGAAATCTTGAATTCAAAAGAGGTGGAGTGGATCACAACCTCTATGTGAGGAATTCTCATAAAGATTAGTTCATGGTTTTGGTTTACATGGATGATATAATTTTCGGTAGAATTAGACAGGGATCAGTGGATAAATTCATCAATCACATGAAATCAGAATTTGAAATGTCCATGATTAGTGAACTCACATATTTCTTTGGGATACAAGTGATTAAAAAGAATAATTATACATTCATTTCTCAGGAAAAGTATGCAAGGGAGCTGTTGAAGAAATTTAATATTCATAAATCCAAACTAATGTTGACTGTAATTGCAGTTGGAACAAATCTTGGAAAGCATGAAGATGAGACATCTGTAGATCTCACAATGTACAAAAGGATCATTGAGAGCTTATTGTACCTAACAACAATACGACCATACAGTGTCTTTAAAACATGCATAGTGGCCTGCATTTAGAGTAATTTGAAGGAATAACATATGGAATTGGTGAAAATAATCCTGTGGTATATTCAAGGTACTGACAATTATGGATTATACATTGCTGCAGGAAGTGATATCAAACTATTAGTGTTTTTTGATACTGTCTGGGCTAAAGATGTAAAGGACAGAAAGTCCACCAGTTGTGGTGCATTCTATATTAGGATGAAATATTTGGGTTAGCTGAGAAAGAAAAAAGAAAGTACTTCTCTCAGTACTATTGAAGATGAATATATATCTTCTACAAAGGCGTGCACTCAGTTACTTTGAATGATGCAGAAACTGGATGACATTGGTGATGAGGTGAAATAACAAATGGTGATCTACTATGATAAAATGAGCGCAATTGATCTTATGAAGAATCTTGTTCCGTATTCTCATACAAAAAATATTGAAATTAGATATCACTTCATCAAGGAAAAGTTTGAACAAGGCATGATTAAAATAGATCATGTGGGAACTAATGAGTAAGTGGCTGATATCCATACCAATCCACTATCAGCGGATGTATTTGATAAACATCAGTTGAACCTCATTGTTCATCCACCTACCAGTGTATAAAAAGGTTACCAAATTACCCTATCCCTAGTTATGTTAACTATTTTTAATCTTCTTGTGGATGTGATGCATGTTTATGGGGGTGATACTATCTAGGGGTGTTTTGAGATGTATAATGAACAAATACCGGTGTTTGGGTTTATTGTCAATGGGGGAGAAGGAATAAATTCAGGACATGTAATGGACATGTAATTATTCTGTGACATGATGTGAATTAAGTGTTAGGAAGAGAAGGAATAAATTCAGGACATATAATGGACATGTAATGCTTCTGTGACACGATGGAAATTCGGTGTTAGGAGAAGAATGAATACATTCAGGACATGTAATGCTTCTGTGAAATAGTAAGAGAATAGATTGGGCGTCATTAGGAATTACGAAACATGGGAACCCAATTCAAGCTTCCCCTCTTGTTTTCTACACCGATCATTTCTCACGTAGACTTAGAGTTTTGGAAGAGTTGATTCTTGCGTATCAGGTATTGATAGTGGTTGGTGCTCTATTGAATTTATCTGGGGATTTCCAATAGACCCAAAGGGGTATATTATTGAACCTGTGGCTGTTCTATGCTAGAAATGGGGTATGGTTTTTTTTCAATACTCATTAGAAGTTTAGAAATTATTCTAGGAAACAGATCATACAGTTCAGGTGATCAACAATATTGAAGGCGTGACCGTTTCCTAGTGTTTGCCAAATTTTTGGGTCCAAAAATTGGAATTTGGAGAAAGGTGTTTTTGGAAAAGGGAGTTTCACACAATATTAATGGGTGTTTAGAAACTTTAATGTAGGGATTAATTTGGGATCAATGCAAAAAAATATGGGATATAAAAAAGGTTCACATGGGTCTTAAATGTGCGTGAAAGATGAGGTTGCGCGAAAGAATCTTACACACCCAATGTGATGCCAAAAGGGGTTTTTCACACTCAAGAAGAATCTTATGTGAACTGACAAAGATGTGTTGGAAATTTGTGCATAGGGCCATCAAGGTCTATAAATATGTGGCTACCCCCATGGAGAACTTAACAATTTTCCAATGAAAATCTGGTTGCTTTGATGCGCGAATGATTTGCACCCAAAATAATTACAGAGAGTTAATCTTATGCACAAGGTGTTCCTTTAGTTTAAAAAGACCAATTGAACCCTTTAGTATCATTTCAAGAAAGATAATGGTTGCACAGAAAGTATTGGTTGCGTGAAAGTCATATTTCACGACAATTCTCAAATCTTGTGTGAAAGTTGAGGTATTGTGTGCAAGTGTTGTGTTATTCTTATGATAGGCTTTTGAATATCTGGTTTGTGTGATTAGTGACTTCAAGTGCATCAATTCAGGACATCAATGTAAGTAGTGCCTCATGTTTAATAGATACACAGAATTCAATGAGAATCTATTGAAGCAAACTTCAAGATGATAAACTGAGTTAGACTTATCTCAATGTAGTGAGCTAGGGGGAGTTGATGGAAGTGATTCATGGGAAACAATGAGCAATCCATGAACCATTGTAAAGGTAGTGTGCCTAATACAAAGTTACTATGATCAAACCTTGTAATCCATAAAATAGTAAAGATTATTGGATTTTGGTATGACCAACACACTATCAGTGTGTGCTCCTTGGACGTATCCCTTTGTGGTGAACCAAGTAAAAGTGTTGTGTAATATCCTTAATTTCATTTAACTGATAGATTTAACATGTTTCTACCAATGTGGTAACAAGATCCATAACTTTAAAAAGAAAAATTGGACACCCTGATTCACCCTTCCCCTCTTAGGGTGTTCAGGGGTCCTCCAAGTTTAAATTTATTCAACCAAATTTATAAATAATGAATGAAACAAAAAACCCAAAAAACAATAAGACTAAGATAATTGTCCATCTCTAAATATATAATCCATTCAATAGAAAAAGCAATATTTACATTTAATTACAATACTTTGACATTAAAAAAGAGAACCCACCCATCCCCGATCACTCAAAGGTCTTACCTCTCCATGTAAAGGGTAAGAGAGTTGAAAGGGGAAGAAAATAACATAATGAATCTAAGAAAAAATAAAATAGAAAATACAAAAAAATAAAGACTCAAATCCTCTAGAATATCCCCTCTTTCAACTTCTTCAACACCATTTAATTGAAGTGGATACAATTTTTTATAGGCTTTAGGGGTGGAAAAGTTTCCCTCTGATTCAAGACTCTAAAAGTTTGAGTTCAATTAAAATAGTAAGTGGAAAAATCTAGGGAAGTTTTGTTAATAAAATTTTTCCCCCTATTTTTGTTTCATGGTTCCACAAAATATTATAATATTTGAACAAGTTTCCAAAAAGTTATACTCGAATTAATGATGAATACGTTTTCTTCAATAAGAAACTGCTCAACTCCCTCTACTTTGGTGTATTCAATGGATGCCTTAATGACCGAATTTATTCATTAATTTTATTATAAGGATGTGTCTTGGAGTACTCTTTATAATACAGATAAAATAACATCATTTTGAGTTATGTAGTTATAGATATGATTGAATAACTAATGTGGGGTCCATTATATTGGAAAAAAACTTTTTCCATTTGATTTTATTTTTTTGGGCTATTGTTTGTCGAATTGGTTCTAGATTTAGATGAAAAACTTGAAGTACACAAAAAATAAGGCCTATAAAAAATTAATCAATAAATTTTGATTAAAATTTTAAAATATATTCCGAATATATAGAAGATTCATAAAACTTTTAAATTTATAGAATTAAAAAAATTTCACAGTTAATCCCAAAATTCACAAAAAATATTAAAATGATTCAAATAAGCTCAAATTGATTATTTGGGAGGGATTAATTAATTTAATTTTTTTGAAAAATAATGAAAATATTATCTCAATGAAATGCCTTATCCAGTATGTTAGCATAAGAAGTGAGTTTCATTAGAAAAACCTGAGAATTAATATTAAGAAGAAGAACCATCTTTAATAATCATGTATTCATCTTATCATTTGATATAATCTCATATGAAAACTAAAAAAGATCAGTGAAGTGGTTCACATACTCCATTATGGTTCTATCAGCCTATTTGTGTTCGAAAAACTCTATAGACTTAGACAAAATTATAGACTCTGGATATAACTAATCAGTGAAAAGAAACCTAAAGTCCTTCCACTCTAAACCCTCATGCATTTTTATTGTTACCATTTTATTCCAATATCTCCTTATAGACCCCTCTAGCTTTAAGGTGTTACATTTCACCTTAATTGAATCAGGAATTTTCATGAAATAAAAAAAAGATCTATCTTCCTCAAACTATCCTTATCTTCATGAAGATCATTAGAGACTTAAAACGCTTATGGATTCTAGTGTAGTAACTCCTAAGAACAATTATGAAATTAATCCCTCTGAGGTTACATAGTTGGAACTTGAATTGGAATGGGTGCGGGTTCCTATCCTAGATCTCGGACCTCAAGCGCAATAACCTCAACAAGATTATGGTCCATGGGAGGACCTTCTTACTGTGGTTTATGTACTGCTTCCTCCTAGGGACTATTCACATGTATTCTTGGAAGAATTATTCTATAAAAAATTAGCAAAAAACATTGAAGACATCAGAAGATTACTCAAAAAAAACAAATCAAACAAGAGAAACATGAAAATAAATCCCATCATATAAGATTTAGAGATTTGGATTTCAACAAACCCAAATCAAAATCAAGGAAAATACTAGAATTTGATCAAATAATTCCTCCAAATGCCTTTCCATAAACACCCTTGGTAACTTAATTCTCATTGCAGTGAGATATGTCCAGAAACATGCTAACAAATACCTCCTAAGTCCCATCAAGACAACCCAAACTGTATACTAACATCAAGGAAAGTTGCTTAACCTACACCTATGATACTACTTTATCAATAACTATCTAGGATACCCTGGTAACCTGATAACTAAGCTATAACTGACATAACTTGAAGGTAATTCCTTATCCACATGGGTTGGAAACTAGCACACAAGTCAGTATTCTGAACACTCCAAATGGAGAATGTACCAAAAACATAATAGTTACAAAAAATACAAAGTAATAAATCATCCAAGTACTTAACTATTAGTAAGATAAAACTCAAACATCTAAAAGGTAACATCACTATAATCCCAAAAAATCAAGAACATCCTCATCCTCCAAGATGTGTTTTCCATTTTCTCGAACTTGGCATAAGAAAATTTACAAACACCTAAAGGAAAAGGTATGCTGTGAGCTATAAATCCCAGTGGGGTGTCACCAATTTTTCCATGATAGATTCTATAATAATAAACCAAATCATGATTTCTATTTAAATAAAATAGGGAATGATATACAATATAATTTTCATTTTTAAAACAAATAATTTTTCTTTTCAGAGGATGGAAAACATTTCAAACAAGGTTTTAATAAAAATTTTATATAAAATAATTTGAATAAATCAATTTTAATGATTAAAAAAAATTATATATTCAGTGGAATATATAATAAAAATAATCACAACAGGCACCATGGTCGTCTTCCCTGAAGTAAAATAGTTTCTGGCCATAGGATCCTCACACTTCTTAGATCATTGATCATGGATAATATTTATACACATGTCCCTCTAGCTCAGCCTGAATAAGACTCATTAAAATCCCATTAGGTATAAGATATACCAAACTAGGTTTTTGTTAGATTTTTCATTGTCAATAAAATGATAGGGAATAAAGATCCTAGAGTGCCTATCACAAATAACCTACTAACCACCCAGGCTCACATGTGATCATCCAATCAATCAAAAAATGGGCAAATAATCTTATTTAAAATCAAATATCATATATAATCCAATTGAAAAATTTTCATTTTCAATATTCCAATTCAATTTCATTACCAAAACATGGGTTTTTTATTTCATTAATTTTTACTAAAAAACCAATCACAGGGTTTCAACAATAAATTTAATATATTTTTCTTAAAATAATTCTTGAATCATTTAATCAATTCCATCATTTTCAAAATACACCCCAAATTCAAATTATATTTGAATTGGGAGTTTTCTAAAAAATAATGCCATTTCAAATTCCATAATAAAATCAATTCAAATAAAGGTTTTATAAATCAATTGAAATCCATTTCAAAAAAATAAATAAAATAAAGGTTTCAATTACATGTAATGACTCAAATGGAACAACCTACCTTTAGTCACAAAATCAAATGACCAACACCTGCAACAAAAACAACAATGTAGATTAAAGGTGAAGGATATCTAGAAATCAAAAATAGAATCAAGAAAAAATTAAATGGAGTTTATATCCATTAAATATGTGATGATCCATCAAAATTTATAGAGGAAGTAAGGATATATTGAGAGATATTGGGTGAGAGGAGATTCACTTACCATAGAGGAATCAGATCTTTCACTGGCTCTTTGATTCATCAAAGGAGGTGTTTGGAGGATCCAAAATCACCTATTGCGATCCTTCCTAGCATAGATTTTTTTTAAAATATAGTGAATGGATTAGAGATCTTAAATGGTGGATTCATAAATTTAAAATAAAAATTTAGAATAAAATAAACATGTGGCCACGATTTCCTATAGAGGGTCGCACAGTTTAAAAAACTATGTACCCCCATTATTGGGTGCATGGTTTCTCCTAGGTGGGAACACTATTTATCAAACAAAGTGTTGGCTATGTAAACCCTCACTACCTAATATTTTAAGGTTTGGAGGATCTTTCTGCATTATTTGGACAATACTTACACCCCCTCTAGAGCACCATCAAAGGGAACATGGTTTTCTAGGACAAACTTCATGATTTTACTAATGTGTGCACCGGCCATGAACTACCCCTTGTATTTATAAAATTTCACCTTGAAATAACATGAGACAAACCCTAACCAAATCTTGGTAAAAAAAGGGCTTAGGAGTAACTAAAAAAAGTAACGTGGTGTTATACTGACCTACTTTCTTTTAGATCCTTGAAATTCACTTTAGATTCCTCTATCTATATTAAATTGAAACCATTTAGAGTCAACTTGGTCAGTGGATTAGATAATCGTGAGAAACATTTCACAAAATATTGATAATATCTTACCAAACCAGGAAGACTATGAATTTTAGTCACCATGGTTGGTCTAGGATATTTCTCAAAAACTTATGCCTTGAAGGATCTATTGATATACCCTCACTTGAGATTATATGACCCATAAATGAATTTTTTTAAAGCCAAAATTAATAATTGGTAACATTTTCATAAATATTATCCTTCCTTAGGGTCTTCATCAAAATCCACAAGTGATCTTCATACTCTTCCTTGATATTTTAATATACAAGAATATATTCTATAAAGACTACCACATATCGATCAAGATAATCTCTAAATACTCTATTCATTATTTTCATTAAAATAATGGGGGAATTAGTTAGACCAAAATGCATCACTAAAAAATCATATTGTCCATACCTTATATGTAATGTCATATTGGGTAAATCCTCCTTGAACTTCAATTGATGATATCAAAAATAAATGTAAATGTTGGAAAAGTATTGATATTTTCATAGTTTATAAAATAATTCATTAATATGGGGGATATGATACTTGTTCCTGATTTTAATTTTGTTATATACCTGACAATCAATGAAAATATTAATTGAACCATATTTCTTCTTAACAAATAGAACTGCTTCATCCCAAGGTGACACACTATGGAATGTGAATCCCTTATCAAGATTCTTATGGAGTTTTTTATTCAATTCCTACAACTCAATTGGAGACATTCTATAAGGATTATTTGAAATAGGAAAGGCACTAGGTATGATTTCTATTGAGAAATAAACTTAAAATATTGGTGTAAGACTTAGAAATATATCTATAAAGACATCAAAAAACTAAAATAAAATAGTTTTATCTTTAATGATGAGTTTCACCCACAAGATGGAAACAATTTATATTAGAGGTTCATATTCATCCTTGCATCAATAAATGATTATAGGTACATTTAGAATATGGAATGTGACTTTCCTTCCTTGGAAATTAATATGGGAACCATATAGAGAAATAAATCCATTGAAATAATAACATCTAATTCAATTAAAGGTAGAATCACAAGATTTTTAGAAAGAAATTTTCCACAAAAATCAATTGGAGAAGGACTATAAATTTATGATGCGACCATTGTTCCATTATTAGTTTTCATAGCTTACTCAACATATAATTTTTGAGGTGATATGGTGATACCCTTTGTATATTATTTATAAAAAATGAGTGGGTGGATATATAATCAAATAATACATTAGCTGTTCTAGATTGGATGATAAGTGTGCCTTTTACCACATCATTATCATAACCCACTTAAGAAACCATGATCACATGAGATTTCCATTTTTCATTAGTCTTAAGTGATTGTTGATTACGATCACAAAAAAACTTTGGATTCATTATCTAGTTGGAATAATTCCCATACTCCTTTAATTTTAAGCATTGAAGAATTTGGTGAATTAGTTGGCATTTTATTTTCCTCCATTACATTAATCAGCCTATTCATCACCTTTCAGCATTCATGGGCTTTATGACTAGACTTTCCACATTTAAATCACCATCCAATTCCATACAAACACATATCTGGATATTTCTTCCCACATTTATGGAATGCATAAAGCTATAATTTATTTCCACCATGTAATTTATTTGAGTTTTCATGAGGCTCTATCTTTATTTATTTTTAAAAAATATGGGAATAATGGGAATCTCTAACTTCCATTTATACTTTGAGTTCACATCGAATGATTTCTTCATAACTACTGAAGTATCTTATAGATAATTCCTTTAAGAGACTTAGTTTTAGGCCACCAAATAATTAATCAATTTTACTTTCAGGGCTGATAATTAAACTAGAGGCATACATTACAATCCATGTAAAATTTTCCTCATAGGTACCAATGGATTCATCATCCTTTTACTTCAGCTCAAGAAATTCCTTCTCTATCTTTGTTCATAGAATATAATGAATGAACTTACTAAAGAATAACCCATTAAACTCATCCCATTGTAAATATTAAATTTCTTTCTCCTTCCTAATATTCGTCATAATATTATACCTTTGATCTTATTCACTCTGTAGATGATAAGTATCCAGGAAAACGTTTTCATATCTGAATTATTGAAGGACACAAAATATTTTCTCAATGGCGTTGATATATCTCTTAGATAATAGTAGATCATAAGACCCACTAAAATAAGGTGGATGTTTCCTAATGGAAGATCCAACAATACGTTATTCCCTCATTTGATCATTTTGAAACTCTACATGATTCATAGCTTGAGAAGGTTTTATGAGTATAGTAGTAATATTATGCATTCCATCTCCCATAATATTTAGTTGCTCGGGTGAACAATAATTTCATTTTTCATAACATTAAGAATTAACATGATTCCTTTGGGTTCCATCCATTTAATAAAATCTAAAATAATAGTGTTTGAAACAATAATAATAGTGGAAAATCACATAATTCTAATAAATCACATATATATTATCTAAATCATAACACCTTCTTCGATGAAACCTCATGTTTAACCTAGGTCATTAATGATAATTACCATAACTTTAGGATTTTATCCTATAATTAGACCAATCCCCCATGATTTAATGAAATATTTCTAACCCTAATCTTCAAATATTGAATAAACCTTGCTCTAATACTGAATATAACATCCTGAGCCTTTATATACAAATATTACATCTATTTAGATGAATATTCATTACATAAAATTACAATCCATTCCATAACCTTAAATATTTATAGTATTTAGAGATTATATATAAGATATTTTTATTTTAGGAAATATCTTTAGAATATCTCATAAATATCTTCCCACATAGTAGTCTTTATAGGAATACCCTACAAAAAGCTTCCTTCATAACCTAGGGAAAGGAAACATAAGAAAAAGGTGATCTCAAATACTCAGTAAGGGTAAGAATGAGAGATATCAATTGATGTTCAGATGAAATCATAAAATAATCATAAGGGCATAATATCATCATAATAAATTAAAAATTTTATACCCAATTTGAAAAATATCATAATCATTATTTATGGAATAAAACATTAAAATTTCAAAAGACGTGAATAAGAAGAATTAATATTCATCATAACTCAATCATGAACCATAAAATCATGTCATCATTATTTGAATCATCATAATAAGTATATAAATCATTTCATATATCAATTTTAACTACCAAGACCATCAGATCACGCATAAACACCTGTTTCCCAAAATGGATCAAGCACATCAACTTGTTTCCCATAACGAATCAAGCACTTCGACTTATTTCCTATAATGAATCATGAACATTGACTTGTTTCCCACAATTATCTCATTAGATATAATACTTTACCCAATACATTGGAGGGAGATATATTTCACACCTATCACATAATTAAAACCCTACATATGTGTCTCATAGGATTTGACCTTTGGTCTCATGATTTGATTTACCTTCCCCAACATCTCAGTTCTTGGTTGGATCCATTTTCTCCTCTACTCTACTTATTGGACACAATTTATGGTTCATTAATCTCCCATATTTGGTCTCATCGGGATCTTGAATAGATATTAATTTTAATCCCAAAGTGGTGGTTATAGTCTCCAATACCTCTATATCTAACCTCGATGGTTCCCTTCAGTTTTGGTTTCAGTACTCCCATCCCAAAGCAGCATTATACAATATTTTTTGGATTGATGGAGACCTGGTTCTTGGTGGGTTGGTGTTTTCACTTTCATAGAACAATAGGTGTGATTCTACTGAGTTTTGTTTCATAATTGGTTGATTTATTTTCTTAGAATTTTTAATGCTAAATCAGATGTTAATGTGGCTCATTTTTTCTTTTTTGATGTATTTGATTTCCTACAATGGTTTTTTGGCCCTTTCATGTTAATGTTTTGGTATAACTTTTGGTAGATATATATAATTTATTTTTTTATTCTATGGTTGATATTATATGAAAACGTATTTTTTGATGGTGTTTTGGTTTGATGGAAAGTTTAGGTTCTGAAAATGATGTAGTTGACAATGGAATGCAGTGGTAGATGGCTCGGTGGTGGTCTGAAAACCATGACTTGTGTTTTATATTTTACTTATGTGGTCCGATGGTGGTGAGACGACGACAGGGATAAATAAAGGTGTAAATATAACTTAAATTGAAGTCAGTGTCCCTATATCATCATGATAATAGACTATATATACACAATAGTCTTTTTTTATTTTTGAAATTTAAGATTGCAGTTTGAATATGAAATTTGAAATTATAGAGTATATAATTTTTAGTTTTCAATTCGGTTTTCCATTGCAAGTTAGTGATTATGTGAAGGTTCACTCTCAAAATAAAATAATGTTTTTATAAAATACAAACAACATGGAGTCATATGAAAAACAACATAAAAGGATGTCATATTAGATGGAAAATTATTTTGAAAGATCACTTGAAAAAAATTCATTGAGGAAAATAACTTTTCTTTTTAAAAATAAATTTACTTTAAAAAATTATGCACTTTTAAATGAAAAAATTTTCTTTGAAAATAAACTTATATAATTTTAAAGGAATATTTAAATCATTGATGTATCATGATGGTGTGAAAATCTTCTCATACTGTATAAGTTCAAAAAATATTCCCTCCATATTTTTTTCTTCTGAAAAGTCACAAAGAACCTCATTTCAAAAATGTCAAAATATTCCTTTCAAAACATTTTGTAAAAATTAAAACATGGGTAAATATAATTTTAAACAATTTTAGAATAATTTTAAAAAAATTGATAATATTTTATAAAGCATGGGCATGGAAGATAAATATTTCCCAATGGAGACTTAAACATAAAAAATCCTAAATAATGATGAGATTATGAAATAAACCCTCACCTCAGGTCTCATCTTTCCTTGTTTACATTCAAACCTCCTATATAATAAATATGGATTTAATATGCATTTATTCCCTAAAAATATATCAATAATACCATTTATGATTTATTTATTATAATGCCTCGACCCTAGTTACCCATAATCGGTGCATTATTACATAACATTGGCATGATGCAAGGAATCATGTCTCGAAAGAACGATCAGTTCAATAGCCTTGGAAGAACTAGATATATACATAAAATTTACATTACATTATGAAATAAAAAAGCAACATTGTGTCCCCTTTTAACACTCTTATATCCCTTAGCCTATTCCTACAGGTTAATCGTAATATACTTCTTTTTATCCTGAAAAAAAAAAACATAAGAAAGGGGTGATCTCAGATGCTCAGTAAGGGTAACAATATAACGAAAACTGTCATAAATAAAAATAAACATTTAAGGCAATGTATAAGACTAGAACACAAGACTTTTAAACTTAAACTTCAGCATAATATGGAAATGATAAATAAAATAATTCCATTTACCTATTCACATAGATATTATAGTAGTTGAATAATCACATGTAATATCAATAGCCAACTTCATAATGATGGAATGCATAATGTTGGACATCATAACCACATAGTCAAGGCCTCATGCCAAGACTACAAATAAGATTTTGTCAAGGCCTTATGCCAAGACACTAGTTTGTCTCATGAGACCTATTGATACATTGAGAAGCTATAGTGGACTCCACTTATCACTTACTAAGTAAAATGCATTCCACATATGAAAGGGTGAAATATAATCTAAACATTCGTATTAAAACTATCATACGAAATGTTAATATTTTAACCATAAACCATGAATGACATAAAAATAGCACATCCACAGTCAAACATAACCCATTAAATACAATATGGATGATTTTATTATGAAAAACCTACCTCAATCAAGAATACAATACACTGAAGGATATTTACATAGATTAAAATAGTCATTAAAACTATTTGAGAGAAATATCCTCTTTTTCTTGAAAACATTTAAATGTCGCACTATTTATCAAAGAAGTCGTTTAAAAAAGATTTTTGAATAAAAGTGTCCCATAACACTTTGAAAATTTTAAAAGGAAGTTTAATTTTAAAACATTTATGTCCATATAAATAAATACTTAAAATCATTTTTTAAACATGGACATTAATGAGAAAGATTTAGAAGTATAAATATTTAAAACATTTAAAACAATATTTTAGTTAAATAGTTCCTTACCAAATAAGAGACGCTTGGATACAAGTAATTAAGGAATAAAATTAATTAACACATTATAATATCATGAGAATAAAGGTATTTATGATATAATATGTCAAAGGGCAGTATATACACCATATAAAAGTGAATTGGTTCATAAAAACAAAGAGGTCTCAAAGGAATGTTAATTGAGATGAAATAACTTATAAAGAACGTATACTTAGATTAACGATAAATAAATAAAATAATTATGTGTAAAAAATATAAATACAATAAATATAATTGGATATTCAGTTTAAATAAATCATATTACATTCACACATATTCATTTAAAAACAAAACCAATGACTTGGATGTTTAACTCAATGAATGGAAATTGAGTTAAGATTACCCTTAAAAAGTTCATATCAATGGAATGTGAATTTATCAATGGAGTGATTATGTGTATAAAATATATATCCACAAAACGAGGAGTGGAAATTACTACATAAATATTAAATAGTGATTCCACACATAATCTTGGAGTAAAATAATCATTGAAGTATGCGTAAAGCACAATGAGTGGAAGTTGAAATATGAAATTCCCTTACCGATTTGGTAACTTACAAAACCTACAACCCAAGAAATAAGTATCATGAAATGAATATGTAAATACCCATAAATTAAATTATATTACACAAAGAATACAATCATGGGTAGTAAATACACCACACAAAAGGAAATAATGGAAATATATCATGAATCTCATGGGAATAATCAGTGAGATGATAACCCCTTACCATGTTGTAATAAATAGAGTCTAATGAAAAAAAAGTTAATAAAAACCAAATTAATCATAGAATAACATAAATATAAAGATAATAATGATAATATATATCAAATGGCAGTACACAATACACCACATGGAAAAAATAAGTGGCGAACAATGGAAATCTCATGGAATTAAAAGTGAGATAAGAAACCCCTTACCTTGTACTTTTCCTTAGTATAGGGTAGGTTAAACCCATGTATAATGGTGAAATAATTGTTATTAAATTATAAAAGAACCATATACATAAATATTATATCATATATGATCTTCTAATATAGCTTTGTTAATGATATTTCAGTAGTGTCATCGTTTTGGTTGTTAACTGATTCGTTTTCCTCTATATGTTTTGTTATGTAATTAATGTTTGTTATGTATAGGATGTATTTAATTCATATAAATAATGATATTAAGTTCTTAAAAATTATTTTTAATCATAAAATGAAAATTATTCCTGAATGTTTACGATGGGGAATGAATCTCATCATGTTCATGGAGACGGTAAGTCGTACGTACGCAAGAGCGACAATATCATTCTTTTGATGGTGAAATCGTATATAATTGGATGGTATATCATATATAAATAATAATTAAATTTTTAAATTTATTATTTAAATAAGTTATATTCATTATTATACCCATCTAAATAATGAAGCTTTTGAATAACAAACTACACCACGATGTGGAGATAGTAAACCGTACATATGCACGTATGGTGACTTTGTCATTTATAGGATGGATAGAATAAAAAATATGGTTGTAAATTATTTATAAAACATCACAGTATTCATAAAGTACTGGATTTATTATTTTGGTATGGAAACAAAAAATAAAGAGGAAGTGGAAGAAGAAAAGAACTTGAAAGAGGGTGGTGAAATTATTACCTATTCTTCGAGTGTTTCCTTTTGAGTTGATCAAAAGGACTCCTTAGGTTGGATTTATAATCAAAGTAAGGACTCTAGGTAGATGTGAGGGAAGTTGGGAGTATTTTTTGGTAGGGTTAGGTTGATCCAAATGGCATTGGAAGTGTGATTTTGAGAGAAGGGGAAGTACCCTTTTATAAGAGAGGTGAGGGTCACTTTAGGAAAACTTTGAAATATTATTTTATTATAAATCATTTTCAGTTTCTAATGGATCCAAATTAATTAATTTAAAATATCTGGTAGTTATGGGTCTAAATACTCTTAACCAATAGGTTTTAGACAATTTTAGGTCACCATATTAACCTTATCTTTTAGATTTAAGTATTAGTTAAATAGTTTAACTTTTATAGTGTCTTCTTGTATTCTTACTCTATATGGTTAATAAAATTACTATAAACTTCCAAGAGAACATAAAGTGGTTAATTAATGAAATATATAATTTTATTTAATCCCTTTGGATGAACCTTTGATTTTTAGAAATATTATATCAACCAATAATATAGTATTTGTTTTAAAAACTCATTTATGTCAATTTTGACACTATTTAGTATTTGGGTTTTGTGAAAATAATAATAGCATGATTGCGTCGAAAAAATATATCTAATCGACCCTAAAATTTAATATTAACCTATAAAGTTAGTTTATTTTATCAAAAGTTTCACATTACATTTATTTAGATATCTATAATATCAATTATTTTAATCATTCATTAATAAGGTAATTACTGCATCATCATTGTGTCCTAAATAAATTTAAATATTTAATGTCTAAAAATTATAAATAAAATACCATTATGTAGGAAATATTTTTATATTTATAATGAATAATTATAGTCAAATTTAGTTTATGTATAACCCCATATTAAAAATGGTTTAGTTATTAAACTTTGAATTTAACACTTTTAACTCTTCTTTAAATAAAATAATAATAAGTGTCCTAATCTAATCCAAGTGAACCAAAAGGATCATATTTTATTCATAAGATTGTTTTTTGTTGAATTATACTTATCCAATAGAATTAAGACATGTGTTAGGGTAATTATAATATCATTTTTACCTTTAATTACCCTATTTACTTTTAACCGTGGTAAATAAAAGTCAAAAGTTACTATTCACCAAAAATTATTTTCATCTTATTGAACCAAATTTTATTTAATGATGTCAATCGTTTCTATCTAATTTTTGAAATTCAACTCACAGAAGTGGCAAAATTAAGTTTTATACAAATTTGCAAATGCTCCTAGAAGGTGGGTAAAAGACGGTAAAAAGTTCAATAAAATTTTATACATCTAATTTTATTATAAAAATGACTCTAATGAATCACATTGAACTAATATTGGTATTATTTATCTATATTGACTTGAATAAATAAAATAAATAAATATTTAAATAAAAATTCTATTTTTAAACAATAACAAAGTGTTTTTCACTATTCATCAAAAAATGGAAAGTTTCCAGAAAAATACAAAAAATTTACCCTAAAATAATTTTGATATTTAAAATTCAAAAATAAATTTAATTTTACCAAATTCAAAACATAGAAGTAGCATTAATTAATTTAATAATTAATTCCTATTTTCAAAACCAAAAGGTGGGTTTTTAAGAAGTAAAAACTATCAAAAGATTAACATGTGTTTATGTCAAATTTAAATGTAAAATTACTTATAATGACCAACATTGTATTAAATGATAAAAATATAATCTGATTATACTTACAAACCATGAAAATACATAATTTAACACTATAAATTATTTCGATTAAAAAATTTTATTTTCAATTAAAATTTAGTATTTCCCACTATTCCTCAAAATATGAATGTTATCAGAAAAGTACCAAAAATTTATCCAAAATAAATTTTTATGTGTTGATTCTAATGAATAATTTAATTTCATTAAATTTGATATATAAAAGTGTCAAATATTTGTTTTAAAAATGGTTTTCCATTAAAAGGTTGTAAAATTTCATTTTTTGAAAAATACTTATTTTATCTGAATAAATGATTTTTTATTATATTACATCTAAGAAACATATAATATGGATTCTAAAATTATATGGAGTATATAAAATTCAAAATTCAGTTAATACTATTCATAACCTCTTTTTGAACGGGTAGTTTGGTAAGTCGTGGTGCACTCGAACTCGGTGTTGCATGTAGCACAAGCTATTGAATTACATTAAATAAAATAACTTATTATTAAATCTTGGGGTGTTACATTTATAACATCTTATCACCCGTTTATTATTATTTTTTATTAAAATAACTTTTCTAGGTGATAACTGCTTCTTTTTCCAAGGATGTTTTGGTTCAGTAGTCCTGGTCCTTAAACATTGATCATAGATCCATAAGTTCAAAAATGTTATTAATGTTATAAAAATTATATTTATTAATTATATTTATATATTTATAATCATTTATAAAGGGTGGATATAGAAAAACAAATTGTACCATTCATGGAGACGGTATGCCGTACGTACGCATGAACATTGTTTCCATTTTTTGACTGATGGAATGAAAGTAAGATAAATAATAATTAACCTTTATAGAACTCTTATTATATCATATATGTTATATATATTCATCTAATTAATCCTTATTACTGTCTATGTGAAATATAAATAAAAAATGAATCACATCACATTGTGGAGATGATTGTCTTTACATACACATGAGTGACTTTATCATTTTTCCAAAAGATTAGTTGATAAGAAGGTAGACGTGATATTATAATTCAAGAAGTATTATGTCATAAATATAATATATAAAAATTAAACCCATAATAATTACCATCCATAAAATATGGCGATAAAAAATGAACTCTATCACTATGTGAAGAACGTAAGCAGTACATATGCACGAGTAATACTTTCACTTATTACTTGATGAGAAAGAGGGTGTATAATGATGTTTTCATAATTATAATAAAATTTTAGAATATTAAGGATACTAGATTTATTATTTTATGATAAATATAATATATTATTAGGAGTTAAATAATATTATAAAAAGAAAGTGATTAGTTAGAGCAATTACCTCTTCTTTAGAAAGACTCCTTTTAATCCTCTCTAAATGGATTTAGGGTTTGTATTTTTGGAGGAAACATACCTTTATAATGTGGATATGGAATTGGATAAGTTAATTTGGCATAGTAAGGTCAATATATAATGATAAAAATAGTTAATGAAATGATGGAGGAGGATTTCTTTTATAATTGAGGTGATGGGTACTTTTGTAATTTCTTTAAAAAAAAATATAATAAGACTATTATAGAGCCAAATAATTTTAAATGGTCATGAATTTGACCTTGGGTTGGATATGGTTGAACTTTCAAAGAAAAATAAAAATTTTATAGGTTTAAGTGCTATTTTATACATTATTATTTGGTTTAACCCCTCAACTAACCTATTGTAACATCAATCGTGGTAATGTATTTTTCACTCTTAAAATGTTATAATTTTACATATAAGGAAAATATTGACTTATAAATGGATAAGGAATGATATTTTCGGCCATATATTAAACCATTATAACTTATTTAATATTTTTATTATTTTTAAATAATTTTAAAAAATATTATTTTCATAAAACATCATTATTTTCAATTTTAACACTACTCAATTCTTTAACTTTAATAACATCAAGAAAACACTTATAATTAGAAAGAATTATCTAAATACATCCCCAAAATTTCTTGGAAATATATAAAAATTATT
Source organism: Viscum album (assembly GCA_963277665.1). Classification (NCBI taxonomy): domain Eukaryota; kingdom Viridiplantae; phylum Streptophyta; class Magnoliopsida; order Santalales; family Viscaceae; genus Viscum; species Viscum album. The sequence goes on from OY728139.1 coordinate 493,698,947, forward strand.
TATTACCTTAATTATCTCAAATTATAATAATTTTAATATTTTTAATATCATTTATTTTATTTTTCCATTGATTGAATAACTACTACATCAAGATTGTGTCTCTATTTAATATAATTATTTAAATACTAAAAGTTATAAATAAATTACCATTCATGAATATTATTTCATTAGGAATAATATTACTATTAATATTCTTTCATAACTATTTTCCCCCTTGGGAACACATAAATAATTTTTAAAACTATGAGAGAGTCATTTTGTCACTTCCTTTGGTTTAACTAATATATAAGTCATTTTCATTGAAATGTATCCATTAAATAACTCCATTTTGAACCTTAGGTGTTAAGTATTTAACTTAATTAATTCAATAATAATTAATATGAAAAATTATAGCTTTATAACATATTTTTAATACAGATTAACACAATTTACCCTTTACCAAAGAGATAAATTTTACCATAGTTACTATTCATACTAACTAAAAATAAAATGGGACTAATTAAAAAATTTAAAACTCTTGTTTATAAATATTTAATTAATTTTATATAATTAAATACCTATAAATGGCTGAAATTAATTTTACATTAAGGGTGAAAAATACGACAAAAATGGTTTTTAGGAAAAATACATTTTTGAGCATTAAATTGGATTTATTCTTACCCTATGCTTAGAAAAATATTTTTTGAATGTTTAAAAAATTTGATAAAATAATAATATATAAATTTCGTTAAAATCATTTAAAAATTGGGATTAATTTATTATTTTGATGTTAAATTCATCGTATGCGTAATACAATTTTTTCCCGAAAAATTTCATTTCAATTTTAAAATATATTTTGTTTTTAATTCAAATAATTTGATAACCAATGAATTTATTTTATAAATTTATAGAGAATATTTTTTTTTATTTTTTTTATTAATGTGCATACCTTCAAATATAATGGGTAGTATATAATAAACACATAATATTTTAATAATGTTGCACCGTTTATTTAAACTTGTTGTTGCGTGTACCGCAAGCTATTGGAAAAAATAATATTATTTAAAGAGAAATATTTCATAAAAATATTGAGGTGTTACATTATAGGGTTTTTCACTAAATATTTACTCAATATGTTAGTAAATATAGTATTAAATTATTTAGAGAATCATCCACCACACGCTCATGGAGAAAGGTATCTCACTACTTTGATAAAGTTGTGAGTGATAAATTTGTTTTATCTATAAATACTATACATATGTCAAATTAAATAAACATTTTTCTAACTTAAAATGAAATTAACCCCCCAAAACATCAAGGGTGTATGTGAGGATAACTAATAATATAAACTCCCAAAATAGTTCCCAAAAGAGTGGTGATTCAACCCCAAAAAACATTATAATCAAGAAAATAAATTTTTATAGCCTACACATAAGGTGAAAAAAATAATTTTTTAGGATACTATTGGTTTTTTATATGTTTGGACATATATAAATAATTTTTTTAAATAACATGACAACTTTTACTAGTGGTATAAGTTATTAAGAAAGGGGGAGTAGAGCTAAAACAGAGAAGAAACTAACCAGTCTCATATTGTGATCACATAAAAAGAAAAATTTATTCTACAAGAATAGATATGTGTATCTTAAAAACATATATGAATATTAAAATGGATATTTACATTTTTATGATGAATTTTGGTATGTACCAACCCAACATAACTCATATGATGATGATAAAAGTTGGCCACAGTTGTAGAAACAAGTAACAAATAAAGATAATTATACCTTGGGAAAGAATCTAGTGAAGAAAGATACTGAGAAAGTTATGTCCAAGAATCCAGTAATGAAGACTCTGAAAGATGTATCACCATAAATAAGAATATTTTTCTATTATGGTAATAAATTATAGCTCATGGGACTTTTTAATAAGGAAATTAATCTTAAAGTTAAAGCTATCAAGATGGAAATCAACAGATATTTAATCAAATACAAGCAGAAGAAGATTAACACAATGGAAGAAATTATTGATGATGAGATTGAGAGGATACCCAGAAAGGAAATGTTAGATATAAATAATAGGTATTTGGATGGTTAAATCTATTCATACACACTCTTAAAAAGTACATGACTTATCCTCTTGGTCAAAATAAATTGGAAAAGAAAAAAATGGAAAGAACCAGTAGTTTTAAGTTCAAAATCTATTAAGCAAAAGTTCCACACCTTTAAAGAATTTTGTGCATGTACTTAAAGATTTTTTAATAATATGGATTGATAAGTTGGAAAATTATAATAAGAAATAGAAATATGAAAACAATAATAATTCTGTAGTTTCTTAATTTTAGAAAACTTTTCCAACCAATAATATACTTGAAATGAAAAGGGAGTCCATACTTACCAAATAGGTTAAGAATTGGATAATCAAGGTTGAAGAGAGCATGAATATCCCTCAAGTTTTTGAAGATAAAAATAAGAGATTTCATGGGTTGATAAAGTATTATCAACCCCACTTATATAACTAAGGATAAATGTAAGATGCACCTTATTACCACATTTTAGTGGTCTTTCTTTGAGGAGGTAATTGAAGGCAAATATGAAAGAAAGTCACCCATCACGGTGAATTAAAATTAAAATTTGTATTAGAAACAAATAGGTATAAAATGATTAGATAACATTTTTTAAATAAAACTAACATATTTAAAGATTATAGATAGAAACCTTGAGAGAATCTTCTAAAGACGAGTATGCTGCCATAAATTTAGTATTTCTTGGTTAAATTAGAAATCATGTTAACCCCAATAAAATATGATGTTTGAGTTATGATTATCACTCTCCAATACCTACTATGGTTTATTATATTTCTTATCATCAAGGGTGAGTGATTATCTAAAAAATAAAAAATTGAAATATCTTTCACTTGAATGTTCTGATGTGTTTGTTCGAATGTTATGGTTTATGAATTATCTTGAAAATATTTTTATAAAGACCCAAAATAGTTTAATTATAATTTGGAACTACATTGAAAAATGTGAATGGAAAACTTTATTTCTTTGATAAACTATCTCTTTTTTTCTATATAAGGTTAGCCCATATACAATTAGAGTTGACTTACTTAAGGTTCATTACTAAGAAAGATATAGTGTCATTCTTCTCTTAAAATAAATGGAAAAAATCTCTCAATAAAGGGATAGAACATGGAAAGAGGAAGAAACCAATGGGAGAAGATGGTTATTAAAGCCAAATGGGTTGGGGTGGGGGATTTCCCCTTAGAATATCTCACCATGAATTTATGGTGTGAATAATATGGAGAAATTTTTTTTCTTACTTTGTATTTATTTTTATTAAGGGGGATACGAAATGTAAACTTTGAGTGGAATATTAACGTGCTTTTATGTATTTGGAATTTCAAAATATTGACAATAAATATAAAGGGAGTATTGAAGTATCCTATGGCATGTGATTGAATTTGTTTTTAATGGTATTGTATTTCAATAAATCATTTCCATATGTATATTTTCATTGAACATGGAGTATTAGGTGATGTATTGAGAATACTCACATTATATGAATATTTTAAGTGATTCCCATGAATTATTGTTAAATTAGAATAGTTGGATACCATTTTATATTAAATGGGAGTTTTCTATATTGGAAAGTGACTTTATAAGAGTAATATTATATGTATTCACTCTTAAAATTAGATGATTGAATGTGTTTTTATTTATGAGAATGACATATACTAAAACTTATAGTGTCGTTTACTATAATTACATAAGTGTGAAGTGATAGCTGCTTTAAAAAACTTTATTAGATGTTGTTAATAGAGTTTAATTCTATATTAATGGGGAGATTAAAGATACAAGTTGTTGGAGAACCCATCCTTGTGTTTTGATTCTGTTAGATATTGAATTTTGAGAATAAACAACACTTAGATGATGATCTGAAGTGACTTAATTAGGGACTTAGTTAAAACTACAGTGGGATAATTTGAGAAACTCAAATAAGATTAAATATTATTTTAGAGTGATTGGGAATTGAGTTAAATAGTTTAATAAGGTTTAATATTTACAAAGGTTTTTTGGATGTGTTTGAGAAGGCTTAAGAACATTTTTAGAACCTATGCTCGTAATTGAAAAAAATATGGAATTCTTCTTAAATGTTAGAAAATTGATAAGTTCAAGCATAAATGTATGAGTAAATCATGAGATGTGTATATATTATTCAACTCAATATATGTTTCATTCTGTATTTGAATGTTTTTCATTCTTCTTTGCATATGTGTCATCATTTGTAGCATACTTGTGATTTACACAAACATATAAGTCATTGGATTCAATATATATGTTATTGTGAATTCTATATGAGTCATTAACTCAAAAAAAGTGTTTTATATGAGTCAATTATACTTGTGTATGTGAAATTCATGGTATTCAAATAATTAATTTCACTCTGTGTATATATCATCAGGACTTTGCGTATGGTCATGAAATATTTACTGAAAATTGAAAATACTACAAAATGAAAAATGTGATTTCCAATTTAATATATGAAGGGTAAATGGATTTTAAAGATGATTAGAATGATTTTTAGGAATCAAAATATTGAAAAATTAGTGTGATACAAGCCCTAAATATTAGAGGAGATGATTTTCAAATTGAGAAAATAGATAATCAAAGCAATAGGGATTTTGAGAGACTTTTCAAGTATAAAAGTAAAGTTTATAGAATTGATTAATAATGATGAAAATTAAATATAAATGTGAAATAGATATACTTTAGTGTTATTAACACCATATATAAATGTGATTAAATCTTTGTCTGATAAATATTTGAGGGATATGAGAATTATATGATCTTTATTCTATCTCTACATGATTTTCAAATGATAATTTAAGAAAATCATTAACAGTGATAAAAAAATTAAGAATTAATTGTGAAGATTTTGGAGATGTTTTTGAATGAAGTAATGGTCACAAAGTTTTTTTGATTATAGTTATATAATATTATGATATGAGTTCAGTCAGGTGTTCTAAAAATGTTTATTCAAGTTGGATTATATAGTATTTTCAAAATATGACACTCTAAAATAAAGATATATCCATGCCACATTTTTTATTTGTTTAATGATTTCATTATAGATTTTATAAAGGTTATTTATGGTTTTCAGTGGTTTTATTTTGATAAGAAGATGAGAAGATGAAGTGCTTGAGCCTATTTTAAATTACTAGAAGAAATAAATTCACTTGAGAGAGAAAAACAAAGAGAAAAAGTGATCGGAAATCTTATAATTTCCCGAGAGAAAATGATTAAGGAGGAAAAAAATAAAAGAAGATCATGGATGTAACATCCCAGACCAAGTTCACTAATAAGTAACCAAACTTGGTTGGCCACGTGACATCAAGCATGCCACCCCACATACTAGAGGTTACCAACTAACAACGATGGTTTATAATGGTATGGTGGGGAGACTATACTCTCATGATAAGAGCGAAACACAATAGTATAAAATAATATAAAATAATGGAACTGATATAATAAATGAACCAAAAATTCAGAAATCATCCAGACATAATAAATAATAGAAGAAGAATCAATATCAGATACCAAATGATGATCATGTCATGGTGGTATAAAAAATGGTAAAGTATATGAGATACAAATTAACATGTATATACAACATGATATACAAAAGTACAAAAGGACACAACTATCTCCAATAGAATAATCAATATAAGCTTGGTCCCCAACTCTCGTACTCTATCCTAGTATAGAAAAGATCAATCATCCAAGGTTGTATGCTTCCCTTTGTCCCTACCTGCATCCATAAGATCAATTTAGGTACCAATTAGTAAATCTAATAGGTTGTGAGATAAACCTAGTAGGACACCACCAATTGTGTCTAGAACAATCTGGATAGTGTATATAAAATGATCAGTTTGTTGGTAATAATCAATATTAAGTAGAAATATAAATTGAACATGACTATAAATGAGTTGGCACTAGCTCCTAAAGGACACTAGGATAACATTACCAGCTTCGGCCTATTCTGGGATATCTTTATACATGTGAATAAAAGTATATATATATATATATATATGCACATATATGAAGAATATATGTAGGGACATATATATCAATATATTTAGGTACTCAAATAATCTTGGACCCGAGGCTTAACTTTGGCACCCATGGATAGTTGTAAGAGTCTCATATAGTGATCAGGGGTTCCATTCCCGAGTATCATGAATCATAGGGTTCACCTTGACCGAATATCAAGAGTGTATGAGACACCATAACTAAATTTCACATGTATAAGGGATTCCATTCCTGAGTATCACTATTTTATGTGATGTCATGCCCAGGTTTCATATATCTATGGGACTCCATGATTGAGTATCACAAGTACATGGGACGCCATGCCCGAATGTCATATGTATATGTGGATTTGTTCCCAATTATCATAGGTATATGGCATAACATGCTCAAGTATCACATTTATATAGGACACTATGCTTGAGTGTCATAAATATACGGGACTACATTCCCTGTATTACAGGATTGTGGTACGCCATACCTGAGTATCATAAGTTTGTAGGATACCATGCCTGAGTATCACAATTATTTATAATGTACAATTCATGCTTATATACAATCCAAGGGATGGTTTCCATCCATTATACATTTAATTTTGGAGTCAAGAAAAGACCGCTTAGAAGTTGGTTTGGTCATATAAAGATTTAATATGTCAAGGGGAAACTTCATAAGCACACCTCAAGCGGTGGATCTCGTCAAAAGGGGAATCCTCCATCAAGGTTATAAGTGTATGAGGCCATTTCTAACATAGATAATGATTCCATTTAGGGAAAATTGTGTTTTTGAGGAAACACATGGAAGTTGTGGAATGTTTTATGGCAGTGCATGATATAAAATAACTCGGTTTTAGAGAAAGTTTACTAAACCACCTACCTTATCTTGGTAGTACTCTTATCATCTGTTTTCATCCACTAATTGGGGATAAAATGGGAGAAATTGAAAAAAAGACAAATTACCTAAAAATTAACAATATTTTATTAACAAGAAATTTCATTCATGAGGGTGATATAAATTAAGGAAGTAAAGAAGAGAAATGAAGAGCTTACCACTAGATATCTAACATAACTGACGTTGGATGAATACGATTTTGGATGAATGTGGGAGATCAAATATTAGGCAAAGGTGAAGGAGGAGATCTAAGTATGGAGGGAGTCTACTGTGTGTGGGGGGAATAACTTAGAAGCAAATAAGTTAAATTGATAAAGATTCAATTTAGTAATTTCATTATTTTTAAATGGAGCATGATTTAGCCACAAGGTTGGCCAAACTATGCACCATCACTATCCAAGGGAACACCCCCTCACATAGTTTTGATGAAAAGTTCAGGAAAACCATGTGTCAACCATGTGGGGTAACTTACTAAGTGGAACTACCCATGTTTCTAGGTGCATATCCCATGTGAGTCCCCTATGTAACTCCTTTTTAGTTTTTCACATAGCCATATCCCCTCTCTCTCATGGTTTATAAACCATGGTCCACCTCTTATAGGGTAGCACAGTCGGGCTATATGGTTACTCCTAACTATGCAACAACTATGTGCCCAATTTTGTTTCTCAAAAAACTGGTGGTATGGGCTCTAAAAAAGTTTCATATGCTCCCAAACCGTTCCTTAAACACTTAGTCACTACTAGCAGAAAAAAACAAAAGATTTATATAGAGACATAAAGGGGGGAATAACTCTTTAGAAAATTTGGTATCTTGCAATATACCCTCCTTAAAACAACTCATCCATGAGTTTCCCTTCCGATGGTGGTAAAGCATTATGTGAGAATAACACTTTCCACTAAGCATGTACATTAGACTCTGTCTCCTAGGTCTGATCTTGTACACATCCATCCTTCCATAACAACAATACTGGAGGAAATGAATTAACTCAGAGATCCTTCATGCTCTAGTCAATGATAGGAATAGGGTTCCCCTTAAAAGAAGCATCAATATATAACTCTACCTCCTCAGGATGAAGAATATACAATGTCTCTGAATGGTAATGGTGAAGCTAAGATACATGGATAAGGTTGTGCATGGATAGATACCTCTAAGGTAGTTTCAACTGAAAGGATACCAACCCAATTATATCTAATATATTTAAAGGCCTAACATAGCAAGGTGATATATTTCCTTGTCTTTGAATCCTTTTATGACGAAAACAAGGTGATACATGCAAGAAAACCCGATGTCCCACCTTAAAATCCATAGGTTGGTAGTGATCATCTTTATAATAGTTATACCTATACTAAGTTGTATCCATATGATTTATAACGATCTTCACCTACTCCAAAGTCTCCAAAATGAGATGTGGTCCCAATAGTGTTGCCTCTCCTTCCTCTAACTAGAACAAGGGAGAATGTAACGACCTACCATATAAGGATTCATGAGGATCCATCTGTATAGTTTCTTGGAAGTTGTTATTATAATAAAATTCTGGAAGAGGTGAGTGTTTCTCTTAAGAACCTCCAAAATCAAGGACACATAACTAAATCATATCCTCTAATATATGAATCGTATGATTATATTTCCCATCAGTTTGTGGGTGAATGGTTGTGCTCAAAAGAACCTATATACCAAGATACTTCTGCAATCCCTTCCAAAAATGGTTTGTAAAATGATCATCTCCATATAATATGATAGAGTATGGAACTACATGGAGGAATATGATATCCCAAACATATATTATTCATATATCATCCACTAAAAAGGTCTCTTTGATATGTATTACGTGTTTGACCTTTTTCAACCTATCGATGATCACCCATACTGTGTCACTACCTCAAGTAGATCTTGGTAATCTAGTCACAAATTCCATATTGAGGTAATCATATTTCCATTCAAGAATAGGAAATGGATGTAGAACCCCTACTGGTCACTAGTGTTCCTCCTTCACATACTGATATGCATAACACTGAGTAATGAAACTAGCTATCTCTCTTTTGATCCTCGACCACCAATACTAGTGGCATAAGTCACAGTACATCTTGGTAATACAGGGATGCACTGCCCATGTGAAGGCACGAGACTTTCATTTCAACTTCTATCATATATATGAAGAAACCAATACATGCTTGTGAATGTGGAAGATCCCATCCCCATCAACAACCCAAAAATGTGGCGGTTCCTTTCTTGAAGAACTCTCCCTTAGGTCCAAGCCCTCAGGATATGAAAGTTTCTTCATATTCACTCTATAAAAAAGTGAACAGGTCATCAAAAAAGATGTAAGTATAGACTACCCCTAATTTTCTTACACCTCCTGATGCATCTTAAAAAACAAGGCCATCAACTACCACTCACTACTGGCCTCCTGAATTGATTGTGTTAGAGTTTTCCATTTTAGGGTATCAGCAACGATGTTCCCCTTATCATGAATATATTCTAGATTAATGTCAAAGGCATGTAGGTATTGAAACAAACTCCACTATCTAATATTTATATAATTCAATTTAAATATTTATTTTATGCTACTATGGTTTGTATACACTACAAACCTCTATCCCAGTAGATAGTGCCTCCAACAACACAAAGCATGAACCAAAACTATAAACTTGTGGTCATGCATAGGGTAATTATGATCATGAGGCCTCAAATAATGAGAAATTTATTCTATAAATAAATATACCTACCCCATTATAGCTCCCAAACCAATTCATGATGCATCAGAATAGACTATATAACTTCTTCCCTACACTAGATGAATTAGGATTGGCACTGAATTCAGTATTCCTTTCAACTCTTGAAAGGTTATTTCTCATTCTTTAGACTATCTAAATATGAAACTTTATTTATAAATCCTATAAAATCTTATTCTAGTAATTAAAACTCCTAAATAAAATTACTATAGTATTCATACTTACCCAAGAAACTCCACACATCAAGTATGTTCTTAGGATGCTCCTATGAAACTACTGCTCTCACCTTCTCTCGGTCAACTGATACTCTTTCCTATGAAATTATGTGACACAAAAAATGATCCTTAATGATAAAAAATCATCATTTGGTGAGCTAATCATACATATAGTTCTCTCTCATTGTATTCAGCATGATCTCAAGATGTTTGCCATTCCGTCAAGTATGAGAATATGCCAAGATGTAATCTACAAAAACTAACACAATTGAATCCAGATAGGGGTGAAAAACGTATTCATTTTATGAATAAAGACTAAGGGAATATTAATGAGGCCTAATGGTATTATTAAATAATTTTATAGGCCATATCTACTAAAAAAGTTTGTATGTGGCATGTCTGATGGTCGCACATGCACTTGGTGATAGCCCAAAATTAAGTGAATCTTTGAGAAAACCTAAGATCCTTAGAGACGATCAAAGAGTCCTTGTATACAAGTTAGTGGATAGTGGTTATTGAATAAAAGATAATTTTATAGGTGGTAATCCATGAAAATACTAAGGTTATCTTCCACCTTCTTTAAAAAAAGACAGATTTGCCCTATGGTGAAGCACCAAGTCGTATAAAATCTTTAGCTTCCAAGTCCTCTAGATTATTCCTAAGCTTCTAAAAATATATAGGTGTCATCCTATAAGGATTAATGGAAATCTATGCTACTCCAAGAACTATCAAATAGTGAACTCTACCTCTCTCTCTTAAGGAGCTTCATAAAATTCTTCAGGGAAGGCATCCCTAAAATGTTCCACAATAGGGGGAGATCTATTATTTGTGTTCTCAAATCACTCATAAAGAGGCTAGAAATCTAGGATATCACTCCACCCATCAAGTGATACTATGGTCTAGATAAAATCACATGGACATATCATTCAACCATATGAATATAAGAATTACCATCAAGTGATGTGAAAAAATACTTTCCGGTGATAGAAATCAGTTTGATCATTAAAAGATAATAACTAGTCCATTCTGAGTATGATGTAGAAACCAATTATCTCAATAAGAAAAGGTACCATACAAAAATATAACCAACAATATCAAGGGGGGATTCCTTACATTGGTGTATGCTCTCAGATCAGATCCCCAACGGTTATTTGAGAGTCATTACACCATATACGTATTTTAATCCCTAGGCCCAAACTTTCCATAATTGCCAAAAATATGAAATAATGTGTTGTTCCAATATCAAATAAGTATTAAACTAAAGTTGTGTAAACTGGAATAATACCCGAAACTATATAAGGAATGGTTATCTTCTACTTAGGAGTGGGTTTCATTGCACAGATCTATCTATATTTTGGTCCCTGAGATACAACTTGGCTACCATTGGAAGGTCTACTCTACTAGAACCATATATATGAATCATGTATACCTCATACACAACCACCTCCTCGTCCTGATCAGTCAGTATTACTCCTTCTACCTGCCTGGATAGGTGCTACTGATCAAACTCCTGAAGGTTGAGATAACATGGATCCTCTCCCACTAGATAAATATGGGAGGTTACAAAAAAACACCAAATATTGCCTAACCTACCAAACCCTTGGCACTCAATAGAGTCTCTATGACATTGGGGATTCTATGACTATCAATGACTGTCATCTGATTTCCATTGCCCCTATGCATAGGCTCAAAGAGAGGTTTCTTGCTACTAATCAATCCACTTATCTATCTCAACACGGAAACACCCTATCCCACACCATTAGCTTACCTTAGGTTCTGCTCAATGATTAGGGTTTGGTTTACTATATCATAAATGGTGGTCAACTGAGAGACATTCACCCATAATTGGATAGTTCATATGATCCCATCCTAAAACCATATCACTGTTACCAACTCTTCATTATAAAGTGTCAATGTGAATCACTAAATCTTTATGAAACAAGATGAATACCCCATTAAATACATATAACCCTTCCATAGGTTCATGAAATACCTAGCATGATATGCTCTCAGATTCTATGGAAAGGAGTAATCATAGAAGGATATCTGAAATTTCACCCAGACCAAACCCTGATAATGATTATCTTGGGTGAAAACATCCTACTATAACTTGTTATCATCACACATCATATAGGTTGAAATCTTGACCATCCTCTTTGGATGTGTCTTTAGATGCTCAATTATCTAGAGCAGAACCTCTATCGATTACTCGGTAGCATGGGGTACACTAGACCACAATAATGTGGGTGGATTATTAAGTTATAATTTTCAACTCAATTATTCCATGGTATGGGAAAGTCGTGGAGCTACTAGAACAGACTACATAAATCATAGGAAACTCTCTCAGAACTAATAATCGATTCTTAGATTCATAATAGTAGGATGCATCACAGGTGAAACTATATGAAGTAATATTGGTGGCTCAGAACACACCACCTCTGGAGCATGGTCATCACTACCCTCTGGGTGCACGATTTGAGGATATCATGGTGTCATAACTCTATAATAGAAAAAATCATGCCTCATATAAGGTTCAATAGTAGATAAGATCACAAATAATAGAATAGGATAAGTACATAGCCTTCCTATATAAGATTCAATCCATCTACCTGCTCCTAAATCCAAGTATAGGTGACATAGAGGATAATAAAGGATCACAAGAGATATTTCCCACTAATAAGTTTTTACTAATTCATATGTATATTTATATCATGGTCGATTTAGACTACTAACCATTCCCAAATTATAAAGGCTTAAGATTTATAATTTTTAATTTTCACATCATGTAACTGAGACCTCACCCTTACATTCAGTATCAATATATAAGAATTAATATAAAATTATTTGATTAGATAAATCTATATTACTAATTTATTAAATTAAATGCTTCATAATTATAGTTTGAATTCATGTAATCAAAATCAAATAACATTTCAGACCATGTGACAAGTGGTCCATGGATCAAACATGGACTAATTGGTTAATTAAGGCTCCACCATCAATATATATGGGAAAATACATTTTAGTTTTATTTAGACACTTTAATTATTCTAATTATTCTATCCCTACAAGAAATTTTAGAATAATTCTAAATATAATATGTAAGGCACCAATAATATGAAATAGGAAATGCACATAGTAATAAATAGGGCATAGTATATGCATGAAATATGAAACCTCAAGTTCCTACTATGATACATGAAAAGATACCTATTTGACATACCATTTTAATGAAAAGAAAATCCATAATAATAATAATAATAATATTACTTATAATAATAATTCCAAAAATCATATGTGTCACCCAATTGTAAAGTCAATGAAACTATAACAGGAAAAAAACTAGAATAGTAATTTATAATCCCATGTATTTTTTTCCCGTATATGTGGGTTAGCTACTCTTAGGTACATGCTCATTACTAATTTATGACACATTCTTAGTCTCTTTTATAATAACCCCAATAATAATACAAAAGAAAAATGACCCCTCTGATACCACTTTGTAACATCTGAGACCTGGTTCACTCATAAGTAACCAAAACCGGTTGACCACTTGACTTCATGCACACCTCCCCATATACTTGAGGTTGCTAACTATCAACAATGGTTTATAATGGTATAGTGGGGATACTATACCCTCATGATCATAGTATAGATTAGTGGTATACAATAATAGAAATCAGTAAAACAAATACAATAAATGAACTGTGAAATCATAAGTCATCAAGATATAATAAATAGTAGAAGAAGAATAAATATCATATACAAAATAATGATCATTTCACGATGGTATATAAAATATTGAAGTACATAGGATACACAGTAATAGACATATACAACATGCTAGAAAAAGAAAAAAAATGCTAAAAAATACCCCCACTAGCATCATAAGCATAGTATTGGTTCTTTACTCCCATAATTCATCCAAGTATAGAAAAAATCAAGAATCTAAGACCAGAACTTCCCTTTATCCCTACCTACATCCATAATATCTATTTGGGTACCAATCAGCAGCTCGAATAGGGTGTTCGATACACTCAGTAGGACACCACCAATAGTGTCTAGAACTATCAAGAAAGTTTATATAAAATGAGTAGTGTGTAGCTAATAATAAATATAAAGTATAAATGTAAACAAAATAAGATTATAAATGAGTTGGATCTGGATTATAAAGGACACTAGGCTAACACTGTCTTCTTATTCCTAAGCCAAGATATCTTTTTTACATGAGAATAAATGTGTATGTATATATATATGATCTATATATACAAGGAAATATATATATATATATATAGATAATCAAACTAGATAGGACCCAAGACATAACTCAAGAATCCATGGATAGTCATAAGAGTCTCATAGAGTGATAAGGGATGGCATACCCTAGTATCATGAATCATATGGGTCGCCCTACCCGAGTATCATGAGTTTAGGGGACACCATGCCCGATTTTCAAATGTATAAGTGATTCCATGCTCGAGTATCATAAGTGTATGGGATTCTATGCTTGGGTTTCACATGTATATGGGACGCCAAGACTGAGTATCACAAGTACATGAGATTCCATGCACGAATATCATAGGTATATTGGGAACCATGCCTAATTATCATAGGTATATGGGAGCCCTGCCCGAGTGTCACATGTATATGAGACTTCATGCACGAGTATCACAAATATATGGGATGTCAAGCTCGTGTATTATAATAGTGTGGGATTACATGTCTAAGTATCACAAGTATGTTGGATTCCATGACTGAGTGTCACAATTATTTATAATATACAATTAAGTCTTAAATAAAATACAAGGGATGGGTTCCATCCATTCTACATTTTATTTAAGAGTCATTATAAGACCACATAAAAGGTGGTTTGGTCATATAAACATTTAATAAGTAAAGGGTAATTTCATAAGCACACCTCAAGAGTTTGAACTAGTCAAAAAGGGAATCCGCCATCAAGGTTTATTGTTTATTTGAGGATTTATGACATGGGGAATGATTAAATTTAGGGTAAATTATGTTTTTGAGGAAATGCAAGGAAATTACGGCATGTGGAATGATAGAACATGATATAAAAAAACTCGACTTTAGAGAAAAAGTACTTGAACACCAACCCTATCCTGATAGTAATATCCTCATTTGTTTTTATCCTTTAATTCGGGTTGAAATGGGAGAAATAAATAAAATAGAAAAAATCTTTGAAAATAGGTCATATTATCTGACCTAGAAATAAAATTCACGATGGTGAGTTAAATGAAAGAAAGAAAGAATATTAATGAAGAGATTACCTCTTCTAATCCAACACAACTAATGGTAGAAGAATTGGAGCCGAGATGCAGGTAGGATATCAAAGTCTATGTGAAAAGGAGGAGGATCTCCACGTGTGGAGGGAGGATAATGTTCCTAAGAGGAAGAAAATATGAGGATATACGTCAAATAAAGAGGGGGAAATTTCAATAATCTAAATTTTTTAAAGGGTACATGGTTGGCCAAATAGTGCACCAACTGTGTACTAAAACTATCAAAGGGAACACTCCCGCACACAGTTTAGCCACATGGTTTATCCAAACCATTCACCAGATGTTTGGTTTTACTACCTAAGTGAAAATACCTATGTGAATAGGTTCATGGTTTATCAAACTACACACATCCTATGTGTGTCCCCTTTGAAACTCCTCTGTAGTTCTTCACACAACCATGAAACCTCCCTCACATGATTTATAAACCATGATAAACCTTTTTCAGGCCCACATGGTTGGGCTACATGGTAACTTCTAACCATGCTCCAACTGTGCACCCTATATTGTTTCTCAAAAAATAGGAGCTATGATCTCTAAACAATTCTAGGAGGCTTCTGAACCCTTCCTTAAACCCTTAATCACTCTCATTAGAAGAAAAAATATTTATACATTAAAGGGTTAATTCCTCATTAAAAAAATCTAAGATCTTACTGTCAATAATTTCCATGTATAGGGAAAGTGAAAAAAAGGTGTATGAGATCATGTGCACTGAATGATACGATAATTTTTCTATATTATAAATATAAGAATCTAAATCCTGGTTATATATGTATGAAAAAAGAAGGATAAAGAATAGTTTATCATATAGTTCATCCAAGACTGATTCGAACCAAGAAAACTTTCAAAAACTTGAAAAAGAAGATAACTAATACAGTTTGAAGAGAAATATCTACGAGGTATTGAATCTAAAGGAAGGAGTATATATAATGACCCAATGTTTTATCAATGGAAATTCCCTTATTATAATTATGTCATATAATCACATGAAATTACAACACAGTGAACTACTAAGTACTATGTGACCTTTAAACATATTATTGTAACTTCTGTGTTTTGAATTTTGGAAATCTGACATACACGGTTGCGTTCAGGGTGTTTTTTGGGGTCTGATGGAACAAACTTAATTTTTGGTGAATAGTAACATACCATTATGAATAGTAACCTGCCATTATGAATATTAATATAACCCTTATTAATAGTAAATCGTCTAAAATAATAGTAACCTCATCCATGAATGTATAAATAAAATTTTGGCATCTTATAAGTGATAATATGACCATAGTAAAAGTATTGAAATTTTTGTAAGTCATAAATAATTATTTACAATTGATTAATTAATTTAAAATAAAATGTATTTTCCTAAATGGTGTTCATAAATTAACAATTTCATGTCTTCTGGTTTTAATATAATTTTATAATACCTCATATAATTTTTAAAAGCACTATAAAATCAGTTATAGTATTTAAATATTTATTTTTCAAGTAAATTATGATTTTAATTAAAAATTAAATTAATCATATGTAGTGTTTTTTGAAAAATGAATTTAATTTTTGTATTCTACACATCGATATGTGGTTAGTTTGATTTTTTCTGTTTTTTCTAAAATACTTGAATCTTTGATGAATAGTAAAATAAGATAATTCACAATAAATACTAAAACCTGAATTTCTATGTCATTCTTGAGTCATGGATGATGTAAATTGCCATTGGTTCGAACTAACATGCACATATTACTATTTTGTATCACAATAATCATTACTATTGCTTTTATTATGGAAAAATAATAAAGTAATGGTTAAAATATTATGAAAACCCTCCTCCCCTCCACTCTAAAAACCACCCACACTCCCCTCTTCTCTTCACTCCTCTCAATCCTTGTACCTTACCTAAATTCTGCCCAAATCTCTCCCCAAGTTCCTCCACCACTTCCATCATCCCTTTTTCTCCTCGAAAGACCAAATCCTCTCCCCTTAAGAGACTCTCAAAGGAGATAAATTCAAGGGGTAAATTCCTCTTACCAATTCTTTTATTTTCTTTCAAGTTATTTTCTTTCCTCACCTCCCTTCACCAAAATGTTATGATAACAACAATAAAATACATGTACTGGAATTATATTATTCTAATGGGATAGTTTATCATAATCTCTCCTTACCCCTCTTTTATACTATAAATGAAAACACCATCTGAGATGTGTTTATTTATTACATTCAAGGATGACGAGTTTTCAGTTTGAATTACCATATTCAATTCTATTCATGAAACCATTTTTATGGTTGGAAAAAATATCAAATATTTATTTTATCTTATTTATTTTTCTGTAATCATTTTTCACACATGATGTAAAATAATAATACAAGACAAGTTAATTGTGACCAAAATCCCTAAGTTAATCAAAGTGTTTATCATTAATGTTTTATATAATTATTCAACTTCACTCCAAATAACCAAATTAATTTTAAAACTATGTAACATTTGGGATGTTCAATAATAAAATATAACTTTAATTCTGGACAACCACTCTCATCATACATGTGTATCTGAACATAAATATAAGTGAACCAATCATTAAAACCAAGGAAACAAATGGACCCGAACAATGAAATTAAACCACTTAACCCATCAAAAAGGTCACAAATAAACTTAAAAAGGTTATAATAAATCTTTTAAATATATAATATGTTCATTAATTATTAATTAATAAACCTAATTTTATTATTCAGTTCATTAATATCAAGTGGAGAACACCATCAGACTTAAGGTAAGGGATCATCTCTTTCTCAAATTTATTCAAGAATCTCCTCTATGTTATTCCCTTTTATGTGTAATTTATAATGATGGGATATGATTTTTCACCTTCCCCATAATTCCCTCATGATTTATAAAATATGATAATTCCATTTATCTATCATTAATCTCTCTTAAGTACACCTGATACCATGTTGATAATCCATTAAGGATTCTACCTGAAGCCTCTTTGTTCCTTCGGGTTGCCTTATCTTCCTTTTACCAAAATGAATTTATCTTATATTTTTATCGGAATATTATAAATGATTTTTAAATGTACCAAATTCATTTATCAATACCCTTTAATTATTCTCTTTTGAGGTGATATATGTTTTTAAGTGAATCCCTCCTCAATACTTCTCAATAAGAAAACCTATTTTAGGGGAACTTTTCAAAATTTTATCCAATTTCAATTTCACTCTACCTATTGTTTTAAGCCACCATTGTTTTTATAAAATCCGACTTTTATTATGAAAAAAAATTCTTTTTTCACTTTTGGTTTTATATAAATGATTATTCCCTTATCGATTTTAAACACTCTTTAATATTTTCCTTAAAACCGCTCTAAAATGTTTAATACTGAGAATTTCCAAAATACTCTTCTTACATGTTTTCACTTCTGTTTGAAATACCATACTATGATATATTCCTATTTTACCTTTTTAATGTCCATGTATGTTTTAATTCCTTTCTCTCATAGACAATTTTATGATACACCTAATCATTATGCTTTATGATATTAATGTGATACCCATTTCTCTCCATGTGTTCCTTTATGTTTATGTATTATTGATTATGTATTATTATTTATGTTGAAAGAATATTCATGAACATGTTAAGATGGGTGAACCCAGATAGCATTCCAATTCATTGGGTAAAGTTGAGTCTCATGAGATGTTATGTGCAATGGTCTTGGCAGTTAGCCTTGACACATGCTACCATGTGCAATGATCTTGGTGGTTAACCTTGACTTGTGCTCATCTATGTGAAAAGATAATTGAATCATTCTAAAGTCATGATTTATGTCAATTATTCATTACTATTAATTCATTTTTATATGATCCCATGTTTATATGTTATGATTCTATATGAAATTTTATATCATTATGTCAAGATCTCTAACTCTTGTGTTAAAGCCTTATTCTGAGGTTTATTTCACTACTGGGCTTTGAGCTCATCCCATAATTCATGTGATCCACAAGTTAACCTATGTATATGTAAGGTCTCAAAGGAAGTTATGATCTCTCTATGAATATTAAATAAATAAGTGTTTTTTAGTCCCATGTTATATATTTTATGTACCTTGTCTTCCAAGACACTAGACTTCACAATCCTTGGCTTGTACTCTAATGTATAATTATTCTTTAAATCATGTAATTTTGTATGTAAAAGGATATGGTTACTATAGTATAAGTCTACCATCATTCCGATAATATATAAGAGTGCTAATGTAGTGAGAAAAATAAAGAATAAGGATATATGAGAGACTAACCTGTTATACATGGTTTTATTCTTAGTGTCGAACCTTTCAATGTTTAAGATATATTTTATTTTAGAACATCATAGGTTATTAGATAAGTGATTAATATAGGTGGTTAGGTTTCGATGATCTTTAAATATGATCCAAAAGTATAGATTAAGATTCATGCATTGTTGTTGAAGAATTTCAAGCATTTGAAGAATTTATTATTGAGAGGAAGGGGAATTCATTTTTTGGATGTTGTATAATACCATAGTTGATAAATCATATAATTAAAAAATTATATAAAAGAAACCCTTATATATATATTGTGTGAATCCATAAAAACTATGGGAATTAGGTTATATAGGGAGATCACAATGCGACTCTGGGACTATAGTGTGAATCCATTGTGTGGAAGTCCTATGAGTGAATGCATAGTGAGACTTAGTACTAGTGTTTGAAGAACCAAATGTTATAGTTAGTGATTTATTATAGTGTATAAACCATTATTGGGGTGAATAACCAATCATGTTAAGGAGTAGGCCTTTTTGATGAGTCTTGTAAAAATATTATGTGCATATTTTACTTGTTTTCCCACATCACATATGGCATTTATTTCTTGGTTAAAATAAAATATATCCGATCATCATAACTAAAAATGTTGGTTCATATACAAATGGGGTTAAATATTAAAATAATATTTGGAAATTGGTAAAATTATCCAACACACGATCCCTCCTATCAAGTGTCTACACCAACCATTATACCAATGTTGAAACAATGTGCAATGTCATACATTCATCCTTCCTTGGAATCCTCTAGCCTCTACACATGAAATCCCTATCAAATAAATATGAATCCATCATTATCTAGTGGATTCAAAATATAGATCCATAAATCCATTCAATAAAAATTAGATAAAATGAATTTTAATAATAGGGAGATGATAAAACTAACTCACCTAAACCCACCATAAGAAATGAATCTTAACCAATCTTTGATCAATGGGAATAAAGGGTCATAAAATAATTTTTAATTATAAAATTACCAATAATTATCACCAAGTGTTTTACACACATCTACCCAACCCCAAAACCTCTATTTAAACATTCCCACCTTGTCAATAAAATATCCTTCTCGATCTGAGTTCTAATGTTTAAAATATTAATGGATCTAGTTCCAATAGAGTACCATCATTCTTTGAATACCTAAGAAATAATCTCATATTTTTTTATATTTTTTCATAGAATGCGAATTTAGTGTCAAAAACATTTATTGTGAGCATGGATTGTAAATCATTTTTGGATCTGGTTCATATTTATGTTTCAAAAAGGGTATCTTTCTTGAAAGTTTTTAGGTTTATTTACACAGCCTAAAGGAAACTAAAAGGGTTCAAATCACAGTTTTTGAATCAAATTTATTTTCAATGATTTCATATGATATTTCAAAAAATTGTAACCATAAATGTGAATTTTATTGGGTGATTTACTATTTTGAATTTTTATAATGGAAATATGATTTGTAAGGCTTCTATACCATTTAGTCATTATTGATAAAAAAATATTTTCTATGTGTTGTGTAATTTTACGGTTTTATAAAATTATTATGGAATCACAATAATTTTTAAAAATAAGTATTTACATTGGTTGTTTTTTTGTAAAAGCTATATTTTGTATTCAAACATGGTTTTGAATGATTAAAAAAATTATGGATTTGGAACATTTTTAAATTGAAAATTAAATAATTAATAATTTGGGTGACACATATCACATATTGTGTAATGTTTCTATCTAGTTAATCATCTATTAATTTAATATAGAACACCATGTGACCTTAGGCATGCCTCCTCGCCTGATAGATGCTTTTGATTAGTGATGAGGGTCCACTAATATCTTGTGAGGAGACTATACCCCCACTATCATAAAATTACAATAATAAGTAAAAAAATCAATATTCATAACTAGTTATTAATATAAAAAATATTGAATTATATTGAAATCCAAACATAATAATAACATACACCATACAATAATAATATGAACCCAAGTTATGTCACAACAATCCTACACCAAAATAAGATCTCTTAATGATTCGATATTATATACTATATATGCCTAAAAATGAAATTAATAAATAATATATTTATAAAAGTCCCCACCAAACCTTAGGACTATCTATACATACCTTACAAGCTACTACTACTCATACACATATACTAGGGATGTTTCTATAACCTGTATACCAAACATAAGATTTTCATATTCATTGGGGCACACATGCATGGTGTGAGTATAAAAATTAGTAAGAGGTCATCAATGAGCCCCTAATAAAATCTAGTATATATATGCATGAATATATAATATAAAATTAAATTAGTAAAAACCACATACTTAATACCAATCATACCATCATGTGCTCACAAAGATTCCTTGATGGATGACTCTTACTAATTTTGGACAAATTTGACATGCTGGGATAATCATTTCAATATCACTATTGTGATGGAATTTACTAGTTTTTCTCGATGATAATACCTCAACATAGGATATCCCATGAAGTTAAAAACCCATATTTTGGATCATGTTGGTAGAGTACCTAACTTGGAATCACCCTTTAATCACGGGTTAGTAGAGTGTCCAACCTATAGCAAACCTAACTCTAGTAAACTTGAGCCAGTGTCTACTTTATTACATTAGAATAAGATACAAGGGATATCACCATATAAGATCAATAATTTTAACAGTATTGGAAATCAATATATATACATGATTCCTATATTACATTGGAAATATAAAAAAACATAGCATAAGAAACATTCTTGCATCATTGATTTTATTCTTAATGTCGTTCTTCATATCCCGGGGAAAAGAAAAAAATAAAGGGTGATATCATATTCCCATTAATGGTTTCATATAATAGAATTTACCATGATTAAATAAGTAATACTCAATATGAAAAGATATATAAATGAAAACACATGCAATATAATCAATATCTTGGGCATGAAATGCATCCATGGATAATATCGATGAAATGATCCCATGGATTATAATAACTAAATTATAAATGAAGGGAATCATTAATGTTGGAAATCATGATCTCATACATCATGATATATTTACTATCAAGGCCTTGTTCCAATATAGTTTAATTACTCAGTAGGTATATACAAAAAACCAATTTAATAAGTTTGACTAACTAGTTTGTCTCATGATAACTATCAATGCATCGAGGGGATATCTATATATAGGGACCCACACATCATTTCATGTCTAAAAAATTACTCATATATTTAATTATAAATTAAATTAACAAACAATATGATTTATCAATAAATATATTTATTGAGTAAAGTACCCAAAATATTAATATTTCCCAATAAAATCAAATAACTTTTACAGTGAAATAATGTATATAGAATTGATTTATGATTTGGGAAATGATCACATCTGTGGTAAAAATAATATGTATATTTAAGATAAATGTAATTTTTAATGAAAATTTATTACAATAACGTAAATGTTTCAAGAAAAATTTAATGACCACAAAATTAATAAGAGATAAAAGATGACCATCAATTCATCAGAAATATAGGTTTTGTATTAAGATCAAGTTATATTTAGAAGAAAATGGAAAGAAAATATTAAAATATGATTTCATTAAAGGGTTTACTTTATAAAACCATTAAAAACTTATATAATAAACTAAATAGTGTAAAATTGTTTTGGTGGTGGTAAAATTAGTTAACACTATATATGTTAAAAATACACCCCTTTTTACTTTTTCAAAAGAAATTAGAAAATAATCCTTTAAAAACATTATATAAATTTTCATTTAAAACATTATAAAAATTCAAGGATAATATAAAATTTCCTTAATAAATAATTTTATTAAATAAAAAGAACTTTTGTAAAATAATCTTGAAAAATATGGATGTGGAAGAAAAATATATCCGATCTAAAAGAGAAATAATATTGGTTTTTCTTTTAAAAATTTATTTTCTTGATTCATGTTACAAATAGAGAAAAAGTTATAAGAAAAAATGTAAACTCGTTAAATATCATGATAATAAGAAAATATATATATTTTATGATGTATATATTATAAAATTATTTCAATTAAAATAAGATAAATCCGGAAAAATGAGATTGTAAAATAAATTCTTACTTCTTTGGTAACATTTAAATTGTAAACCCTTAAAAGAGTAAACATGAATTGATACTTTAATAATAATTTGTAAATATATATTCACATTAAATATATAAAATGGAACGTATATACCCCACATACAAATAAATAGGTTCATAATACTAAATATGTCTCAATGGAGTTGAAATTGAGATGAAATCTGTTACCTCAAATTTGACATGTATCATAAGTGATTTTAAACTCATATATAAAAAATTTAGATTTATTATACTTAAATAAAAAACTATATAATATCATATGTTATCTATTTATAATATCTTATCACCTATTTTTTAATATATTTTTATTACTATCATTGTTTCAGGTGTTAACTACTTCGTTTTTCATGAGAATTTTGGTTTGGTAGTTCTGGTACCTATACTTTTATTATGGTTTCATAAACTAAGTAGTTTTAGTAATGATATAAAACTAATATATATATATATATATATATTCTTCTTTAAAATTTATAGATAGAAAAATGAATTACACCGTTCATGGAGAAGGTAGGCCATACGTACACATGAACATTGTTTCTACTTTTCAACAGATGGAATAAAAGAAAGGTAAATAATAATTTTACATAAAAGAATATTTATTATATCATATATATATATATATATTCATTAAATATATCCTTATTTTAATCCATGTAACCAGTAAGTGAAAAATGAATCACGCCACTTCAAGGAATTGGTAGTCCACACGTACACATGAATGATGTTATCATTTTCTAACAGACTGGAAGAAAAGAAGGTAAATGATATATTAAATTTTCAAAACTATAATTATGTTAAAAAATCATATATACTCATAAGTTTCATATTTATAACTATCCAAGTAAAATGGTGATGAAAACTGAATTACCTCACTGCACGGAGACGGTAAGTCGTACGTTTTCAAAAGCAATGTTTTTAATTTTCATAGGATAAAAAATAGGTAGAAAATGGTTGTAACATAATCATAATATATATATATATATTTATGATACTTTATTTATTTTTTTTGTATTGGTACAATATATTTAATGGAAGTATAAAAAGAAATAAACTTTAAACGGTCACCAATGATGGTTAGCTCTTCTTCGGTAGACTTGCTTTAAATACCCTATTAGGGACCCTTGGATTGGTCTTTAAGGAATACTAAAACCTATGATTCATGTATATTGAAGGTGAGAATATAATTTTTCTAGGTTTTTTTAATCTAGGTTTCTCAAATTGGTGTAAATAAAAGGGATAAGGGGTGTCCTTTTATAATTGAGGTGAGTGGAATATGTGTAATTTTTCAAAGTTTTAAAATTTAATTAAGTCCATTTGTTGGAAAAATGGCTCCAAAAAGACTCATATTAAAATTTGATAAATTTAATGTCAAAATGAAACAAAAAAAACGAGTTTTAAGAAAGTTTTAGTTCATTTTAACTCTTATATTTTATTTTAAACGCTTTGTTTAATAATTTTAACCTTAATTACAACAATGACTTTTTTGATCTTAAAGGGTTATTATTTTACATATAAGGTAACAATTTCCTCATAAATGTCCACGGAATGAAATTTTATACCATTGTTTTATCTTACTTTTCCTATTGATTTTTTTATCATTTTTAAAAAATTTCATAAAATATTATTTTTCATAAAATATTATTAATTTTATTTTTGAAATTATTCATTTAATTTGACTTTAAAGATATCAAGATAGGATTTAATTTAAATATAATCCTATTAAAAGTAAAAAATATATTATTATTAACTATAAAATTATTTTTGACCATAATTCATCTCAAAACACAATTTTTAATATTTTTAAAATCATTTACTTTGATTTTTCCATCACTTTCCTAAGCACTATGTCGATGTTGTTTAAACATTTAAGGTAATTATATAATAACTAAAAATTAGAAACAAATTAACATCATAAAAAATAATTAATATCAAAATAAAATTTAATATTCATTAAAAACTTATTTTTATCCTTATGTGAACTTATAAGAGAAATTTAAAGGTAAAAGAGTGATATTTTGTATTTTTATTTGCCTAAAATAATATAAATGTCATTATTAAAGGAAATGGCACTAAAATACCATATATTCAAAGTTATGATGTATATATTCAAATTAATATGATCCAATGAGATAAATTAAAGTGTTGGATATATTTTTAATGCCTTATCACATTATTGTTAACCTTAATTACTCAATTTACCGTTTACTAAGGTGATAAATTTTACCATGGTTACTATTCATGATTCTTAAAAATAAAAGGAAAATATTTACAAAATTTGGAAATCCCTATAAAAAATATAGAATCAATTTTACCAAATCAAATTCCTATTAGTTTGAAAAATTAATTTAAAAATAAACCTACAAAATGCGATGAAAATGGTTTTCGAGAAAAATGAGTTTTTATGCCCCAAAATTAATATATAGAAAAATCATGTAACTATTAATACTAAAGGAATTAATTAAATTATTTTAAATAAATTTTATATTCTATCACTTTAATAAAAAATCAAAAATAAAATGGAACTTTAAAATTACATAATTTAATGGACAGAAAATGCAGTTTCACAAAAATTAGTAATTTTTACTATTCACTAAAAAATAATACTTTTTATAAAAATCACAAAAAAATATTAGATAATATTTATATTATAATTTCAAGAATTATAACCTTTTTATAAAATTAGGTTTATAAAAGTGGAATAAATTAATTATAATATACGCACATAAAATGCAATACTAATCATTTTTGAAGAAAACATATTATTGAAGCTTTAAATGGATTTACTTGAAATTAAGTACTAATTTTATAAGATAAAATTTGTTAAATAAATAATTATAATTATATATATAATATTTTACTCCTATTCATACCCACCATTCTAATATCTAGGGGATAATATTTCAATAGTTTGTCGTGATATATTTAAAGTTTGTGTTGTATGTGAACAAGCTATCAAAGAAATTAGATTTATTTAAAGAGAAATATATCATAAATTATTGAGGTATTAAAAAACACAAGAGTAGTGTTTTATTCATAGTTTGGAAGGGTTACCAACCAACAAAATTTAGTTGAATCGTTGGCTGGTAGAGTTCCCATACATTAAAATACTATGTTAAATCACAAGTTGAAATTGTGTCTGACCTAAAATTACTCAATTGAATCATATCTTGGAGGTGTACCCAAACTATATGTATTTACTTAAATAATAGTTTTGTAGTGTTATAAACCAGGTGTTACTCAATTAAATCAGAGGATGGCAGTACACTCAACTTTTTGATACTCAATTGAATCACGGGTTGGTAGTGTGCCCAAACTGGATATACGATCATAAAATTATAGGTAGGAAGAGTTACCAACATAGAGATAATCTATATAAATCATATTTTGGTATTTCAACCAACCTATTTGGGCTCAGTCAATATCATAGGTCGGTAGAGCACCCAACCTAGATATATTCATCAACATCATAAGTGACCTATACATATCCATATCCATATCAATTATCATAGAGCAAGACTATTATCACCACAACCATCACTTATGAAATAAGTGTATCTTATGAACAAAAAATGTAAGAATAAATAATCTCAATCATAGGGACCTACACTATAAAATATTATCCCTTAGATAATGAAACCTTCGACATTGGGCAGATATATCCCAATATATTTATCTTATATCCTTAGACTATTATAAATGATTGTGTCACATGAATCTTGAAATATGGTATATGTGACCATGGATTAACCATCCTAGTCTTAACTTCATCACTATCAGTAATCACTACTCTATTGATGCATTCCCTTAGTCCATAACCTAGAATTATATTTCCCACATCCTCAAAATTGATTTATTATTATCCATCATGTATGATACTCTACCCTTGGAAATTCATTACTCAATGATCAAATGATCTTAGACTTGGACTTTACTATTCATCCAAATTAAATACATATGTCACCTCTCAATAGTGGTCTATGCTTAAATAGATCATCTATAACTATTTCCATACCCAATACCTCAAATGGTCTAATCACTAGACTATTAACCTATCTATCTACCCTTGGTAGAATCTCTCATGTGGTGAAACTATGCCTTATAAAACATATCGTTATAATACTAGCCCATTTACCAGTCAACCCTCTTGAGAAATACAATTATTATATTAAATCTAAAAAATCCTATCAATCAGCCATGAGTATCTCTCTACTCATAATGGAGTGGCATGCACCATCACATAGGATTTATCTTGGTTACTCGATTCATTCCTCAATATAGATACCCACTATAACCAACTGGATGCAGATGGTCCCTAGCATGCTCTTGGTAATCCAATGACCAAAATACCAAATTTATTCCATTGATTCATTAGTACATTACACTATAAATTGATCAAATTTTAATGAAAATTCAATGAATCACTTACCTTTACCAATCAAGAAGATGTGTCTTGTACCTTTCTATATGGAATCCCATATTCGATCACATGAAATGGGTGATCATCAACCAAGTATCATTAGAATCCCATAACTTAGCTCCAAGAAGTTGGGGAAGATAAAGAGCCTTAAACTATTAAAATATCACTTTCTAAGAGATTGTTAATCACCCTCCAATATGCATCTCATACAAGTTAAACATGGTTGGTCATACCGATATTAATTACTAGGCCCACCATCACATAGTTGATATTAGGTAATTCTATACCAAATACCATGTATATAGTATGAAAACCCTTTTTATTTTCCTTAAATAAAGTCAAAGTTCAAGGAATAACTATCATAGTGATATATAGATACCACAATTGTTTGTCAAATTGTATTTACAAGCATGAAATTATTCTCATACTAGGTTTATATATAATTTGAATCATGTTATCATGAGTCTTATCCTATAATTCCTAAATATACATGTATAATCAATTGATTTTATATTCCATGAATTCCAATTACATTTCTATTGAATAACGATTTTTGATTTCATTCTCACTCATACTCTAGGAACTCTACAAGCTTAATCCTATCACTCGATCACACATTTCTCTTGTGTCATTCCTATCACACAAAGAATATGAAAAACCATAACTTTAACAAAACTCAATTCATTATTTGTTACCTAAATACACACATAATAGAATCCCAAAATATAGAAGGGACTATTATATTTGGAGAATTATATACATAACATAATAAATTAAAATAGGGATATAATGACATTTTTTAAAAATCCTTAACATGCTGTTAAAATTATATCGCTCTTCTAAAAACGAATGGGATAACCTGAGGATGCACATAATAAAGAGGTGATATATAAAGACCAATAAGAAAAAATAAACAAAATAGTAACATAATTAAAGTAATACATGTTAGTCAATAGGCATATTAAGGTAACATAAAAGGGTTGAGAATCATAAACATCAACATAGAATCATGATATAAGATGATAACATTATGGAAACATGGGATTGCAGAGACAACAAAAAACATGTCATCATAACCATAAGTCAAAGCTAACCACTAATATAGAATATTATAGTGAAATTTGTATAACCTATCATGCACCATATATGGTATCTCATGTGATAAAAATATTACCCAATGTATTATAAGGCTGTATAATTCTGAGCCTTCCCTTCACATTCATATCATTTACATACATTTGTGTGACAAATAGATCATACAATATAAGAATGAATTTAATAAATTTTAACTCCATTATTAAGTAGTGTGAGTTTCATAAATGGAAGTCTTCAATTAATAAAGTATAAGAACAAATAGTTTAATATTCTTGAGTTGAAATGGGGATGGGTATTCACTACACAACTGATTGGAATGAAAGATCGCATGATAATTTTGACAGCATAATAGGTATATATAATGGTTTATAGAAGGGGTGAATGAGAGTGAAGGTTAGTACCTTATTATATGGGTATTAAATGGATGTGTGAAAAAATTATAATGTAGACAATTGGAAAACATTATGGATTAGTACAAAGAAAGTATTTGAAATAAGAATAAGAGGAGAGAGTCCATTTCCTTCAGAGGGTGCTTCTAATAGATTGGGAGGAGCTTCTATAGAGCTTGGTAACAACATGGTAGGGATTTATATAGGAATAGAGAGAGTAAATTAATTATTAGTGGTTTTTTTATTGAAGAGTATTGGAAGTCTGGGTCGGTATTTATAGCAAAAGAGAGGAGAATTATTTATTAATTTCTAAACATATGTTTTGGACTCTATATGATAAAATAATCAAAACCACAAAAATTCCAATGGTTTATACCAAATAGGAGTGTTTTTCAATATTTTATAAGTCCAAGAACCTAAAATATTAAAAATAATAACATTGGTTATGCAGAAGTGAGTCGTGTTCATAAATAATTGATTTTAAAACCTTAAAATATAATACAGGTTTTGGAGGATTCATTAATGGTTTATAAAATTAATAAAATAAATTCAAAAGCAAATTATTTTAAGGGGAAAATCTATATATGGTCATTTAATCATTTTTAGAATTTATTTCCTCTCTTTTGGGCTATTATGATGTCATAATACAAATCCTATATTTATATTGTATTTAATTTTTACCCAAAAATTCGATTGTCTCATAAAATTATGTAAAATTAAAAATTAGATAATTTATACATGATGATTTCAAAAATAATATTTATTTTCTCAAAATAATTTTCTAAATACAATAATTTTTACTTTTAAATAAAAATCTGTATTTACTGTGAAATACTAGTTTTACGATATTAACTACTTTTTGACCCTTATAAAAACTATATTGGATTCCATTAAATTATTTAATCATTTATGTTTAAATAATTATTATCTAATAAAGATATTTTATTAAAATTTCATTTATTTCAAAATTCATTAAATTTATCATAAGTATGTATTAATTAAAACTATATATTTATTAAAATTACAATTGTGATTTCTTCATGTCAAAATCCAATTTTAATCAAACTCAATATTTAATCATTGATAAAGTAAAAATTAAAAAGGATAAATATAATCATTATTTTTTTAAAATAAAATATAAAACTTTTATTACTAGGGTCTAGATATATAAACCATTATTACACCACCCTTAGGTTAAGGTGTGTGATGGTGGTGCTTTTTGCGGTGGTTTGATGAATATGGTTTGGGTTGTTATATTGATAAGCTTTAAATTCTCTAATAAAGGGTTTAAATAGAGATTTAGTTATTGAATCTAAACTTGGGATTGGTTAAAGGAAAATCATAGTGATTCTATCTCCCTTGAAAGCTCTGGTATATGGGCTTTATAGGATACGTTCCTACTGGTCGAGGTCATCACTTCTTCCTTATTTTTCAATTGGAATTTATCATAACTAGTGATATATACTAATATTAATTATCACTATAAAATGGTTGTATTATGAATGATTAGATGATTATGGGACTTTTAAATTCAATAGGCTATATCAGTTTAAAATAGGCAAAGTAGTGAATGTGTTTTATATAAATATATTACTTAATAAGAAATATATTCATTCAAAATAGAATTTCATTTATAAAAGTTTGGGTCTTTATAAATAATTTACACATTATCTCATCTCTTAGAATCAAAATACTTGGAATAACCCTCCCTCAATATATCTTCACTAATATAAACATGTCACAATATTATCACAATACTGGATATTATAATCCATCTCAAGAAAAATAGGTAAAATGAACTGCTACTCAACTAACACTCATGAATCATGCCATATTTAATAGTTCCTAATCATTATTTACCTCTTCTAAATAATACACAGATTATAGAACTCACACTATTCATAATTCACAAAGCATGTCCATGTATTTATACCTATATAACTCAAGGAATCCCTAGACAATACACCTCATCCTAGGGTTATAATCTGAATTTAGGTATCAACGTACCTATAACATCTTTCCCCCTCCCATTTGATTTCACTCGTAAAAAATATATTTATCTCATCAACCATTTCACATCAGTTTTTTATAACTAACGTGCAATGTCGTGTGTATTGATTTATCATGTCGGTTATATTATAACCAATTTGAAAAATGAATTATCTCACTTTATCATGTTGGTTATATAATAACCGATGTGATATATAAAGTATATCACTTTATCATGTCGGTTATTCTATAACCGATGTGATAAAGCATATTTTTTACGTTGGTGATAGAATAACTGAGGTTAAAAAGAAAATCTCGTTACATTATCACGTCGGTTATTATATAACCAACATGATAAATTAAATTAAAATTTATTTATCATGTCAGTTACTAAATATCCAATGTGGTAAATCATTTGAAAAATTTATAAAGCCCCATTTTGAGTCATTGCATTGTTTTTTGATTGAGAGATAACGACTCGGTTCTCTCTCACTCAGAAACCTAAAAATCATTTCATTGATCTCGTGGCCTCCAACCTTGTTTTACCAACTTCATTAATCATAATTTTCATCGGTGCATATATCTGATCAACTTAGAACTCTCAATTAATCCTCACATTCCTCTATTTCAGTACTATTTGAAAGATGCCCTAAATCTACGTTTTGCGATTTCGGTTACTAAAATATCACAATACCATCGTGTTTAATTTCATTATGTTATCACATTGAATCCATATCAATCAACGAAGTTAGTGTCCTATCCAGGTTATAATTTATGTGGGACATGGTTTTCATTCCAATTACACACTATGTATTCACTAGAATCCCATGTTTCATGAATTTAATTAAATTTATAGTTTTTATTATATGAATTCCTCATTCTTGGAACAAATTGATTATTTTTTTCCTACAAGGTGAGATAGTGTGAGGTCTAAAATCATGTACACTTTTTACACATCATGAAACCCCTAGAACCTTATGGAATATGGTGGTAAATAGGGTGGATGTTGTGAAACTACCTATAAATCCCCCAAATAACAGGCCATTATTATTTTTCTCATCTAGCAGATACAAATCTCTATAAAAGGACTATAATTCTTAGGTAGAAGTCATGTACCAATGTTACCTTTCCAAAAAATAGAATCCTTATATGGTTTCTTCAATAATTATTCACTTATTAATGGCCTATTTATGGCCATGTGATAGTGAAAAAACCTAATATATCAAATACCATCTTAAATAAAAAAATAACCAAAAATTAAATATTGTCAACAAATTCATAATATGATCCAAAGATTAAATATAATTATAAATTAATATATGAGTCCTAAAATACCACTCATATGCTATGAGTTATAGAGAAATAACATCATCCTCATTCAATCAATGCCTGTTTATTAGTTTCATTCTATTTAATAATATTATAGGACAAATAGAAACCTCAAAATCATTGAGATATTGTATTTACCATATGATTTATATTTAATTTATATAAATAATAATTACCATTAATTATTATTTTTTCTTTTTTTATTTCGAAAATGATGTTGGTCAAACTATTGTTGAGATAAAGGATCCATGGGATGAATCTATGTTGTAGTAATAAAAAGTGAACTCCACGAACCTCCAAACATTATCATACAATAATCTTGTACTAGAATTAATTATTCTCATATATTATATCATTCACAAAATAGTGAAATGAAATCCATTATGAGTATTGAGTAACTTAATAGTGGTATCTCATTTTATAGAATGTTCATAGGAGTTATGATGATATTTTTTCTCCCTAAAGTTATAGATAATAGTTTTGTCTTCGATTGAGAGAAATTTATAAAGAAGAATTATTTTTCCCAATCGTATTCATACTATAAAATGATATAACCCTCGGACATTATTCATATACCAAATATCATATAAATATGTTAAACTATAGTGTGACATAAAATTTGATTGAATTATTATATGACTTCAAGGTTTTTATTCTTATGTATTGATTTTTCCATGACTTACATTGAAACATAAAATTTGTGATAGGTTAATAAAAAATAACACTAGTGATGGTGATTTATTTTTACATAGTGGTTTTCTACTTTATTTCTCAATAAAACATCATTATAATTTTCAAATATGCATTTATTTGTTTTATATTTCAAAATTTTGTTGCTTTAAAATTATAAAATATTTCAAATAAATAAAAAATTGGCTTATATAACTATATTTTCTTTTTTAAATTATTTACATGAATATCTTTTTTATGATTTATAATTTATACATAAAATTATCTTCCATTATTGTATATAATTTATAATTATATTTTTAAAATATGCTTGTATTTTTTTTATATTTCAAAAAAAATTTACTTTTAGATTATGGCATATTTCATATAAATATAAAATTGGATTATCTTAATAGGATATATATTTTTTATATTTTTTATAGGTAATAATGAGTCAAAGTTGGATTAAAACACATCAAATGAATGATGAATATGAGAAAGGGGTTGATACTTTTTTTTGGAATTTTCTAAACAAAACGTTCCAAAAAATGACATGTTTTTCTTTCCATGTATAAAATTTTTAAATATGAAGAAGTTAAAAAGTATAGAGATCAGAAATAATTTCATTTTAAATGGTTTTAATCCAAGTTTCAACCCTTGTATTTTTCATGGAGAAACTGGGAAGAATTTTAGATCTACTGATGACGATGCTTTATAATATGGTAACTCTGATAAAATCTAAGAAATGATTCATGTTATTGAAGAATAGGAAATTAAGAAAGAACCAATAATTGAGTGTCTATATGGTGATGCTGAAAAAACATTGTATCCTAGTTGTATAGATTTTTTGGTTTTATTGTTGGTGTTATGATTGATTAACTTGAAGTCAAAACATGGTTAGAGTGACAAAAGTTTTACTGATTTGCTACAATTATTGAATGATATTCTTCCTTAAGACAATTATCTTCCTAATTTACATTATAAAGAGAAGAAAATACTATTATCGATGGGATTAGGGTAAAAAAATTCATGCCTTCCCAAATTATTGTGTGATATATAGGAAGGAATATGAATTTTTGTTAGGGTGTCCTAAATGCGTGACATCATGGTATAAGTTGAAAGAAAAATTACGGGTTGATTTAAAGGTTACAGAGACAACTTCCAAGGTATTTTGGTGTCTTCCTATAATTCCTCATTTGAAATGTTTATTTTCTAATTAACATGATGTAAAAAGGTTAATATGGATTGATTATGAATAGATATGTGATGAAAAAATACATCATCTAAGTGATTGTACATAGTGGAAGAAATTTGACCACCAATTTTTTACATTTGGAAATGAGGTTAGAAATATCAGACTTGGACTCTGCATGGATGGAATGAGTCCATATCGAGGCCTTAGTAGCATAAATAGTTCGTGTCCTGTTTTATTGGTAATTTACAACCCATATTTTAAATTTTGTATGAATCACAAATATTTCATATTTAGTTTAATGATCTTTGGACCAAAACAACCTAGAAATGATATTGATGTTTTCTTATCACCATTAATTGATGTTTTAAAACTCTTATGGTAGGATGGTATTAGGGTGTGTGATTCTTATAAAATGGAATATTGTAAGCTATATGCATTGATTATGTTCACTATAAATGACTTCCCAACATATGGAAATTTGTTTGGATACAGTGTTAAGGGGAATGAAGTGTGTCCAATTTGTGAACATCAAACTTCATATTATCAATTGCATCATGAGAAAAAAACAACATACATGGGTCACTGAATGTTTTTTTTCTATTGAGCACTCTTATAAAATTAAAAAAGGCATTCAATGGATCCAAATAATTTTATATTTCTCCAAAACTTTTATCCACTGATCAGTATTTTGAGAGTGTACAAAACCTTGACGTGACATCTGAAAAGACACATAAATCTGGTAATGTTAGAAATATTTAGAAGAAATGATCAATATTTTTTGAGCTATCATATTGGAGATATCATGAAGTGAAACACAATATTAATATCATGCACATGGAGAATAATATTTGTGAAATATTGATTAGAATATTGTTAGATATTAAGGAAAAGAAAAAATATGGGTTGGATACAAGATTAGACTTACTGTCAATGGGAATATGTTGGGAGTTCACTCCCACTCCTGATGGAAGGTGAACATTTCTTCCCCTAGCTTGTCATACATTATCCAAGAGGGAGAAAATCAGCCTTTTTTTGTGTCTTCATGATATCAAAGTGACAAAGGTTTATTCTTCAAATGTAAAAAAATTTATCTTTTTAAAGGATTTGAAGTTGACATGTATGAAATATCATGATTTTCACATCATGATGCAATAACTTATATCAGTTTTATTTTTTGGAATATTTCCCATATGTATCAAAAAGACTATCATGATGGTGTGTTATTTTTTCAATTCAATTTTTAATAAGGTGATTTATCTAGATGCTTTAAATATTTTGGAAAATGAAGAAATTTCTATACTTTTTCAATTGGAAATTTATTTTCTTTCATCTTTTTTTTGATATAATGATTCATTTAATGGTTCATTTGGTTAAATAAATAAATCTTTACAAACCTATATATGTATGTTGGATGTATCGATTTAAAAGGTATGTGAAGATATTGAAGGGTTATATTAAGAATCCATATCAACCTGAATCCTCCATTATTGAAAGGCATATTTCTAAGGAGGTTGCAGAGTTTTGTACGGCCCACTTGTCTGTGGTAGAGCACATTGTTTTGCCTCCATCTCACCATGAATGAGTTAATTATGGGAGAAAGGGGATTTGTGGCTTGAAAATAAAATATTTTTTAGGTGAATAGAAAAATAAGGAACATTTATATACATTGAATAACATAGATGATGCTCAACCTATATAACATTAAATTTTAATTTGTTGAAACAATTTTATCCAAAAAACAAAAAAATGAGGATTTTGAATGAGTATAGAAAAAAAAATTCCATGGTTTAAAAAGATCGTGCTTGGCAGATCAGATGCATTAGAAACATTAATATGGTTAGTGGGTGGTCTATATTTAAATGTGATAACATGGTCTGAGTATGACATTAATGGATATAAATTTTTTATGAAATATTAGGACAACATGAGTACATTTTAGAATAATGGTGTATTGGTGTTTTTAGAAGCAATGAATTTTTAGAGTTCTAAAGACTAAAACCCAATTTATGCATTAAGTGGATATTATAGAGTTATTGAATAAATATATGAGTTTGATTACATTAAATATAAAGTTCTAGTGTTTAACTATAAATGGTTTATTAGTAAAATAGTGTCAGGTATGATGAATTTGAAATGACACTTGTTAATCTAAATAGATTGGAAGACATGGCTGATTCTTTTATAATGACAGCACATGAAAAAAAATTCTATTTTCTTGATCAATCTGATATGAAGTGGTCTATTTTTTTACAAGAAAAAAAATTATATTGGTGATGATCAACTTGATGAAGATGTTGATTTATGTGATATACCTACTTCCATGGAAATATTAATAGATAATAATAATGAGCACCTTGTAGACATGGTTTGTGCTATAAGGAATGATCATGAAGAAGGAATTTTGGGAAAAATCCTTTAGTACATTCCTAATACTATAGGTAACAAATGATTATTTATTTTTTACTTTTATTAATTTTATAAAATGTTAGATATGTTAATTTTTTTTCTTTATTAAAATATGTATTAAAACTAATAAGTAAGAATGTTTGTTTTTATTAGTTTATTTTTGTTTAGTTTACCATGTTTACCATTACTTAACTTATATATTTATTGATTTCTTTTAAATACAATTATTTTAAATCTAATATGTTAAATAAAAGAATATTTTATAAGAGTATATTGAAAAAATATTCCTTTTTTGTGTAAAAAATGATTTATTAGGTTAGACCATTTTTAATATTTCTACACCAATTTTGGATTTGTTTTCATTTATTTATATGAAATTTCATATATCATTCGTATTGTTAGCATTTTAGTTAACTATAAAAAATATGAATAATAATGTGTTAAGTTTTATTTTTCTTTTGTGTTTCATAATTTTTTATTTTTTATTTACATTAGTATTGTAATAGTTGGATTTGTATATTTGTGTACTAATTGTTTGTTTCTTTGAATTTAAGGATAATGAAAGATGAATTAGTTGATCAAACACATACTTCTAGAGATGAGTGTCCTGATCATACCTCAAGGGAGGAATGTGAACATGCTCCTCTGGATGATCCCAAACCTTCTTTAAAAGATTGATATACTCCTACTGAGGTAATGAAGAGTTCGAGGGTTGGTAAATGTAGATTCACACATTTAACAAAATTATTAATTCCTCATATCAAGGAACATAGTATAGTGGTATAATTTGATGAAAATGATATTCCAAGAGGTCCTAATGAAAATTTATTCAAGAGATTTTTATCAGTTCAGGGTAAAAGAAAAGTGATTATTTTGTTTAATGATTGGAGAAGTGTTGACAAAGAAACACTATCTCAGTTTTGGGAGACCATTTTGGTAAGCTCTGTTGTTATTGTTTTACTAATATTGAAATGTTTATAATAATATATGTTTTACCACTTCTTATCATATGATATTTATATACCTGACACTAGAGGAGTTAGGATGAAATTTTTATCAATGGCTTCTAGGATATAGAGGGATTTAAAGTCAACCCTCACATCTGATTTCATTTTTGGGTATAGGAAACATCACAATCCTTGGGATATATATATATCCTTTTATAAATAAAGAATAATGGAAACAATTTTTTGAAGGTAGAAGACAAGAAGCATTTTTGGTAAGTTCAATGTAAACTTTTATAAATTTTCTTATATTATACTAATCTTATTAATTATTTATTAACAATTTATTATTATCAATTTATAGGAATTGAGGAGATCTCATCAAGAGATGAAATCTAGAAATGTATACCCTCATACTTTATCTTGGGGAGGGTATACTTTATTGGAAGAAAAAATCATGGCTGAAAATTTATAAAAACTGAGAGCTGAGTCTTCAATATCTTTAGAGGTTTTCCCTCCATCCCTCTGACGAGAAATGAAAAATGGAAGAGCGCTCAGATGAGAAAAAAGGGGTAATATCATAGAGAAGAATCGAGGGTTGTAGCAAAGATAATTATAAGATGTTAATTTTATTTATTTATTTAAGATAATTCAACTATTTATATATTCTGAATCATTACATAATTTTTCAAATAATTCATACATGATTCTCTTGAGGACCAGAGAACAGATGGGGTATTTGTAGATGAGGGGAGGTGGGATATTTTATCTAAAACATTAGGAATTCCTAAACACTTTGGTCATGTACAAGGATACCCTGTGGGTGTATTAGTTAGAAAAATGTAATCATGTTCACCAACTCCTTCAATGGAGGGTGTTTATAAAAAAAATAATATTTGGAGGTTGAAGTTGAAAATATTAATGTGATGATGGAAGAAAATATCATAGCATCAGTACAGTTCATATTTACAGACATGTAAAGACAATTTCATACTGCAGATTCCACTGCTCCACCTCCACTAGCAGCTCCCACTCCTCTAAATATGCCTACTGACCCCATTTTCATCCTAATCCTACACCCCTACCTCCACCTCGGCCTACATACCCCATTTTTTATCCTACTCATACACCCCATCCTCTACATATTCCTAGTTACTGTGAGTTATATATTGATTATATATATCATATTGTTGCATATAGGCTGATATATTATATTGTACATACCATTCATAATCAATAGTTTTGATAGAACAGCATAGGTTCACTGTATAAGATATTATAGATGTATCATCTATAGTACTATTACCTACAAATGAGGTGATGATAGTTAGACAAAGTATCATCCACTTTTTAGTTTGTCCATCTATCCTTCTGCCGACATATTACCATAGAGGTATGTGTATATTTTATATTTTATTTAATTTTTTATTTAATTTGTTTTTTAACATTTGAAATTTAATATATTTATCTATTTATTTCAAATAATACTTTAAAGGTAAAGAAATATTGTGTAGAAAAAAAAGACAAAGTACTATGACTTCAGATACATATTCGAGTAGTCTTGACATATTATCAAGATATTTAAATTTTTTGGTGGGTGTTTATATGATTCCAATGGAAGATAATGAACGTGGGTGGGAAATAACTGTGGGTATTTTGAAAAATGATATCATGGAGAATTTAACTAGAGATAAGTTGGGTATCAATGTGGTGCAAGTTTTTTCCATGTAAGTCTTAACATAAATCTTTCTCCGCGTTATATTTATTAAAAATTTATACTTATGTCTGCTTTGTATTAGGTATCTTTATAAAATGTTTAAGGAGAATGAAAAGACAGATGTATATGGATTGATGAACCTGTAGTTAATTTCACTTGAAGCATGAACAATGACTGAAGATGAAAGAAGATTTTATATTGATGAAATATTTGAACAAAATATAATTATGTAGTGTTGGATGTTTCCTTATATTGAGAGGTATGAAACATATATCTCACAAAGTGTTATTTTTATTTTAACAGAATAACTGCTAAAATTAAATTTTCATTTATATCAGTGACCATTTGATGTTACATGTTTTTTGTTAAGGGAGAAGACACTTTACTAGATATGCTCTGTCCATGGCGATGTGTGAGGAAATTCATAGAACATGTTGGAACTGTAAGTTTAATTTTTTATAGTTGTTTATTATAATGAATTTTAAATTTATTTCAATCATATTATTTTCTAATAGGGAATGGTATTTTTTTCAAAAAAAACACAAAGAAAAATAACACCAAGATCAAATATATAAAATTAAAGGTGAATTTCCATTTATAATTAGTACATTTTAGATATATTACATAAAAATAATATTTTGAATTGACAAAATAATTTAAATATAATTTTAATAAACAGAAATGTTTCAAAGAATGTGGATATTATTTGTTAAGATTTATTTATGAAATAATTACAACTGGAATAGTTATGATGTTCATTAAAGTTATATTTCATTATAAACTATTTGCAACACCCCAAGATTTTATGAGATAGATTATTTTTTATTTTATTTAATGCCTGGTTTTTTACACTACACCAAGATTATATTGCGCAATATGCAACATTGTATTAGATTGCAGTATACACAACATTATTATTGGCTCGTGTTACACACAATTTCAAGTTCTTTTGATAGAATTCATTTCATGTAACACTGAGTATAGATTTTGTTTAATGTATAAAATAACTATGTTGGGATTTTGTTATACACAACACCAAATTAATCTTGAAGTAAACGTAACACTGATTTGGCTTTAATTACACATAAGAAAGAACTTCCTCGATAGCTTGCATTGTACGCAATACCGAGTTTCACTAAACAATGCTATATTATTAAAATATTCTTATTTAATGGTATATAAACTAGTAGTTATGAATAGTATTAACCACATTTTTAATTTTATATAACATTAAAATTCATATTATTTATTTTCTAAAACTGTATATAAGAAAAAAATTCATTTTTTGGATAAAAGAAGTTTTTTTTAAATGCAGTTTTGCCATATTTTGATGGTGAACCAATTTTAAATCTTATTTTTGTCACTTTTTTAAGTTAAATTTAAAAAAATAAACTTATTATTTATAATAGAGATATAAAATTTTACTTTTTATGAATTTAAGATATTTTTTTGATAACTTTCATATTTTGATGAATAGTAAAAATACGCTAAATTTTAATCGAAAAAAACTTTTTTCATCGAAATAATTTATAGGATTAAATTATATTATTGAATGGTTTAAAATTATAAATAGAATATATTTTTATAATTTAATATAATGTAATTCATTTTCATTAATTTTAAATTTAATTCATATATAAAAACATTTCAATCTTTTGCAATATTTTAACTTTTAAACAAAAACCATTTTTTCATCCCAACAATGGGATTAATTTTAAATTAATTACCGCAACTTATATGTTTTGAATTTAGAAAAATAAATTTTATATTAGGAATCTGAAGGTATAAATTATGTTAATATGACTCTTTTATTTTTCCATAATAGTAATAGTAACTACCAGAATTTTTATTTACCATAGTTAAAGGTAAATCGGGTAAATTAGTGTGACAAATAATTTTATAAGGACAATAAAATTATCCTAAAACCTAAAAAAATCCCATTGCATGAATAAAATTATACCATTAATATCTTTTTTTCGAAACATAGTCATTTAATGTCTACTTGACAAAGAAAATGACATAGATATTAATAAAACAAACGAAAGTGACAAAATGTCAAACTCACATTTCCTACAAGTATAATAATTTTAATATAGGTATAACCAGGTGATATCTTAAAAAAATAAACATTCCATGGAAATATAAAATAATTACCTACATCATGGTAATTTATTTTTAGTTTTTAGAAAATAAATAATTACCTTAAAGTCTTATTCTTTCATGATGTAAAAATTAATTAATTGACCAATGAAACAATTTTTATTAAAATCCTAATAGCCACAGAAAGGTCTAAACACATGAAAAAATATTATTGGTTGAATATATATTGACCATAATCATCCCAATTTCATTATAGTGACCATTTGGAGCCTTATATAATAGATTATGACCTTTATTTTATTTTATTTAAAGTAATGTTAAAGTTTTCATTCATATGTTAATAAATATAACATTTTTAATGCTTGATTTTATAAAAGATAAATTTGACTAAATATATCATTATGAAATAAAGTAAATTTATGTTCATAATAGTATTTTATTTCAAATTTTTATTCAAAAATAAGTTTATTAAATAATTACACAATACTGATGTAGTGATTATTTTAATAATGGAGATATCAAATAAATGTTATTAAAAATATTAAAATAAATATAATTTCAGATAATTAATTTTTCCAATGAATTTTATAGATGACCTTGACCCATTAAAGATATAATAAAATATTTGGTTCAAGGATAACACCTTATATTCGTATTTCTAAAAATCCATGAAATGAATAGTGTCAAAATTGACACAATTGATATTTTGTTAAAATAATGTTTTTATAAATCTATTTAAAAATCATAAAACAATTTTAAAAATATAGAATAATTATTATATAGTCTAAAATGATCTGAATTATTCATTTATGGTATAATTTAAATCAAATAAGTAAATATTTTACCCTTTTAATATTGAAACATTTTTTATCTTATTTAAAATTAAATAGAGTAACTTATTGTTAATTAAAATGATAGTATTTAAATTGACATAAAAACTTCTCTAAATTTTATCAGTTGATGATATTTAAATATTATAATATCTTAGATTCTAATATATCTCATTTTACAGGAATTTTTATTTATTTTAAAATATTTATAAATTAATAGTTTTTGAAATTCCAAAAGTGTCTCTCACCCCAATTATAATATAACACCTCCTCCCTCATTTCTCAAAAACTCATAAGTCTTAAAGTTTGTCCATTCCCTGCTAATTTCTCTTCTCAACATCCCTAGTTACATTATAGAGGTTCTGTTATTCTCAAAATACCAACTTTAGTTCCATTAAGAGGATATCTAAAGAGAGCATGTCAAAGAGAAGGAGTTTCAGACACATACAAAAGAAATCAGACCTAAGCTAAGGGAAAATTTTACAATCTCATTATTATCTAAGATTGTTTATTTGTAAGTATTTACTAGGTTATATTTATCATTCACATCCATGTTTCTTAAATATATAATATTATTTCTATTATTCTACTATTTTTTATATTTAGTTTTACTCATTGGTGAATTTTTATTAAACAGAATGGAAGGAATATTTCTTTAATTTTCTATACGAGTTATTTTTTGACTTTTTTCCAGAAAAAGTATGAGGAAAATGTTTTT
Source organism: Viscum album (assembly GCA_963277665.1). Classification (NCBI taxonomy): domain Eukaryota; kingdom Viridiplantae; phylum Streptophyta; class Magnoliopsida; order Santalales; family Viscaceae; genus Viscum; species Viscum album. The sequence goes on from OY728139.1 coordinate 493,742,384, forward strand.
TTACTTATATGGAATGAATATATTTTTATGTCTTATTAATTACTTATTTCAATAAATCATCTTCTATACAATTTCACTTTTATTTTCAAATCAATTCTTTTCTTTTACAATTGTGTGGTATTTTTGGAAAAGAAAACATTTTTGAAGAAGAAAAGATATTTTCCTTGGGAATTAAGTTCAAGTGTTTTAGAAAAATTATTTTCCATCTAAGATGACGCTCTTTAAATAGTTTTATGTTTCTATCCCCATTAATACTATGATTTGATTATGTTAATTATGGGGTGATATTTTATATGGATTATGTTATAATATAATGATGTTTAAGATGCCCATTTTATTTATTGGGTTATTCTGTGATGAATTATTTATGTTTTTGTGAAACATGTAAGAATAATTTCATTATGAGATTGGTGGGACCTATATCTCCCTCCAATATATTAGGTAAATATTTATGTCTCATAAGATAAACATGGTTGGAACAACAAGTAAATATAGTTCAATAGTACAGGGCTGGAACGACAAGTAAATCTAGTTCTATAATACAGTTTTGGAATGAAAGGTAAACCCAGTTTAGTAAAGGACTTTGTCCATTATGATGGTCTTGGTAGAAATTCCTTGGCTACTATGGAAATCATATTATAATATTATTTATTTACCACAATTCCATGTTTTATGCCAATGATATTTTATCTAGGTTAACATTCCCATATGATCTATGCCTTATGTACTGCCAAGATTTATTTCATGACTCAAGATTTTGATATTTAAAATTTATGTTCATGTTTTTACATTCTTATGTTTATGGTTTGTTTTATTCTCTCCATGTTTACCCTTACAGAGCATTTGAGCTCACCCATTTTATTATTTCTTTTCCATAGGATATAAATAAAGGTTTTAGGTTGAAAAATTAAAGGGGAATATCTTTATTGGATATATTGAAGATCTATCACAAAGTTAAAAGATTATGTTCCAAGTTTACAAAGACACTAAACAAATAAAGTATGTGGGAATCTGTTTGTTTCATTTATAATGTATTCCGCAAAAGTAATGTAATATCTATATACGCCATGCCTGGGTTGTTAGACTATTCATAAATATTTAATTTTTTTATTCATTATACATGTTAAATACTTTAATTTTAATTTGTATAATTTTGATGACTCACACCCTTATAGCGCAGAAGAGCTCACACACTTACAAGTGGAATGAAAAAATTATTTTGTTGGTTTGGTTGGATTATATTTTGTTTTAGTGAATATTGTAATTTTGAAGGTTGTAATTATAAATATGTATTTTATAGTTGTTTTTATTGGATTTATGTTTTTTTAGTTAATATTATAATTTTGAATGTTGTAATTGTGAATGTGTATTTTCTGGTTGTTTTTTTTCTTGTTTTTGTTTCTACCTGTTTTTGAATTTTGATGGTTTGGTCAGCAATGGAGAAGAAGGTAAAAATGAAATATTAAAAAAAATTATGACGGTTATTTTGTAACTGAAGTAAAAAATATATTTTTATTGTTTTCCACATCAGTTTTCTATATAACCGACGTGGTATATGTTTTTTATGGCCGTTATTTTATAACCGACCTAAAAAAACCTTAATATCGAATCCTTATCATGATAGTTATATAAAAACCAATATAAAAAACCCTTCATCCAAAATCCTTTCAAATCAGTTTTTATATAACCATCATGGAAAAGTGTTTGTTTCATCAGTTATTAAATAACCTATATAAGAAAGGATTCGAGATGAAGGGTTTCCAGATTGATTTCTATATAACTGATGTGGTATTTTATTTTTTACATTGATTATTATATAACCGATATAAAAAACCAGTTCCATTATCCATTTACAATGTGGATTTTTTTCACCGATGTTAAAAAATATTTACAATGTCGCCTTTAATAAAAGTGGCTAATAACCTACATAAAAAAGAAAAAAAATGACGTTAAAAATAATTTTTTTCACTAGTGTTGGGAAGAGGTGGAGGGTGCTACCAGCCTTAGGTGTCATCCCCAAGACAACAAAGGATAGAAATAAATGTCAACAGATTCATAAAAAAATGGGGGATAGTTTTTATTTTTAAAATAAAACAATTAAACCATGATAACCATAAAAATCAAACCTTTATATGATGCATGAGTATAAAAATAAAACTAAAACAAAACTAGCTAAATTATCAGAGTACAAGATGAAATCAAAACAAAAAACTCTCAAAGACACCAAAGACCTAAAAACCCAAAGGAAACAAAGACATACAAATAGTAAATCCCAACATGCTCTAAGATACAACTCAATAATCCATGCCAATGGTGTCATGATGCATCACTAAAGAACTAGGATACTTTGGCTTTACCCATGTCTCAATATAAGACGTTTGAAAATGCACCAAATTCCCCAAGAAAGGGGTGAGTATAAAACTTAGTAGGGTTTCACCAATGACTTCCCAACTCATTCCACTAGTATTAAACATTTTATCACATTTATATAAAATAGTTTAAAATAAATTCAAAGTAGTTTATATCCAACCAAAATAGTTTTCTAATGAAAGCAATCAAACAAGCCTTTAAAACCATTTTTCAAGGAATACATCAAAAAACCACTATAAATTTTTCAATTTGTGATATGGAATATAATTTCCATGTTTATAAACATCCACAACACACACACACAATTATTTTTACCATTTATGGTGGAACTTCATGTCCATACATTGTCCCTTGGATGGTGGTACTTCACGACCATTATCCATCCCATTCAACTCATTCCAACCATTATGACCAAATCATACCAATTAATTTCAATCAAAAACAAAATTCCATGATTACCATTTCACATAAAACCATTTACTTCCTTTAAATCATTTCAATAAATACTTTACTTGCATCAACCAACCATAATTTGAAAACCACTATATTAAAGTTATAAACAATAGTTTCCAAAAATTCATCCAGTTCACATGATTTTCCAAAAAATAATTCAAGGAATATTTCCATTAAACCACACCATGATTTACACAAAAATTACAATCAATTAAATCAATTTAAAATCAATCCTTTATGTTCGAATCAAGAGGAGTAAAGATAGAATCCACTTACCTCTTAAACTTTGGTGAAAACAAATAATGACAAAATAACTTCAAAAACCCAACTTAGATCTTCTAGTTCCAACCTTAGATCTTATTACCTTTAATAAAAAAATATTATCCCATAAATATTGACATCACACAGCATAGATCTATCCCTAATGGATTTGATCTAAGATTTCAAGAGATATGAGAAGTAGTTATCTATGGAAAATCATGAAGAATGATAAATTACTAATGAAACCAGGACTTCAATGCACTTATATTCACCTAGGAATCACTCCTGGATTGAAAGTAGTCATCTCCATATCCTTTTAAGGAAGAAAAATTTGATTTATGACCATATTTGGGGAAAAAGTGCTTAAGGGGATAAAAAGAATTAGATCAACAATTTAAGGACCACCACCTATACACTGCACAATTTAGAAAAAATTTTCCAACCATGTGGGTGATATTGATTTTAGACAACCCTCACATAGTTGGATCATATGGTTTGAAAAAACATGTTACAACCATGTGTTATCCACTATATTAAGTTACATTAGAATCATATGGTTTATCTTAGGCATTCGTATGGTTTGACTAAACCGTATGCCAATTGTGTGCCTAGCCCATGACCTTTGTTTTCCTTTATGTGGTTCTCTGGAGGTGTTTCATGGTTTCTAATTACCATGATCAAAATTTTCACCTCTAAAAAATCCTAATAACATTCAAAAACACCTACAAAATTCCCAAAATGTAACCCAAACATTATATATACTTAAAATACAGAAATAAAGGGTCAAGTACCTGAAACCATAGGTTCTAAATTCTCCCCACCATTTTCCTTTCCATCCTCATAAAGTAGAAAACCACTATTGTCTTGAAAATAGTTTAGATAATTACTCTATCATTTAATTTTCATGATCACATATTCCTTTCAGAATTTGACCATGTTTCCATAAAACCTTCACTTGACTGATGACTTTCTCGTGAAAGTATTTATCTTTCCTATCCACAATCTATATCGGCACCTAAACCATTATAGAATAAGATTCTAGGTCAATTTGATCCCATTTAATCACATTGTCAAGATTAGGTTGATATCACTTCGACTGAGATACATGAAACAAATTATGCACTAAACTGAATCTTGGTGGAAAATCCAACAAATATTCCACCTCAAAAACCCATTCACACATCTCAAAATGGATTTTGTATTGAGGAGATAACTTGAACTTCTTACCAAAACTAAAATTCCCAATACATTTAGTGATTCTAAAGAACACATGATCACTCACCTTAAACAAAAATAGTCATTACTGGTGATCTTCATATGATTTTGATGACTCATAGGCATCTCCGTTCTCTTTTTGATCAACTGGATTTTCTATTTTGTCTCACGAAGAAGGATCAGTCCAACCAGTGTAGTCTCACATGTTTCCACCCAACAAAGGGGAGAAAAAAAATATGACCATACAATGATTTGAAAGGATCCATATATATCGATTCCTGATGACCGTTGTTGTATGAGAACTCCACTAATGGTAAGTGATCCTCCCACGAGCCACCAAAATCCATTACACAATGCATAAATTTTTTTCCAACATTTGTATCATCCTTTTGGATTGTCCATCCATTTTAGGATGATACTCCATTATCATAGTCAATTGATTCCCAAGGTATTGCTATAAGGACTTCCAAAAATGAGACATAAACCTTATATCTTAGTCTGATAGTTGTATGCTCCCATTTCAACATGGGAATCGGTAAAGACTGAAACATGCACGTTGGTCATTGGTGCTCTGCCTTAACCAACTGATAGGTGAGGCATCTCAAAACAAACTCATACACTTTTATTTTAATTCCCACCAAATAAAATTTTTCTTTAATTACTTTATTAATATTTTGTATTTCAAGATGAATAGCCCATCTCGAATGGTGGTAAGCATGAAGAAGTTATTCCTAACAAGCCAAATCTACTACCATCCAATCTCAAAACCACAACATCAATATTATATGAAGATTCCATCCCTAAATGGTCTCCCCACTATTAATTTTTGACCTCATAGAAACACATTCAGAATCGGATGTCTATGTCTCTTTAACCTTCTCAACCAGTCTAGGAACAAAAGAAACCAAAAATAAAAATGCAACAACACCTCAATCTTCACAATCCATGTGAATATCGGTTATCGCCAACATTATCTACCACTTATATGAATACTATTGCACCATATGACTATATTAATTTCCTTTTAATTCATCATCCATAGATTTTCCTTTACCAGGTATATACATTAAGTCAAATCCAAACATTTGAAGATACTACACCCATCTTACTTGTCTCAAATTTGAATTACATTTTGAGAAAATGTGTTTAAATATTTTTTGATATGTACAAATCATAAATTTATCACAAAATAGGTAATGAAACCATGTCTTCAAATCATAGACCATAATAGCTAATTCTAAATCATGTGTTGGGTAGTTCTTCTCATGGTACCATAACTATAGCGAGCCATAAGCAGCAACATGATCTCCCGGCATGAGAGAACACCCAAACTGAGATCCTGAAGAATCCCAATACACCACATAGCCTTATCATGATTCTAGAAATATCATTATCGGTGTTGATGTAAGATGATATTTAATATCTTGAAAATACTTTTGACATTCATTGTTCCATTGGAATGGAACAATTTTCCATGTGAAAGCTATCATTGGTGAAGCTACTCATAAAATGTCATAAAAAATGTTGGTAATAACTATCTAGGAAAAGGAAACTAGGTATGAAAAAGATATTCTTTAGAGGTTTCCAAGAGATCAAAACCTCTTTCTTTTTTGGATCGATAGAAATAAATTTTTTAGAGATGGCATAGACAAGTAAATGTACTTATCGTTTCCAAAAATAACACTTTTAAATTTTTTCATATAAATGATGACTCCAAAAGATACCCAACACTATAATCAAGTGTTTCTCATGCTCAGCCATTATCTTTGAATACACCAGTATGAAATCCACAAACACTAACACAAAAGAATCTAGATAACTTTTAAATATCTGATTCATCAATGCCATAAGGACAACTAGTTCATTCGTAACACTAAAAGGAATAACCACATAATCATAATTTCCATATCTACCTTTCAAATATATCTTAATAATATCCTCATTTTGAACCTATATTTGGTGATATCCCAAACATAATTCAATTTTATAGAACCACTTGGGTCCCCTAAATTGAACAAATAAATAATTAGTGTGTGGAATAGGGTACTCATTCCTTATCATATCTTAGTTAAGCTTATGGTAATATATATAAATCATAAGATTTTGATCTATATTTTTCACAAAAAGAACCGTTGATTCCCATAGAGATGTACTCAGTCAAATGAACCCATTACTCCCAAAATCTTCCAACCGATCATTCAATTCCTTCAATTCTGTTGGTTCCATCTGATAAAATGGAATGAAAATAGTATTGGTCCCCAATAGAAGACCGGTCATAAACTCCACCTATATTTTGGGTAGAAAAACCATGAAAATTTTAGGAAAAACATCAAGTAACTGGTCCACTATGGTTGGAAAATATCTATTCCAAATCTTATCCAAATATTCTAAAGTCAAGGATGAAAATTGGTATGAGATAACCCCAACTAATGGTGCTAAAAATACAACTCTACCTTCCTTCACATTCCAATATCCTCTAAAGAGATACCTGATGCCATAATCAGTTGTAAAACTTTCCCATTGGGTATAATAGTCAATGTGAGGTTTCAATATTTTCAACCAATCCACACTCAAGATTAAGACATATACATCCATCTCAAGAATAGAGAAATCTCAAATAAATTATTCCCCATATATAATTATAAAACATGATTTTCAAATAAAGTCTCTACATTATCTTTGGTCAAGAGAAATTTTATGTTTCAAAATAGTGGTAATCATCTCAACATGCAAACCCATATATGATCAACAACATGAGAAATAATAAATGAATGGGATACACCCACATAAAAAAAGCTTGCATAAGGGTAGAATTCACAATAATGATACCTCTCACCATCCAAGGTCCATATTGATCATCGATGATAATTTTATCATCTCCATATGATTTCTTACTCACTATACTTTGGTATTTATTAACCTATTGAGATTTCACTAGTTGAGGAGTCATTGTATTCCCAGAATCATCATCGATTTCTCAGTTATGTTGACAATATCTATTCTATTGCACTCATCTCGTTGAATCATTTGATGCCTGATAAACATAAAATGTATCCCTATAATCCAATAATATAGAACAGTGATAATTTAACTAAAGATGTCTCATCTGGTTAGAATTGTGACATGCTCTAGGTGGTTCCATACAATATTGCTTCTTATGATCAATATAACCACATTGAAAACAATTAGGTCTTCCCTTTGGTTTAGGTTAAAGATTTATTAATCCCACTGTTTAATTATGAGTCATATTAACACCTTAAAAATAGGTTCCCCTCTTCCACTTATTCCTAGCATTATAGTTCCCACTATTTTCAATAGGTATCAACATTATTCATCCACTCATATATCCTGAGATATCCCTTTCTACTGTCATCTATCTATTGAAAATATCTGTATAATCTGATATACAAAGCATAAAAATATTTGAGTGAATCTATGGTCTCAACCACAATTAAAAAATGTGTTCCTTTAAGGATGAAATTATAAAAAAATTATTTGAAAATCAGATTAAATTCATAAATTTAGCCACATACTCTCTCTGTAAGGTTCTATTACTTTAAACTGAAGAATTTTAATATTATTTCAATCCATAAGGTATGAGGATAAGATTTTAGGTTAAATAATTTTTGAAAATCCATCTATGACATGACTTTTATTGATTTATCCTAGATTACTAAATCCCACCACTATTATGCTAGATCTTCCAAAATATATGCTTCCAACTTTGTATTTAGCTCCTCATGTGTTTCAATGACATTGAAGATTCAATTCAACCTATTTATCCACACTTCTATTTTTTTATTCTGAAACACAATGAAAGATGGTTGGATTCTTATTTTGAAACTAAATCAACTGATCCACTTTCTTTGGTTAATCCCTTTTATTCCCTCTATCCTTATCTTAAAGACCTTGAACAATAATTTATACAAACTGTTAGTTCACCTATGGTTTGGGTGTAACCACATTATGAGTAGTCTCTTCCGTATGATTTCTTTAACACCTATACATTTCTTTTATTTATAACCAAAAAAATCCATTTAGTATCACTCTATAAAAATTAAAGGCTTATAAATTTAAAATTTACCACATCACACATATTACAATAAGGCTATCCAAAATTCAAAAAAATTCAATTTTAACAATTTTTTAAAATTCTGCCATTATTTTTGAAAATCAAACCATTCTCAACTACTTTAAAAAATCAACACCTGTTCACTCAATCATAAATCATTACTACAAAATAAATTATGCACTAATAGTACAAAGTCATTAATTTCAATGCTTTTCATTCTATTCCCATCAGATAAACCCATGATGATGAGGTTTCAACTTCTTGAAGTGTCTCAACACACTCATGTACCCAAGCTCATTAGTAACTTGAAGTTCAGTATAAATAGGTTAGATATTCCTTTTATGATCTACATTTCATGTTATAATATTTTTAATCCTTTATTCCATCCCAAAAGATTTACTGAAACTAATCCCATATCAAGGATCAAATAATCTAATACCATTCATAACATCTCACCCCTCACCCATTATCTTGCGAAGAGGTAGAGGGTGTTATTAGCCTTAGATCACATCCCCAAGACACCAAAGACTAGAAATAAATGTCAAGGGATTCATAAAAAATTAGGGGATGGATTTCCATTTTAAAATAAAATATCAAAACCATGATAATAATAACAATCAAACATCTATATGATTCATGATTACAAAAATACAACTGAAACAAAACTGGATACAATATTTGAGTACAAATGGAAACCAAAACCAATGATGCACAAATAATCCAAATGCCTCAAAACACAAAGTAAAAAAAGGCATCCAAATAGAAAATACCAACATGATCCAACATCCGACTCAAAAATCCATGACAAGGTGTCACAATGCATCACTAAAGAACTTTGATACCTTGCCTTTACTTGTGTCTCGATATATTACATCTGCAAACACACCAAATTTCTCAAGTAGGGGGTTAGTATAAAACCTAGTAGGATTTCCCTAATGACATCCCAACTCATGAAAAAAGTATAAAACATGTTATAGTAGTTATATAAAATAGTTGAAAATCAATTTAAATTAGTTTACATCCAACCAAAATAGTTTTCCAATGAAATAAATCAAACAATCCTTTAAATAAAATTTTCAAGGAATACATCTACAAACCATTCAACCTTTTCTCAATTTTTTACTTGGAATATATTTTACATGTCCATACACATCCAAAAAATGTTGAAAAAAACACAATATTTGTGTTAAAATTTATGTTGTAACTCCATGTCCATACTTCATCCCTATGATGGTGTTACTTCATGACCATTATCCATCTCATTCAACTCATGAAAACAATTATCCCCAAATCATACCAATTAATTTCAATAAAAAACCAATTTCTAGGAAAAAATTCACATAAAACCATTTACTTTATTTAAATAATTTCAATAAATACTTTACTTTCATCAACCAACCATAATTTTAAAATCACAATTTTAAAATTATAAACAATGGTTTGGAAAAAAGTCACCCAATTCCCATGATTTCCAAAACCTTAATTCAATGATAATTTGTATCAAATAAAATAATAATTTATACAAAAAATTAAATCAATTAAATCAATTTTAAATCAATCCTTTTATTTCAAATCAAGAGGAGTTAATAGAAAATCTACCTACCTCTCAAACTTATGTGAAAATGAAGAATGACATAACACCTTCAAAAAACCACCTTATATATTCTATATCTAAACTTAGATCTTATTCCCTTCAATCAAAAAAATATTATCCCATAAATATTTACATCATAAAGAATAGATTTATCCCAAAAGGATTAGATTTAAGATTCCAAGATATAGGAGAAAAAGATATCTAAGTAAAATCCTAAAGAAAGAGAACTTACCGACAAATCTAGGCCTCCAACCAACATAGATTCACCTTGGAATCATTCCCTGGTCAAAAGGATTCATCTACACAACCTTGGGAAGAATAAAAATTAGATTTATGACCAGATTAAGGGATAAAAGAGTTCTTATGGGGTTAAACCTAGTTAAATCAAAAATTTAAGTAGGTCCACCTATATGCGGCATAGTTTAAGCCACACGGTTTGATAAATTGTGCACCAATTATGTGGGTGATACCACCTTAATCCACCCCTCACTTGGTTATATCGCATAATTAGAAAAACCATGCACCAACTCTGTTTTATCCATTGTCTCAATTGATAGTAGAATCACACGGTTTCTCCTGGGAATCTGCACGGTTTGGCCAAACCGTACGTGAACCATGTGCCTAACCAGTGAACTATGTTTTCCTCTGCACGATTTCCTGGAGGCATTACATGGTTTCTAATAATCATTTTCAAACATTAAACCTCCATAAAAGTCTCCAAAACATTCAAAGGAACCATAAAACTTACTAAAACATAACCTAATTATTATATATACTTAAATCACACAAATAAAAGGTTATGTACCAGAAACTAGGGGTGCTACAATACTCATACAACCCACTCTAAGGTGAATCATCATCACACCCATGTATATATCAATAAAATCACTATTATGAAATTTGTATCAAATAATTTTTTATATTAGGGATTAGTTAATTAACTTTCCATTAATAATTAATTTTTGAAAACACTGAATAACATATTATTGATGTTTTAATTGACCGATACCAATTTTAAAAAAATAATTTTACAATAACATGAAAGCATGAACATTTCATGTGAACCTATATACAATATATTATTAATGAATAGACACCACTCTCCACCCTTATCCAAGATAAATATAATTAATTATAACCATAAACATTATACTTTATCAAAAAACACAACTATAACAACAATGAGAAATGAACAAATTACTAAATTCCATGTAACTTGGATTTTATCCCATACTTGTGTTGAAAAAACATAAAAACATCTTTTATACCAAGTTTTGACCATTTGTTCCACCATATATCAAGTCAAATATCATAATAAATGAAACAATGCTTTGATATCACTTTTTAACATCTCGATGTGATTACTTATCCATCAGCCTGATCTAGAATGCCACATGACCTTAGGTGTTCCTCTCCATGTACCAACGGAATTATACTTGATAAGAGTAATTAATAGTGGTAGGACTATACCCTTAATATAAAAACAAAAATAGTAACAATTAAAATCACAAAAATTCATTATCAGTTACCCATGCCAATAAAAAAATAATTATAGAATAATCCAACCAGGAAAATAACATAAACCATGTAATAATAATATGAACACAATTCATGTCATAATAGTCATATATTAGAATAGGATATCCCAATTGGATGATACTATACATTATATATGTTTGAAGGAACTAAATAAATAAATAATATATCACTAAAAGTCCTTCACTCCACCTCATAATAATTTCCACATCCTCACAATTCCAGCTCAATCACCTATAATATAAATATTTCCTGAAATTGAATGATAAACATAAGGTATGAACATCCATAGATTTATTGTGAAGATACCAAAACATTATACTCTTACCTATTTTATCCTTATCCATTATGATGGGATGATCATTACCATGTCAAATTTGGGACTATATTTCCAAGGGTTTTTTGGTGGAATTGACTTGATCTACGCTAATACATGATATAAAAAACTAATCAAAAATAGTATGTTGATATTATGAATAACCTAAAATAAACTTCTTGTTATTCTTTGGAAGAATTCTTGATACAAAAGTAGCATATTTTTTCATGGGTTGGTTGGGAAAATAACCTAGAATAGCCTATCAAATTATAATTTAGAAAATAACCCAAAACAAAAATACTCAATTTAATCATGAGTTTGAAATATGCCTAACCTAAAAGTACTTATTATTATCATAGGTGGTTGTATAATCAACCTATATTTTTTTAATCAAATAAATGATTTTGTTCAATACCATATTAAAGTTACTCAATCAAATCACATGTTAGCAGTACACCCAACCTAGATATACAATCTCTGAATCATAGGTTTATAAAGCTCCTAACCTTAATATAGTCACCAACATCATAAATTGAATTCTCATGTCTATCTCCTTATTTATTATAGAATAACATGTACGGTTTCACCACTACCTTCACTCATTAAATCAATGTATCAAATTAACACAAAATATCGGGATAAATAAATGTACTCATGGGGAAACATAATTGATTACCATATCTCTCAACTAAAAACCCCTTAAATTTCATGCAAGTGTATCACTACATATTTATCTCTGAGTCCTCAGATATTTTTTATAATCTAATCACATGCATCATAAAATATGGTATACATAAGTGTTGGACTCCTCATGTGTTAATCATGTTTTAATGATCACAAATCTCATTACTGTTAATTAATCTTGATCTTCACTGCACATCTTGCTAATACTCTTCAAACTCAACAATAGGTGCATATCATGTTTTTATAATAACAAATCTTATGGATGCTAATTACTCTTTTCAAGTCTTATGCATAATCACAATTATCTCATATATTATCTCTAATGATTAACCGTAACCCATATTCTGCATATCACTGTCTTAGTCCAAATACAGATATTTGTCTAAGTATGGAGACAACGTGAAGGACTCACCGTGACCAGACACCGTGACCACTCACCGTGACCCAGACACCGTGACCAGACACCGTGACCAGACACCGTGACCAGACACTGTGATCACTCACCATGACCCAGACACTGTGACCAGACACCATGACCAGACAATGTGACCAGACACCGTGACCAGACACTGTGACCAGACACCGTGACCAGACACCGTGACCAGACACTGTGACCAGACACCGTGACCAGACACCATGACCAGACACCATGACCACTCACCGTGGCCAGACACCGTGACCAGACACCGTGAAGAAGATATTGTTTCCATGATCACTGTGACACCGTTTCTCATGCTTTTGTCAATATTATTTTAAATGATGTTAACGATCATATTTGTTGTTTTTAATGCAATTAATGTTATTTAATGTTAGTTATTGGCATGTCAGGAAACCGTATCTCGTACCTATGAAAAGTAAATCATTCCTATTGCCGGAGATCGTGGAATATAAAGAATATTGAGCTGCAGTAGAGGATATACGTGCGCTTGACACGTCTCGACACACATACTACAATACACGCGATCTCTGTACTGAACCAAAGAACAATCCTGAGCACAACTACGAAGAACACATTGCACGATACTCAAATAAGTTCCATACATGAAATCCAACACCACTGAAGAACACACGACAAATCAAGAAATCATTCTCACTCATGAAGAAGACAAGCTGAACTACGACACTCTGTTTTTCAACAGAAAAACCAGAGAAGGAATCCGAAGCATTCCTGCTCAATCCAACGATTACAGAGCTACATTGATAGTCACTAGATCCATTCTAAACTCTACATCTTTGCCTCTGTGATTTATTATTTACTTTTCGAGCAGTGTGTGTCATCTGCTTTATTTTTACACACACACTGTCTCCTGATCTTTAACTTGAGGATCTGTAAATCCTCACTCAAACTCTTACATCTTTTATTTCCCATTGGGATAGTGGTAGAGGTCGTGTGTGACCTGGATAGCTGGTTTTCTGTTGTTTTGTTTCCCACGAATAATAGTGGTAGAGGTCTTGGACCTGGACAGTTTTTGTAAAACTATTGTTAACCCCGATCTATGGTGTGGATAAAATTCATATATATATTGGAGAGGACTAAGTCTCGGCTTGAGACTGAACCTCTTGTTATATCTGTTGTGCATATTTCATTTAAGTTTAATGTATACGACATATATTATATTTATTCCACTGCTATTACTTTAAAATACAAAATTATTTTGAAGATACTTTGATAGTTAAATTAGCAAGTGTTTACACTTATTGTAAATCAGTAGATTAGTTTCAAAAGTTAGTTTCATCTTGTGGTTAAACTAACTGAGACCTAATCAATCTTTGAGAAGCTAAGTGAACATTTACAATCTGTATAAATTCACTACAGTTTAACTTATTTTATAAATCGGGGGATTTTAACTAGACAATATTTTAACAGAAATTTTAATTGGAACTTAATTCACCCCCCTCTTGAGTTTCCACTCTGACCAACATTTGGTATCAGAGGGTTAGTTTTTTTTGTTCAAATATTTTTTGAAATACTCTTTTTTTCAACTGTGATTTTAGTTGCATCTTTAAAGATCTTAAATTTCCGTTAGTTCTAAATTTTTATCTCTTTAAATTGTCTTTCTAAAATCTAGTTATGGATAATAGACTGGAGGGTGCTGCTACTAACATGCCACCTTTCTTAAATGGTACCAACTATGCTCAGTGGAAAATTAAAATGAAAATTCATTTAGAAAGCATAGGTTTTTATATTTGGACTGCCATAGAATCAGAATATAAACTTCCCACTGCAGCTAGATCCACTTGGGATGAACCTAAGAAGACTTCTTACAATAATAATTGTAAAGACATGAATGCTCTGTACTGTGCTTTAGGAGATGAAGAGTTTAACATAATTTCTGCTTGTAAAACTGCTTTTGAAATTTGGGATACCTTGCGTGTTTCTCATGAAGGAACAACCAACGTTAAGGAAATGAGATTAAATACTTATACTATTAAATATCATAATTTTAAAATGAAAACTGATGAAACTATTTCTGACATGTATCTCAGGTTTAATGAGATAGTCAATACAATGAATTCACTTGGAAAAGTTGTTCCAGCAAAGGAACAAATTATGAGAATCTTGAGATGTTTACTAGACCGATGGAGAGGCACATCTGTTTCAATCAGAGAGTCATGTGACATTGCTTCTCTACATGTCAAAGAACTCATTGGTATGATTATGATGTATGAGGAAGAACTAAAGGTTAATAAAGAGGAAGATGATGAACCTAAAAGGAAATCTGTTGCTTTCAAGACTTCAACTTCAAAGAGAAAGGACAAAGATAAAGCCCAACTACCTACTGACAGTTCAACCCGTGAAAATTCAGACTCTGATAGTGATGCTGAAATGGATCACATTGCCAGAAGGTTTAAGAAATTTTATAGGAAGAAGAAATTCTTCAGCAAATAAAATTACAAAGGAAAGTATGACAATAAGGGACATTGGAAGAAGGATTGGAAAAATCCAGATAAAAGTGATGAAGTTGTCTGTTATGAGTGCAAAAGAAAAGGACATATTAAAGAAAACTTCCCAAATCTCAAATTCAAGAAGAAATATGATTACAAGGACAGTAAGTACAAAAAGGCTATGAAGGATAATTGGAGCTCTTCTGAGGATAGCTCCACTGAATCTGAAGTTTCTGAAACTGAACACAGAAATAAGGAAAACATGTTCTTTATGGCAAACACATCTGAGGTAACAGCTGAAACTCCTTTAAATTCTTATTATTCTGAAGATGATACTGAATCTGATAACATGTCAAAATCTGAACTATTTTAATATTGTGATATATTAGAAGAAACCTGTAATGAGCTGAAAGATAAATCCAAAGGTTTAAAGAAACAATATTCTTTAACTGTTAAACATAACTCTGATCTTGATATTGAAATGGAAAAGAATGCTCAGTTTCTTAAATAAAACACTAAACTGAAATTATCTAATGAGAAACTCAGAAAGGATTTAGAGAAATTCACAAATGTAAAGGATACACTGACTCAAATGCTAGGAAAGCAAGTTGCACCAAAATACACTACTGGAATAGGCTACAAACCTGGACAGAGACAATTTACTAAGAATAGATTTATTCCTAAATCTGGACAGAATGCTGCTAATTCTAGTTCTGGACATTTATATGCTTCAACTAGTTATATTCATAGTTATGGATCTAATAAGGTTTATCTTTCAAATTCTATTGATTCTACAAATTTCATGAGACCCATAAGACAAATTTGGGTACCAAAAGCACTGATTGCTAACCAGTCTGGACCCAAGAAGATCTGGGTACCAAAATCATTTCTTATCTAAATATGTTTTGTAGGAAACCTGCTTAAAGAGATCCTTTAGGAAGACCTGGTACTTGGACAGTGGATGTTCAAGACATATGTCTAGAGACTTCTCATTCTTTAAAAGCTTATTTAGAATTGATGGAGGTTTTGTCACCTTTGGTGATAATTCTAAAGGGAAAATCATCGGCTTAGGCCAGATTGGTAACACTGACTCAGTATTAATTTCTAAAGTTTTATTTATTGATGGACTTAAATATAATCTGTTAAGTATTTATCAGTTATGTGATGATGGTTTTAATGTTAAATTTGAAAATGATTCTTGCAACGTGTTTAATTATAAAAATGCTTTAGTATTTTCTGCCCTATGAAATGAAAATGTTTATGCTGTTGATTTAAATTATTTAGCTAAGCAGAATATTACTTGTTTAAATGCTTTTCATAGAGTCCTGGCTTTGGCACAGAAGATTAGGACACTGCAATATACACTCACTTAGAAAACTTACTAGGAAGAACTTAGTTAGAGACCTACCCAAACTTGAGTTTCCAAATGACAAAGTTTGTAATCCCTGTCAAAAGGGAAAGCAACACAAAATATCTTTCAAACCAAAGAAAGAAGTCTCAACTTCTCAACCTCTCGAGTTGGTTCACATGGATTTGTTTGGTCCATCTAGAGTTTCTAGCTTAAATGGGAAGCACTATGTCTATGTCTTAGTAGATGGCTTTTCTAGATATACTTGGGTATATTTTCTAGATCACAAAAGTGAAGATTTTTCTTACTTTGTTAAATACTCCAAATTTGTAGAGAACCTTAGTGGACTTAAGATTAAAACTCTGAGAAGTGATCATGGTCGTGAGTTTGAGAATCATGAATTTGAATCCTATTTCTCACACAATGTCTATAGTCACAATTTCTCTACCCCTAGGACACCTCCACAAAATGGTATAGTAGAAATAAGTAATAGAACCCTACAAGAAATTTCTAGAACTATTCTTAATGAGTATGACCTACCTGTTTATTTTTGGGCTGAAACTGTAAATATAGCTTGTTATATTATAAATAGAGTCTTAATCAGACCTGTTCTTAAGAGGACCCCTTATGAGTTGTAGAACCATAGGAAACCTAAGGTTTACTACTTCAAAGTCTTTGGCTGCAAAGTCTTTATTCTTAATATGAAAGATAATCTTGACAAGTTTTCATCCAAGAGTGATGAAGGAATTTTCCTAGGTTATTCTATCTCTAGTAAAGCCTATAGAGTTTTCAATAAGATAACCAAGTGTGTGGAAGAATCTGTTCACATCAAGTATGATGAAACTGATCCACATGAGCCTAAAACCTCTCTTGAAAATCTTGAAGATGATCTCTCTATTTTGAACTTTAATGATAAAGACAGTGGACCTATAGTTAAAACGTCCAGTTTTGGAAATTTTCCAGAACCTGCTTCTGTTGATTCCCAACCTGTTGATGAACCTGAAATTTCTAGTCCTACCTTTACTAGATCAACTAGAATTCTAAAGAATCATCCTTTAGATGCTATTGTAGGAAATCTTTATAGAGGGATACAGACTAGAGCTTCTCTTAGAAATCAGGTTGAACATCAAGCCTTCTTGTCACAGATTGAGCCTAAAAACATTGATGATGCTATTAATGATGAATTTTGGGTAATGGCTATGCAAGAAGAACTCAATAAGTTTGAAAGAAATAAAGTTTGGAATCTTGTTGAAAGACCTAATAAAACTTTCACAATAGGCACAAAATTGGTGTTTAGAAATAAAGTAGATGAATCCGGAAACATAGTTAGAAATAAAGCTAGACTAGTTGCACAAGGCTATAGTCAATAAGATGGTATTGACTATGAGGAGACTTTTTCTCCAGTAGCCAGATTAGAAGCTATTAGGATTTTACTTGCTTATGCTGCACATCTAAATTTCAAACTATATCAAATGGATGTGAAGAGTGAATTCTTAAATGGATATATTACTGAGGATGTTTTTGTTGAACAACCACCTGGTTTTTCAAACGCTCATTTTCCAAATTATATTTTTAAACTATCAAAAGATTTATATGGTTTAAAGCATGCTCCAAGAGCTTGGTATGATAGATTAAGTACTTTTATAATTTCTAAAGGTTTTATAAAAGGAATGGATGATCCTACTCTATTTATAAAATGAATTTCTAAAGATGTTTTAGTTGTACAAATTTATGTTGATGATATTATCTTTGGATCTTCTAAAAATTCGTTATATACTGATTTTTCTAAAATGATGCAAAATGAATTTGAAATGAGTTTAATGGGTGAACTTAAATTCATTCTTGGTTTTAAAATCTTTCAAAATGATGATGGAATTGTTTTAACTCAAAGTAAATATACTAGAGATCTTTTAAAACGTTTTGTATGGGATAGCACAAAAAGTAGTGACACTCCCATGAGTACCACCTGTAAGATGGATCTTGATGAAAATGGTAAATCTGTTGATCAAACCACTTATAGAGGAATGATTGGAAGTGTACTCTACTTGACTGCTAGTCATCCTGATATTATGTTTAGTGTGTGTATGTGTGCTCGTTTTCAAGAAAACCCTAAAGAGTCAAATTTAAATGATGTAAATATAATTTTAAAATACCTCAAGCATACTCCCAATTTAGGACTGTTCTATACCAAAGGACAATCATTTAAATTAGTTAGTTATTCTGATGCTGACTTTTCTAGATGTAAGCTAGATAGAAAAAGAACCTCTGGAACATGTCATCTTTTAGGCAAGTCACTAGTATCATGGTGTAGTAAGAAACAAAATTCTGTTGCATTGTCAACTGCAGAAGCTGAATACATAGCTGTTGGAAGTTGTTGTGCATAAATTTTGTGGATGAAACACACATTACTAGACTATGGATATCAATTCAGACATGTCTCAATGAATTTTGACAACACAAGTGCTATTAATATTTCTAAGAATCTTGTTTCTCATTCTAGGACAAAACATATTTATGTAAGACATCACTTTTTGAGGGATCATTATCAAAAAGGTTATATCACTTTGGAATTCATTGGTACTGAATATCAACTTGCTGATATATTCACTAAACCATTAAATTCTGAAAGATTAGACTACATCATACATGATCTTGGTATAATTAATCATAAATGAATATCTTACTGATCTTAATGTTTAATACTTTACTGTACTTTACCTTACGGTTTCATACTTACTGTTTCTAAGTTACTGTTTTATGCTCACGGTCTGACAACTCACCGTCTCACCATGAGTATATAAAATACTCACTGTTTCACGGTGATGACTATAAACTGTCTCACCGTGATAACTAGTTTTTTGTCTCACCGTAATACCTACTCACGGTCTCACCGTTAGAAGTATGTTTATTTTTTTTTACCCGTATCACGGTAATTTTTATTTCACCGCTATTTGATTTCCCGAATTTGTGTTTTTATTACATTTGAAATTCCCAAATGATAAAACTTAAGGGTTTCATTCAACTCCTTACCCGAATTCTTTCCTGAACCTTCTCTTCCCTCTCGCCCGAACCTTTAGTGAATGCCATGGATGAAGCGTCCATCTTCACCCTCATCTGAGAAGCGCCGCTCTAAGAAACAAAGGAGGATACCGAGGATAGCTCCCGAAGGACCTCTAAACCCAAACCTGGTAAGCCGTACCGTTGTACCTGAAAAAGAGGTTTTCCCTGAATGTTTGATGTCTAGCAAATCATTAGTTTTGAAAGTTTTAAAATAACAAGGATGGCTTGAATGGTTCAATGGACATAATAGACCGATTTACCCGAGTCTTGTATCTCAATTCTATCAATATGTGAAGTTCTCTTTTAAGTTTGCAGAAAGATTTTTGGTGACCAGATGGATCGATGGTCAGAATTGCTCTTTCTCTTCAATGATGTGGGCTGCATGCCTAAGAATTCCACATGAAGGATTGTGTGAAGATTACCAGAGAGACCCTCCTCCAACAACTGACATCTTCGACCTAGAAACCGCTTTGGAAAATCTAACTAGAAATGGCACCAAGCGAAGGGCCATAGCTGCTGAACTGGATGGGGAGACAAGACTTTTGTTCAAGTTTGTTCAGAATTTGGTTAGTCCAAGAAAATGAGATTTTGCTGTGATGAAGTATCAGGATGTGTTCCTGATTCACCTATTGAAGAATGGAAAAAATATCAATCTGTGTAAGTATGTTATCAACCATATCTGTGATCTGATCAAAGTAACTTCCAAATCCACCTCCCTGTTTTATTCAAGGATGATTTCAGCCATGTTAGTCTCAGAAAGGATGGTTGGAACCATATGAAGTGGCTAAGTATTTAGAAGAAGAAGAACAAGAAAAAGCAACAGCTAAAGTTCCACCTAGAGAAGAATCTGTAATACCTCCAATGGAAACAGTTCCTGTTGAAGAGGAAAGGGTTGTTGTCCATACTGTTATCCCTACTAAAATACCTCAAGGAGAGGAAGTTGTTGTTGAAAAGGAAAGGAATGAGGATCCTTCAGTTGTTCTTCATGAGGAATAATCTTATCCCAATGCTTCAAGGAAATTAGTTTTTCCTGGTTCAGAACAGCAAGCAATCTTTGAGGCAGATTTCGGTGAAGAGACTTTTTCTGTTGATAAAGAAGCAAGTATGGAAGCTTATCCAGTGGAACAATCAGTTCTTGAGATTATTCCATCTGCTAAAGAAAGAATGGAAATTTCCTTTTAGCTTTCAAGGAAAGAGTTTGCTGAAGAGATTAGGGATTATCTTGTGGATCTTGTCCATGTTCCTGAACCTCAAGAATCTGAAAGGGAAGAACAAGTTGAGGGGGAGGAAACTCGAAATCTTGATATTGTGGAAGCTGGATCTGCTGAAGCTTCTCAACCTTCTGTCACTTTCTCTGATCACTCTCGATATGATTTCCCAAGCTTTTATGATGTGAATGAGTCACAACAAGTGACTGCAACTGGAATAGATCTTTCTTCTCTATTTCAACTGAAGTCCCTAGCTCATTCAGAACCAGAACCAGAGTCCCAACCTCAATCTGGATCAGAATCTGAGTCTGAAGATGAATCTGACCCTCAACCATAATCTGAAACTCTACCTTTACCATCATCCTTCCCTGAGCTTCACTCCTTTGTAACTAAAGATGATCTAAAAGTTTTTTGCGAGACTTTGCTAGCTGGATTTGAGAAAATTGTCTCCACTCAACCTCGCCCAGTAACTCAATTAAGTCAAGAAGATGCATCAATTATCTTGGAAAATTTTATGTTGCATATTCAACCGAGGATGATACGAGAAATTCAAGAAGTCAGAGTAGAGAATAAGCTGCTGGGTGCTGATGTTGAAAATCTGAAAAGTATGGTAGCAAGTCTGCAGAATGAGTTATCTTTGAGATCAAAGCCTGCTCTTGTTTCTTCCCCTGCACCTGCCACTATTTCTCCTGAGTCTTCTGATTCCCTCCTTGCTAGGGAGATTGTGTCTCAAGTTCATCCTTACCGACTATCGTTTGATGAAAAGATTCGAAAAAGTCACACAAATATGCTGGAACGCATGATAGAGCTTTTGGAAACTCTGAATAAGCTTACAGATGAATACACTGGATGTCTGCAAAAAGTTCTGAAATAGCTCAAAGTTCTAACTGAAGTTGTCAAGGCTTCACCTGCTTCTAGTCAGACCTCCACACCTTCTTTGGATGATTCTATGCTGAGATCCATAATTAAGGAAGAATTTCAGAATGCCTTCAGTGTCTTGGATCTATCTTATTTGTCATAAGTGATTAAGAACAGTGATAGAGCATTGGACTTGGTTAGGATTCATTCTAAGATAGCCAATGATGCTCAACAAGAGATCTCCAAGAAAATAGATTTGTATCTTTCCCGGATTTTCTCTAAAAGTGACATGACAGATCACTTTAGATATCTTGTGGAAAATCGGAGATTCCCTCCAGTGACTCAAGCTTTTAAAGCTCAAGTTCAGAAACTTTCAGAGTTCACCAGATTGTTGGACAGATTTCTAGAGAATAAGGATGATTTTGAAAAGGCTATGCAGTATGGTGGTGAAATCATTACTGATTTCATCAATCTTTTGAAGTCGTATCTTCATGTGCAGAGTACTACTATAGTTTCTCCAGCTGCTACACCCCTTAGACCTGGACTACCTGCCTTAGCATCAACTACCATGATAGTTAGCCAAGCCCTTTCTCAGATCCGGCCAGTCATTCTTGACCAACCTAATCCTAGATCTTCTACTGCTCCTACTTTGGGTCCATCTGTTTTTGAAGGTCTACCCTTACCCTCATTGTCTACCACATCTATGCCTTCTTCTACTTCAGCACCAGCACCTGCTGCTGATAAAGGCAAGACAAAAATGGATCCCTAAAGAGTCTAGCGACTGTTTTTCTTTTTGATGGGATGTCATTTCTTGTTTACAGTTTGTACTTCTCTTGTACTTTGTATTCTGAACCCTTTGTTTAATGACAACTACCGAGTTTCATTTCCTTTGCTATACTTTTTGATAATCCCAAAAGGGGGAGAAAACCTACAGGTATCAGTTCTATAATAGTATAAATGGGGGGAAAACTACAAGTATCTATTCTATAATGTTTTTGATATGCTAGTATCTTTAATATTACATGTCTTTTATATTCTGCCTATATATGATTTGTGATCATCAAAACGGGGGAGATTGTTAGACTCCTCAAGTATTAATAATGTTTTAATGGTCACAAATCTCATTACTGTTAATTAATCTTGATCTTCAGTGCAAATCTTGCTAATTCTCTTCAAACTCAACAATAGGTGCATATCATGTTTTTATAATAACAAATCTTATGGATGCTAATTACTATTTACAAGTCTTATGCATAATCACAATTCTATCATATATTATCTCTAATGATTAACCTTAACCCATATTCTGCATATCACTGTCTTAGTCCAAATACAGATATTTGTCTAAGTATGGAGACACCGTGAAGGACTCACCGTGACCAGACACCATGACCACTCACCGTGACCCAGACACCGTGACCGGACATCGTGACCAGACATTGTGACCACTCACCGTGACCTAGACACCGTGACCAGACACCGTGACCAGACACCGTGACCAGACACCGTGACCAGACACCGTGACCACTCACCGTGACCAGACACCGTGACCAGACACCGTGAAGAAGAAACTGTTTCCATGATCAATGTGACACATTTTCTTAATCTTTTGTCAATATTATTTTAAATGATGCTAACGGTCATATTTGTTGTTTTTAATGCAATTAATGTTATTTAATGTCAGTTGTTGGCATGTCAGGAAATCGTATATCGTACCTATGAAAAGGAAATCATTCCTATTGTTAGAGCTCATGAAATATAAAGAAGATTGAGCTGTAGTAGAGGATATACGCGTGCTTGACACGTCTCGACACACATACTACAATACACGCGAGCTCTGTACTGAACCGAAGAACAATCCTGAGCACAACTGCAAAGAACACATTGCACGATCCTCAAAGAAGTTCCATACATGCAATCCAACACCACTGAAGAACACACGATGAATCAAGCGATCATTCTCACTCCTGAAGAAGACAAGCTGAACTACGACACTCTGTTTTTCAATAGAAAAACCAGAGAAGGACTCCAAAGCATTCCTGCTCAATCCAATGAGTCCAGAGCTACATTGATAGTCACTAGATCCATTCTAAACTCTACATCTTTGCCTATATGATTTATTATTTACTTTTTGAGTATTGTGTGTCATCTGCTATATTTTTACACACACACTGTCTCCTGAACTTTAACTGGAGGATATGTAAATCCTCACTCAAACTCTTACATATTTTATTTCCCACTGGGATAGTGGTAGAGGTCGTGTGTGACCTGGACAGCTGGTTTGCTGTTGTTTTGTTTCCCATGAATAACAGTGGTAGAGGTCTTGGACCTGGACAGTTTTTGTAAAACTATTGTTAACCCCGATACAGGGTGTGGATCAAATTCATATATATATTGGAGAGGACTAAGTCTCTGCTTGAGATTGATCCTCTTGTTATATCTGCTGTGCATCTTTTATTTAAGTTTAATGTATACGAGATATATTATATTTATTCTGCTGCTATTACTTTAAAATACAAAATTATTTTGAAGCTACTTTGATAGTTAAATTAGAAAGTGTTTACACTTATTCTAAATCAGTAGATTAGTTTCAAAAGTTAGTTTGATCATGTGGTTAAACTAACTGAGACCTAATAAATCTTTGAGAAGCTAAGTGAACATTTACAATCTGTATAAATTCACTATAGTTTAACTTATTTTTTAAATCGAGGGATTTTAACTAGAGAATATTTTAACAGAAATTTTAATTGGAACTCAATTCACCCCCCTCTTGAGTGTCCACTCCGACCAACAATAAGCAAGGGTTGAATATCTCATAATAAACCTATCACTCTAAGTAATCATCACTATAGTGATTCCATCCATTAAGACATAACCAATAATTCTCATGTCTATAGTCATAAGATAAAAATATTATTATCTATATAAAAATTAATCTATACTTAATAGGTCATTTATCAATGATCATATGAAACTACCCTCTATATTTTCCATTAATCCAATTTTACCTCATACATCACCTCTTAATCAGTGAATATGCTTATATAGATAAACTATAACTATGTTTAAACCTAATCTACTAACTGAAGCTAATAATTAAGTGACCAACTAACCCATATTCCCATGGTATAATCTGTTTTTCAGCCACACAAATACTTTCAAGACTTAATTCCTCACGGTGAGGCCAATTCTAATATGAACGCTAAAGACACCCATTAATTAACCATAGGTAGCTATGTAATCTTTACATAGAATCATAAATTATCACATAGTACCTCTATAGGACTCCCAAGTTATTCATTAATTCATTTACCCACCATAGGGTCCCCTCATAATCCTACCCACAACTAGTTATTTCATGGGGTCATGTGATGACCCTGATTCAAGGGAACATGCATGGTAAATCTACCAAAAGACATATAAGTCATGCCTAATTTCCCACATTAAAATAGGTCTCATTGATCTTAATTGGTTTTATCATACCCATTTTTTCCCACTTACAAATCACAAAACAAATGAAAATTCATAAAAATAAAAATATATTAGGAATTAGCCACCTCTTCTTGGAGTTAACCTCTTTTTAATGATTATCACCCATTCAATCCAGTATCACTCGAGCATCCTCACTTCCCAAATCCCTTATCTCATTCAAATATCAACTGAAATAATTTAAACACATTTATTACTAATTCCCCAATCAATCTATATGTAGAATAAAATGGGGAAATATTGTTGAGTGGTGAGGAGACACTAAAATCAAAACTGTTTTGGATAGTTGTTTACATTATCATGGTACTCTTATGACCAAAAACATTAATTTTATCCTTAAATTAGTTACTTAATTTCACGCTAAATATATAAAATTACAATAAAATCTAAATAGATGACTCACATTATCAAAATAATAATAAAAACTATGTATTCATCATTAATAATATTCCTCTTCCACCTTGTGAAAAATCCCCATCATTGATATATTATTCCACTATGATAAATTTGAATTATAATATATTCCCAAACCAAACCATTCTAAAAATTATAGGTAGATGAGGTAAAGGAGAAAAGGGAATGAATGATAAGAGGTTACCTCCATTTTAAATGAAGGATTGAGTCTTCACCATCCTAGATCATAGGGAAAGAAGGATATAAGGAGGTAGGAAATCATCATCTACCCCCTATGTATGGCTTATAGAATGAAAAAAATACTATTAAGGATTTTAATTTTAAATGGTAAATATATATTTTACACCTCCTTTTTAAAAATAAGTCTCAACAGTACTAAAGACTAGTGGCCCTCAACAGACTCACGGTGAGACCTCCATGGTCCCAATGTCCTATAAACAATCTTAAAGTGGCAGGGGAAATGGTTTTATAAGGCTTCCTAACCTAGTGAAACTCCATTAGAAAACCACTAGGGTTATGTTGGTGTGTTGATTTATCCCATAAAAACCTACTAGTTTACACAATACATGAATTTCCACTCTAGTTGTAAGGCCCCCAACCTAGTTCACTCTATAATAACCAAACCAGGTAGGTTACATGACTTTAGAAATTCCTCTCCATATTCTAAAGGATTCTAACTAGTAATGAGGGTCTATAGTGAAACCATGGGGAGACTTTTTCCTCATATTAGAGTAAGCAATAATATCAAAAATAATAACAATATCATGCATTCAAAATAAAAATATATGATAGACATAATAGTAAGGGCCAATAAAAATAATACACAAATTATGTTATATCAAATAGATACTATAAATTTCAAAAAAGTCACATATATAAAAAAATTCCCTGTGAGAGGATCGTACTCCTCAAAATGCTAAAAAATAATATAATTTTATAAAATATATCCCCAAATATAGTCCCAAGTTCTAGCCTAATTCCATCACCCATTCTTCATCCTAGCCATGTAATATTATCATTAAATCGTCATTTCTTTTCCCTTACACTATGATATCACCATTATTTTTGTTTGGGTACCACTAATGACTTGAGTAAGGTGTGAGTACAACTCGGTAGGCCACCACCAACAATATGCCTAAATAAATACATTATGGATTTAAGTTCATGTTATTGTACCATACTAAATAAATAAAAATATAATAAATAAATTACAATTAATCCTTAGGTTCTAAGGTGATACCCAAGTTTTAACATAACTACCTCACCTAGTGTCAGATGTCTCTAAATAGAATACTGACATTATCTACCTAGGGATATACACACTCCCAACTATTGAAACATAAGTCACCTCATCTGAAACTCCATAGCACACACTCCCTACCCAAGAAACACAAGATGCATCATTTGGAACCTAGGGAACACATTCCCCACCTATAAAACGTAATTTTAATTATATGGAACCCAATTTCACACACTCCTTATATAAGAAATATTAGTCACATTATTTTTAACAAAAGGGAACATATTTCCCACCCAATAAACATGAGTAACCTCATATGGAACCTGGGGGTACACAATCTCCACCACAAAAATAATAATTCATGCACGAATTTCATACCAATTTATACATTTACAATTTTTTATTTTATAATTTCCACTTATAAGTCATGTTATACATGTTTATATTAGAATTTTGGTAGTCTCTTTTAATGGGCCATTCACTTGTCTAGGGACCCTACCCTTACTCTCTAGCCTTTCATTAACCAAGCCCAAAAAAATCCTAATTTACATACTAGGTGTCATCCTAGGGAATAATCATTCTGATAAAACACCCCTTAGGTTGTGTTTCAGTTTCACATTTTATTAGTTAGTGCATGCCACTTTTGTTAGACAAAGTTATTAGATATTTGATTATTAGTGAGAATCCCACATCCCAAAAAATGTATTTTTTATATGAAAAATAAACATAATACCATTTTTTTATATTTTAAGTTAATCACCATTATGTTGACACAATCACACACCACATGCACAAGTAAAACAGAAGTTTACATATGTATAACTTAGAGTACACCTTCCTTAAGTGTGATGAATCACAATCTTTAATCCATTCTTATTGATTACACTTAAACTTATGAAACCCTAAAAATATCCAAAACCCTATCATATTAGGTTTCTTGAATGGAAATTAAAAAAAATAGAAGAAGAAGGAAGTTTTTGGGGCTTATATGGACTCAAAATTATTGAAATATGATCTTCAAAATAAATGGTGCCTTCAATGACCAAAATAAATAGGGGAAAGAGGTTTAAAATTCCAAGTGTGGTATCTAACTTCATTCTAAGTTTTATAAAGATCGAGGGAGAGATGAAGAAGAGTAAATAGTGGTCCAAAGTAAAATTACAACTCTGTATATTTTAAAAAACTATACAATGAAAGGTCTAGGATTTGAACTTTCTGTGTCACAACATGATACTCCCTATTAGATCTATCGAGGAGTGTCCCCCATGGGTATCAACATGATCTCACAGAAGTAGTGTTGTATCCCTCTATATATATTTTATCAAAGTACACACTTAAAGGCCATGAAGTGACCTTGCTTTGGTAGAGGGACTAATCCTATGTCTAAATACTACCATTAAATTCCACCTTTCCCTATTCTGTAAGTATCCCCACTCCATTAATCACACAATGAAACTTTTACACCTTTCCATAATCACCTACCCACAACAAAATTTTAGCTACATACCCCCCTAAAACTTTCCAAAACCCTTAAACAAGAAGCCTCCAACACATCCAAAATTTATAAATAAGGGAATTATATGAGGATTTGAGAAATTTAAAAAGGTTTATACCTTGAAAAGTCCCATGGTTTTACAACCTCTCCACCATAAAATTTCTCATCCCCTAGACGTGTTCATGAAAAGCACTAAGGATCATAAGTGAATAACCCCGACCATTATTCCCACATGTTAGACTCCCACTTCCATGTCTCTCCTTGAATATGATTATGACTTCACTGTACCCATACTAGCTGGGCTACCTTTCTACATAGAGACACCTTTTTCTCGTCCACTATATGCAGTTGATGCTCTAAAAAAGATGCACTAGCTTCAAACTCGACATCATCAGTATTTATCACATAAAAAGGGACAAGATAATACTACTAAAGTTGTGATACATAGAATATAATTTTTCATAGGACTGAAATACTTTGGAAGATCCATGTGGTATTCCACTATAATAATTTTTTCTACAACCTCAAATAACCCCACATGTCTAGGCACTATCTTCCCTTATCAATGATTACAGTGATGTCCCAATCTAAGTGACAAAAAAAATAATACATGATAGCCCACCTCAAACTCCAAAAGAAGGTGTCACTGGTTGGTATACAATTTTTTCCTGCTCTGAGTAGTTGAAAAATAATTTCTAATAAATTATAAGTTCTCTAAGCTCTCCTACACAAGACTCATCCTGGTAATCACTTATTCCATAACTTCAATCCAATAAAATAGTTATCAACATGACCTACCACATAATGAATAAAAAAGAACCATCTTTATCGATTCCTAATAGTTATTTTTGTTGGTGAACTATATAAGTTCCAAAGGATTCTCCCAAGAACCTTTTAAATCTAGGAAACACACTTAAATCATGTCCTCAAGAATCTGAATAGTATGATTTGAATTCATTTCTTTCTTTGGGTGATACGCAATGATCAGATGTACTTAACTACCAAGAACATTCTGAAATCATTTCCAAAAGTGAAATATTAAGTGAGGATCAATATTTGAGATAATACTTTCTGGTATTACATGAAAGCATATTATATTCTAGACATAGAGCTTTCCCAACTCATCCATAGAGATGGTCACCCAGATTTGTAAGAAGTGAGCCACCTTGGTCAAGTGTTCCATGATAAACTACCCCACATCACTACCTTAAGATTCCCTTAGCTGATCCATCATGTAATATGTAGTGACATTATGCCACTTCCACTAAATAATAGGTAGTGGATGAAGAATAATAGTAGGCCACTGGTTCTTGCATTTCATATACTATCATGTAGTGCACCGTGAGATGAACCCTACTATATATTTTTTCATCCCAAGACAACAATAATTTACTAACTATATATTTATACATCTTAGTCAAACCCATATATATGTCCCACATAGAGTTGTTGATTCCCTCATAATCTCCTCACACATTCTCATATGGACTACTATAAGAACTTGGACATGAAGAACATTATCATCTTCTAGACACAATTTTGATTGTGAATCCCTACTATATATATTATCCCTCATGAATATATATTATGAATCTAATGATCAAATAATCATCCCCCTATATAGGAGTAATGAATTAATGGATAAATACATAAGGGTCACTCCACCCTAGTACTCCTTGACATCAAGATGAATCTCAGAAAATAGGAATATTAACTTCCACTCGGTGCTTGAATTCTAAACCACATGAGCCTTAGTCTTCCTACTCAGGGAATTAAAAATAATGTTACCCTTTCCAAGGTTATACACCATATTTAAATCAAAGGACTATATGTAATCAACCCACCTTCCCCATGGAAGGTTCAAGTTTCACTATGAGAAAATGTATCTCAAAATCTTGTGGTCTATATGTATCACAAACCTCTTTCCCATAAGGTAATGTTGATAACATCTCAAGTAGTGTACCAATACTACTAGATATATATCATGCATTGGATAGTTTGATCGTGTGGTCTTAGTTTCCTATACATATAAGAAACTACCAAGTCATCTTGCATCATTAATTCTCCTTTACTAATCCATGATGCTTTATAATACAATTTATACTCATTACTTATATTGGATAAGGCTAGGATCACAATTTTCACCAACCTCTCTTTTAGATTCTAAAATTATTACCCATAAAAATAAAAAAAACTTCACTACCATCTTAATGAGGCTCATCATCCATGCTTCTGAATGTGAGAAGTCTTTAATGAACATCTAGTAATAACTAGTTGATCCAAAAAATATTTGAATATCAAAGTTTCTCTCAATTATCTCCTAAGAAATCACAACCTTGACTTTTTTAGCACCTGTTTATAATTTATCCTCTAATATCATATTCATAGATAAGTGCATGTGGTTGATCCAAGAGTAATACTTTGAGAGATTAAAATATTTCTAATTATGATGAATTTTCCTCAAAAAATCTCTAGGTATTATGTGTGATTCTTCCTTAACATGGAATACATGGGGATAATATCAATTAATAAAAACACAATAGTACCCAGGTAAGGATGGAATATCTAATTAGTTAGGTCTATGGACACCGCCTATATTTTCTTCAGACTAAATGAAATCATAAATTACTAATACAAAACATACCTACTTGTAATGGTTATATAAGGTATTTCAGAATTCCTCACCCTCAGATAGGTGATATCCTAATCTCAAGTCAATCTTAAATAACACCCTAGATCCACTAAACTATTCAAATGTGTTATCAATATGAGTAGGTGGATATTTTTTATTGATCGTAACATGGTTCAACCTATTATAGTCAACACATAACCTAAAAGATCCATCCACCCTCTTAGAGATTAAGTTTAGCGCACCCCAAGGGAATGTACTCATTTAGATGAACCCCTTCACCTCTAAGTCCTCCAACTAGGCATTCAGATTTTAAATATCTAAAGGTTATATCATGTAAGGAGGAATATAAATGGTATTTGTACCAATAATAAGCTCAATTTTGAACTCAACATCTCACTCGTGCCTCAATACTATGAAATTTTTAGGGAAAACATTATGGAACTGATCAATGCTAAGAGGGGAAATTGACTGGTACACCACCCCATTGTCTAAAACAAGACCATCAACCTTGGATATAGTTCCACCTAGCTTCTAATATCCAGTTCCTACTCAACCTACCTATATTTCCCTATCACTAATTTAGACATATCAATTTTTCTTAAAAGAAGTAAATAAAACCTTTTAGCTATGGAAGTTGATGTGAGCTCGATGTTGGAGAGGATACTAAAATCACACCTTAGACAATATATAGATTGAAATACCAATATGAAAGTGCAGGATCAATAGTATGTAATTAGCTCAATCCATGGCCTTGTTCCCTATCCTGACTCCCACAAACAATATCTCTTTTGATGGCACTGCTACCCCTGCCCTTGGTCACTACATTCTCCAACCCAATATGAAAAACCAATGAAACTCCATCTACCTAACTATTATGGTTTCCCATATCTGGCCTTCAAACACTGTACCTATCACCCCCCTCTCAATAACTAACAATTGAGATCAAATATAAAAAATCCATAGATGTCCTATATTTCCACATACTCAGCACTCCACTGGTTTTCAGTCATACTGAGAATGATTATGGATTTCACTGCTACATTGGTAGTACTCTAAAAAATTTCTTCCATTAGGAGAAAGAGAGAGCCCATTACCCTAACTGCTCTTCTCATCATTTCCCAGGGGTGAACCATCAAATTGGAACTACATATTTCCTAAAGATTCACTACTAATACCTATAGTATAATCCACATTCCCTAAGGCCCTATTCTCATTCAAGTTACTATTGGTAATAAGGTCAAGATTCATAACCTTTGAAAGGAATAATTGGTGAAAACCATTCACCTAAACTTAAATCTCATATATTTTCCAATCCTCAAAATGCATATCTCTAGCTATCACATCCCCATCTAGCATAGGATAAAAACTAAAAATCAGTAAAAAAACTACATAATCTATGATTGAAATTCCTTACTATTTCATATTCATGAACTCTCATGACATGTCTATCCTTAGAGTCTCTAGAAATTGGTGATTGTAAAATTAGGTCTAGAAATAATTTCATGAAAATTATACATTTTATTCCACCTAGACCAAAATATCCCACTAATGCTTTACTGATACTCACAACACATAAATATCCAACTTCAACCTTCTCTTAGGGGTTGTATCAAGATGGTTGAAAATATTATGAATAGGATATACCAAGAGCTTCATAACCTATGGTCTTCCCTCATCAGCAAACAAAAATGAGTGTTACATCTAAAAATCTCTAAGTAGATCAGACATGGTAATTGAAACTCTTGGTATGTCTCTCTATATGGACTATATCACTCATAGAAATATCTCACATGGAAGATAATCCATGGTAGGTTCTATCACTATAGGATTGTTTGGTCCAACCTCCAGTGGTTCGTGCTCATTATCTCGTTCCTTATGTTTTATTGGAGGCCATTATGGAAGTATCTATCTATAATACATAACTCATGCCTCAAAAATCATCTCAATAAAAATTATTAATATAAAGGTCTAGTAAAATCAATAATAGGAATAACATCTCACTATCCTATACATTGCATATTATAAAATCCTTACAAACACGATACTCTCTCTATCCCCATCCACTCATACCCGAGGTCATAATCAAGTGTCAATAGGATCCACATTAAGTTTTACATTTATTTTATTTCTATTTTATATTTAACATGGATATCACATTTGGTTCAGTTAAATAAAATAAAATCCATAAGTTATCATGGAAAAAATTTTATAAGTTGACATTGTAATGTTATTTAATCGATACCATCCTTAAAAATTTTATTTGATCACTAATAATGACTAGTAAATATTTTAATTATCATTTTGATATGATTCCACCATGAATTAATATAATAAATAACTATATAAATTGGTGATGAAACTTTAAATAGCCAACCATAATATCATAACCAAGGTAACCAATCATAAAAAAATAACACAAATGGCATATGAATCCTATGTACCAGATATTATGCATGAACAAACACATCCTTTCAATTCTCTAAGAAGAGATAAATACCATAATTCATAAATCCAAACTCACATTAATCACACTAGGTGAAGTAGAAAAATCATAAAAGTGGAAATGAAGAATAGAAATCATATCCCTAGTAACATAGAATTCCCTCATACGTAGGTTAGTTACTCGCATTCATGAATTCTATATCAAATTCAAAAACATATTGACTCTAGTCTTCCTTTATCAAAAATTAAGACAAAATTAAATGATTATTTGATATCACTTTATAAACTCCCTAACAAAGATCACTCGACAGTAACTAGACCAGGTGGATTATAAGACCTCAAGTGTGTTTCCCCATATTCCAAAGTCTATTGATTAATAGTGAGGGGACTATTGACAAGCAGCAACGGTCTATAGTGAAACCATAAGGATACTATACTCTCATATGTGAGAAATAAATAACATCATAAATTATAACAATATCATACATCTAGAATAATAGCTGATAATAGACATCATAAGAAGTTCCAATAAACAATATACACAATCCATGATATATCAAATGGATGAAATAAATGTTGTACTAGTCATACATAAAAAACTGATCCCCCATGACCAGATTATAAATATCACAATAAAAATAATAATACAATAACTCATTAGTAGAATTCCCTAAAAACTGTCTTAGGTATTAGACCAATTCTATCCCACATTCTATATCCTAACCATTCCATATCATCCATCAATCATAGGTACCTTGAACTTATCCTATTATATGACCACTGTGCCTACTCATGTACCAAAAATTACCTAATAAGGGTTTGAGTACAACTCCATAGGCCATCACTAATAGGGTCTCCAAATAAATCAATTTTGGAGTAAAGTGAATATTAGTTTAAATAGTAAATAAATAAACACATAATAAAGAAATTATAATAGATCATTGGTTTATAATGTAACACTTAGTTCTAACCATACCTTCTTTGGACAATGTCATATGTGACTGAATAAAGTACCAGCATTAGAGACTTGTGTCTATACACACTACCCACCGTAGAAACCCAAGCCACCTCATCTGGAACTCAGGGACACACCCTCCCCACCCATAAAACAAGAGTCATGTCAATTGATCCCAGGGAACACATTTACTACCCTATAAAGATAATTCACACCATCTAGAACCCAATAGAACACACTTCTCATCCAATAAACATAATTCACATCATCTAGAACCTAAGGGAACACACTCTCTACCCATGACACATAGGGAACCTAATCTATAACCTAGGTATACAAACTCCCTACGTACGAATAAAAAGTCACATGTGAATTTAATCACAATTTTAACATTTACAATTTTATATTTTTTATATTCCATTTACAATTTAGTTAATACCACTTCTAGCTTAACCATTTGTTTTTAGAGGGTCGCTCACTCATTCTAGGACTCTATCTTTACTCTATCATCTACCATTAACCAATCCCACAAAAATCCTTCTTTACATCCTAGGTATGATCCTAGGGAATCATAATTCTGATAAGGAACCCTTTTTCCTTTAAAATTCACATTATATTAGTTAGGTCATGCATCTTTTGGTAGAAAAAGGTCTTAGCTATTTGTTTATTAGTGGACTACTCATACCCTAAACAATAGAAATTTCATATAGAAAAAAAACATAAAACCAATTTATTATTTTTTAATTCAAGCATCATTAGGTCCATGTTACTACAATATATTCATTAGTAATATTGTAGATAAATTAGGGATAAATTAGGGAACACTAACCTTAAGCGCGATGAAGTACACTCACGAAGCCACACTCCTTGATTCTCACCCAAACTTTAAAAACCTTAAAAAACCCAGACCTATCATATTAGGGTTTTATAATGGAAATAAAATAAATATAAGAATAAGGAATCTTCTAGGGCATAAACATACTCAAACTTACCAAAATATGATTATTGGAATGAATGAAACTTTCAACAGTGAAATAAAGAGGGAGAAGAATCTTGGAATAATAAGGGGGTCTCCAAATTCATCCCAAGTTTCTTATAGCTCGATGGATAGGGGTGTGAGAGAAAATACAGGTCCAAAGTGAAATTAAAACTCTACCTCTTAAAAAAACATTTCCAGTGAAAGTCTCATGGTGCATCCTTTGAGGGTTGTAGTGTGGACTCACTAAGGCAGTGGGCTATCCCTTTACCCCGATATGAAATAGTTTCAAATGAATTGATATAAATGGATTGTATTGAAATTTTTGAGTATTGATTTTTTTATGAATATATTTAATTTTAATGTGGTTATATTTTGTGATGTATTATAAAAATAATTTTTTTTCATTGTCTAATGTAAAAATGTTTTTAAAAATTGGATGCTTGGAATTTTTGGGAAACTAGTGTGGAAGTATATTATAGGTATTGTATAAATTATTTGTTTGTGACTATTAAATGGTAGTTTATTAGTGAATTTTGATACAAGGTATAAATTAATGTTATAATCAAGTAAAGAAACATCTAGTAACAACTAAAAATATAGGTATAATAACTCTCCCTACATTGGAATTTTTTCATTCTAAAAAAATAGCAACAAGTCAATCCTTTAAACAGTAAATGAAAAGGAAAATTTTATTAATACACCTATATTAAAAAAATCGTCCTTAAAAATTATCCATGATACAAAACATTGAATAATCATTGAAAATGAAGGTATTAAACACAACCACATAATGAAACTCTAATTTGGGCTCACCAATTATCGATTTTAGTTCTTTAGATCACATTGAATCTCTATAAAAATTTTGTATTTTTTAAGACGTAAGTAAATGAGTTATAATTTGAATATTAAGGTGAACCCATAGTTGAGATACATAACTAAATTATTATATAGATGTGTGATAGTGTGGCTAGATCATTTGAAGCATTATAAATTTTTAATTTATGAGAAAACATGATTTCATTGGATGTTCTAAACTAGAAGGGAAAAAAGTTTATAAATGATAATGGATATTTTAATATATATAAAGGGATAATTGATATCAAGGAAGAGAAATTTTTAAGAGTGATGTTTAATTTATTATAATATATTGGTGGCATAGAAAATGAATTTATTTCATTTTTAGTCATCCTATGAATATCACGATTCTCATCCTTTAGTATGATAGGTTTTAATGATCATAAAACAATCTTTCTTTTATCTAAAAATATATATATAAGTATTTTTAGTCAAATAAATAAAAATATTATATATAAAAGGATGATATCCATATCATAAAAATGAATAATGTAGAGAAAACAAATGAAATTGTTTGTAGAACTATAACACAAATGATGATGGGCCACTCCTTGAAAGTAGCTTGATTATTTTTAGAACATAAAAAGATGGGTGGGAAATATTAAAGATCATAACATACTAGAACTAGATAACTTTTTAATAGAGAATAAATGGACTAGATGACTTTATAATCATGTTCATTGTGGAATCCTTTGGAATCGGCATCAATACCCAAACCTCATCTACCAATATCAATGAGAAAAATGGATGACACACTAATTGGTTGGATTAGAAGGTAATTAAAGACTTTAATGGAATAAAAATCATCATTTAGAAATCTATTAATGAAATATAAGACCAATTATTAAGATAAAAATAAGATTCCTAGAGTATCTATGAAAAACATGAAGACTAACTGATACTTTTATTAAGAATTACACTCTTACCAAACCTTTGGTAGATTAATAAAAGACTATGTATACTAGACTTTGATTAGAGGAAAAGGATATAAAATGAATATATTTTTATCTAACTCACCATTTCCCTCCAACAGTTATATTCCACATGTAAATAAGTCAGCAAATAATTTTTTATCAACAATAAATAAATAAAAAAATCAACATTCATTAAATATAATTCATGATACTATAATGATGAGAATAATATATGACTATAAAAAAAATCATGATGGTTTCATTGTTCATAAATGAATCGAATTTAATATCCAATAATTATATTTCTCATTATTTGGATTTTGAATATATATAAATATCAAAGGAGAGATCTTTTAAAAAATGATATGAGGGGTATCTAGGAGGATTGGAGGCTTATCATTTGAGTGAAAAATGATTCATTGTAGAGTGCATCTGTACTTCAACACATCCCTTTCTTCAACTTCTTAATCACCCTATTTGAAGGTAAATCCATTTTTTTGGATTTATTACCTTTTCTATCATATCCTTCGTTACTTATATTAATTTTATTTATTTATTTCAAAGTGGAATAAGAAACTCTTCATTGTAATCACTCTATCACACCATCCTCCAAATTTTTGGTCGAGGAAGCTTCAAGGATGGTGAATTATTTTATGTTAATATTTTGATCAAAGAATTTTCAAGGATGGGATATTATCAAGTACCAATACTTAATTAAATAATTATTAGGCATAGGTACATTTTTGTTTCATTAGAAATTATTCACTAATTTTACTCACTTTTATTTATATCTTTTCATAACATCATCCTACCACTTTGGGTTAAAACTTTAGAAGTTTATGAGAATTTGTACTCATACTTAATATAAAATAGTATACATAAGGATTTATTATCCCAAACCTATTTAAAATTTTTTATATCCTATCCATCTAGAATTTATGTTTTAATCACATTATCTGCTTTCATTATCATGTATCCATGTTTACTTTATTTTGATATCTTTAAGAACATGAAAAAAATCGAAGAGAAAGACTAAATATTTCAGTAAGAATCCTAAATAGTTTTTTTAATATTAGTAATCCTTATAGAATCATCATATATTGGATACCTTTATTAAATAGGTCATATATAATTGGAATTCATGGATCAAAAAATCCAGAATTTTTTTTCCTAACATAAAGTTACTTTCAAATTATTGTATTTAATTTATCTATTGGTTTATGATTTCATTATTTACTTTTTATTCTATATACATAACTATTTTTACACCAATTTATTGATTTAAGTTTGAATTTTATTTTAATTGGGTTTTGTGTAAGCTTTTCAATTCACCCGATATTAAATTTTCCTACTATAGTTTTCTTATTTTCTATCTATAGACCAGTAAATGATATTAGAGGAAGTATTTAAATCATTAAAACTTTCTTATTACCCATTTTTTAAACATTTAATATCATAAAGAAGTCTCTATTTATATTATTAGATCCAAAATTTCATGTGAAAATATCCAACCAGTAATGATATTTCTGAAAACTTTCGTTCCTTATGATATAAAAAATTTGATATCAGAGCATGTCTCTTTTATCACACTCACTATTTTATAATTCTTGATAGTTAAAACTAGTGTTTGAACAATTTTCTAATATATTCCAACAATTGGTATGGAGAACCTATTTCTAAATATTATCCCTTTGGCTCTTTTTAAATTCTTGGTTTACACCTTGTTTTTCAGTGGATTTTTCTTTTTTTATTCCTATTTTTTATGGAACTAGATATAGTAGAAAAAAAATATTTCATATCATGGTTCTAATAGAGGTTATATGATAATCAATGTGATAAATTTTTTGACCTTGGTTATTGAAATAACCTATTGAAAACCCTCTGATGTGAAGGGTTTTTATATTAGTTATATTAATAACTGATGTTAAAACACAAATGGTAAAGGATTTAACATCAGCTATTAAAATAATTTATGTCAAAACACTTTGAGTTAGGGGTTTTAAAATTTTTTATTTCAATTAACAACATTAACACTCACACCTAAAGTGTATTTATGTCAGTTATATACATAAATGACGTCAAAACCCTAGATGTGAAGTTATTTTAATTTTTTTTTAAATATATGATGTTAAAACACATCAAATTTTTATTTTTAACATCATTTATTTTAATTACCGATGTTAAAAATATAAACATAAAAAAATTCACATCCCACCCACATGATTTTACTTTCACACCTATAAAGGGATCATTATAGATATAAAAATTTTATATTTTGGAATCACACGAACATTTTTTTCCTACTCATATAAAAATCAATCTCACATTACCCTATTTTGTTCATATTTATCACAAACATTCATTTTTTCCTCGATCTTCTGATCTATAATGCTCATAAAATCTCTCTCTTGTGGTTCAATTCTCACATTGTTTCTCATTTATAGATTATAAATCATGATTGAATATCCAGGATTGATATCTATATATATTAAATGATGGTATGGATAGAGTTGTGTAGGTGATGAAAGAAATGATAGGCATAAATGATCTTGTATAGAGGTAAAATCCATGGAAAAATCTCTTTTATTCTCATCGGATTTTTATTTTCTATTTTTATTTATAATAATTTTTTTATAATGTATTGAATTAATATTATTTCTTTTAGTTCTGTAATTTCAAATTATATTTTTATCATTTAAAAATAAAATTTAACATTACAATTGATATTTTTTTATTCATAACTTCTTCATTTATTCTTCAAAACAAATATATAGGCCTCAAGGTTCACTCTAAATTTTTTAAAATATATATTTTACATTGATTGTTTGAAAACCCAATGTGAAAATTTTCCTTTCATGTCAGTTATTTCAAAAAGTGACATGAAAGGATTTTTTTACATTAGTTATTTTAATAACCAACATAATGGGCTATTTTGTACATTAGTTATTTGAATAACCAACATAATGGTCTATTTTTAAAGACTTTTTCACAAAAGGCGATGTTAAAACCTCAAAAAACCAATATTAAATATTTTTTTCACTAGAATAATCTTTCTTACTAGAAATACATATTGTGATCCTTTTTAATATCTAGATTTTTTCCTAGATGAATTGAGTTTCTAGGAAGGAATTTAACTCCTTTACTCCTAAGGAAATTTCTCATTTTTTAAACATATTTATGTTTAATATTATAACCTTCATCATGAATAGTGATGTATAAAAACATGTTTACACACTTTACACTACTGATGGAATCAAAAAATTTCTTGAGAATACTTTCGATAGGACACTATTATATTTATATCCTATTTTCAAAGATCTATTGTCATGGTTTATATAACCATGATAATAGGTCTCTTTTGTTATTGTTTTGATAAACCAAAATTATAGGGTTTCTAAAAAATAATATTATTTAATTATTTAAAAACTATAAAAGTATATATCTAATGTTATTATATTTATAAACTATACCAATATAGTTTTAAAAAAAGTTAAAGAAACCCTCCCTTCCCCCTAGATTCTCTCCCCCGCCTCTAGATGCACGATTATTCTTCTTAGCTCCTACAAACTAAATGAATCTTTTGACCTCTAATTATTTGATATAATTTAATGATATCCCAATATAATATCCTCTCACATCATCAAACTATTGTTTCCACACTATCAATTATCATTTTTTCCATCACATTGTAGTCTAACTATTGTCTATTCTTTCAAAAACAATTATTGTAAACTTGAATTCTTATTGAACACATTGGTGTTATGTTGTATTTTTATCAATAATAATTGATGTTAATATGTGATGAGAATAGAATCTTGGAAGAAGTTTGAAGTACCCAAGCTTGTGTGATTTGAAGATGAAGAGTTAAGTAACCTCAATTTGTTAGTATCATACCAAAATAAGATAGTAAGTTAAGGGGAAATATGATATGAAATTATATAGTTGGATAAATTAGTAGTAATACATTCACATGTGGAAATTTTAAAGAATATAAAGAGGAGTCCCATAGAGTATAGTTCTTGATTAAATAATATAACTCAATAAAGGAATATAAAATCAATTTGATGAGTTATTGAGTTATTAAGGAAACAAGATATGATGAACTATCCTTATGATTATCATTCATCAAGGATATTATTTATTTATATGTTATCACTTGGATGATAGAAATATGGATTGAAGATGAATTTGGATCTTCATTAATTTGAAATTTATTTTGAAAAAATTTAGAGAATATTGGAATTTATACATGATTAAATTGCCTTTGAAATTATGTTAAAGAAATTTGGAAATATTTTCATAATTTTCTAAGTTTATTTTAAGTGATTTAAGATCATTTTAAATGGATACTAATGACTAAATATTCTTAGAATTAACTATAGTTAAGTTCTGAATTGTATATATTTTTTAAAAACTATAAAAGTAATTCATACATAATATTAATTCTCATTTTCTATTGAATATGTAAGAAGAAAAAACCTATATGCAATATTAACTATAAGATATTGTGACAACCCATCCTGGGTTGACCTAAGATGTCACCCGATATGGATCATTAAAAGGCTTAATGAACGCCTCCACAAATTTTAGAGGTTTCTGACCAGCAGTGAGGGCTTAAAAAAATGCAGTGGGGAAACTATAACCTCTAATCATAGTGAAATAATAGTGTAAATAACAAGAAAAATCCATAAGGAATGAAAATCAGAGTACACATAATAAATAAACTAAAACATAGAATTCTATAATAAATTGAATGAAACATACAATCATACAGACTAAAATACATTCAAAACATATAATATCCATTCCCCCATTGGTCAGACCATATATACAAAATAAAACGATTGAAAATAAATACAAAAGGCTCTATTGCCAACACTGAACCAAACTACATACCCAGTCTCTATGATGCTCAAGCTATACTAGCCTGATCCTAAGACTCCACACAAGAATCTCCACTCAATCTAGCAACAATATTCCTTTACCTCAAGTATCATGAAACCTATGATCCAACCTAAAATTAGACATCAGGTCTACACAGAGACTAAGGTTCATGTACCTGTCATGAGAAATAAATCTCAGTAGGTCACCCCTAATAGTGTACCTATAATCTTCTGTCATAACATGTACATGCACATGTTATATTCCTAGCCTAGTTAAACACTAATAAAAGATGGAATAAAAAAAACAACTACATGAAAGAAAAAGGGGAAATATAAAACAAGGAAAAAAACAAATAGCGGGTTATATACTGACACCCAATAAAAATATACCCCCACTCTAGCTCATTCTAGAGGATTTATAGCACACGACTCACCCAACCACATGAAAATTGATGAATCTTATATATTTACATAGGATCTCTAAGATTTATAATCTCAAAGTTGAAAAATACCAACCCTGGGGCATAAACATAGGCTTATGAAACCAAAACATGCATCTTCCAGGATCTAGGAATCTAATGGAATGATCTGAAGTAGAGACACCATCTCCCCTCCACATATCAAAGATATATCATGTCCCAAAAGTCATATATAATGACTTAATCTTCAACATGGACTC
Organism: Viscum album; assembly: GCA_963277665.1. Classification (NCBI taxonomy): domain Eukaryota; kingdom Viridiplantae; phylum Streptophyta; class Magnoliopsida; order Santalales; family Viscaceae; genus Viscum; species Viscum album. The sequence goes on from OY728139.1 coordinate 493,785,222, forward strand.
GTCACATACACCTCCCTATGGACTCCATCCACATGGACCTGATGGATTCACTACACAAGGGATCTATACACAACACCGAGAGAACAATGACATCTCTAAAAAACACACCCCCTAGCCAGGTTGCACACTCAAATATATGAGGAACACTCATCCATATCATTAATTACCTCTCTAAATACTTCTAACTATATCCAGAAAAAAAAAAGAGAACTAAATCAAAACTCAGTGCCAATGCCTAGTCTATGATATCATAAGGGTCTCCTCCTTATACCAAAGTTTTTAGCAGAAACTACATCAAACATCACAGTCAAAGGCCAACCAATCATGGTACATTCCAACCTCAAACCCACTATCTAAACATGTGACTAGAAATTTGTATCAACTCTCAGCCAATAAATCACGGGTCTTTCTCGGTCCTGTGGATATCCTCATCCAGTAAATAGCCACCACAGTCTCTCAATGACCCACCTTAGGGCCAAACTAAAACTACAAGCTCTAACGGTCCCTTGGGTTATAACATAAATCAACTCCATCCTTGTGAGAGGACCAGTTTGGGATATACCTAACACCGAGAGGGGGGGTGAATCAATTTTGGGGACTTTTGAAACGAATTACAACCTTTTATCCATGTACCTATTGACCTGTTAGGATCTTGATTCTATTATTATCTTTTATCTGTCGCATGAAATAATATAAAGTAGTAAAAATATGCACATGATGTTTTTACAAGGTTCACCACTCAATAAGACTAGATACATCCTTGTCATTCATGGGTATGGCCAGTGCATGGATTCTCTACTACAATGTGATATTATTTTATAGTGGAGTGGCTAAGAAAATAATCCTCTAGCCAGTGTGAGTCCCTACACTTTAGAGGGGGGTGGGAAATAATCCTCTTCCTCGGACTGGTGATATCATAGTCCCACTTTCAGCCTCAAGCTAGTTCTTTATACTTCCTATAGAGATAGTATTATTCCTTCTTGATAAGGTAGGTTTTTCTATTGGTCTTCTTTAGTAATCTTCACTTGATTACTTGCAAATTAGTAGGCAAGAAATTATCCCTTCTTTCTTTATCTTCTTTTCTAGTGCAATACCAACTGCACTAGACTTATTCTTTCATCTTCTAAGTGCGACAACCAACTACACTTCTTCTATGTTCTTGGCTAGAATCACATACACCAATGTGATTATTCAGGCAATGAAGATCGGCTTACATGGCATCATCAGAATCAATTCTTCTCTCTCTTGTCCATGAATGCATGTGATCATGCATATGGAATTTAAGTTGAACATTTCTTCCCTTTATTTTTTATTCTTCTTTACACACATGTACACACTTGTTTTTTATTCTTTATTTAAGTCACTTCACATGTGCATGTGCATGCATGAATTCATGCATTCACTTCATCCTCTTCTTGTGTGAGAACCCTAATGGGTATGATTCTTTGAAAAAACACACATGACCTCTTCTACTCTTATTTCCTTTTTCTTCCTCCTTTTATCTTATTCACTTTGTTCTAGGTTTGGGTGCCTTTACATCATAAACATAAGTGTATGGGTTTTATTTATTCTATTATTCAAACTCGAATGGTGAAATCATTTAATGTCTTGGGATTTCTTCAAGAAATGCACATGGGTGCATAAAAAAGTACTTTCCTTCCCTTTCTTGCACTCTCCTTCTTCACCAATACTCGAACCCATACAAACAATAAAATAAGCATGAAAATAGGAGGGTGGTCACATTTGGGAAGGTTTTGAGATTCACGGTTATTCTTCGTGCATAAAGAGCACAACTCTTTCCCTTCATAGAGTACAACAAGGGTGCGGTTACACCCATTTTATACCCATGGGAACTTCCTCATGAAACAAACAGAGGATTTTTAGAAAACCTATCGGGTGTTCACAGGTGCTAGTTCTTTTCAAATCTGTTCGAGGGTGTGTAGAATCTATCAAAGGATTACAGAAACTCTTCTTCACAGAACAAAGAGCTCTTAGGACTCCTGGTTTCTCTTCACGAAGTGGTTAACAGGGAGATGCTATGTTTTTTGAAAAATGATCTCTCAAATATGTGGGAGCAGCAACATTCTTCATCTTGGGATCATCCTTTTATAGGAAAGGGAAACTCATCTTCCACATTCTGCATCCATGTATCTACCATTAAGACCAGGGCTTTGAATGCCTGCGATCTTTCCCTTCAAGATTTCAAAACCATGGTTCAAGGATAAATCGTAAGTCTCGGGTGTTTCCTTGTTCCGAACACAGGCTCCAATCTTCATGCATGGAGTCAAGATCACATGCACGATTATTATTCATGAATCTCCCACATATCCTCCATTTATCTCGGAAAAAAATTAAGGCCTCACAAATCCATTTTATTCGGCCTCCTTCGAGATATCATGAATGCAAGACGTATATTGCATGCATGGTCTTGGTTTAATCCAATAGCCTTTATGGTTCCAAAATGATCCCTCTTTGATAGTCAGAGGTCATCCATGGTGATCAGGCTTCTTCTTCAGTAAGATACTGTGGCTCTAGAAAGTGCTAGAGGATGAAGGTGACGGTGTGGCTAGTTCAAATCCACGAGAGGATCAGACAGCTCAGATTCAAATGTGAAATGTGCTAGATCATATGAGCGGCGTAGATTAGATGATCAGATGTCATGGATGATCAGACGGTCGACTGAGATGTGGGATGAGATGAGCGGCTAAGATTATATCTACGTTATTAAAATGTTGTCACACATCGAAACAGATATGTGGGAGAGGCACGATTTATCAATCAACTCCCCTTAGCATCGGGCCAGAATTATCCTCTCCCGCCTTTGGTGCCTCCCCGCACTGGTACTCTACGAGCGCGCTTCTGCGCCCACCTATGACTCCTGCGGGCGCATTACTAGTGTCCCCCATTCATCCATGCACCTGGTTTGATCACCGTGTGCACACTCTTGTGGGCTTATACACGACCCACACATGCCTCTTGTGGGATGGCTCTGCCTTCACTTCCCCATGGGCGCGGTCGACCCCCTGTGGTCCCGTATGTGCTTCGGGTTGTGGTCAGGTAGCTAGATCATGGGCTGGCCCCAATTTTTTAGTAATCCACATTATAAATACTTAGTAGAAAACTGATTATACACAAAAGTTCATAGCCATCATTAAACACAAACCAACCTCATATATGGCCACCTCAAAACATAATGCACATGCATGGATACCACCTTCAAGTGCCAAGTTCATGCCACTCCCTTCTTTTCTCCTTATTCCTTTCCTTTTTGGATTATCAAATCCAAATGCTACTTCAATGTTGTACAAATTGTATCAAACATGATACAAGTTCACTAAAATTTTCAAGATCAGTGCTTCAATCATCATATTTACATTCTCCATTTCACTTTGGAGAGTATTTGTAACTGTAACTAACTTTTATTGACCATATTGACAACAAAGACAACTCAATTAATAAAGTGGTCCCAATAATCTCCCCTTTTGTATTTGTTGGAAACACCCAAAGTTTTTCAACTAAATGAATGTGTCAATGTGAGTCTTCAGTTATTTCTATCTCAAACTTTCATTTCACTTCTCTCCCCCTTATAACAAGAAAAACAAATTTCAAGGTAGAGAGGGTATCATTTCATACTTAAGTAATGTGCCATCAATAATTTCACTCTAAGTATACTTGAGAAATGCTCGGTGTAGAAAACAAGAGGATTTGATTTAGACAACAAAACTGTCCATTACTCCTTGAATATAACACCTCATGAAATGAGAACTCATGAAATTTAATTCAAGGGGTTTCCACTTTCATTCCAGGATAAGGATAAGTGACCTTGGAACACTTCCAATCTTCTTATGTCACTGAGTAATTCTGTTACTCCCCCTTTGAGAAAAAATATTTACTTTGAGTAACCAAGGATGAGATATTGGGAAATAAAATACATTTTCCAATGACATGATCTTCAAACAATCTTCAGAGTAAATAAATTTTATACCAAATGACGTAGATATAGATTGAGATAATTACTATGGAAGCTTCTTCATGTGTCTCCCCCTCAAGGGAACACTTCTCATAACTGAATCTCAGTTTCTCCCCATGATACCTTTCTTCACCTTCAATTACCTATATGATAAGAAAAAATACAATATAAAAATATTTAAGGGAATAAGGTAGATCCTTATTTCTCCATCAATGTGAAAAATAATGTTGAGATGATTTTCTCAACCCAGATGATCCATTCTTCATACTTTCACAACTAATCTTCAATAGTGACTGTGACTGTGTGGACCACAATATTTCTTCCATCTCTTTGTGTGTGAGTCTTCTCTCTTGAAGGGCTTTTAAATCACTAGAATCTCCTGGTGAAAAATTAATATTATTATGGAGTTCTTGTTAGGATGGAGTAAATTCAAAGAATATTCTAATAGTATGACCAGGCTTGTTTCACCTCACACACATAATTTCTTTGTCTTCATGTAGAATCTTCTTTTTTTTAGCACTAGCATTAGCTTGTGCGTCTTCTATTTTCCTCATTATTTCCAAATCTTCTAGACAAACCACCAATATATCATTAGGTACTGGGTAATCAAGATTAGATCTTCTACACGGATTCTTCTGAGTGTCACCCTTCTTAATAGTTATTTTGGATGCGCTACCCTTCAACTTTTGGGATTTATAATCCAGGGACTTTTCATCTTTCCTTCTTGAAATATTCTTGGGAGAATTTGTATTCACAATATTCATATGATTTCTTTCCAAGGTTACTTATTCATTCTTACCCAACTTCTGTGTTCTTCTTTTGTCATCTTTGGGTACCTATTGAAATGAACATACATCATTCATGTGACCACTCTTGTTGCATACATCACAGATGTTATCTAACATTTAAAATCTATTTGTAGTATACAGATGCTTCTAGATCTATGGATGTTTCTTCTTATTCTATGGATTTCTTCCCCTTGATATGGGCTTTCTCTGTGCTTTTACATTTAAGGGGTTGTACCAAAAATCCAGTGCACAATGCCCAAATCTATTACAGCACCAACATTGACCAAAAAACCTTGACTTCTTACCATCTTATTTATAAGGTTTCTGAATCTTCTTCTTTGTATATTGTGCTTTCTGTGGGGACTTATATTTCACACTCTTTCCTCTATCCACCCTACCCATGGTGGTAGGTTTCTTCTCACTTTTCTTCAGTCATACTTATTTAGAATTTTTCTTCCAACCTGCACTTTTTATTGAGGAAATTTTAGAAACATTAGTACAATTTGGTATGGATGGTACCTTTACTTTCTCATTTTCTTGTGATAGATCATTGAGTGAATCCATGATCTTATTATCACATGTTGAAGGTATTTTGACAGTATAATCCCCCAGTGAGCATCGAGTACTGGCAGTAACTATTTCCTTCTTTTGTGGAGACTCAATATGTGTCTTCTCAAGATTGGTCAACTCAGCTTCCAATTCAAGACATCTCATATTGAGGATAACTTCTTGGTCCTCAATCATAGTCATATTCTATTCACAATCCTTCTTTAATCTTTCAAATTCATCTTCACGCATATTTAATTTGTTTTGTAAAAAAGAGCCAAGTACTTTTATCTTCTTGGATTATTCTTCCAAATATAACTCATTGACATAATTTCCCTTTTTCAGCTAATCTTCAAGTGCATGGATCTTCTCTTCTAGAGTCTTGTTAACTCCCTATTTTTATTCAACATCTTTGAGCCACTTTGAAAAACTTACTTCAAATCCCCTCTTTGTTGCTTCAAATGCTTTAACCTATCTAGAGATCTTTAGAAATTAAACAATTTTTTCTTGTAATATTTTCTCCAAAACATTAGTTTCTTCTTCCAGCTGAGTAATATTTTCCTGCATGCATTGAAATACTCCACAAACTAGGGATGTAATCTCTTTAGGAATACCATATAGAATAATTCATAATCTATCAACTGATATTTCTTGAGATGTTGTAGATTGATCATCACCACTTATGCTAACATTTTCATCATGAGGATAATTTCCAAATGTATTAACACATACCTCTTGATCAGTTGAGGTAGGATGGCTTTCCATATTCTTGGTGGGGGCTTGATACAAATTCTCATTACTTTCCAAGTTTGGTGTGTCTTCAATGTCATCCAGATATGGAGAACCAGGTGCTTCCTCTTCTTTAGATAAGAGGGACTTATTCTTCAACTTTCTCTTCTCCTTATTTTTCCTGTTCATCATGGTCTTGGTAGATATAGCCTTCTTCCCAGATATAACTGCATCTTCAATGAAAGTTCACTTCATTGATAACTTAGGAAAGAAACTCAGGTCTTCAAAAGAGAATAACTTTACTAAGTGAATCCAACAGAGGTGAACCTCCTTCTGATATCAATTGAGAGGACCAGTTTGAGATATACCTAACACTGAGAGGGGGTGAATCAGTTTTGAGGACTTTTGAAACAAATTACAACATTTTATCCCTGAACCTCTTGACCTATTAGGATCTTGATTATCTTATTCTCTTTTCCCTATCACATGAAATAATAGAAAGAAGTAAAAATATGCTCATGATATTTTTACAAGGTTCACCACTCAATAAGAGTAGCTACATCCTTGCCATTCATGGGTATGACCAATGCATGGATTATCAACAATAATGTGATATTCTTTTATAGTAGAGTGTCTTGGAAAACAATCCTCTAGCCAGTGTGAGTCCCTACACTTTGGAGGGGGTGGGAAACAATCCTCTTCCCTAGACTAGTGATAGCCTAGTCCAACTTGCAGCCTCTAACTGGTTATTTATACTACATATAGAGACAGTATTCTTCCTTCTTGATAACATAGTTCTGATCTTGGTCTTATTTAGTGATCTTCACTTGATTACTTGCAAAGCAGTAGGCAAGAACGTCTCCCTTATTTCTTTATCTTCTTTTCTAGTACAATACCAACTGCACTAGACTTCTTCTTTATTCTTCTAAGTGAAACAACCAACTGAACTAAAACTTCTTCTCTCTTCTTGGCTATAATCGCATACACAAATGTGATTATTCAGGCAATGAATATCAGCTTACATGGAATCATCAGAATCAATTCCTCTCTCTCTTGTTCATGAATACATGTGATCATGTATATGGAATTTAGGTTTAACCTTTCTTCCCATTCTTTATTCTTTTTCTTTACACACATTCAAATGCTTTTTTTATTCTTTATTTAAGTCACTTCATGTGTGCATGTGCATGAATGCATGCATTCACTTCTTCCTCTTCTTGTGTGAGAACAATAATAGGTAAGATTCTTTGAACAAACACAAACGGCCTCTTCTCCTCTTCATTACTTTTTCTTCCTCATTTTATCTTCTTCTTTTTTTACTAGGTTCAGGTGCCTTTACATCATAAAAATAAGTGTATGGGTTTTATGTATGCTATTATTCAAACCTGAATGGTGAAACCATGTATGGTATTGGGATTTCTTCAAGACATTCACATGGGTGCATACAAAATGTACTGCCCTTCTCTTTCTTGGACTCTCCTTATTCATCAATACTTGAACCCCCACACACAATAAAATAAGAATGTAAATAGAAGGGTTATCACCTTTCGGAAGGCCATTAGATTCACAGTTCTTCTTTGTGCATAAGGAGCACAGTTTTTTACCTTCACAGAGTACAATAAGGGTTTGGTTGGACTGGTTGTATACACATGGGAACTTTCTCAAAAAACACACTGAGGGTTTTTAGAAAACCTATCAGGTGTTTGTAGGTGCTGGTTCTTTGCAAAGTTGTTCGAGGGTGCATAACACCTATCGAAGGATTTCAGGAAACCTTGTTCGTAGAGTAGAGAGTTCATGGGACTCCTGGTTTATCTTCGCAAAGTGGTGCACAAGGAGATGCTCTGTTTTTTGAAATAGGATCTCTCAAATATGTGGGATTAGAAACATTCTTTAGGCTCCTCCTTTTATAGGAGATGTTAACTACTCTTCCTTGTCAAGGATAAGCTACAAGTCTCAGGTGTTTCCTTTTTCCGAACGTAGGATCCTATATTCATGCATAGAGTAATGATCGCATGCACAATTCTCGTTCATGAATCTCGCATGGATCCTCTATGTATCTCGGATGAAAATTAGGGCCTCGCAACTTCGTTTACTTAGGAATCCTTCAAGATTTCATGAATTCAAGAATTGGATTGCATGCATGGTCTCAGTTCAATCCAGTAGCCTTCATGGTGATGAAATGATCCTTATTTAATAGTTAGAGGTCATCCATGGTTATCAGAATTATTCTTCAGTGAGATAAAACAGTGCTGGAAAGTGCTGAAGGTTGAAGAATATGGTGCGGCTGGTTCAAATCCACAGGAGGATCAGATGGATCGGATTCAAATGCATAGAGCGCCAGATCAGATGAGCGGTGGAGATTAGATGATCAGATGATGCGACTGATCGGATGGTCGACCGAGATGTGGGATGAGATGAGCGGTTGAGATTACATCCAAGTTTTTAAAACATTGTCCCACAGTGAAATGGATATGTGGGAGAGGCATGGTTTATCAATCAACTCCCCTCAGCATTTGTTCAGAATTCTCCTCTCCCCCCTCTGGTGCTGCCCCACACCGGTTCTCTACGGGCGCGCTTCTGCGCCCACCTATGCCTCTTGTGGGGGCACTTCTATCACGCACCATGAATCCATGCGCATAGGTTGATCACCATACGCACACTCCTACGGGCTTATACATGACCCACACATGCCTCTTGCGGGATGGATCTTCCTTGGCTTCCCCATGGGCACGGTCGACTCCCTGTGGTCCAACATGTGCCTCGGGTTGAGGCTGGGTATCTAGCCCATGGGCTGGCCCCAATTTTTTAGTAATCCACATAATAAATACCTGGTAGAAAACTGAGTATACACAAAAATGAATAGCCATCATTAAAAATAAACCAACCTCATGCATGGACACCTTAAAACATAATGCACATGCATGGATACCACCTTGAAGTGCCAAGTTCATGCCACTCCCTTCTTTTCTACTTCTTCTTTTCCTTTTTGGATTATCAAATCCAAATGCTACTTCAATGTTGTAAACATTGTATCGCACATGATACAAGTTCAGTTAACTTTTCAAGATCAGTGCTTCAATCATCTGATATACATTCTCCATTTCACTTAGGAGAGTGTCTGTAACCATCATTGACATTCATTGACCATATTGACAACAAATACAACTCAATTACCAAACTGGTCCCAACACCTTAGGCCTCCCCTTCTATACCCAATCTCTCATGACACACTCGTAGAAACATTATCAAATCGCCAAAAGACAATAGTAAAAGTAGTACACCCTATGAGGGTTCCTCTAGCTCATCCAAACCATTGGACACACCCCGTGTAGAAACATCCCAAACGACCCTTGATGGGCCCTAACCGATCCTTGATCAATAATATAACCAAATGAGCATCCAAGAGAAAATCACCCCTTCCCGAGTATTCGAAATGGTCTTCATGACCACCTCAAAAGTAGGATATCATACACAAGGGATCCTTGGAATAATCAAAACCTTGCTACATGAGAATTCTCAACTGGAAACTACGATAACAAATAATCTCTTGATCAGTAACCAACTTACAATGGAATCCTCAAGAGTCCCTCAGACTAATCCCAATAACTCAACAACACCAGGAAAAAACCTCTATCCCGCGTCTTCAACCCATCTAAAAGGATTCAATAGCTCTGGTCCTCTAACTTAAGAGATAAACCTCAATTGTTCTAACCACAAACAATTGTTCCCTTCATACTGAGAAAACCCAATATCTTCTCAGATATACTACTCAATACTGAATTTTTGGATCTATCTAAAAGAACCTAAAATAGTACCAACCTAGGATCCAAAAGACCAAGACAAATAACAAGCTCACAACCCTCACCTAGTCCTTACAACTCACAACCCAAACCCCGTGAGTATTCTGAAATCAAACCTCAAAGAAATAAGCCTACAAATTCTTTACCATAAAAACCACCATATAGATGGCCTCTAAATTTCAAAAAGATTCCATCATCACAACCAACATGGAAAAATGATCATAATAGACTTCTAAAAATCCTAATTCAAACACCATGGTGGAAAATAGGTAAAATGTTCCAAGGCGAGAAAAGTATACGATGTGTACTTGGGTTACATGGTGTATAACCCCAAAGTTCCTCCCTGACCATGTTTCTTAGCTCACTCATTATATAATTTTCAAAATTACATTGTTTGTGCCTCCAAATACATGATATGTACCTCCATGTGGGTACTAGCTCGTGTACCTCAAACCCACTCGTCATGTACACCGTTGAACTTCACAGTGTGTACTGCCCCATACACGGTGTGTACCCTGTAGAGGGTCCCTATCCATGGAATTTACACCACAATAGGTCCCAAATCGTGTACTTATCCATGTAACCCCACATGGGTTCTGTCCAAACATAGTACACAACCACTAGCAGTGTACCTTATAATCATTCTGTCCATGTACCCTACACGACCATATTCCCTCAGCATACCCCAAGTAACCACTTCATGGAATGTACTACCAAGTACATGAAATGTAGTCCCAAAAAACTCAACTTCCATGAATATAAACAACACATTGTGTGTTTTCTTTGAACTACATGTCATGTACATGGGTATTCATGAATAGAAAAACCACAAAATGTCTTGAAATGCCCGATTCCTCTCCCAAAGACACAGATCAGCCCTAAGGGGTCTCCAAAAATCCATAAAATCTTTAAAACTTAAATAAATTTAAATTACATGGAAATATAGTAAAAAACATAAAATAGGTCTACCTCTAGGTGGAAACTACTAATGATTTACATCGAATCTTCCACCCACAGTTGTCGCACTTCGATCTGGGCCTTGGATAAACCCCTGATGGCACCTCCTCCCTCTCCCTATCCATATTCTCTCCCCTACCTCTATTAATCATGTGATACTAAAATACCCCAAGAGGAATCTATTTGAATCCAAAGGGGAAAGGGGAGAAAAGAAAAGTAAAAAAAGAAAAAGGTGAGAAAAAAATTTAAAAAGAAAAGAAAAGTAAAAAAAGAAAAAGGTGAGAAAAAAAATTAAAAAGAAAAGAAAAGATTCTCTTACCTGGGATCATCACCTGATATATGGTTACATCTCTTCTAGGATTAACCCCTTAATATGGACTTAACCATAGAGATATAATCTCAATCCGATGCTCTATTTAAAATATATCACTGAATGAACAAGTGAAAATAAAATAATATTTAATTATATAAAAATTAAATATTATGTGAAAATTTAAATAGATTGGATTTCCACAAAACTAATTTCCTAGGGTAAACACCATATTTCAGGACCAATAGAGTGGTTATAAATATTATCCAATACCATAATATAGGTTAATTTACCCTTTTTCCCCTGAAAACTTCTGAGAACAAAATGTTCAAATTTCCCCTCATTTTCACAACTCATGACAATACAAGGCATCAAAAACTCCCCACCACAAACACTTATCACCCTTGATAAGCCTAGGTGGTTAAACAATAGTCATACTCTCCCCCAAGCACTAGCGAAACCAATGCTAGTTTGACTATCTAATGAATAGTCTTATAACATCCACAACTCTCTCCCGATGTGAGATTCATTCTACCATGACCAACTTTATACTCCTCACCATAGGGGTACACTTATTTTTTCTTCACTGTCTAAATAGAAAACCACATGGACCAAACTATGTTTATCACCAAAACTAATGGATAAACGTGGATAATATAATCACACCGAAGTTCCAATAAGAAAAAATTGCAACCTATGTTCTCAACAAACCACATAAATGAGGTTCATGACCTCCAACAACCAACTGTACACTCTCCAGTGAAAAACTTTCCTTAAAATTATATTGAATGAGAAATAATACTCACACTCACGTGGGACAAACCTTATTGAAACAAGGCCAATGCACCTAAAACCAATGACCATTCTCCTCATGCGGGTTAGTTCCAACAAACTAAATCACCTTCAACACTCCTATTCAAAATCATGGAATATCACACATGCCAAGATCAACCATACATCCAACCTCCAATTAAGCATCAATCCAAATCCAGAATCATCCATCCATTCACCCACTGAACTATCTAATGTGAAACCAAAATGATCTGGTCCAGGGGTCCAATCAAACCTGCCCTCTCAATATAGCCATGGGATAGAGAGAAATATTAGAGATCCACTTCTCAAACACCAATAATATTCTTGACTTGTCACATCCTAGTGATAGAATACCAAAATGTCCCCACTATGGAAGAATAACCATGGCCACCCAATCCATCAGTGATAGCAGAAAAACAGGCCCTAACACAAGACCTGATAGACAACACATGATGAGAATAGTTCCCTCCAAAGAAAAATAAACCTGTTACTTTATGGGAACCACCACCTAAAGGAAACTCAATCCCAATCCAAAGATCCCTCTTGCATCCTTTGCCTCATCAATCCACTAATAGGGCACTAAATCCCATATCGGCCCATAAGGGTCACTATACATCCCTTGATGATGGGACTACATCTCCACCACTGGTGTACATCTTACCATAGGATCTACATGACCTATCATCAGAAGGAAATATACACATATAGTTCAGTTGAGTATAACTTCACTAAGTACATATATGAGAAAACATTGTATGAGAATTTGATGACACTTTAAACCATTGAACCTCCATTATTAGTCAAAATACCATATAAAAGCATATATCATCTGAATCCAACAATACTAGGATCATTTATGAACACTTGACACTTTCCCATGGGGTAATAGACAAAACCAGAATAAAAAATAAATCCAAAAACTCAAGAGCATCACACAAGGTGAAACTAGACAACCATAAAAACTAAATCCAAGAATAAAAATCCATTTCCCTAGAAACTTAGACTTCCTATCAGTAAATGTTTTTGTGAAACACGAGTCTAATATCTATCAAAAGTTATGAAACATTCCTAGACTACCTCTCTAATAATTCCTTAGATCACAAAACCACATATCTCTACTAACATGTTGTAATGAATAAGCTCAAGTCAACCAGACTCGTCATGTGATCTGGCTCACCACAAGGCCTCACATGCCCCTCCCCAAATGATAAAGGAGTCCAGCTAGTTGCGAGGGTATAAAAGATATAATTGTGACACTATAACCTTTGGTCAGAGTACAATAAGTGAAAAAATAACCAAAACATCCATAAGGAATGAACATCAAAGTACCCATAATAAATAAACCAAAAAAGGGAATACTATAATAAATGAAATGTAGCATACATTAATACAGACTCATAATCATGGAAAACATACAATATCTAGTCACCCATTAGTGAAACCAAATATTAAAAATAATAATACTTAAAATAAATACAATAAGATCTATTTCCAACACTGATTTGAACCACAAACCAAGTCTCTACAATACTTGAGTTGCACCAGCTCGATCCTGAGACTTCAAACGAGTAGCTCTGATCAATCTAGAAACACTGGTCCATGACCCCATCCATTATATAACCTTTTCTATAATGTGAAATTAGACATCAAATCTGTACACACACCAAGTTTCATGCATAGGGGGTGAGAAATAAATCTCATTAGGCGACCCCCAATGGTGGACCAATAATCTACTTTCATAAAAAGTGAATGCACATGTGATATGACCATCCTTACCAAAGATGAATAACATCTAGAATAAAACAAAAAAAAACTTCATAAAATAAAAGGGTCGTGAAAAAATAATAAAAATAGACAACCATGGGTTCTATCTTAACACACAAGGTAAATCTACCCCCACTATGGCCCATGCTACCGGATTTACAGAACGTGGATCACCCAGGAACAAGAAAACCAATGTGTCATCTATATGTACATAGGATCTCCAAGATGTATAAATGAAAAGGAACAATTACATGACCATAATGAATAACAATATGTGTCCACAACTACAATATGTGTCTTCTAGTCTCTCATACTCTAATGGAATGATCTGAACGGGTGAAATCATCTCCCATCTATACGTCAGAGATCTATCATGTCCTAGAAGTCTTTCACAATAGCTTAGGCTCCAATATGGACCTGTTAGATAAACCTCCTTATAGGATACATCCATATGAACCCTATTTATTCACTACACAATGGATCTATAAAAAACTTCGAGAGCATAATAGCATCCATGGTAAACATACCTTCTAGCCAAGGCAGACACTCAACTAGAGGGGGAACTCTCATCAAGATCCTCCATTGGCACCCTAATATTTCCTAATCATAGTCAGCTAATAGAGGAGAGAACCCAATCATAACTCATGTCCAATACTTGGTCCAAGATATCCCAACAATCTCATCCTCAAAACGAAATTACAAAGTAGAATCTACCACAAACATCACATCCAAAGGCCAACCTAATGTGGGATGATCCAACCTTATACCCGCTATCCAAATATTTGAACTAGAAATGTATATCATCTATTGGACAACAAATCCTAGGGATATCTTGGTCCCTAGGATCTCTTCATGTAGACAACAAATTCCAAAATCTCTTAAAGACCCACATTAGAGCCAAAACAAAACTCAAGGCTTCTACGCCCCCCAGGGTCACAACATAAAGAAAGATTCCCCACAGGAATCCCCTGATACACACAAGATCTTAGTCCACACCAATAAAAACGTCATCAAAAGGACAAAATTCCATATAAAAATATGGAAACCCTATGAGGGGTTCCTCTAGCTCATCCAAATTATGGAACATGCCTAGTATAGAAACACCCCAAATGGACCTCAGTAGCCTCTAATCATTCCTAGATCAACAACACACCCAAAGGGGAATCCAAGAGAATAATACACCAAAATGGTCCTCAAGAAAATCTTTAAAGTAGGATAACCTCCACAAGGTCTCCTCATCACAAGTCAAACCATGCCACATGGGCATTCTCAATCACTGAATATAGAAACCACTGATTAGTAGATCAACAACCAACCCATAAGGGAATCCTCAAGAGACCGTTATACTCATCTCAATAGCTCAGTAACACCCAATATTAACTAAAATATTAATTTTTCAACCCATCCTAATGGATCCAACTCAAGAGCTAAACCTCAACTGCTATAACCTCAAGCAATCGATCCCATCATGCAAGGACCAACCAAGATCTCCTCAGATATAATACTCAATACCACCTTTAGGGATCCATCAAAAATAACCTCAAATAACACTAATTTGGAATCCACAAGCCCAATCTAACTAATGAGCACACTAGCATCACTCGGGCCTCATAACTCACAACCCAAATCCTAAGAGGATTCTAAAACTAAACCTCAATGAAATCCTTCTACAAACACTCACTCATACAAAACACCATTAAGATGGACTATAAATATAAAAATGATTCTAAATTCATTTTATATGAAAATAATAACTCATAATGGACTACTCACAAGTCTAATTCCAACACGAGAGGGGAAAATAGGCAAAACAAGCTAAGAAAGGAAAAGTACATGACATATACTTAGGGTACACAATGTGTAACCCCAAAGGTACTCCCTGGTTGTGTGCCTCAGGACACTCGATGTGTACCTTACCAAATTAAATCTATTTTTACTCCTAATATATGGTGTGTACTCTTAAATTGGTATTATATTATGTAATTTATCCCCACTCAGTGTGTACACTGTCGAACTTCAAGGCGTGTATCATCCAGTACATGACGTGTACCCCACATGAGGTCTCAAGAAACGGTTTTTAACCCAAATAGGGTCCCAATACATATACCTAGTCATGTAATCCCACATGGTATCTATACAAGAACAAAACATAGCCACTGGGTTTGTACCTCACATGAGTTATGGTCGTGAACCTGACATGACCATGTTCCCTCAACACACCCCGAGTCACCACTACACAACATGTACTCCAAATTACATGATTAGTAATCCCAAAAAATCATTTTAATGAATATGAAGAACATTCAATGTGTGTTGTCTAAACTACACATTGTGTAAATGGGTATTCCCAAACAAAACAACCCTCCAAACGGCCTGAAACATATAATTCCTCCCTCAAATCCACTAATCGACCCCCAAGGGGTCCCCTACAACCCATACATTGATTAAAAACTTAAAATAAGTTATAATATTGTAATTTTTGGTGAAAAATATAAAACAATCCTACCTTAATCCAAAAATCTCAAATTATTCCCACTAAATCTTCCATCTATAGTCGTTGCACTCCGATCTGGGCCTTAGATGAACCCCCTGAGGCACTTCCTCCGCCTCTCTCTCCCTCATCTCTCTCTATATCTACCTATCTCATTCATATGATTTAAAAATAAATAAAGGGGGTATGAACAAGAAGATAAAGGGAAAATGGAGAAAATAAAAGGAAAAAAGAGAATGGGAAGAAAGAAGAAAAATAAAAAGAAAAGAAAAGGGGCTTGGGTCCAATCCCAATGCTCGACCTAAGGTTATGCCTAACCTAGGAAGAAAACTCATTCAGAAATCAACATAGGTTATAGAGTATAAATTTAAAATTTTGTTTAAAATATATCAGTTAATTAACCCATGTGAATAAAATAATATTTAATCACTTAAATATTAAATATTTCATAAAAATTTTAATGGATCTAATTTCCACAAAACTCTTTTCATAGGGTAAAAACCCAATTCTAGGACTAATGGAGTGGTCAAAAAATTTATTTAAGATCATCATATTTAATAATTTACCATTTTACCTGAACACTCCTAGGAATAAAAGGTTCAAATTTTCCATGATTTTCAAAAAATGCGACAACGTGAGGTGTCAGAGATATAGAATATTTTTTAAGCTACATAAAATTAAATTTGTGGAAAAGGCATTATAGAATATTAAACATGTGTTATGGAAAAATACATTTGTTTTATCAGTGACACATTATATTATTTTAGTTCTATTAAAGATTAAAACAAGGATTCAGAAGAATAGATGATAACTGTGGAAAATAAAATTAGATAACTCCATGGAAACATTCGATTAATACAAAGTAGAGGAGTAAAAAATCTAAATTCATTGATCGTATAAAAGATTAACTTAAAGTGGTTTTAGATTAAATTAATATTTTAGGTTCTATATAAGAGTAAACAAAAACTAATTTAAGATTAAAATAATGTTATGGAATATTAACATGATGATTTATAAAGTTATGAAGGACACACTGGAATGTCACATAAGATTAAAATAAGACTCTAGGTGAATTTTAAAGCTAAATATAATAATTTTAAACACTTTATTTAATAAATACACATCAAAATAATTCAAATTAATTGGTATTCAAGATGATATGATTTTTTGATATGGATAACAATATTGTTACATGAATTAAGGCCTTACACTATAATAGTACATACATATAAGAATTCACATGTGGAAAGAATGGATTGCGGTTTTTTAGAATTATTAAGGAATAATAAGTTTTGATTTTTGTTAAATTATATAGGATGTGAAGATCCCATGGAATTATTAAAGGTTTATTATATTTGTGGTAAACAATGAGTGATGATCATTAGAAGTCTTTGTGATTTTTTGAGTTTTCCATTTGTGATTTGTGATGCTCAGAGGATGTTCGAGGAGGTTTTGAGATGATTTTAAAAAGTTATTGAATTTTGAGTTAGAGTTGAAAATTGGAAAAGGCATGTATTATGTAAAATTTTCTTAGAAATAGAATTTTGGAATAGTATTGGAGATCTTTGTGATATATAAGATTCTCATGATGATATATAATAAGCACTCTGGGCTGAAGTTCAATAATTGGAAAAGTTCTTTATAGTTCACACTATGGTATGTAACATATTTCATATGGTATGTTAGGTTTTTAGTATGATACTTGATATATCAAAACACAAACTAAAAATGAATAAAATACATATCATACTATGATACATAATATATTTAGAGAATATTTAGTATATCATCGATCAAATGTATGATATAGAAGAGTTTGAAATTTGAAAATTCTTAAGTCACAATGTGATATGTTAAGGTAAGTTTCCTAATACATAAATTTTATCACATGGGGATATATAAGGGTACTTATAAGTACCAATACACTATGATATATAAGGGATATTTTATCAATATATAAAGTTTTCATAGAGGTATATGTAATATAACTCTGAGGGTGTATGATTTTAAAAATTAATAGAGCTACACTATGATACATAAGAGTTTATAGAATAACATGTAAGGGTTCATGGTGAAAATGTATGATATTTGATGTAGTTCATATAGATATATGGAAAATTAAAAAAAATCATGTTGGTTCTTAAGATATTTCAGAGTGCCTACTGAAATATAGAAAAAGAGGAAAAAAAATGTTGTGATATGTAAGATATTATATTTCTTATGTAAAGGTTAATAGTTTGATAAAATGTGAGATATTTGGGGATTCAAATCTGAAGATTCTAAGATATTCTTAAATTGACCACATATCATGATGTTTTTTATTGAGCTTCAATTCAATAAGAGTGAAAAGTATACTTAATTGAGAATAAATTTAGAAGATCATTGCTTTATAATTCTATGATTTTTAAATACGGGTAGTTAAAAATAATTGATGGTGATTAAATGAGAAGGTGGGTATTTATAGAATATCAATTGAGTTTTGAGAAGTTAAATATTCTACATATCATAGAAAATATATATTCAAAATATCGAAATAATATTCTTGTGATTATAAGAATAAAACAGTGAATAATAATAATTAAAATTGTTAAAAGTGGGTGAACAAAATTATACTTTTTTCTATTTAATATCAAGTGTATGAATGATAAAGAATAATGATAACTTGAAATGGAAACATTTCTGAACAATAAATGTATATAAGAAGAAGAAAAAGAGAAAAAATAATTAATCAAAAAATTATGTAATGAACCAAACTTCTAATACAAAAATATTACATATTAATATATTAATATTCATTACATAATATAAATATCCATTCCAAAATCTTTTAGGTTGGGTGACTTTTGAAATATAGAAACATAAACAACTGGTCCATAAGTGATCTACATCATCTCCCACTATATTCTTTATAACTATCATCCTTCTTAGAAATATCATACAAAATACCTATCATCATAACATGGGTAAAGGAAACATAAGAAAGGGTGATATCCAATTCTCATTAAGGGTAAAAAAAGTAGATATCAATATTTCATGAGAATAAGGGTATGAGAACTTGAGAATAAAATTTTAAAATCATACCCTACATATCATAGATCATAAACTTGAGTCATGAAATAAATCTTGGTAGTTCATTAGTCATGAATCATAATAGAATCAAATAATATGAATCATGATTATATAACATTGGGATAAGGCGTTTCTTTATGGCATACACATAAGCATAAAAAAATAAATTCATTAATAGATCAAGGATAATTTTCAAGACTATCATAGTGAAATGGGTTCACTCCCTAAACCATCATAGTAGTCATATTTCACTCCCAATAATAACATTGTGGATATTTTACCTTACTGAACTGGATTAACACCCCATTTTATTCCTATTTATCTCATGAGATATCAATCTTTACACAATGCATTAGAGGGAGATATTGGTCCCACCCATTATACAATGAAAATAATTCATATGTATGCCAAAAGATCATAAACCATTTATCATATAAGGACCCATGAAAAGAATTTGGTTTCAAAAAAAATTTCATTATAACATAACCCATGGAGAAGAAAAAAATTCATAATCATTTCATCATATAATAAAAGCATAACTCGTGGAAAAAGAAGTGGGTTTCATAAGAATCAATTCATTATAATAATAAACCATTTATAGAAAGAATAATAATGGTATCCTTTGATCATATACCTAGTAAATCCTAAGTAAAATCAAAGGATGTCATCTTAGATGGAAAATTATTTTGAAATAAAAATCACTTCGAATGTTTCTTGAAGAAAATATCCTTTCATAGAAAATCATATTTTACAATTAAAAATTAATAAATATTTTAGAAAAAATAATTATTTGAATATAACCTTGAAAATTTATAAATAAATCTTCAAATAAAATAATTTTCATGATGTTTGGAAATTGATTTATGCCATACACTTTTAAAATATATTCCTTTTACATTTTCGGTAAAATCCAAATGGACCTTATTTGGGAAACAACATGAAGATTCCTTTCAAAACATTTTTGTAAAAATTAAAACATGGATAAAAATTTCATTAATAAAAAATTTAAATAATTTTAAATAAATTGAAAACATTTTTATAAAACAAGGTTTTGGAAGAAAAAGGGGGATTTCGACCATAGAGAGAAATTAAGATGATTTTTCTTAAAAACATTGTGTTGACCTATTGAGTACATAAAGAGAGGAAAATGATGGTAAAAATGTATTCTCATCATATAAATTGAGGATAACAAAATTCATGAGTTTATTTAGTGATTGATCATAATATTTCATCATCAAAAATATAATCATAAACAATCCTAATAAACAATGATATTGTATCATAAAACCCTTACCACTTTGGTAACATTGAATCTTAAGCCCCAATGAAAGAATAAAATTACAAGAAATGTAAAATATAATTATAAAAAAAAATCATGATATTAAATTTCAATGGATATGTATATATATCTCATAAGAGAATATAGGTTTATAACATAACATATGTCTCAAATAAGGCATATTGAGATAAAAATACCTTACCGCTTTGATAATTTTTGAACCATAAACCCCATGAAAAAGTGATGCTAAAATTGATGTACACATACCAATAATTTTTATGACAATAATAATAAATTAAATTAATTTTCATTATATACACCACATAAAATAAATATATGGTGAATATGGCATGTGTCTCACTTAAAATAAAAGTGAGATGAAAATCCCTTACCTTATGTCTTGAATTCCTTCATACATGATCAAACCTCCTATATAAAAATATAATTTTACTAAAAATATATTAAAAACATTATTATATATATTATACTATATATTATACTATATATTATTTACTTATGACCTTTTATTACTTGTTAATTAACAAATCCATGTTAAAGTCATGTTTCAGGTAATAACTTCTTTTTTTTATGTATGTTTTAATTTTTAATTTTTTGTCCTCTTAATTTGATCATGGTTCCATAATATAAAGAATATTAACCATTATATAAATATCATATATATTAATTATATATTTATTTATAGTAATCTATAAAATTTTAAGATAGAAAATGAGATACAACATTTATGGAGATGGTAGGCCATACATATGCATGCATATTGTTTCCATTTTCTTAACGAATTGAAAGAAATAAATTTAAATAATATATTAATATTATGGAATAATTTATATTTAATATATATATAATATATTAGTTAAATTTACCACTTATTACCTTCCATGTAAAACATAATTGAAAAATTTATCACATCGCTTTGTGAAGCGGTAATCTGTTATACAGACGATCGACATTGTCATATCCTCACATAATGAAAATTAAGAAGGTATATGTGATATAATAATTAAATTAGTATAATAATATCATAAATTTAATATATAAACATTTAATACATAATTATATCCAACTGTGAGAGGTGGTGGTGGAAAATAAATAACATCGGTTCGTGAGGCAATAGTTCACCGTACACATGAATGATGATTTCATATATCTTTTGATATAAGAGGAGATGAATATAGGTTATGCTAAAAAAATAATAAAATATAAGTATACTTTAGATACTTTTTTATTAAAACAGAATAATTGAAGAATAATTTAAGGATTTTGATGAAGAAGTAAAACAAAAATGAATAGTTAAGAATTCGCCTACTCTTCAAACAACCTCTTTAGGTTTAATCTAATTAATTCCTAAATTGGATTTTAGTATATCACCAAGGCCTATAAAATGTGTTCAGGTATCTAAGGAAAATATTTTAGTAGGTATTGAATTAAATAAAGGGTTTTGGAATTTTGAATAGGAGATGAGAGGGTGGCCTTTTATAAGTGGGGGAGAGGACACACTTGATATTTTTGAAAAGAATAAAGTGTAACCATGTTTTTCACATGAAAAAAGGATAAAAAATGGATAATTATTGAAAATTATGGGTTTTAATAACAATATATGTCCATAAAATGGATTGAAGAAATTTTTCTGGGTAATTTTACCCCTTATTTGTTTAGTTTCACCCCCTAAAAACCCCATTTTAACCTTAACCGTAGTAATTAATTTTTACTATTTTTACAATTCATTTTGACCAAAAATTAAGTTGACATTATTATATAATAAAATTTATGAAGATTAAAATTATGGAATCTATTTTCCCAAATTCCATTCATATAATTAAAAAAATTTAATTTTAAATTAAACCCATAGATACAATGAAAAAGCGGTTTTCCAAAGAGAAAATGTTCAAAAGTTTAAAAAAGATTATATAAAATTCAATATGAAAGTAACTTCAATGAAATAAATTGGATAAATAAATATATAATTTTACAAATTTTAATTTTAAACTAATTTTAAAATAATAAGTAACCTTATAAATTCTATAAATGAAAAGGCAGTTTTCTAATAAAATTGGTATTTTTCATTATTCATAAAAAAATTAATCTTTTTAGAAAAATACCAAAAAATAAGCCGAAAATTATTTTAAAATGATGATTTCAAAAATTAATTTTATTTTATGAAATTAATTTTCTAAAATTTTATAAAGTTAATTTTATTATTTTTCACAAAATAACTAAAAACCATTTTTTTGAAAAAATAGTGTTTCTGAAACATATAAAATCTTTACCAAAAATTTGTTATTTTTTGTCAATATGTTTTCTTTATATCAAACAATTATATGTAATATTTAATATATGGTTATTCTTATTAATTTTTCAATTTTAACAGAAATTTAATGATGGTTTTTTTTAAATAATAATATTAATATTTTGTCGTGGTTCGTTAAAAATTATGGATGTGTGTAATGTAAGATATCAAAAAAAATTATTCAGAAAAAATTTAATAATATATAAGGGTGGTACATTATATTATCTTTAAAATTAATTTTTCCCTTTAAATTATATCATTCTGATGCAAATATGTGAGGATTCTTCTGCCGCATCATATCCTCAAGTTCCCACATGGCTTCCTCAAACTGTTGGTTTTTCCATAAAACTTTAACCCGCTGAGTGGTCTTATTTCATAAAAAAATTTCTATATGATCCAGAATCTCCACCTATTGTTCCTAATAAGAAGGATCTCACTCCATTAGTATGACCTTTGAGTTTAATACATTTGAAGGATCAAGTATGCACTTCCTTATGAGAAATACAGGGAACACATCATGAACCTGAGAGAGGTTTGGTGGAAGTGACAATCGATAAGTTATCTTCTCGATGCGATCACGAATTTAAAAGGGACCAATATACCTGGGGATTATTTTGACCTTATTTATAAATCTCATTACATTCTTTCATGGAGAAATTATTAGAAACACCTCATCACTTACTTCAAATTCCAAATCACATTGGCGATTTTTGGCATAAATTTTCTGTCAACTTTGTCTCGCTCTTATGTGTCGTTTAATGGATCTAACCTTCTCTACCATTTATTTATCTATATTAGATCCTAATACCTTTACTTATCCAAAATTATTCTAGTACGTTGTAGTAATAAACTTATTTCCATAGAGGGATTCATAAGGAGTTGTTTTAATGATCGAGTAAAAGCTATTATTATATGAAAACTAAACTAGAGGAGGGTGTCAATAAAAACAACCATTAAAGTCTAGAGAAATATATATATCAATATATCCTCTAGTATTTGAATTTTTCTCTTGGACTTTCCATCTTTATGATGATGATATGAAGTACTAAAACTCAACTCCATATCAAGTGCTTTATGAAGACTTGGCCATAACATTGAGGTAAACCTCAAATCCCGATCAGATACAATTGAATGTGGTACTCCATGAAACATTACCACTTTCTTAATTTATATCATAGAAATTTGATCAAGAAAGAAATATTATTTGATAGTAATGAATTGTTCTTAATTTTTAAGGTGATCAACTACAACCCATATAACATTATTCCCTTTAGACATTTTGGGCAGTTTGATGGAAAAATCTATGGTGATGTTTTCCCATTTCCATTATGGTATGGGTAATAGATGTAACATCCCCTAAGAATTTTGTCTCTTAGACTTAACTTTCTGACCTACCAAGAACTGAGATACAAACTCTATTATATCTCTCTTCATTTCATCCCACCAAAAGTACTCTTTCAAATATATTTACATCTTTATACTTCCATGATAAATTGAGAATGAGGAACTATAACCTTCCTCTAAAAACTCATTAAAATATGTTATGTAAAAAATGTACATGGTTCATGAACCTTATTATTCCATCACGATCAATGTTAAACTCAGGAAGATTTTTAACCTTCTTTTTGAGCTCTACATATTCATTTATTCCTCTTTAGTCTTCACTTGGATAGATAGTTAAACATTCAATTGAGAAAGATAATATTTCTCCCCTTCTTTTAGGATTTCTAGATCCATCCTTTTCAAATCTAGAAATATTGGATATTTTGTGATCCTCATCATGGATAAGCTAGATTAATCCTTTTAACTCAATGTATCTTCCACCTTGTTCACATTCCCAGGGTTGTAATGTATTGAGTATCCATCTTATCTAGTACATATTTATATCCTTATGTGTGAATATATAATTTAAACTTTTTTGATCGGTATATATATCACACTTTTCTCCATAAAGATAATTCCAACATATATTTAATGAAAAAAATATTATAGCTAACTCCAAATCATGAGTTGGGTAATTTTTCTCATGAATCTTTAATTTTCATGAGGTATAAACTATAACCATCTTATTCTTCATAAGAATGTATCCCAATCCCTTGTTTTATGCATCATTATAGATTTTAAACCCTTATTTACTATAGTTTAATGTAAGAATAGGTGTGTTGACTAATCTTCTCATTAGTTCCTCAAATTTTTCCTCATATTTATCCATCCAGAAGAACTTTCTCCCTTTCGAGTTAACATGGTGAGTGGATTGGATAGTCATGAGATATTATCCACAAATATTCAATAATATCCATGTAAACAAAAAAAACTGTGGATCTCAGTCATTGTGGTTGGTCTAGTCCAATATTCAATAGCCTTTATCTTTGACAGATCTATAGATATACCCTCTCTAGAACTTATATGACCCAGAAATGAAACTTTTTTGCAGCTAAATTCACACTCTTTAAATTTTTCATATAGTTTATTCTTCCTTAGGGCCTCTGGTACAATTATCATGTGATATTAATGTTCTTCTTTACTCTTTGAATAGATCAAAATATCATATATAATGACTACCAAAAACTGATCAAGGTAATCTCTAAAGACTCTATTCATTAAATCCATGAAGAAAGTGGGGGTATTAGTAAAACTGAATGGCATCACTATATATTCATAGTGTCCATAAATTTTATGTAATGTTTTCTTGGGTATATTCTCCTTCTTAACCCTATATTAATGATATCCAAAATGAAGGTTAATCTTGGAAAATTATTGAGCTCCATATAATTGATCAAATGGGTTTTTAATATTGGTTATATGATACTTGTTCATCATTTTTATCTTTTTGATCTCTCGATAATCAATAAAAAGTTTCATTAATCCATCTTTATTTTTAACAAAAACAATAGTTGCACTCTATGGTGACACATTTGTCCTGATGAATCCCTTTTCAAGGTTCTCCTAGAGTTTACTTTTCAATTCTTGCAACTCAATCAGGACTATTATATAGGGAGTATTTGAAATAGGGGTGGCATTAGGAATGATTTCTTTTAAGAACTCAACTTCTTGTTTTGGTGGAAGGATAAGAAAGTATTATAGAAATAAATCAAAAAACTTCCAAATAATATGAATATCATTTATGTTGAGTTTTTCCCCACCATTTGAGATAAATTTTCCTCTAGAATAAGAATAAAAAACTATACAATGGATGTGATTTCCATTAGATGTTCATATTTATTATTGCATAGATAAATTATCATAGTTTAGTTTAGAAAATTAAACATGAATTCTCTTCCTCAATAATTAATGTGGGATTTATATTGATAAACATAATCCATTTCTAAGATAAAATAAAATTTAACCAGAGGAATAATGAAAAGATTTTTAGGAATCACAATCCCACAAACTTCAACCGGAGAGGAATCATATACTTGAGATTCAATCATCATACCATTAGGGGTTTTCACTTCTAATTATAAATCTAATAATTTGGATGGAACCTTCGTACCATTATAAAATTATTTATATATTAAAGAATAGTTAGATACAAATTCAGATAATAAATTTTTAATTCTAGAGTGTATTATAAGTGTACCTTTCCCCACATTATTATTGTACCCCTCATCAGAAATAATGATCACATAAGATTTCCCTTTTTATCTCAGTTTAAGAGGTTACTAAAATTAATCATCATCATTAACCTTCATATTTGGGCATGATTTATAATAATTTCGATACTCTTTGAATTTAAATCACTAGAGTGTGGGTGGTGTATTGTGTAGATATTTCTCTTTATTTTCATCATTAGCTAACTTATTCCCATGACTTCATCATTTAATTGTCTGATGACCTTCCCTTCCACACATAAAACAATTACAAATACCCTTAATACAATTTCCACCCTATTTCCTTCCACACTTCAAGCATAAATGAAATCTCATCTTCTTCTATCCATGGTTGTTAGAGTTTCCTTTGAACTCAATCTTACTTTTCTTATCAAAACCATGATATTTATGGGTAACTTAGATATCTATTTCCACTTTGAGATAACATCAAATTATTTATTCATAACTGCTAAATTTCATTGTGTATAACACCCTTTAGAGACTTGGTTTTAATCCACTGAATAATTGAAGAACCTTACTTTTTGGTTGGATGAAAATGTCATAATAATACCTTTAAAGTCTTGTAAAATATTCCTAATAGGTACAAAAATATACACCATCCTTATAATTTATCTCAATAAATTCCATATCTATTTTTATACTAAGTGAATTACTTATTCAAAAATAATCTCTTAAACTCATCCCACTACACAGAGTCAATTTAATCATGTTTCCTTGTATTCTTGATGAGAGTCCACCATTGATCTGATTCTCCTTCCAAATGATATAAAAAAATTAATTTTCATATTTTGAACACTAGATAATGGAAAATATATTTTTAATGTTATTGATTTATTATTCAATAACTAGTGGATCAAAGGAACTACTGAAAGAAGGTGGATGATTCCACATAAAGGACTCAAAAGAAAATTGTTCTATACTTTCTTATTTATAAGTTCAACATGATTCATGGATTAAGAAATTTGTATGAGCATATCAATGAGATTTTTTATTCCAAATACTATAACATATGGCTTCTCATGAGGAAAATCATTACATTTTCTATCACAATCTTCATTAACAAGGTTCCTTCAGGTTTCATCCATTTACTAAAACAAAAATAATAGTGTAAGCAACAATAATAATTTTGGGGAACCACATAATCATGAAAAATTAATTATAGTATGTCTAAATCAGGAAACATTGTTCTTTATCTATGACACCTTATTTTTATCATAGGCCATTCATAGGAATAATCTATTTAAATCCTTAATGATGGCTCTTAATGAGTTTGTAAATTTCCAAAGTATATCCCCGAGGAGTGGAAAATGAGGTGTGTTGAAAGGCTTGTTATCGTACACCAGGTGATGATCGAGTGTAGATCAATGTTCCCTTTTCAGATTTATTACCCCAAGGTACCTCTGTACTAGTTCCACATCCACTTATAGTATCCATATAGGGATTTAATTACTTGGAAATCACTTCCTCTATCCTTTACCACAATTTCAAGACATTTTCCTATACATTAACTCATACTTAGACTTATCCTTAGATATATCCTTATAGATCTCACTAAATTTTTCTCATCCTAATTTCCAATGGTTAACTACACATTAATCCAATGAAAAATATAAAGGCCCAAACTTCTCATATTTAAATATTACATCTTAATAGAACAATATTCATTACATAATATAATAACCCATTCCAGAATCATTTGGGTCTAGTGCCTTTGGAAACATGGACACATAAATAACTTGTCCATGAGTGATCTACATTATCTCCCACTAGTTCTTAATAAATATAACTCTACTTAGAAATTTCATACATAGTACCTTTTATCATAACCCAGGTAAAGTAAACATAATAAAGACTAAGAATATATTCTCAGTAAGGATAAAAATGGAGATATCAACATATCATGAGCATAAGGGTATCAGAAAATGAGAATAACATTTTAAAACCATACCCTGCATATCATAGATCATAAAAATGAGTCATTTAATGAATCTTGGTAGTTTATAAGGCATGAATCATAATAGAATAAAAAACATGAACCATGAGAACATAACATTTTCATAAGGAATAGATTTATGTCAAACACATAAGCATAAAAAATAATTTCCTTAGTAGTTTAAGAATAATTTCCAATACAATCATATTGGAATGGTTTCAATCCCAAAACCATCATATTATTTAAGGTTCACTCCCAAGACTATCATAGTGGACATATTCCCTTATTGAACTAGGTTTACTCCTCATTCCAGTTCTATTTATCTTATAAGATATCAATATTTACCGAATGCATTGAAGGGAGATATAGTTCCCATCCATTAAAAAATTAAAATCATACCTATATATGAAAAAATATCATAATAAATTCATGATATGAGAACCAATGAAAAGAAATGGGTTTCATAAACATTTCATCATAACATAACCTATGGAAAACAAATAAATTTCATAGTCATTTCATCATTTTATCAAATAATAAACTGTAGAAAAAGAATTAGGTTTCGTAAGAATCAAGTAATAATAATTATAAATCATCCAGAGAAATTATAATAATGTTATCCTTGTAATATATCCCCAATAAATCATAAGTAACATCAAATTTTGTCATCTTATATGGAAAATGTTTTTGAAAAAAAAATCACTTGGAATGTTTCATGAGAAAAATATACTTTATTTAAAAATCACCTTTTTAAAATTAAAAATTCCTAAAATATTATGAAAATAATTTTACTTGAAAATAAACTTAAAAAATTATAAAGGAATCTTGAAATAAAATAATGTTCATGGAATTGCTAAATTTTGTTCATGTCGTACATGTTAAAACAAAGATTCCTTTTACATTTTCGATAAAGTGAAATTTGTCTTGTTGGGAAAACAATATGAAGATTGATTTCAAAAAAATTATAAAGTAAAATATGTGTAAAAATTTATTTAATAAATCATTTAGATAATTTTAAAAAAATTAAAACAATTCTAGGAAACATGGTTTTGGAAGAAAAAGGGGATTTCAAATGAAGAGTTAAAAAAGAACAATTTTTATTAAAAACATTATTTTAACCTTTTGTGTATATAAAGAGAGTAAAATGAAGGTAAAAATGTATTCTCATAAAATAACCATAGGATAAGAAAATTCATGAGTTTATTGAGATATGGATCATAATATTTCATCATTAGAAACATAATCATAAACAATCCTAATAAACAATGAGATTTTATAATAAAACTGTTACCACTTTGGTAACATTGAATTGTAAGACCCAATGAAATAATAACATTAAATTAAACTTAAAATATGATAATAATTAATAAATTAATGATATTACATGTTAATGGGGTTTTATATGACCCTGATAAGATAAGATAGGTGCATAACATAACATATGTCTCAAAGAAGGAAAATTTAGACAGAAAAACCCTTACTATTTTGATAACTTTTAAAACATAGCCCCACGAAATGGAGATAAAAAATGGATAAGTAAATCCCTATAATTTTTATAAAAAATTATAAAATATGTTCATGGGGATTATATACACCACATAAAAGAAACATGTGGTGAATATAGCACATGTCTCGCAGAAAATAAAAGTTAGAAAAAAATCTCTTACCTTAAGTACAGACTTCCTTCAGACACATTCAAATATCATGCATAATAAATATAAGTTTACTATAAATATATTAAATAAATATAATTATATATAATACAATATAATATTTAATTATGACCTTTTATTACCAATTTTTTTAACAATTCCATGTTAAAGAAGTGTTTTAGGCAATAACTGCTCTGTTTTTTGCGTATGTTTTGAATTATTATTATTTATCATCTTACTTTGATCATGGTTCCATAATATCAAGAATTGTAAAATTTATATAAATATAATATATATTCATTATATATTTATTTATATTATTCTATAAAATTTAGAGATAGAAAATGAAATACATCGTTCATGGAGGCGGTAGACCGTACATATGTATTAACGTTGTTTCTAATTTCTTGATGGATTGAAGGAAATAAAGGTAAATAATATATTACCATTTTATAATAATATATATTTTATATATATCACATAAATTAATTATATTTTTCACTTATTATCTTCTATGTAAAATGTAAGTGAAAAAACAAATCACATCACTTCGTGAGGTGATAGTAAGTCGTACACATTATCGATGTTATCGTATCCCCATAGAATTGAAAGTAAGAAGGTATAGGTGATATATCAATTAAATAAGTATAATAATATAATAAATATCATATATAAACATTTAATACATCATTATATCTATCCTTGAGAGGTAGTTATGGAAAAATAATAATATCGGTTCATGAGGTGGTAGTCCACCGAACACACAAATGAATATTTCATATACCATTTGACGGAAGAGGGGATAGATACAGGTTATTTAATTAACATGATAACATATAATTATATTTTTGATATTAGTGTTATTATATCAGAATAATTTGATAATATTTTAAGGATTTATAAGAATAATTAAAACAAGAACACAAAGTTATGAACTTTAACTCTTCTTCATACAACCTCTTTAGGTTTATAATAAAGCCTTCTTTGATTGGATTTATGATCTCAAAAATGCCTCTAGGATTTTTTGAGTAATTTAAGTAAGAGATTTGGGTAAGTAATTTCTAAACCAAATGGTTTTTTAATTTTGAATAGGAGAGGAGATGGGGCGCCCTTTTATAAGTGGGGGAAAGGACAAACATGGTATTTTTTAAAATAATAAAGTGTGCCCATGTTTTTCACATGAAAAAAGGATAAAAAATGGATCATTATATAACGTTATAGGTTTTAATATCAAAATATGTCCATAAAATTTAATTTATATAATTTTATTGGTGATTTTACCAGTTATATTTTTAGTTTAACCCTCAGTAAACTCATTTAACATTAACTACAATAATTAATTTTTACTGTTTTTATTATTCATTTTGACCAAAAAATAAGTTATCCTTATTATATAATATAAATTATTATGATTAAAAATATTTAATCCATATTTTCAAATTCAATTTACATAATTGGTAAGTTTTAATTTAAAATTACCCTATAGACGTGATGAGAAAGCGGTATTCTAAAGATAAAATGTTCAAAAGTTTAAAAAGATTTTAAATAAAAATTCAACATGAAAATGATTAAAATGAAAAAAAATGGATTGATAAATATATAATTTAACTAATTTTACTATTAAACCATTTTAAAACAATAATTAACCTTATAAATTCACTAAACAAAATTTAGTTTTCTATAAAAACCAGTATTTTTCACTATTCATTTAAAAATATTTTTTTTAGAAAAATTACAAAAATTAACCCTAATATAAATTTTTACATTATGATCACTAAAATGAAGTTTATTTTATCATATTTATTTTCTAAAAGTGTAAAGAAATTAATTTTATTATTGTTCACAAAATAAATAAATAAAACCTTTTTTTTGAGAAAATGGTTTTTTCAAAACATTTAAAGACTTTACCAAAAATTAATTATTTTTTATCAATATGTTTTCTCTATATAAAAAAATTATACTTAATATTTAAAATGCTTTTATTCCTATTCATTCTTCCAATTTTAATGACCAGGTAGTAATTATCATTTTTAAATAATAATATCAATAGTATGTGGTGGTTCGTTAAAACATGATGTTGCGTATAATGCAAGCTATAAAAAAATTATTCAAAATATCATAAAATATCAGAGTATTAAAAATGAATTTATATTAAATACCCCATTATCATTGAATTTGGGATGGAATAAATAATAATAAAAGTAAATAAGAATAGAAGAGTTGATCTGGGCCCACAATAATGATGTCTTTTACAAGATCTTTGTTTCATGACTCTTGAAGAAGTAGATTAAGTTTGTGTTGATATATAGAGACTGTTGTGTTTGATATTGTATCATATTATCTCTTGATTTTCAAGGACTCTAACAAAGAAAGAATATCCTTCCATTTAATACAGTGACATTCAAAATAGAGAAACAGATCTTGTTCGGGGAGTTTGAAAGGACCCACTATACATTTGTGGAATCCATTATAAACAATATTACATGCGATTATAGGATGGTGGGACCCAGTATAATAAACCTATTAATAGATAGTTATTTTCCTAGGTATGTAGATTTTGACCCTACCCTCAGGTTTCCTTTGGATTAAAAATCTCCAATGTATGATTTGGGTTAATAATGATATATGTTGACCCATTACAATCACTTTTCTTCACTAGTGTTAAAATTTGGGTCTCAAACTTGAACCAAAACTTGTAAGGAGTAGTCACCCAAATTGAGGGAGAACTATATAAAAAATCCCTGTGGGACTTGAATTTATTTATATCAAATATATATGGGTGAGGGTGAAATCAAAAGATAGTAGATTAAGACTTTAATCTGACATAAAGTTTTATTTCAAGGAAGAAATTATAAAAATTTATCATTGACTCATACACCCTACTAGTGGAAAAAGTGTTTAACACGTCGGTATTTTTCACATCGGTTCTATATAACCGACATGAAAAGCTGTAAATATTGATTTATCATGTTGGCTATTTTATAACCGATGTGATAAATCGATGAGAATCCATTTTTAACATTGGTTATTTTATAACCAACGTAATAAAAACTGATATTAGCTTTACCACGACCGTTATTTTATAACCGACGTGATATATCGAATCTCGGCACTTTATCACGTCGGTTAAAAAATAAATGACATGATAAATCTAATCTCGAAAATTTATCACATAAGTTATCAAAAGAACCGACGTGATAAAGCACCATTTATCATGTCAGTTATAAAATAACTAATGTGATAAATTGTTTTCTACATCAGTTATTAAATAACCAACTTTATTGTAATACCTCGAGATTTTATGAGAAATATTATTTTTAATTTCTTTTATGTCTTGCGTTGTACACTACACCAAGATTATCTTGCGCTATATGCAGCACCCCGTTAGCATGTAGTATACGCAAACACTATTCTTGGATTGTATTACATGAAAGAGCGACCTTCCCTAATAGCGTGTGTTGTACGCAATACCGAGTTTCACTAAACAACGATATATTGTTATAAAATTATTATGAACTAGTTGTTATGAATAGTATTAACCAAAATTTGAATTTTATAACAATATCATTCGTCTTACACATATTCTATAACATTTTATGAGAACAAAATAAATTTTTTAGGTAAAATAAGTATTTTTAAAAAAATGCAATTTTGCCGCCTTTTGATGTCGCACCCATTTTAAATGTATTTTTTGAAATGTTTATAAGTTAAATTTTAAAAAACAAAATTATTAATTTCAATAATGATATAAAAATTAAATTTGGATAATTTTTTAATATTTTTCTGTTAACTTTCATATTTTGATGAATAGTAAAAATACGCTAAATTTTAATTAAAAACAACTTTTTTCATCAAGATAATTTATATGGTTAAATTATAATATTTAATGGTTTTAAAGTATAAATATAATATATTTTTACCATTTAATATTATGTATGTCATTATCATTAGTTTTACATTGAATTCATAGGTAAAAACATTTCAATCTTTGCAATGTTTTATCTTCTAAAACTCGTTTTCTCAATAGTGGGATTAATTTTAAATTAAATACTACAACTTCTGTGTTTTGAATTTGGAAATATGGATTCCATATTTGGAATAATTAGGCCCAAATTATGTTAATAGGTTACTTTTTATTTTTAGGCATTATGAATAGTTACTATAGTAAATTTAATTTACTACAGTTAAAGGTAAATCAGGTAATTAAGGGTAAATATAATATTATTAAATTACCCTAACACTTGTATTAATATAATTGGATGATTATATTTATTCCTAAATTATACTTGGGTCTAAATCGTATCTTTTGGAACCCACTTGGATGTGATTAAGACCATTAATTTATTTTATTTAAAGAAAGTGAAATATGTCTCACTCAAACTTTAATAATTAAAGTATTTTTAATATAAGGTTATAGAGAATATAAATTCGATTATAAATACTCATTTGAAATATAAAATGTTTTTCTTCATCATGGTAATTTTATTTGTAATTTTTAAGAAATATATAATTACCTTAATATCTTATACATTAATGATGCAGAAATTATTTATTTAGTGAAAAATCAATAATATTGTTTTTATTAAAATAATAATACCCATAAAAAGGACCATAAAATTGACCAAAACATACTGGTCGAGTATATCTATACCCTAATCATCCAAATGTAGACTTGTGGACCATTTAGAGCCTTATAAAACAGATTGTGAAATTTATATTATTTTATTTTAAATGATGTCAAAGTTGTCACCTTCATACTTTAATTAAGATAACATTTTAAAAGTTGGTTTTTTAGACGATAAATTTGACTAAAAGTATTATTATGAAATATATTATATTTTTCTTCATCCTGGTATTTTATTTTTAATTTTTATGCAAAAATAATTATATTAAATAATTATACAAAAATTTTGTAGCAATTATTTTATTAAAAGAAATATCAAATAAATGGTTTTAAAAATATTAAAATAAATATTATATGAACTAATTAATGTGACCCAAGAATTTTCTAGATGAATATGACATTTTAGTAATCTATTAAATATTTTTTTTTGAATATATACTCTATGTGGATTTTATTTAAATTTAAATAATTGAATAGAGTCAAAATTGACACTATTGATATTTTATAAAAATAACATATTATTAAATTGTTTAAAAATCACAAAAATATTTAAAATTTATAAATTTAAATTTATATGGTCTAAAATGCCATAAATTATACAATTATGGACAATTCACAACACATAAGTTCGTATTTATAATAATTTAATATATAGAATATTATTACCACAAATAAAATTAAATAGATTAAATAAGGATAAATCAAATTTATAAGGTTTAAAATAAATTCCCAACATGTCTAAATATTATTGTATTATGTGATTAAAACCCTATATTATATAATATTTTAATTTGAGTCATTTTGGAGGTTTTTGGGTGGAGTTTGAGTTTATTACAAATTAATATTTTGGAGGTTTCCAAAAGTGACCCTCTCCTCTCTTATAAAAGGGCACCTCCTCCCTCTTATATTCACTCCATTTTAAGACTTCAATATTGGCCAAAACCTGCCAATTAATCTTCTCAATATCTTTAGTTATATTATATAGGTTCTGGTATTATCAAAATACCAACTCTAGTTCCCTAAGAGGATGTTTAAAAGAGGCACGTCGAGGAAGAGGTAATCTCTTCTACTGATTCTTTCAAGTTTCTTTCTTCTTCTACTTCCTCATATTTAGTTTTTTAATTATAAAGTAATCACATAAGTATAAATAATATACTAATATGTTATTATAAATATGAAACAATCCTATTTCACTTTCTATACATCCTTCAAAAAATGAAATCACCGCACGTGTGTACGTACGACTTATCGTCTCCACGTCGTGGTGTAATCTGTTTTCCGCCACCACATTAATTGGATGGGTATAATGGTGGAAATAATAACTATATATGATTATTATAACATCATACTAATTCTGAGATATTTTATCTTCCACTCCAATTCCATTAAATAATTATGGGAATGATATCATCGCTCGTGCGTACGTACGAATTACCGTCTCCACAACGTGATGAGATTCATTCTCCATGTTAACCATTATAGAATGATTATAAAGTATATATAATAAATATTTGTGAAATATATGACATAATAATTATACTAGATTTATTTATATGTTATTTACTTACTTCTAATTCCATTCAATTTAATAAAGAAACGAAAACAAAGTTCATGCGTACGTACGACCTACCGTCTCCATGAACGGTGTATTTCATTCCATTTATCGATATTATATATATATATATTATATACTAAATATATATATTATATATAAATAATGTTTTATATTCTGGAAGTAATTAATCATTATCTAAGAAATCATATGAATAATTATAAGTCAAAACACGTACGACAAATGAAACGATTTTACCCAAAACACCGCTTTAACATGGAATTGACAAATGAACGGGTAATATAAAGTCATAATTGAATAATATATGATATTATAAATATTATTATAGTTCTGTTACAATTTAATAATATGTTTAAACCTGATATAGAGAATTCTCGAACACATGTGGAAGAAATTGGACATAAGGTAAGGGATAATTATTCCAATCTCATTCTTATCTGAGATTGTTTATTCGTAAGTATTTACTAGGATTATTTTTATCATACATATCCATGTTTTCTCAAAATGTTTTCAGAAAATGTTTACTATTCTTCCATGTCTGTTTAAATTCATTTTTACCCTTTTTTACTTTTACCACAAGGTATGGAAGGAATCTTTCTTTTGTTTACCATACGAGGTACTTTTTGAATTTTCTAGAAAAAGTATGAGGAGAATGTTTTTTTTAACTTATATAGCATGAACATATTTTTACAGTTTCATAATTCCTTATTTCCATGAAGATTCTTTTACAATATTTCATGATTATTTTCAAAAAAATCCTTTTCTTTTAAAATTTCATGGCATTTTGAGAAAAGAAAATGATTTTGAAGAAGAAAGGATATTTTCTTCAAGAATTCATTTCAAGTGTTTATTCAAAACTATTTTCCTTCCAATATTACATTATTTAATATGGTTATGTTTTTAATATAATGTCCCTATTATTTACATGGTTTTATTTTGTTTATGATTAAATGATATCCATTGTTTTATATGGATTATGTTATGATGGGATGATGTTTATGAAATCCATTTTATCTATTGGGTTATGATGAATGATTTGTGTTTATTTTATGGCCCACATAAGAATGATTTCATTATGAGATGGGTGAGACCTATATCTCCACCCAATGAATTGGGTAAAGATTTATATCTCATGAGATAAACATGGTTGGAATGGAAAGTAAATCCAGTTCAGTAATATAGGGCAAGAATGGAAAGTAAACCCAGTTCAGTAATGGACTTCATCCACTATGATGGTCTTGGAAGAAATGCCTTGGCTACTAAGGAAATCATAATATGTTCTTAATAGTTTTCCATAATTACATGTTTTATTCCCATGCTATTTTATCATGATTAATGTTCATTTATGATCTATTCTATATATACTACCAAGATTTATGTCATTACTCATGATTTTGATGTTTTATGTTCATGGTTTTACATTCAAATGTTTATAGATTGTTTTATGTTCTCCATGTTTACCCTTACTGGGCATTTGATCTTACACTTTTTATGTTTTCTTTTCCCTAGGATATAAATAAACGTTTTAGGTAAGAAAAAAAGGGGGAATAACTTTATGGGAGATGTTGAAGATCATTCCCTATGATTAGAATATTTTGTTCCGAGTTTCCAAAGACACTAAACTAATACGGTCTTTGGGTGTCTTTTTTTTTCATGTATTAAGTATTCCACAAAAGTATTGTAATGTCCATGTACGTCAAGATTTGGGTCTCTATAGTTATAAACATAAAAAAATAGTTTACCACATTGGTTATTAAATAACCGACATGATAAATCTTTTAAATGATTGATCACACCCCGTATATAGTCATTCTGTTTTCTTTGATCGGGTGACCTACGACTCGTCTCTCTCGGGCAGAAAACCTATAAAGGATTATTCGAAGTCATTCCCTCCAACATCGTTTTTCCAACATCATTATTCATATTTATTATCATCAGATCTATCAGGTCGACTCACAACACTCAAGTAAGCCTCACACAACTCGATTTCAGTTTTTATTTTTCGCGATCCCCTAAACTAATTTTTTGAGATGTTATTTTTCTTTGTTCTTACTATCATGGTAAGTTTCATAGTGTTAATTTCTACCATGATAAATTCTTTTCTGGTAAAATAAATCTGTGGAAGTGATGTCATGAAAGTTTACTATTTTTGGGTGTTCTATCATGTGTGTGTGGGCATACAGGGGGTTTCCAAGGGGGTAGGGTTGTGCAAGTGGGTGGGGGTGTCTAGGGGTGGGGGCTTTCTAGGGGTTTGGGGGTGTCCAACGGGTGTCTAGGGGGTTTCAAAGGGGGTGGGGTGGTGTCCAGGGGATTCGAGGGCTATCCATGGGGGTTGGGGGTGTCCAAGGGGGTGGGTGTGGTGTCCAGGGGGTGAGGGGGTTGTCCAAGGGGGTAGGGGTGTCCAGGGCTGTGTGGGGGTGGGGGTGTCTAGGGTGGTGAGTGTGTTGTCCAAGGGGGTAGGGGTGTCCAGGGGTGGGGGTGTCCATGGGGGGGATATCCCGATGGATGGGGGCTGTCCAGGGGGTGGGGGTTGTCCAGAGGGTTGGGGGGATATCCAGGTGGTTGTCTAGAGGGGTGGGGGTTGTCCAAGGGGGTGGTGGTGTCCAGGGGGTGTCCAAGGGGGGTGGGGGTGGTGTTCAGGGGGTGAGGGGGCTTTCCAATGGGGTTAGGGGTGTCCAGGGTGTGGGGTGGTGTCGAGCGGGGTGAGGGGGTTGTCCAGGGAGTGGGGGTGTCCAAGGGGGTAGGGGTGGGGGTGGTGTCCAGGGGGTGGGGGTGTCTAGGGGGTGGGGGTCATGTCAAGGGGGTGTGTGGGATGTATAAGGGGGTATGGGGTGTCCAGGGGGTGTGGGAGTCCAGGGGGTGGGGGTGAGGGGGGTGTTGTCTAGAGGGGTTGGGGGTTGTCCAGGGGGTGGGGGTGGGTTGTCCAAGGGGGTGGTGGTGTATAGGGGTGTCTAAGGGGGTGGGGTGGTGTCTAGGGGAGTGATGGGGGTGTCTAGGGGGTGGGGTGCTTTCCAGGGGGTGGGGTTTTCCCGGGGGGGGTGTCCAGGGGGTGTCCAAGGGGGTGGGGGTGTCCTGGGGGGTGCTTTCCAAGGGGGTGGGGGTGTCCAGGGGGTGGGGGTGTCTAGGGGTGATGGTGTTATCCAGGGGGTGAGGGTGTCCAAGGGGTGTGGGGGTGTCCAAGGTGTGTCCAATGGGGTAGGGGATGGGGGAGGTGTCCATAGGGGGTGAGGGGGCTTTCCAAGGGGGTAGGGGTGTCCAGGGGGTGGGGGTGGTGTCTAGGGGGTGAGGGTGTCTAGGGGGTGTCCAAGTGGGTAGGCAGTTGGGGGTGGTGTCCAGGGAGGTGGGGGTGTCCAGGGGGTGAGTGGGCTATCCAAAGGGGTAGGTGGTATCTAGGGGGTGGGGGTCCAGGGGGTGGGGGTGTCCAGATGGGTTATGGTGTTGTTTAGGGGGTGGGGTGTCTAGGAGTGCAACCTAACCGTGTGCAATTCTCGAGTTCTTTAAAAATGCATTTTTACCATTTCCTCTATCGAATTTTAACACAAAAACACCTCTTTCTCCCCCATTTGGAATATGAAACCCTAGGAATATCCTCCTCCTCTTCTCTATTCCTCTCACCTCCTTCCAATGGTGATTCCAAGTGGTTTCTACAATTTTGGGGGTAATTTATCCATATAATATCCTCATTCTCCCTCTTCTCCCTTCTTCCTTTTTCTTCTTAGTTGTTCTTCATTTATTGGTTCCTTTGGTCTAGGGTTCTTGTTTCTTTGATTCTAAATTTAGGGTTTTTTCTTGTTACAGTTATTCTTGGTTTTCCTTGCTCATCTGGACCTTCTTGAAGCCATTTTCAGTGGTCATCATTGAAGGCTTCTTGGATTGAGGTAGGTTTTCCTATGTATTGGCCTTTAAATTTAAGAATCGTTGATTTCTTGATGTTTATACCTTGATTTTATGCCTGTTAAAAATATATAATTTTTTGAAATATTAATTGAATTAAATCAAGTTTCATTCCCATTAAATTAAATTTTGTGGAATTATTTTACAAAGCCATGCACAACAAGTGTTTGATTAAAAGCCTGGTTGTCCCTTATAAGCGGTTTATGATTTCCAAATGATGTTGTGCCTTTTCAAATGTGTTTCAAATATTTCATGGATTCCTAAATGGTGTGTTTGGATACTTTTGAAAACATTTTTATTTTAAAAGAATGGGTGTGACCCAGTTGGCACTTTCAGAAAGTGTGTTTTCTTTGGAAAAATCTCCTTAGAATGTGTCTCTTGCCTTATCATTATTAAAAGGAATGGGAATGTCCTTGGTATGGGATTTTAATTGTGCGTTGATAGTTCTAAGGTAAGGGGACTTCCTTGGGGTGGTGTTCTAGGGTGATTCTTGTGGTTGTGTGTCTTATGTGTGTCTTGTGATTATTCTTTATATATGGTTCATTGTTTGATACTCCTCGAATCAACCCCCATTTTAGACATAACATGGTAACCTAGAATTGGTAGTGGATTATTTGAGAATGATTGTTGCACTAGTTTAAGATTATACTCTGGCTAATTGACCCTTAGTATAAACATGATCTACTTTGGGGATGGTTCCCCTCATACATTAGGGTTTTTTGATTGCATCAGGCATGCCAAAAGGATGGATTAGGTTACAATATGTTCTATATTTTCCCCTAATATCCTAGGTATTACCATATTCTCTGAAACTTGTTTATTCATGGAGGATAATCTAGGTGCCCCATCTGGTATGGTTACATGAATACTACTTACCCATTAACATCATTATGTCATAATTGATTATGCTCCCTAATTGTGGTGTGTCTCTTTGGTAAAATTGAATGCTTGGTTTTAAATGTTTTCATGAGTATTTTTTTAAGAAAAATTATGTTTATTTTCCTATATTTCAAACTAGTAGCAAATGAATCTTTTATTTAAATGAAATGCATAAGGACAACTCCTACCCCCTGGAGACCCCCTACCCCCTTGGACACCCTACACAACCCCCTACCCCTGTGGATAGTCCTTACCACTTTAGACAGCCCCCCCTGGACAGCCCCTACCCCCTTGGAAGCCCCTTGGTATATATATATCCCAACGGTTTCATTGAAACTGTTGGAATATTTTAACATCAAGTATTCTATACCAATGGTTCCTGTAGAATCGTTGGTATATGGCTATTTCAACAACCATCATGCCAACAGTGTGTGAAACCGTTGGGGTATTCTATCCCAACAGTTTCAGGGGCTATCCCAAAGCTTTCAAATTTTTGGGATATGTGTAATTTTCAGTAGTGAATGTATACATATTTTAATATTTACACTTCATATTTCTTTTTTACGGAAGGGTGAATTTGGTATCTAGTTTCATCAGGATGTATTTTTTGTGTACCTTAAGAAGAAAGGATCCCATATGAATTTAAAACCGTTATATCTAACTATATTTTCTTTTTAAAATGATTTTCATGCATATTTGTTTTTAATACGTATAGATTTTTTTTATATTTCAAAAAAATTTTACATTCAAATTATGATATTATTCATGTAAATATATATTTGTCTTATCTTAAAAATATGTATAATTTTGATATTTGTTATAGGTAATAATAAGTGGAAGTTAGATTACGGCACATTGATTGAGTAATGAATATGAGGAAGGTGTTGATGCCTTTTTGGAATTTTCTAAACTAAATGTTTCAAGAAGTGACATTTTTTTCTGTCCATGCTTGAAATGTTTGAATATGAAGAAGTTGAAAAGTAGAGAGATCAAATATCAACTTATTTGTAATGGTTTTAATCCGAGTTACAGCCCTTGGATTTGGCATGGTGAAACTAGACAGAATGTCTGATCTACTCATGATGATGATTTGCAAGATTGTAACTTCGATGGAATTGAAGAAATGATCCAAGATATTACAGTAGAACAAATTGAGATAGAACCGACAATTGTACGTATATATGGTGATGATGAAAAACCATTGTATCCTGGTTGTACATATTTTATGGTTTTTTCGGCAGTGTTAAGATTGATTAACTTGAAGGTGAAACATGGATGGAGTGATAGAAGTTTTATAGATCTGCTACAATTGTTGAAAGTAATTCTTCCAAAAGACAACGATCTTTCAGATTCACATTATAAGGCCAAGAAAATAGTATGCCTGATGGGATTGGGATACAAGAAAATACATGTCTATCCAAATGACTATATGATATATAGGAAATAATATGAATTTCTATGAAAGTGTCCTAAATGTAGGACATCATGGTATAAGTTGAAAAAAATCACAGGATGATGTAGATATTACGAATATCCCTTCTAAGGTATTTTGGTATCTTATTATAATTCATCATTTGAAACGTTTATTTACTAATTCATATGATGCAAAAAGGTTGATATGGCATGCTGATGAGCAGATATGTGATGGAAAAATACATCATCCAGCTGATTGTCCACAATGGAAGAAAATTTATGAGCAGTATCCTACATTTGGAAATGAAATTAGAAATCTCAGACTAGGGTTGCACACAGATGGAATGAATCCATACCGAACCCTCATTAGCACACATAGTTCATGGCTTTTTTATTGGTAATTTAAAACCTCTCTTTTGAAGTTTTTTTGAAGCGCAAATATGTCATGTTGAGTATAATGATCTCTGGTCCGAAGAAACCTGGAAATGATATTGATGTTTTCTTGTCACCATTGATTGATGATTGGAAAATTTAATGGGAGAATGGTATTAGGGTGTATTATTCTTATAAAAATGAATATTGTTAACTGCTTTCAGTACTTATGTTCACTATAAATTACTTCCCATCATATGAAACTTTGTCTGGATGCAGTGTTAAGGGGCATAAAGCATGTCCAGTTTATGACCAACAGACTTCATATTTTTAATTTCATCATGGGAGGAAAACAGTGTATATGGTTCATCGAAAGTTTTTGCCTATGTATCACTCTTATAGAAGACTAAAAAAGGAATTCAATGGCTCGCAAGAATTTTATATTTCTCCAAAACCTTTATCCCCTGATGAGTATTTTTAGAGGGTGGAAAACCTTGATGTGAGATTGGGAAAGACATAGAAATCAGGTAATGATAGACATATTTAGAAGAAAAGGTAAATATTTTTTGAGCTACCATATTGAATATATCATGAAGTGAAACATAATATTGATGTCATTCACATGTAGAAGAATATCTATGACAGTTTTATTGAAACATTACTAGATATTAAAAGAAAGACAAAAGATGGGTTGAATTCAAGATTAGACTTACTATCAATGGGAATACGTTTGGATTTAGCTCCTACTCCTAATGTAAGATGAAAATTTCTTCCCCCAAATTGTAATAAATTATCCAAGAGGGAGAAATTTATCTTTTTTCAGTTTCTTCATGATATCAATGTGCCTCAAGGTTATTCTTCAAATGTAAAAATTTTTGTCTTTTTGAAGGATTTGAAGTTGATAGGTATGAAATCTCATGATTATCATGTCATGATGCAACAAATTCTACCAATTTCATTGCGTGGAATATTTCCCATTTGTATCAGAAACACTATAACTAAGTTGTGTTATTTTTTCAATTCAATTTTTAATAAGTTGATTGATGTGAATGCTTTGAACATTTGGGAAAAGTATGAAATTTTTATACTTTTTCAATTGGAAATGTATTTTCCTCCATCTTTTTTTGATATAATGGTGCATTTAATGATTCATCTGGTTCGATAAATAAAGATTTTTGGACCTTTATATCTTCATTGGATGTATCATTTTGATAGGTATATGAAAATATTAAAGGGGTATGTTAAGAATCCATATCGACCTGAAGTCTCCATTATTGAAAAGTATATTTCTAA
This sequence comes from Viscum album, assembly GCA_963277665.1. Classification (NCBI taxonomy): domain Eukaryota; kingdom Viridiplantae; phylum Streptophyta; class Magnoliopsida; order Santalales; family Viscaceae; genus Viscum; species Viscum album. The sequence goes on from OY728139.1 coordinate 493,829,290, forward strand.
AGAGGTTTTAGAGTTTTGTATGAGCTACTTGGCTGCGGCAGAGCACATAGGTTTGCCTTTATCTCACCATGAACGAGTTAATAATGAGGGAAAGGTGATTCGTGGCATGAAAGTAAAATCTTTGTCAGCTGAACAGATGAAGAAGTTAGTATTATACATCTTGAATAACATAGCTGATGCTCAACCATATATCACATTGCCTATTAATGAGTTGAAACAAAGTCATCCAAAGAAGAAAGAAATGTGGATTTTGAATGAGTGCGAAAAAACATTTTTATCATGGTTTAAAAATACCTTACATGGTAGATCAGATGTATTAGAGACATTAAGATGGTTAGTGAGTGGCCCATTTTTAAATGTGATAACATGGTCCGGTTATGACATTAATGGTCATAAATTTCATATGAAATATTATGACAATAGAAGTGCAGTTCAGAATAGTGGTGTATTGGTGTTTGCAAAAGCAATGCATTTTTCGAGTTCTAAAGGAAAAAACTCAATTTCTGCATCAACTGCATATTATAGAGTCATTAAAGAAATATGGTAGGTTGATTACTTTATAATTAAAGCTCCTATTTTTAATTTAAAATGGTTTATCGGTAACAACAGTGTCAGACACGATGAATTTGGAATGACAGTTGTTAATCTGAATAGATTGGAAGACACAACAGATTATTTTCTAATGGAAACACATAAAAAACAAATTTTCTATATAGTTGATCAATCAGATCTGTAGTGGTCTGTTTTTTTACAAGGGAAAACATAATATGTTGGTGAGGATCAACATGATGAAGATGATTATTTATGTGAGATCCATACTTATATGGAAAGATTAGAAGAACCTAATGGTGAGCATGTTGAAGACATGGTTTGTGCTATAAGAAATGATCATGAAGAAGGAATTTGGGAAAACAATCCATTTGTACATTCCTAATATTACAGGTAACATAGTTTTATTTCTTTTTTACATTTATTATTTTCATAAAATGTTGGATATTGTAATTTGTTTCTTTATTAAAACGCATATTAAAACAAATAAGTAGAATTTTTTGTTCATTTTAATTTTGTTTAGTTTAGTTTATAATGTATACCATTACATAAATTATATATCTGTTATTTTTTTTGAATGAAAATTACTTTACCATGTTTACCATGTTTACCATGTTTACCATGTCTACCATGTTTACCATGTTTACCATGTTTACCATGCTTAACATAGTTTACCATAGTTTACCTTTACTTTACTTATATATTTATTGATTTTGTTGAATGAAAATTGCACTACAATGTTTACCATATTTATCATTGTTTAATATGCTTACCATATTAACCATGTTTACTATTATGTCACTTAGATCAGTTTTTCATTTTTTGTTTACATTAGTATTGTAGTATTTGAATTTGTATATTTGTGAACTAATTTTTTGTTTTTTTTTTTGATTTTATGGATAATGACAGATCAATTAGTTGATCAACCACATGATTCTATAGATGAGCATAATTATCATACCTCTAGGGAAGAATATTCACATGCTCCTCTTGATGTTCCCCAATCATCCTCATGTGCTCCCATAACGACAAAGAAGAGTTCAATAATTGGTAAATGTGGGTGCACACATTTACCAAAATTATCACTTGCCCATACGCAGGACCATAGAGTAGTCATTGAGTTTGATTAGAATGATATTCCTAGAGGTCCAAATGCAAAATATTTTAAGATTTTTGTATCAAATCAGGTTAAGAAAAAATTAAGCATTTTGTATGATGATTGGAGAAGTTTGGATAAAGTGATAATATCTAAGTTGAGGGAGACAATTTTGGTAAGATATTTTGCTATTGTTTTTCTTTTCTTTAAATGTTTCTAGTATAATTTGTTTTACCTCTTCTTTATCAGATGGCATTTTATATTCCTAACACTGGAGGATTTAGGAAGAAATGTTTATCGATGACTGCCAGAAGATGGAGGGATTTCAAGTCAACCCTCACATCTGATTTCATTTTTGGTCATAGTAGTCATGACAATCCATGTTATATATATCCTTTCATAGATGAAGAGACATGGACACTGTTTGTTGAAAGTAGAAGAAAATATTCATTTTTGGAAAATTAAATGTAAACTTTTATAATATTTCTTAGATAAATGACCTTTTTAATGTTTTGTTAATGATTTCTTATTCTTAATTTACAGAAAACAAGGACATATCATTATGATATCCAATCCAAAAATTTATACCCTCATAGTTTATCTTGGGGAGGGTATAAATTATTGGAAGAACAAATGATGGTGGAAAAATTAAAAAAACTAAGAGATGAGTCTTCAAGTTCTAGAGGGGTTTCCCCTCTATCCCCTCCATCTAGACATGAAAATGGAAGAGTGGTCAGACGGGAAAAAGGGGAAATATCTTTCAATAGATTCGATAATTGTAGCTGAGAGGATTATAAGATATGTATTTTATTTATTTAAGTTAAATATATTCTTTAAATAATTTGAATCCTTACATAAATGTTCAATTAATTAATACAGGATTCTATTGAGGAGCAAAGCTCATAAAGAGAATTTACAGCTACTGGGAGGTAAGATATTTTATCTGCAGCATTGGGAAATCCCGGACATCCTAGTCATGTATGAGGATATCTGATGAGTGTATCATAAAGAAAAGTGTTTCCACATTCTTCAACTTATTCTATTGAGGGTGTTTATAAAAAAGTATAATACTTGGAGGCTGATGTTCATAATATTAATGCGATGATAGAGGAAAATATTAGAGTGTCAGTACATTCTATGTTTGCATATATGAAAAGGCAATTTCAAACTACATCGTCCACTACTCCACCTCCCTATGCAGACCTCATTATTTATCCTCCACATCCTCCAATAGCTCTCACTCCCCCACCTTAGCCTATAGACCCCATTTTTTATCCTACTCCTCTTCTGCAACTTCCTGCTTATTGCAAGTTGTATTTTGATAATCCTCAATATCATATAGTTGCATATGGGTGGTATATTGTATAGGAAATACAGTTCATCATCAACAGTTAGAGGTAGAGCATCATAGGGTCACTGTACAGGATATTATAGATAGATCATCTCGAGTACCATTACCTATAGATGAGGTGATGACAGTTGGACATAGTATCAACCATTTTTTAATTTGTCCATCCAGACTTCTGTGACTTATTACCATAGAGGTATGTATGTTATATCTTATATTTTATTTTTTTATTAAAGTTGTTTTAACATTTTAAAACTAATATATTTTTCTATTTATTTTTATAGGAATACTTCAAAGGTAAAGAAATATTGTATAGAAAACAACAAAGACAAATGGATATGACATCAGAAATAGATTATAGTAGTCTTGATAGATTTTCAAGATATTAAAATTTGTTGTTGGATAATTATAAGTTTACAATAGAATATCATGTTTGTGGACGTGAAATAAATATGGGAATTCTGAAAAATGATATCATGGAGCTTGTTACTGGAGATAAGTTGGGCTTCAATGTGGTGAATTTTTTTTCCGTGTAAGTCTTAACACCTTTTACCTGCGTTATATTTATTAAAAATGTATACTTATGTATATTTTGTATTAGTTATCTTTATAAGATATGTGAGAAGAACGAGCAGACATATGTATATGGATTCATGGACCTGCATTTGATTTCCTCTGAAGCACATTCAATGGATAAGGAACAAAGAATTCTTTATATTGCTAAAAGATTTGAACAGAATATAATCACATAGTTTTGGATGATTCCTTTTTGTGAGAGGTATGAAACATATCTCTGGAAAAGATTTAATTATATTTTATCATAAAAAAATCACTAACCTTAAATTTTCTTTTATCAGTGATCATTGGATGTTAGGTATTTTTTGGCCAAGGGAGAACACACTTTATTGGATATTCTTTGTCCATGGAAATGTACAGGAAAGTTTTAAGAATATCGTGGAAAAGTAAGTTTCAATTTCTTAATAGTTTTATATATTATAATGAATTTTAAATTTATTCCATTCATATTATTTTCTAAGAAGGGATGGGTCTACTTTCAAAAAAAACACAAAGAAAAGGATTGGCAAGATCAAATATGTAAAAGTAAAGGTAAATATCCTTTTATAATTTTTACTTTTTGATGTTTTCATAAAAATAATATTTTGAATTTACACGCATTTAAACAAAATTGTCATGAACAGTAAGTCTTCATCAAATGCGGATATTATATGTTAAGATTTATGTATGAAATAATTACAACTGGAACACTTATGCACTTTGACCTGGTAATATTTCCTTTTAAAATTTTCCATAATATTTCATTTGATTTATTCATTATACATCTTAACTACTATCCTTTTACTTTGAACCTATTTGATGACCCTCAACCCTATAGTGATCAATATTTCAAATACTTATAAGTGGAATGGTCAAATTATTTTACAGGTTTGATTGGATTTTAGTTTGTTTGTAGTGTAAAATGTAATTTTGAATATTTTCATTATAATTGTGTATTTGGTAGTCATTTAGGTTGGATTTAGTTTTTTTAGTTGACATTGTAATTTTTGAATGTTATATATGTTAATGTTTAATTTTGGTCTACTTCTTGTTTTGGTATAGTTCTGATGGTTTTTCTAGTATGGATTCTGGTCTTGGGGGTGTCCAGGGGTGTGGGGGTATCCAGGGTGTCCATGGGGGTGGGAGGGTATCCAGGAGGGTGAGAGGCCTGTTCGGGGGAGTGGGGGTTGTCCATAGGGTGTCTAGGGGTGTGAGGGGGTGTCTAGTGGGGTGGGAGGGTTTCTAGGGGTGTGGGAGGGTTGTCTAGTGGGGTGGGGGTGTCCAGGGTGTCCATAGGGGGTGAGAGGGTGTCCAGGAGGGTGAGAGGGTTGTCTAAGGGAGTGGGGGGGGGGGATGTCCAGGGGGTTTCTAGGGGGTGTGTGGTGTCCAATGGGGTGGGGGTGTCTAGGGTGTCCATGGGGGTGGGAGGGTGTCCAAGAGGGTGGTAGGGCTATCCAGGGGAGTGGGGGTTGTCCAATAATGGGGGGGGGGGGCTATCCAGGGGGTGTCTAGGGGTGTGGGGGGTGTCCAGGGGTGGGGGTTTCTAGGGGTGTGGGAGGGATTTCAAGTGGGGTGGGGGTGTCCAAGAGGGTAGGGGGGGGCTATCCCGAGGGCTGGGGGCTATCCAGGAGGGTGGGGGTGTCCAGTGGGGTGGGGGGTTCCAAGGGTGTGGGAGGGTTGTCCAATGGGGTGGGGGTGTCTGGGGTGTCCATGGGGGTGGGAGGGTGTCCAGGATGGTGGGGGGAAATCTAAGAGGGTGGGGGGCTGTCCGTGGGGTGTCCATGGGTGTAGGGGGTGTCTAGTGGGGTGGGGGTTTCCAGGGGTGTGGTAGGGTTGTCCAGTGGGGTGGGGTGTTCAGAGTGTCCATGGGGTGGGAGGGTGTCCAGGAGGGTGGGAGGGATGTCTAGGGGAGTGGGGGAACTGTCCAGGGGGGGGACTGTCCAGGGGTGTGGTAGGGTTGTCCAGTGGGGGTGGGGTGTTCAGAGTGTCCCATGGGGGGTGGGAGGGTGTCCAAAAGGGTGGGAGGGCTGTCTAGGGGAGTGGGGGGGCTGTCCAGGAGGGGGGGCTGTCCTGGGGGTATCCAGAGGTGTGGGGGTATCTAGTGGGGTGGGGGGTTTCCAAGGGTGTGGTAGGGTTGTCCAGTGGGGTGGGGGTGTATGGGTGTCCATGGGGGTGGAAGGGTGTCCAGGAGGTTGGGAGGGTTGTCGAGGGGGGTGGGGTTGTCCAGGGGTGTGGGGGGGTGTCTAGTGGGGTGGGGGGGTTCCAGGGGTGCGGGAGGGATGTCTAGTTGGTTGGGGTTGTACAGGGTGTTCATGGGTGTGGGAGGGTGTCCAGGAAGGTCGGAGGGTTGTCCAGGGGAGTGGGGGACTGTCTAGGAGTTGTGGGGGTGTCTAGGGGGTATTCCGGGATGTGGGGTGTTCAGTGGGGTGGGGGGTTTTTTAGGGGTGTGGGAGGTTTGTCTGGTGGTGTGGGGGTTTCTGGGGTTTCCATGGGGCTAGGAGGGTGTCCAGGAGGGTGGGGGCTGTTTAGGGGGTGTCTAGGGGTGTGGGGGTGTTCATTATGGTGGGGGGTTTACATGGGTGTGGGGAGGGTTGTCTAGTGGTCTGGGGGTGTACAGGGTGTCAATGGGGGTGGGAGGGTGTCCAAGAGGGTGGGAGGGTTGTCCAGGGGAGTGGGTGGTTGTCTAGGAGAGGGGTTGTCCATGGGGTATCTAGGGATGAGGGGGTTTCCAGGGGGTGGTAGGTTTTTCTAGTGGGGTGGGGGGTGTCAGGGGGTGTCTATGGGGGTACGAGGGTGTCTAGGAGGGTGAGGGGCTATCCAGGAGGGTGGGGGGGAGGCTGTCCAGGGGGTTTCCATGGGTGTGGGGGTGTCTAGTGGGGAGGGGGTTCCAAGGGTGCGGGAGGGTTGTCCAGTGGGGTGGGAGTCTTCAGGGTGTTCATGGGGGTTATAGGGGTGTCCATGAGGGTGGGAGGGCTATACAGGGGGAGTGTGGGCTATCCAGGAGGGGTGGGGGTGTCTAGGGTGTCCATGGGGGTGGGAGGGTGTCCTGGAGGGTGGGTGGGCTGTCCAGGGGTGGGGGTTATCTAGGAGGGTGGGGGCTGTCCAGGGGGTGTCCAGGGGGTGTGGGGGGTGTCCAGTGGGGTGGGGGGGGTTCTAGGGGTGTGGGAGGGCTTTTTAGTGTGGTGGAGATGTCTAGGGTGTCCATCGGGGTGGGAGGGTTTTCCAGGAGGGTTGGAGGGCTATCGAGGGGAGTAGGGGCTGTCTAGGAATGGTGAGGGGGTCCAGGGGTGTGGGAGGGTTGTCCAGTGGGGTGGCGGTGTCCAGGGGTGTCCATGGGGGTGGGAGGGTTTCCAGGAGGGTGGGAGGGTTGTCCAAGTGTGTGGGGGTGTCCAGTGGGGTGGGGGTTTCCAGGGGTGTGGGAGGGATATTCAGTGGGGTGGGGGGGTTTCCAGGTTGTCCATAGGGGTGGGAGCGTGTCCAGGAGGGTGGGAGGGTTGTCTAGGGGAGTGGGGGTATACAGGGTTTCCATGGGGGTGGGAGAGTTTCCAGGAGGATGGGGGCTATCCAGGAGGGTGGGGGCTATTCAGGGGTGTGGGGGGTGTCCAGTGGGGTGGGGGTCCAGGGGTGTGGGAGGGTTTTCCAGTGGGGTGGGCTGGTTTTGGTCTGGTTTTGGTCTAGTTTAGGTCTAGTTTTGTTATGTTTTTTGTCTATTTCAGGTTTTCCTTTTTAGGGCATAGTTGTGGTTGAATGGTTTTATTAAAAAAATTGGTTTTTTTACATTGGTTATTTTATAACTGACATAAAAATATTCATGTTTATGGGTTTTAACATCGATTATTTGAAATTTGACGTAATAAATGGAATGAAAATAGGTTTTTACGTCATTTATTTGATAACTGATGTAATAAATGGAATGAAAAAGGTTTTGGTGTCAGTTAATTAATAACCAATGTAGTATATATATTTTCACGTCAGTTATTATTTAACCAATGTGAAAATTCTTGGAAGACTGGTTTATAACATCAGTTATGAACATAACCGACATGATAAACTCTTTGGAGGCACAATTTATTACATCGGTTATTCTATAACAGACGTAAAAAGGTAGATACCACATCAATTATTTAAAAACCTTCGTAATAAACTATGACTCCGAATCATTTTCCACGTCAGTTTTTGATGAACCGATGTGAAAACACTTCATATTATTTGTTTTTACGTCGGTTTTAAAATAACCACCATAAAAAAATATTTATAACATCTCATGTAATAACATCATCCAAAAGTAGACGTAAAAAATAAAAAATAATCGTCCTAAAAAACATTTTCTTCACTATCACTACTTTGTGGAGAAATTAAATTGGAATCATAACCAATATAGGTTCCCTCTAAGTGAAACTATTTTTTTAAAAAAAAATAGATTTGTATAATCTAAATTATATTAATAACAAAGGTGTTATAACATTATATATAAATAATTATCATAGTTATGAGGATATGATGATTATTTATCTTCTCTATCATATCCTGAAAGTTATGGATACTGATATTGTGGGTTTTACACTGGTTGATAAATATTCTCTCATGACATTTATAGGGAAACTTTTTAAGGGAATGTCAAAGTGAAAGAAGTTAAACTATACATTTGGAGGGAAAAGTTTGAATATATTATAATGGATGATGATGTTACTATAGATTAATATTTTATAAGGGTGAATGAGATTGTCAAAAACATAAAATATTTTAGAGATATATTATAATATTTTAGTATTTTTGAGAAAATAATGAGAAATTTATTTTACAGGTTTGATCCTAGAATTTCTCCTTTGGATGAAAGGTAAATTTATCTCTTTATGAGTTACATAATATACTTGTTAACTATGAAATGAATAAATCTTCAATTTTTAAGAATACAATCAAGGATAATATATAATTAAAATATATAAAAAATATCAAGCTCAAAGGAATGAATATTGACGAATTCTCAGAATATAAATACAATGAATAAATATATGAAGTTCATGAAAGAATCATATCACTTATTTCAAATAACTTTAGGATGGTGAGAGGAAAATACTAAGGTAATATTCATCTAAAGTTCTTTAATTTTGGTGTAATTATGAATCTTGTAGTTGAATTTATAATGATAAGAAAGAAGAATATTAAGAAACATAATAAATCAGTGAGTTGAAAGATGAAGGCACCACTAAAAACACAAAACCTTTATATTTCATGTTAAATAACATTATGTGACTTCAAATAGTGATGGGGAGGATTAAGATATCTGAATTTATTATATGTTGAAATTGAACTGGAAGCCTGTCTTAAGAGAAAAAAGAAGCTACATAAAAGGGTCCAACTGCTTGATAATGAGAGATAAGGTTATGATTAACTACAAAAAATAAGAATGAATACATTAAAGAAATATGAATCTCAATTTTACTATTTCATAATAATATTAAATGTTGAAAGATATTGGAATAAAATTTATTACAAAGGAAGTGGATCTGAGTAAGAAAAAATATAAGTGTCTTAAAAATGAAAATACCTTGAAAGTGATGAAATAATATTACATCAAATTTATAAATGTTCTAGTTGAATCAAAAAATATACTATGAAATATAACCCAATGAATAAGGTTATAATTATTACTATTTATTCCAAAGTTACCAAATCCTAATAATATAGGGCCTAAAACCAAAACTACATTTTTTGGGTAGCCAAAATTCATGATAAATTTTCTCTTATATCAAGGAGGGTTAGGGGTAATTTTAGAAGAGATATTTCTATAAGATAAATTCAACATGATGTTTTGAATTCACCTAGATAGTAATAATATTTTCATAGATAGAATTATCATTCTTATAGAATATCATGTTTTAATGGAAAATTTTGTTAGTATGGAGTCTTTGGTCATAAAGATTATTTTTTTATGGTATAACATGTAATTATCATGGATTAATAGAATTTGATAATTGAAGGGGTATTTAAAATAAAAAAGAGGAATAATTTTGAGAAAAATAAATCTATAAACTAAAATTTATCTATATTTTCTACTCAGAATACATGTTATTAATTGGATGAAATTTTTAGAAGGTGTAACCAAGAAGGTCACTATTCTAAAGAATGTATGAAAAATATTCTAGCATAAATACTTTATCTTTTTAGAGATAATATGGTTTAGAGAAGTGATATAGAAGAAAAGTCACTTCTTATTGAGGTGGTTCTTAAAGAAATACAAAGAATAAATCCATGGATAGTTGATAGTGGATGTTCATCTCACATGTTAAGAGAAAAAAAACATGAAAACATTTAATAACATGATATAGGTTAAATATATTTTGGGAATGAGAGATCTTTTAAGATCATAAATATTGGATTTATATGATTGAGGCTTAGAACTAAAGTCTAAAGATATTATATTTGTCAATGGACTCAGACATAATGTGTTTAGTTTTAGTCAAATATCTGATGATGGGAATTAATTCATTTGCAGGAGGAATTATATCATTTTTAAGTTCTTAATGGATAAAAAATGTTTCACAAAGGGTGAAATAATAAGTGGGGACCTATTCTATATTGAAATTCAGATGATACTTGTTATCTGATATAAAAATGGGAATAATTTGTTCCATTGAAGACTTATCTATCTCATTAAAAGAAGTTTGAGAATTATTTTAGGAGGATATTTCGTAATAATAATGACTCAACTGGAGAGTGAAAGATATTTTATTTAGGAAACATTTCAAAAAGAAAAAACGATACAAGAAACTCATAAAAAATTGAACATTTAGACCACTAGGCCACTTGAATTGATTTACTTAGATTTATGTGCTTAAATTTGATATCAATACTAAAAAGGTTATTATTATTTCACTATATTTATTAATTATTTTAAAATGATTACAAATTTGATGTTTATGATACACAAATAATGAGTAATGAATATGTTTAGAAACATTAGAAGAGATGTGGAGAAAGAGTTTGGAGTTTATATCAAGAAGTTGAGTGCTGAAAATTGAAGGGAGTTCACTAGAAATTAATTTTAATAATATATTGATAATAATAAAATCATTAATCAATATATTTATCTATATATAACTCATATAAATTGTGTTTTGAATAATAATAATATAATCATGGTTGATATGGGAAGAACCATTCTAGTAAAATTCAAGATTTCAAAAAATTTATGGAGATAAATTGTGAGTATAGTTTCGTACATTAAAAATAGGTTCTTATTGATTCCTTAGTAAAACAATATATATTATTAAATTTTATACAAGAATAATAATACTATGAAGTGCATAAAATTTTTTGGAAGCCCATGTATTATGAAGATCAAATATTCATATCTAGGAAAACTTGATGAGAAAATTAGGTGAGGAATATTCATGTGTAATTTATATAATGGAAGAGGATATAATTGTTGAGAAATAATGAAACATAAGTTTATATACTATTATCATGTAAAAATTATTGAAAATAAATCTAATTTTGGTGTGTAAAATGAATCAGTTTTTGAAAATATTGAAGAGGATAACATACTTAATTCTGAAAAAGTGAGTAAACAAGAAACTATAGATAAACTAGATCATGTTGATGTTTATTCCGATTGGAACATTAAGGATGATGGTGTTTCTGGAGATGATATATTAAAACATCAAAGTATGATAAATCATGTTGAAGAAAAAAATATAATTAGAAAACATAATAAACTAGTTTATACTTGAATAAGTTTGAGTCTCGATGACCAAACATCCTTTATCTATCAATTTTATCCATAATAAATTGATGAGTTAATTGAGAAAAAAATAATGGATAGTTTAAAATGGATATATAAGGATATAATTCATCCTTACAAGGGATCAAATAATTGATATCTTCACCAAGTCCATGTCCAATGTAATATTCAAGCATTTGAGGCCGAATATGCATGTTTAAACATCCCCTTTCACTTGATTCACTTTGGAATTCACCGTATTATATTCCATTCAATTTATAAAGGAGAAAAAATTAAAAAAAAACTCTTATGTATTACAATTTCAAATCAAAATCTAGTGTCCATGAATAAAGGGGGACAAATAAGTGAGTTGATTAAAGAGGAGATCATCAAAATGACTTGTTCATGATTTGCTTATCATTTATAGATGGAAATATAAAAAAATTAATTTATAAAATAGTGTTTTATTGGGACATTTCTATTTGAAAAAGTTTTTTATTTGTTAAAATTTGGTGTGAGTTGTTAAATTTTTCAATAAATCCAAAGAAAGGGATTGAGAAACCCATGGAATTATTGAAGGTATGGTGTTTTTATTATCAAACATGAGTGAATATCATTGGAAGTATTTGATATTTTTTTTGGAGTTTTAGCATTTATAGATTGCTTGAGGATGTTTGAAGAGGATTTAGGATGATTTGAAAAATTTATAAAATTTGGAGTTGGAGCTAAACATTGAAAAAACACATGCTAGGTGTAATGTTTTATTAGAAACAAAATTTTAGAAAATCACTTGATCTAACTACAATAAATATGAGTCTTAGGATAATATGTAAAAAATCACTCGAAGTTGAAGCTAAAGAATTGGAAAGTCTCTAAGAGTTCACACTGTGGTATGTAATATATTTCATATGGTATATAAGGTTTTCCTAATGATAAGTGATATATCCCAAGTAATACTATAAATTTGGAAAATTTAGATCATATTATGATACATAAGATATTTGGATCATATGTAATATATACCTTATGATATATATGATATTATAGAGCTAGAAATTGGAAAAGACATGAGTTTCATAGTTATTGTAACACCCTGACTCTAGTAACCTAGATACAATGGTTATTTTAATATATTGGAACAAAATATATGGGATCACATCTTCAAGGATTGAATATTTTATTAGTATTCAGAGACTATATACATATATATATCTCACAATATATTTTAAAACATAAAATAAAACGTAAAAATTATAGTGAGGACTTTATTATTTCTTCTAGTAAATCCCTGAAATCATTCATAGATCCATTCTTAGTAACCCATGGAAAGGAAAAAAAATAAAGGTTGAGATCAGATGCTTAGTAATGGAAAGCATGCAAAGGAAGTTGTCAGAGGATAAATAAAGCATGAATAATACGGAAGAGACAAATAATAATCAAATATTCCATATAAATAATATCATAAAAGAGGACTAAATCCAAGGATAGAAACAATTGGTTACAAAATGAAAGATTCATAAGGTTCAAAGTCATAATATTACCTTCAAGGAAATGTTCCAAAACATTATACATAAATAGGTATGTCATGCACCAAATACCAAAACCTATTTTTCTCAAGAGACTTGATAATGCATAGAGGGGCTATAATAGGACTCTCTTATATCTAACAAAATACAATAAATTCATTATATTAAATGGGTGAATAACATTTCAATATTTCATAAACATAAGAATTTTTATTGAAAAACTAGCACACAAAATGATAATATTTTCCCTAATAAATATATATAACAATATAATCATAATCCATCCATATAAATAAGATATATGATAACATTATATTATATCTCTAGTAAAGTATAATATTAATTAAATTTTACTTTCATAGATGAAAATACTTTTAAAATATCACTAAAATATTTCTTGAGGAAAATACCCTTTTCATTTTAAAATCAATTGCTTAAAATCTAAAAAAAAATCAGAATATTATGAAAAATATTTTCTTTAAAAATAACCACAAAAAAATTATAAATTCATAATAAATTAAAATAATATTCATGATGGTGAGAAAATTCATTCATGGGGTAAGCATTAAAAAAATATTTTATTCAAACCTTTGGTACAAAGTATTTCATTTGGAAAATAATAAGAATATTCCTTTAAAAAAATTATTAAAATTTAAACATGGGTAGAAATTTCTTTAATAAATCATTTTAGAGTATAAAAAACATTCTTGATAAAATTTTAAATAAAATATGGACATGGAAGAAAAATATTCCTGGTCAAATTAAAAAAAGGTAGTTTTCCGTAAAAACGTTCATTTGGCCTTTTTTAGTACAACGATGGTAAAAAAGAAACTAATACATAAAAACCCAATAAATAACCATAGTAGAATAAATTATATGGTGTTTAGTATTGAAAATATCATATAATTTATCTAATGGAAACTTAAACATAAACAATACCTAATAAGGATGAAATTGTGAACTAAACATTTACCTTAGGTCTGACTTGCTTTGTAAATGATTTTAACCACATTTATAGTAAATTTAGATTTATTTTATTTATATAAAAAATATATACATAATTATAACATCATGTATGATCCTATTATAATATTCCAAGACCTTTTTATTAATAATTATTTATTAAAATTATCATTTATGAGTGTCAATAGTTCAGTTTTTCAGGTAAGTTTTGGTTCAGTAGTTTTGGTCCTTGCATATTTATCATGGTTACATAATTTCTAAACTTTTAATAATTATATAAGTATCATATATATATATATATATATATATTATACATATTTAGATCCAACCATGAAAGGCGGATATGAAAAATGAATCACATCGCTTCATGGAGGTGGTAGTCCACACATACACATGAGCGACATTATCATTTTTTAATGGGTTAAAGGGTAAGAAGGTAAATGATATATTATATTTAAATAAAAAAATTATTTTATAAATATCATATATATTAATTAGTTCTATATTTATAACCATCCAAGTAAATTGGTTATGAAAATCAAACTAAACCGTTGCATGGAGATGGTAGGTCATTCGTACGCACGAGCGATGTGTTCATTATTGTAGGATTTAAAATAGGTGTAAAATGTTTGTATCATAATCAAAATAAAATATTAGTATATTTATTATACTATATTAATTATTTTTTATGGATATAGCCAATTCATAATTAGTATAATAAGAAGTAAAATTTGAAGGAGTTGGTAAAGATGATTACCTATTCTTTGAGATGCCTCATTTGGGTTACACATAAATCCTTCTTAGGATAGTCATAGAATAAGAACACAAGATCAATAATTAAGAGGATGAAATAAGGAAGTTTTTTGGGTTGGTATTGGCCAATCTAAATTGCTCAAATTGTTTGAATAAGTGCGGAGAATAGGTTCCCTTTTATTAGTGTGGGGAGGTACACACATGGAATTACTTAAAATATTTAAATAATATAAATAAATTTTTATGTGAATGTGGAAAAAATTATAGTAAGATTTAAACATGTGTAAGTGTAATTTATACAATTTTAATATTCATTTTTACCCTTATCTCTTTTTTTAACCCCCCCCCCCCCCCCCCCATTAACCTGTTTTAACCCTAATTGTGGTAACAAATTTTTACTATTTTTACAATTCATTATGATAAAAAATTATGTTGAAATTATTACCAAATATTAATTATAATTATTATAAATAGAGAATAAATTCTATAATATCCAATTTCTATAAGTGGTAGGAATTAATTTTAATATAAGTGTGTAAAATACAAAAAAAAAATAGAAAAATGTTAGTTTTAATCATAAAAAGATTATTGAACTAAACCAAAACTGAAATTAACCTTGTATATACTTTATTGAGTGAAAATAACTAAAAAGGTTTTTATTTGAATAAAAGCATAATTCAGATTTCCAAAATATTAATCATATATTTCTAAGTGAAACATTATATATTTATATTAATTATATTAATTATTTAATATATATTTGTTTTATAAAAAATCATAAAATTTCAACTCATTTTAATATCATTATAATGTCATAAAAGTGACAATTTTTTTAAAATCAGTATTTTGACTATTCACAAAAAGAATCACCTATTTTTTAAAAATCCCAAAAAATCACCCTAAGATAATTTTCACGTACTAAATTAAAATATATATTTCAATTAATAAAATTAAACTTATAAAAAATTAAAATTTAGGTTGTAACTACATTCTTATATAAAACTATGTTCATCATAATATTTCTTCTTTAGAAAGAAAAGATTATTATAATTGAAGCTTGAGTGTTATAGTTATATGTGATAGTAAGTTTCTAACTATATAAAGTTTATCATAGAGTGATATGTAAGGTAAATTAGAATTATCTATCCACTGTGATACATAAAGGTACATTTCTCGGTACATATAAGCTATCACAATAGGATACATAAAATTATTTTGAGGGAAAGTGATTTGACAAAGTACCAGAGCTGCAATTTGATATGTAAGAGTTAATAGGAGGATATTTAAGGGTTCATGAGGCATAAATAATATATTTTTTTCAATGCATTCATAAATATAGAAAATATAAAAACATTATTTTGATGCGTAAGATATTTTAGAGTGCTTTTTGAAATACGGAAAAGGAAAAAACCATGCTATGATGTGTAAGAGAACCTATTTATTATATAAAGGTTAACAGTTTAGGGGAATGTAAAATATATAGATATTAAAATTATATATTGTTGATTTATTATTCAATCGATTAAATATCATGATATTAGTTATTAATCTAATATTAAATTTGAGTCAAAACTTTAATTAATTGAGAATAAATTGAGAAGATCGCTGCTTTATAATTTGATTATTTTTAAATATAAGGATTTAAATATCACTAATGATGATTAAATGAAATGGTGGGTATTTTTCATATACTAGTCAAGAATTGAGATTATAATTAAGCCACATATCATGCAATTTCTATATTAAAATGTTGAAATAATATTTATGTGATTATGATAATAAAATAGTGAAGAATAAGAAGAAATGAATTTGTTGATAGTATATGAAAAAACTGATACTACATTTTTCTGAATATCCTATGTATCAAAGATAGAGAATATGGAGAAACTGATATAATAATATTCCTAAATATCCATTTTAATTAAAAATAATAATAATAAGAGATGAAATATTATGTGGTATTGCTACTTCATACCCCTTTATCATTGAAATTATAAGAGAAAATAGAATGATAAGAAGAAAGAAGAAGAGAAGAGTTTATTAGGGATAGCACTATTTTTGTCGTGTACATAATTTGTGTGTCATGAATCTTAAATATGAAGATTTATTTTGTGTTGAGATGCATAGATTTACATACATGCTATTATAGAAGATAATATCTTGGTTTTCAAAGACTCTTATTAAAGAAGGAGATCTCACTCATTGATATGGTGACATTAAGAGAAAAGAAGTAGATCTTGGTCAGGGGGTTTGAAAGGATCCATTGTATATTTCTAACACCCACAGGTTTTATAAATAAATTAAATTCGTGAAATACTAAGTCTCTATGAAACAAAAAAAATTTAAGGAGATAATTAAAAATTAGCCGTTAAAACATAATATTTCTGCTTCGATGTTTTGAATTTCAGAAACTGATCATCTACAATTGTGATTAGAAAGTTATTTGGAGTCTGATGGAACCAACTTGATTTTTAGTAAAGAGTAGAATAACCTTATGAATAGTAATATGAACCAAATGGATACTAAATTTTATTATTATTTTATGGACTTAAGGCTTTAAGATAACGACATCTTGATTATTTTTTTCAAGGCGTTAAAAAAGAGTTATAGTTTTAAAATTGTTGTTTTTTGAATAAAGTATGATTTTATTTAAAAATTAAATTAATCATATTTAGAAAATTATTTTCTAAAAATAGAGTTCATTTTTTAATTCTAAACATTTAAAAATGGTTAGGGTGAATTTTTTGTATTTTTCTAAAATTCTTGATTTTTTTATGAATAGTGAAATACGATAAAATACCGTATACACAAATTATCAGTTAAATACAATATTTTTGACATCATCACTAATTTAAGCCCATTTTTTTGAACTCAAATGATTTCTTTACTATTTTTATCACAATAATAAATACTATTCATAGTCTTGGACAGAGATATTAAAATAATGATTAAAATAATGTAAAATCCCTCCTCTCCTCCACTATAAATACCACCCTCATTACCCTCTTCCTATAATACATCTCAAGCCTTGAGAATTTTATAAGTTCTAACAAAACCCCTCCCCAAGTATCATCCCCATGTCCAAGACCTACTGTTCTCACCAAAAGGAAAAAACCAAAGTCCTTAAGGAGGATCTCAAGGAGAATAGATCAAGAGGTAATAATCCTCTTCCATTTTAATGTGTTTTGTTTTCAATTCCTTTATTTTCTTATACTCTCTTCCCCTCCCATTATCTAGGAGGTATGAAATCTCCAAAATATTATATATTCTGTATTTTATTATTTTTATGTAAAAAATCATCATCTTTCTTCCCCTACTCTTCCTCTTATTCTAAAAATAAATAAAAACATTGTTCGTAAAGTGTCATTCACCAAAGTTGTGGACGATGTGCTTTCAATTTCCATTAATTCCTTAAAAGATAATAATAAAAACCTTTTAATGGTTGAAACATAATTTAAATTTTATTATTTATCCTCTTTTATGTTATGGAATGAAATTATATTCATGAAATTAAATTATATAATGAAACAAGTTCATGATTATCGAGGAACCGCTAAAAATGATCTAAAAATATCATTAATGTTTTATCTAATGATTCATCATCATATATGATAACAAAATGTTTTTTGGTGTCATTATATATTCTTTAAACATATTAATACCATTTCATTCCACTTCTTGAATTTCATTTCCATACGACAAGAAAATCAAATGCAAACCGGCCATGTAAATCATGTAAAGAACGCACCCGAAACAATGAAAGAAAAAAATACTAATAATTAAAGGGTGAAATGATGTTATTAAATGATCATATAAGCTATTATAAACATGAAAAAGTTTCTTTAAAATATTAATAACACTATTTTAACCATTATATAGGATTTTTAAACATGTTTTTAGTAAGACAAACCTGAGGTAAGGGAATTCTTAACCCAATTTCCATTCTTTGGGTTAACCTACTACTTCATTAATTATGTGGTATTAGAATTGATTGTGAGATTAATTTTGTTTATATTATGTTGAATTATTTTTATTTATAGTTTATAAACATATTAAATCCACTCTATTAATTCTCACTTCAATTATATGATATTTGTAAGGGGGATTTCTTTTAAAATTCTCTTTTAAATTATGTTTTACAAAATTTGAAAGCAATGTTTTTATATAATTATTCATGTTTTGTGATTATTTTCTAGTTCATGGGAATTATTTATGATTAAGTTTGGGAACTATATCTCCTTCCAATGCATTGGGTATGTGTAAGTTAGATTTCGGTCGTATGGCTACTCCAAGTGTAACTACGATGGTTGCACAATAAGGTAGCAGTGAGGGTTACATTGTAAGGTAGCTGTGAGCATTAAAAAAATATAAGGTGGATGAGAGGGTTACAAAATTATTAAATTAATTCCCCAATATACCTTTATGGTTGTATTTATGTTCTATATGTTTTGTGAAAGTCTTGTGGAAATCTCAAGTTTCACAAAGTAGGTTTATATGGGTGACAAGTATGTCTTTTTTGAAAATGATTTCATATGTTACAAGTATTCATGGAATAATGTTTTATTTCCTTATTTTTATATCCCTTACTAAGATTTTTGTTCTCATCCCAAGTTTTTAAATGATTTTCACATGTTATAAGTCTGTGTAAGGAAAATAAGGAATCCAAGTTAAATGTCATGAAGATTTTTCAAAGAAAACATGTTTTATTTGAAAAGTATTATATTTTGGAAGAAAAGGATATTGTTTTTATGGTATCTACTCTCTTTAAATGTGTAATGTTATGTAGGTGTTATATCCTAATTCTAAAAAAATATAAACTTGAAAATATCTTCAATGTGAAAGTAAGTGAGTTCTTGACTAAAATTCAAGATTATGTAATGTAATAAGGTCGAGTCCTTATAGTTGGTATCAGAGGATGGTTTAAATAACTTTAGGGTTAGGATGATGTTAATAGAATAATATAAATGATTTTTATTCTATGGTTAATTTGAAATGTTATATAATTTAAATATTATCATGTTTCTTTGACTAAGATATGTTTGTTCATAATGGTTTTCCGTAGAAGAAACCGGGAAGCAAAAGTGGAAAGGCACTAACGGAACAATATTCATCCAAATCTATAGCCTAGAATGGTAGGGATTGTAACTGAGTAGTTTGTGAAAGTAATGTATTATCTAATGAAGGAAATAAATGGTGGTGGAATCCATTCAGGATAACAAACAGATCTACCACAAAGGAACATGACGATAGTGAAACATTTTATGAGGAAACACCCTCCTACATTCAGTGGATTTTCTGACCCTATAGCGGCTAAAGGATGGATTAAATCCCTTGAAAAGATATTTGATGTTATGGGAATTTCTGATAATCAAAAGTTAAGTCTTAACATTTATCATTTTAAAGGTTAAGTTGATTAGTGGTGGTCAATGGTCAAGAATATAATGGATAGAGAGGAGATTTATGCCTTAGAGTGGGATGAATTTAAAAGTATTTTCCTTGAAAAATATTTTACAAAGGTGGTTCGACCTAGGATGGAGAATAAATTCCTTGAATTTGAGAATAGTTAGGAAGATTTAGTGATCGTATATAAAGCGAACTTCACATGAATGTTGAGGTATTCTCCAAATCTTATTCTAGATCTTGATAGAAAAATCAACTATTTTTACTTAGGATTGAAGACAAGGTATCGAAGGGAATTGAACTCCCATGAATTAAAAAGTTATGAGAAACTTGTATGATATGCTCAGAGGGTAGAAATGTATTTTTTTTATGATATTGTGCACTTGGAAAACAAGGAGAAGAAGAGGTCCATATGGAAAAGCGATGGGTAAGAATCAATCAAAGAAATATGATAGTAAGAAAGTCCAGTTTATAGTTTGTGAAAAGTGTAGAAAAAACATCATGGGGATTGCCTTACTAAACCCTAGAAGTGTTTTTGATATGGTAAGTTTAGACATATGTCCTAGGATTGTAATGAAAATTATCCTAAGACTAATCCTGATAAGAAAACAATAAAGTGTTTTAAATGTGGTGAGATGGGTCAATATGCAAATGTCTGCCCAAAAAGGATCTGAATGATGCAAAGAATCCAAACTATAAGCAGAAAGGTGTAGTGAGATCCTTTGTGACTACATTAGTAAATGTTGGGAAATCTAATGAATTTATATCAGGTACCTTTTTTTACTCATCTTTTTCTAATGTTTTGTTTGATATGGGGTATACACATTCCTTTATTTCTAAGAAATTTGCTGGTAAATTGGAAATATCACCACAAAAAATGAGACCAGAACTTATTATTAAAACACTAGAGGGAAATATTACAGTAAAGGGGAATTATAAGAATCTTTCTATTGTGGTCTGCGGAAATAATTTACCTGCAAACCTTGTTGTTTTTCCCAATAGTATATTTTGATGTCATTCTGAGTATGGATTGGATATCTATTTATCATGGTAAGATTGATTGTAGAGATAAAGAAGTTGTTTTTCATAAAGAGTTTTAGTTTTTATACAAGAATGAACCCATATAATTGATAACATATCAGGAATCTAAGAAACTATTAAAATATGGAAATGAAATTTATCTTTCTCATATTGTTGAAAATAAGGGAATTCTTCAGATTAATCATGTACTATTGAAAAATGAATATCTTGATGTTTTTTCTGATGTGTTACCTAGTGTTATACGTGATGGGGAAGTTGAATTCGTAATTGACTTAGTTCCTGATGCTGATAAAATTTCAAAACACCTTATCGAATGGCTCAAATGGAACTTATTGAATTGAAAAGTCAGTATTAGGAGTTTCTTGATAAAGGATTCACTCATCCGAGCACTTCACCATGGGGTGCTCCTATTTTTTTGTTAAAAGGAAAGATGGTTCCATGAGACTTTTCATTGATTATTGATCATTGAAGAACATCACTATTAAAACAATTATCATTTCCCTTATATCGATGACTTGTTTGATTAGATTTTGGGAGATCATTAATTTTCCAAGATTGACTTGATATCTGGATACCATCAGCTAGAGGTGAAAGAAGATGACATCTTGAAAAAAACTTTTTATACTAGATATGGTCATTAGGAATTTTTTTTATTCCATTTGGGATTACTAATACACCTTCTATATTCATGGATCTTATGAATAGAATATTTCACGAGTTCTTGGATAATTTTTTGGTTGTGTTTATTGATAACATTCTGGTTTTTTTCTAATATTAAAGAGGAGCATGAAAAACATCTAAGGGTTGTTTTGAAAATCTTAAAGGAAAAGAAACTATATGAAAAATTCATAAAGTGTTATTTTTGGTTTAAACAAATTTATTTTCTTGGGAACATTATAAATAAGGATAGAATAATAGTTGATCATGCCAAAACAAAAGTGGTTGATGAATGGAAAAGACCTAAAAATGTTGCAGAGATTTGTAATATTCTTGAATTAGTAGGTTATTACTAATGGTTTGTTAAAAACTTTTCAAGATTATCTAGCCCGCTAACTAAGTTAACATGAAAAGGGGTTAAATTTATTTGGACAGAAGAATGTGATGCTTGTTTTTAGTAACTGAAGAAGATATTGTTGGATGCTCCAGTTTTGGCCTTGCCTTCCTGAAATTGTGATTTTTTCATCTATAGTGATTATTCATTTAAGGGGTGGTTATGTCTTGATTCATAATGATCATCTAATTGATTATGCATCAATACAACTAAAAACTCATTAGTTAAATTATCCCACACATTATTTGTAATTGGAAGCTATGTATTTTTCTTTGAAAATTTGGATGCATCATTTATACGGATCCAAATTTCAAATAAATACTGACCATAAAAGTTTCAAGTATATATTCACTTAGAAGGAATTAAACATGAGGAAAAGAAGATGGATTGAATTGATAAAATATTATGATTTCATTATCAATTACCATCTAAGAAAATAAAAAAAAGTAGTGGAGGATATGCTTCGAGCTTGTTCAATTGACTACCAGGGAAGTTAGGATCAACATCTTTCTTTAGTTGAGTTTTCTTATAATAACATTTTCCATTCCAATATATAAATTACACCTTTTGATGCATTGTATGGTAAGCGGTGTCTAACTCCATATTTTTTGGATGAATTCATGGAAGAAAAGTTGATTGGATAAGAATTAGTATAGGAAGTGGCTGAGAAAGTGAAGATGATCTAGAAACACATGAGAATAGCTCAAAGTAGGCGGAAAATTTATGCATACAATACAAATAAAGACTTTTATTTTGAGGTAGGTGATCATTTTTTTCTTAGAATCTCACCATGGAAAAGTGTTATGCGTTTTGGTAAGAAATGAAAGCTAAGTCCACAGTTCATGGGACCTTATGAAATTTTAGAGAAAGTTGGACCAGTCACATACCGAGTAGATTTGCCTCTAATTTTATATTAGGTAAACAATGTTTTTTATGTTTTTATTTTGAGAAAGTATGTGCCAGATTCTTCTCATGTCTTGAGCCCAAAATCATTTCTGCTGGAAGAGAACCTTTCTTATGAAGGGAAAGTTATCCAGATTCTTGATCGAAGAGAACAAGTATTGAGTAATAAGGTAATACACCAGGTAAAGGTTTCTTGAAGAAACCACATGGTTGAAGAAGCAACATGGGAATCTGAAAATGTTATGAGGGAAATGAATCCTCACTTATTTAGTAAGTTAAAAAATGAAAAAAAATTATGAGGATGAAATTTTCAGAAGGTATGGAGAATGTAACACCCTAAAGGTCAACAAATAAATAAAATTCATGAAATACTAAGACTCAATGAAACAAAAAAATTATGGATATAGTTATAAATTATTCATTAAAACATAATTTTTTTTCTTCTATGTTTTGAATTTTGAAAAACGGCGATCTACAATTGTGATCAGAATGTTATTTGGAGTCTGATGGAACTAACTTGATTTTTGGTGAATAGTAACAAACCCTTCTGAATAATAATATGAATATTAATATGACCCTAATTAATAGTAAATTTTATTATTATTTTATATTATTAAGGCTTTAATATAATGACATCTTGAATAATTTTTCAGGGTGATAAAAAAAGAGTTATAGTTTTAAAATTATTATTTTTTAAATAAAGTATGATTGTATTTAAAAATTAAATTAATCATATTTATAAAATTATTTTCAAAAAATGGAGTTCATTTTTGAATTCTACATATCAAAAAATGGTTATGGTGAATTTTTGGTATTTTTCTTAAATTCTTGAATTTCTGATGAATAGTGAAATACGGTAAAATACCGTATACAGAAATTATTAGTTAAATACACTATTTTTGACATCATAACTAATTTAATCCCAATTGTTTCAAACTCACAAGATCTTCTTACTATTTTTATCCTAATAATGATTACTATTCATATTCTTGGACAAAAATATTAAAATAATGTAAAATCCCTCCTCTCCTCCACTATAAATACCACACTCATTCCCCTCTTCCTCGCGCACATATCAAGCCTTGAACATTGTATAAGTTCTATCACATTACCTCCCCTAGTCTATTCCTCACATCCAAGACCTATTGGTATCATCAAAAGTTCAAAACCAAAGGCCTTAAGGAGGATATCAAGAAGAATAGATTAAGATGTAAGAATCCTCTTCCATTTTCATGTGTTTTCTTTTCAATTCCTTTATTTTCTTATACTCTCTTCACCTCACCTTATCCAAGAGGTATTAAATCTCCATAATATTATATATTATTTATGTTATCATGTTCATGAAAAAAAAATTATCATCTTTCTTCCTCTCCTCATCCTCTTATTCTGAAAATAAATAAAAACATCGTTTGTGATGTGTCGTTCACCGAAGTTGTGGATGATGTGCTTTCAATTTACATTACTTCCTTCAAATATGACCATAAAACCATTTTAATTGTTGAAACAGAATGTAAATTTTATTATTTAACCTATTTTATTTTTTTTAATGAACTTATATGCATGACATTAAATTATATAATGAAACATGTTTAGGATTATTTAGGAACCACCAAAAATGATCTAAACAAATATCATTAATTTTTTATCTAATGATTCATAATCATATATGATAACAAAATTATTTTTGGTACCATTATATATTATGGAAACATATTAATACCACTTCATTCCACTTCTGTAATTTCAATTCAATACGACAAGAAAATCAAATGCAAATCGGTCATGGAAATCATGTAAAGAACACACCTGAAACAATGAAAGGAACAAAATACTAATAATTAAAGGGTGAAATGATGTAATTAAATGCTCATATAAGGTTTTATAAACATGAAAAAGTTTCTTTAAAATACTAATAACACCCTTTTAACCATTATACAGGAGGTTTAAACAAGTTTGAAGTAAGACAAACCCAAGGTAAGGGAATTCTTAACCCAATTTCCATTCATTGGGTTAACCTTCTACTTCATTAATTATGTGGTATTAAAAAATTTTGTGTAATGAATTTTGTTTATATTATTTTGAATTATGATTATTTATAGTTTATATACATATTAAAACCACTCTATTAAGTCTCACATCAATTATATGATATTTGTAAGGGGATTTTCTTTTAAAATCCTCTTTTAAATTCTGTTTTACAAAATTCAAAGGCAATATTTTTATGAAATTGTTAATGTTGTGTGATTATGTTCTGGTTATTAGGAATTTTTTATGATTAATGGTGAGACTTATATCTCTCTCCAGTGAATTGTGTATGTTTATGTTGGAGGTCAGTCATATGGTTTTTCCAAGTGTAACCGCGATGGTTACATAATAAGGTAGTCGTGAGGGTTACATTGTAAGGTAGGCATGAGGGTTAAAAATTATAAGGTATATTAGAGGGTAACAATATTATGTAAGTAATTCCCCAAGACACCTTTATGGTTCTATTTATGATATTTATGTTTTGTGAAAATCTCATTTAAATCTCAAGTTTCACAAAGTATGTTTATATGGGTGACAAGTATGTATTTTTTGAAAATGGTTTCATATGTTACAAGTATTCATGGACTAATGTTTTATTTCCTTATTTTTATATCCTTTACTAAGTTTTTTGTGATCATACCAAGTTTTTAAATGATTTTCACATGTTATAATGATGTTTAATACAAATAAAGAATCCAAGTTAAATGTTATGAAGATTTTTTCAAAGAAAATATGTTTTATTTGAAAAGTTTTATATTTTGGAAGAAATGGATATTGTTTTTGTGGTTTCCACTCTGTATAAATGTGGAATGCTATGTATGTTTTATATCCTGATTCTCTAAAACTATAAACTTTAAAAGATCCTCAATGTGAAAGGAAGTGAGTTCTTGACTAAAATTCAAGATTATGTAATGTAATAAGGTCGGGTCTTTATAATGTTAGTGGAAGCTAGTACAAACAACCAATCAGGAGAATATAAACTCAAGTGAACTAGTATAAATAACCTTTTAGAGGAGAGTGATTTTCCAATGGATATGGATATTATCCATACCCTAAGCTTTCCTCCACAGTAAAAAATGACAGTGTAGGTTCTAGGTTAATTATAATACCTTCCCACCCATTGTAATCACTTTTATATTCTAGTGATAAAATATGGGTCTCATACTTGTCCTGAACCCAACAATGAGTAGTCACCCACATTGGGGTAGAACCTTGTAAAAAATATTTATCCACCTTTAATTTATTTATATCAATTGAAAATGGGTGAGGGTGGAATTAAAATAGAGTGTATCAAGATTTTAACTCGTCACAAAGGTTAATTTCATGGAAGAAATTGTAAAATGAGTATCAATGATTCACCCCTCCCCCCTCTTAGTGATACATCGCCAATTATCTGATCACTTCAATTGGAATAAAAGAAAATCTTGGTTCCCTCTATGTGATCCTATTATGTTTGAAGTTGGAGATGTAGAATCTAAATTCTGTCAATAGGAGAGGTGTCTAACATTTAGTGGAAATAATTATCATGGTATAAAGAATGGTATGATTACATTTATTCTCTCTCATGTTATAAAAGTTATAGATTGTTCAATAAAATGTTTTACACAATATAAGAAATATTCTCCCATTAAAATTGTAGATAAATAAAATTTGGAGGTTATAGGAAAATTCATGACGTCAATTTTTATTTCCTTTTCTAATAGAGTTTATACAAAAGTGATGTGACTCAAAACTACCAAAGATATATGGTATAATATTTTGAAGATTTTTTAAGGGAATGTGAATTTGAAAAATCTAAACAACATATTTGGAGGAAGTTTTTTTTAATATATTGGAATATCTAATGGTGAGAGTATGAATACAAATAGGGATTTTTTAGAGATATATTGGAAGATTCTATTATTTTCATGAAATTGATGATAAATTCCCAATACATGTTCAATGATAATATTTCTACTTTGGAAGAAAGGCTTGAATTTTCTCTTAATTAGTTATATAATACTCTTGTTAACTATGATATGAGGAGAGTTACATTATTTAAAAATAAAATCAAGAAGCATATGAAATTCAAATTTATGAAATATTTTATTCACAAAATAAATAAGAATAAATCATTACCTTAATATGAATATGATAAATAAATATATTAAGTGTATGAGAGAATAATTTCACTAATTTCAAAGAACCTTAGGAGAGGAAGATTAAAATACCATGGAAAAATTCCTCTAAAATTCTTTAATTTTCATGTAATAGGGAATCTTGTAGTTGATTATATAAAGAAGACAAATTTTGCAACTGGTATGATAAGAAAGACGAATATGAAGACTCATTAGATATTATTGAGTCATAAGATGAAGGTATAACTAAAAAACAAAAAACATCTATGGGTCATGTTAATGAAAATAAAGCCACTTCGATAATTTATGAGGAGGATGAAGAGAGATAAATTGAATATATGTTGAAAGGTGAACTTTAATCATGTCTTCAAGAAAACACAAAACTCAAGAAAAGTGTCAAAAAAATTGAGAAGGAGATATACTATTAAAATTAATTACTCAAGGATAATAATGAATGTATTAAATAAATTAATAATATAAAGGTTTAAATTATAGAACAAGATAAAATTTTGAAAGATATTGGTGTAACTTTTATTTCAAATAAAGAAGAATTTATTAATACAAAATCCATGTTTCTTAATATTGAAAATTACTTGAATAAAATTAAATAATATTATAAAAAAGTATATGATGTTCAGGCCAAATCATTAAAATCTCCTGGGAAATCTAGTCCATAGAAGAAGGTATAAATTTTTTATTATTATTTCAATATTACAAAATTTGTTTCACCTAATAATAATGGTCTTAAAACCAAAACCAAATTTCATGGTTTGATAAAAGTCATTAAAACTTTTCTCATATATAATGGGTATTTTGGGGTGAGTTTAGAAGATATATTTCCCCATGAAAAAAGAAAAATAAATTTTGTAATGCACTTAGATAGTAAGATTATTTTCATAGTCAAACTTATCCTTATTATAGAATATCATGTTTTCAAGGAAACTATTGGTTTAATGGAGTCTATCAGGATACAACTTATGTTTTATGGTATAATATTTCATTTATGTAGAGTTAGAAAAGGCTTGAATTAAGTGGGATATTTATAATGAAATGAGTAGAAATTATAAGAATAAGAAACTTGTGATCATAGATCTGAAAATATTTCTTAATAAAAATAGAAGTTATTTATTGTATGAAATATATGTAATTTGATGCTAATAGGTTCACTATACTAAATAATTTATGGAAAAAATTCTAAGAAAAACTCTTTAGGATATTAGAGGTAAGAAGGTTCAGAGAAGAGATAAAGTATATAAGTCACTTCCTATTGAGGTGGATCTTAAAGAAATAAAGAGAAGGGATACATGTATACTTTATCATGTTTTTTCATCTCATATAATAAGAGACACAAAAATATTGAAGAAAATTTAAGAACATGCTAAAGTGTAGTCAATTTTTGTAATGATATTTCTTTAAAGTTCAAAGGTATTTAGAAGGTTGAGATTAAGGATCAAAAACTGAAGACTAACGATTTTCTATTTTTTGATTGAATCATACATAAATTATTAAGTGTTAGTAAACTTTATGATGATGGGAATGAAGTTATTTTTAGGATGAATTCTTACATCATCAAGTGCTTAAAGGATGTAAAATTTATCACAAAGGGTGAAAGTACCAGTGGGAACCTATTATAAATTAAAAAAATTGGTGATGCTTATTATTTTAGATTAAAATATGAGAATTATTTTTTGGAGAAAATACTTGTAAATATTGTTCAAAGGAGTTTGAGTAAGATTTAAGGAATAGATATGGTAATATACTTTCTTTAACTGAAGAGTATAAGAGAGGATATTTGTGAAACATGTCAAAAATGAAAAATGATACAAGAATTCCACAAAAAGTGAACATTAATTATACAATTCCACTTGATTTCATTCAATAATATTTATATGGTAAAATGGTACGTCAATAATAAAGTGGTTATTATTATTTAATCACGTTTATTTATGATTTTATAGGAATTAATAAAGTTATGTTTATGAATAACAAATTGGAACTTTTGATGATGTTTAAAATATTCAAAAGAGATATTGAGAAAGTGTTGATATCAATAAGCTAAGAAATGATATTGGAAGGGAGTTTACTAGAAATTAATTTGAATCATATATTTTTAATCATGTAATCAAACATCAATATAGTGCTCTATATACACCTTAGTAAGATGGAGTTACAGAGAGAAGTAATAGAATCTTGCTTGATATTAGAAGAAATGTTCTAATAAAATTCAATATTTAAATATTTTTCTAGATATAATTTCTGATTATAGTTGTGAACATTCAAAATAGGTGCTTGTTGAGGCCGAAAATCCAACATGATTGCTTATGAAATATGGTATAAGAAGAATCCTATTATGATGTACATTATAGTTTTTTTAATTCCATGCCTTAAAAAGATCAATAATTCATATATGAGTATATTTTAGGAGAGATTTTAGGATGTAATATTTATGGTATATGTATCTAATGGTAGAGTATATAAGTTAGGGGTTTTGGGTGTTCATAAAATGAACATGGTAGTGGAAGAAACCCCATGTATGCCCAGTCTATCCTTGATGGTATCAATATGTAATGAAAATTATGAACATAAAAAATTCATACCTGAAGTGATATGTAATCCATATTTTACTCTTCATTATACACTTGAATAAGATCACATAAATAGAAGACAAAATCCTCCTACCTATTAGGGGATTACATCAGCCTAAGGCTCCATGTTTGTAACATGAGGATCCTAATTCTACAAAAGGAATGATAACACCTTCTTTGTACAAGAGTAATGATGAAACAAATACATAATTGAGTTTTGAATAAATTCCATGCATTGAGTAGTTACACTAACAAGGGAACCCACTCCCTTTTATAGTTCATGCTTGATCCTATTCGTTAAATGAAGAGCATTGATCATATCATGATATATTGGTACCCATTAGGTCACATTACTGTTGAAACATTTTAAATGGATTTACATGACTTAAATGAGACAAATATTTGATTTGTAGCTGATTAAACCATACAATGAGGATAGAGTCAAACTCATGTATCAAAATCTATAAGATCACACTACACTAGGAGAAATGCAGTCTTAGGTTTCATTTCATGAACACTAGACTATGTTGGAACTAACATATGATCAAAATTTATCTTAATGATACATTGGTAATGTATCCTTGAGCTCTAACTTAAGGATATATTGGAAAAAATGTATCCTAAAGGTCATGATATACATCACATGCATATCTTTTAGTAAAAAATCTCCCAATTGTACTAAAATACCATAAGGTATTTGTTCAAAACTTTAAAACTATTTATAAATCCATACAAAAATATTTTAAATATGGTTTGTGAAAATCTATTCATTTTGGAAAAAACACTTTGTACAAAACTAAATCCTTATTTAAAGGCCTAACTATGTGATCCTGTAGACCTTAGTAGAATTGAAAAAAAAATATGAAATCCATATTTCATATATATAAGTAGAGAGTGTCCTATTGAAAAGAATCTATACTACTCAAGATACCAAGGGGTTTGTTTTATATATAAATCATATGTATATCTATATATCCCTTTTTCCATGGCATTGAGTGACAACTAGACATATAATATTTCAATCTAATATAGGTCATATAATTATTTATTTATTCTCCAAAATAGAGTAATCAATTCGATGAATACATCACATTTCATTCATCTAACATACAGATATATCATATGTACCTCATTAAAGTAGTTGAACAAATCATATGTGACTCAACTAATCATGGCTATGAATTTCTTCATTCAAATTCAATCAAGGTCCAATATGTCTTAACTCATCATACAGGTGTACAAAACTCATCTTAGTTGTTCTCAAACTAATGAAATGATCAGTAACATACCCAACAACCCCTTGATTATCTAAGACTTAGTTCTTAAGAAAAAAAGGTATCAAATAATGAAGGTTAACATGCTCAGTATCTCACCAACCTCAGGTAAGAATTATTGATAATAAGAATACACCCCTAAGTATATCGATTATTGTATGACATTCCATGAGATATAATTTGGAGAGTAAACATAAGTAATAAGTATCTACTTATTAACTCATACATATATTCTTAATATCTCATATAAAATCATTTTTAATGTGTACAAGATTGTATTCATGCTAATATTACCATATCATCACAACCCATAATACTCTGTGTGATCTTTGATTAAGGATAACTAAAAGTCATACTTTGAGGGTATATTATCATTCTACCATTCATGTAAAGTAAATTGAAGCACACATGAATGAATGATAAATAGATATTTCCTTTTTTATAATAACATGATAAATTATAAAATTATTACATCAATATATTAATAATCATATAAGAGGATACTTTACATGACCATCATGATTCTTATATGCTAAGAGATTCAATAATAGATCCAAAAAAATCATCTATATCCACCCAATAGATCCTAACATTTCCCCTCTCAATGATCTCATATATAAGATAGTATTGTGAAGGATGTTTTTGGTACTTTGGTGATATTGGGGTTCCTTATCCTAATAAATATTTCCAATATTGTCCTAGTAATGATCAAAAATGATGCAAGGAACCACCTCTAGTTAATAGATGAAATTATTAATCCAAATAGATTTCTTCATAGCATATGATGAAATAATGCACTATGACTCTATTTTTGAGTCTTATATAGTGGATTTTTTGGAACTATTATAGATGATTTCACCACTGTTCAATAAAAATATGAAACTAGATTGAGATTTCAAATCATCTTTATTGTATTGTAAATATTCATCTGTGTAACAATTTTCAAAGAGATCTTCCTCTCCTCCAAAAATCAAGAACACATCCTTAATCCTTCTTAAGTACTTATGGATGTTCTTAACAACAATCCAATGGCTCTCACTATGACTAGATCGGTATATACTAGTTATGATTTGAGTATAGGTGACATAAGATTGAGTACAAAACATGGAATATAAGATATATTATATGGTGGATGCATAGATAACTCTATACATCCTTTCTAAATCCTTAGAGGGACCCAAAATTTTCTTGAGTTCGTGCTATAAAATACTAGTGAAGAAACCTTTTTGTAGTTCTCTATACTAAACCACTTTTTTAATTTACCAATATATGTGTCTTGAATGAATATAATTATCTTATTTATAAATCTTCATACCTAGTATTTACACAAATTCACCCATGTATTTCATCAAAAATAATTTACCCAAACACATGTTCATGGAGTAAAGAGTTGGGATATCATTTCCAATAAATAGTATGTCATCTATATACAATATGAAAAATGTTAAAGCATTCCCACTAATCAGCTTGTATACATAGGAATTATCCATATTAGTTATGAAGCCAAACTCTTTAATTACAACACTAAACCAGATACTCCAACTCTAAGAAGCTTAATCCAATACATAAATTGACTGTTGCAGTTTTCATAACTTAGTAGTATTATTTTGAACTTAAAAACCTTTGGATTTTATCATATACACATCCTCAGATAAATTATTATTAAGGAAATTAGTTTTGATATACATTTTATATATCTCACAATCAATGTAATCTGTTGTGGTGATAAATATTCTAGTGGGATTTATCATCATAATAAGTGAAAATATTTCTTCATAGTCAATACTATGAATTTTCTTGTAACATTTTACAACTAGTCATGCTTTATAGGTTGATAATCTAACATAAATTTAAGTTTTCCTATATAAAACCTAAATTAAGCCAATAACTATAACCCCTTTAGGTTCATCCACCAAGTTTCACACCTTTTCACTGTACTTAGAGTCCATTAGGTGATGCTCTAACAGTTATAGAAGCCTCTACCATCCCTCCCATTTTACAAGGTTGGGAGGGACTCTATGTTATGTCTCCTTCAGCCCATACCAAATACTTCCTACCTTTTTCTCCTATATAATCCCTCCTACCATTTCCCCACATCATTCATTTTAGAAACCTAGGATTCTCATACATTAATATTACATCATTTTAGATGAATATTCATTACATTATACAAGATAATTCTTGAGGAACATAATATTTTAGTGCCTTTGGAAACTTTTAAGACAATATTATTAATTCATGAGAGATATTCCATGTGTCCCATAATGATATTACTCTTTATTACTCCTACTTAAAACCATTCATCATAACCTAGGTAAAGGAAAAATAATAAAGGGTGATCTCAGATTCTCAGTAAAGTTAAATAAAGGAGATATGAAATCATAACATGAGCATAAGGGTAAGAGAACATTATCATAGCATTTAAAAACCATAAACTTCATATAAAAGAACATAATATTGATTCATGGAATAAATATTGGCAGTTTATAAGACATGAATGATAAGGTAATCAAATAACATGATCCATTAGAGAATAACATTGGCATAATTCATAGACTTATGTAATACACACAATCATATAAAATCTTATGTACTCTTTTTTGAGATTGGGATAACCTCTCATGTAATCTATTTTGGGCTTGGGATAACCTACCATTTACCCTATTTTGGGCTTGGGAAAACCTCTTGTGTACCATTTGATCTCATATAACATTAATTAATACCCAATTAATTAGAGGTAGATATAGTTCCCACCCATATCATAATGAAAATCATACATATGTGTGTCACAATATCATTAAAAATCATCATATCATTGACCCTGAAATGAAATTTGTTTCATAAACAATGCATCATATCATAACTTGATGAAAAGATATAGCTTTCATAATAATTTCATCATTTCATCGTAGCATAACCCATTGAAAAAGAAGTAGGATTCATAATAATTTTATCACGGTATAACCCATGGAAGATAAACATCTTTCATAAACATATTTTTATCATAAACTATTCATAGAAATAATAATATTGGTATCCTTGGTTCCTATCCCCAGTAAATCATAAGTTGCATCAAAGGATGTCATCTTATAAGGATAATGATTTTAAAATATCACTTGGAACATTTATTGAGGAAAATAATTTTTCCTTGAAAATAAATTTTATAAAAAATTAAAACATTTTAAAATTAATTTAATTTGAAAATAACCTTGAAAAATTATAAGTTAATCTTTAAATCTTTTAGCAGTCATGATAGTGACAAATATTGTTCATGTCGTGCATGTTAAAAACAATGATTCTTTTTCACATTTTTGATAAAATTAAAACGGGAATTATTTAGAAAATGACATAAATATTACTTTAAAAAAAATTAAAAATTAAAACATGGGTAAATAATTCTTTAATAAACCATTTAATAATATTAAAAACATTTTTATAAAACATGGTTTTGGAAGAAAAATGGTTTTTGGCCTAAAAGATGATTATTCTTAATAAAATTATTTTAAACTATTTAGTACATAAAGAGAGAAAAATGAAGGCAAACCATGTATTATCATGAAATAACCATATTATAATAAATTTTATGAGTTTATTGAGAGTTATATCATAATAGTTCAATATAGGTTACTTAATCATAAATAATCCTGATAAAAGTTGAGATTTTAACATAAATACATTACCACTTTAGTAATCATTTGAAACATAATACACATGAAAGATAGATCATAAAATGGATATTTAATACCCATAATTTTCAGTATAATAATCATAAAATACATCCATAGGTACTATATACACCACATAAAATAAATAGGTGGTGAATATCGAATGTGTCCCACAAAAGTAAAAGGTGAGACGGAAATCCCTTACCGCTTTAGTAATCATTTGATTCATCAGCACCAATAAATAATAACATAAAATAAAACTTTAAATATCATGAAATGTATTTTATTCATGATATAACATGTCAAACTTTTAGTTTATACACCACACAAAAGAAACTAGAAGTGAATTTTCATTTGCCTCTTAGAAATAAAAGAGAGACTAGAAATCTCTTACAGTAAGTCTCGACTTCATTCATACATGTTAAAACCAACTATATAATGAATATAAATTTATTATAAATATATTAAAAAACATAATTATATATATAATATCATATGTGATTTTATTATGACCTTTTTTTACTGATTTATTTATAATTCCATGTTAAAGTCGTGTTTCAGGCAATATCTGCTTTGTTTTTTGTGTATGTTTTGATTTGTTATTTTCGGTCCTATTAAATTGATCATGGTTACATAAAATACATAATAATAATAATGAAATAATTATAATATTTATACATAAATTATAAGTTTAATACCAATAATGAAATATGTTTTTGACAAATGAAGTGTGTTACAATCAGGGAGACGGTAGGTTATACGTACGCATGAGTAACATTTCCATTTTTCAACAATAATTATGGAAAAGAGTAAGTAATATTTTATATTTAAATAATTATAATATTATAATAAATAACATATTATTCCTTTAAATATACTTATATATATCATCCAAGTGGTGTGGTGATGAAAATAAAGATTCACGTCACTTCGTGATGGTGGTAGTCCATATATACATGAACAACGATATCATATTTTAGTGAGTGAAAATGTAAGATATAAAATGATGTGTTATCTTTTAATAATGGTAAATATTTCATTAATATAAGAATTATGTTTTTTATATCATGTATATTCATTAAAATTATTTTAATTATCTTCCATATAAAGTGTTTGTGGAAAATGAATCACATCGCTTCGTGAGGTGGTAGTTCATCATACACATGAGTGACATCAACATATCCCCTACAGAATGGAAAGTAAAAAAGGTATATTTGAGATAATAAATTATTATGTATAATTATGCTATAAATATAATATATATATATATATATACTTTATATCCACGATCATACCCAACTGTGATATGTGGTAATAAAAAATGAATGACAACGGTTCACGAGGCGGTAGTCCACCGTACACACAAATGATGATTTTGTAACCCATTTGATGGAAGAAGAGATGTTTTTAGGTCCCTAACATAACATTATAAAATATAAGTATATGTAAGATACTTATTTTATTATATCATCATGTTTTACTAATAATATAAGGAGGTGGAGGAAGAAATAAAATAAAAAACTCTTATTGAAGAATGTTACCACTTCCTCGAGTAACCTCCTTAGGTTTGCACTAAAATGCATCCTAGGTTGTATTTATGACAAAAATAATGATTATATGAAAAGATTAGGGAATTTGGGAATTTATTTTGTTAGGTATTTTCTGAACCAAAATGGTTTTAAGGTGTGAACAGGAGAGGAAAGTTGTGTCCTTTTATAAGTGAGGTTAGTGGCACACTTGTAATTTTTTAAAAGAAAAAGGTGTACCCATGTTTTTAACATAGCACAAGGGTCTAAAATGGAGTATTATCAAGACAGAGACATTATAGGTTTAAAATATTTCCATAAAATATATTTTAAACAGTTTTTAGATTATTTTAACCCTAATATTTTTAGTTTAACCCCTAGTAAACCCATTTTTACCGAAACCAAACAAATTAATTTTTAATCTTTTCATTATTCATTTTGGTCAAAAATTGAGTTGAACATATTATATATTGTAAATTATTCTAATTCCAAATATTTAATCCATTTTTTCAAATTCAATTCATAGAATTAGTAAAATTTAATGGAAAATTAATCCCACATATGTGATGAGAAAGTAGGTTTTCAAAGAAAAAATGTTTAAAAGTTTACAATATTTTTAAATAAAATTTCAATATAAAAATTATTAAAATGATATAAATTGGATTAATATATATATATAAAATAATTTTAATTTAAAACCAATTTAAAATATAATTGAACATTAATTCAAAAAAAATAAGTTTTCAATTAAAATTTGGTATTTTCCACTATTCATCAAAAAATTAATCTTTTCATAAAATTATAAAAACATAACCCTATGATAATTTTACATGATAATTTAAAAAATAAATTTTATTTTTTAAAATAAATTTTCCAAAAGTTTCAAAAAATATTTTTAAAATAAGTGCATAAAAAGGCGACAAAACTTCTTTTTAGAAAAATATAGTTTTTAAGTGTAAAATTGGATTTATTCTTATATCTTGTGTAGAAAACACATAATATGAATATTAAAAAGTTTATTGAATATATAATATATATATTCCATTAAAATAATTCAAAAAAATTGGTTTTTTAATTTATTAAGGGAAATATAATTTTTCATAAAAATATTTCCTTTATTTTCAAATAGTTTTTATTTTCATTTTTTATTAATTGGTCACTATATAATTAATTTTATATGCATGTTTAAACCATACATTTTCATAATTTATTTAATCTCATTCATACCCACCATTCCAATTTATAGGAGATGACTATCATTTTAAATAATAATATTATGTCACGTTTCATTTAAACTCAGTGTTACGTGTAATGTAAGTTAAACTCAGTGTTATATGTAATGCAAGATAAACTCAGTCTTGAATGTAATAATAGATAAACTCGTTATTTAATGTAATGAAAAATATAAAAATATTAAATTTAATTGAAAAAATATTTCATAAAATTTTAGGGTGTTACACTCTTTACCTGAGGGTCCCCTCACTCAGTAATGGGAGTCCAAAGTTCTCTCTCTCTCTTATTGAGTTCAATAAATATTCATAACTACTCCATATTTCATTGATATCTCACTTTAGTTAGATATAGGAATCAATATACACTTTATATAGACTATTCAATAGTACGTGGGGACTGAAGAATCACTCAATAATAGGTTTATTAGACTCATTTAATATTGTGATCTTTTTTATGGTTAAATAAGAATTTGAATTTACTTGGTCAAAAGCTAAGTGGTATATTTATGGTATACACTTATCCATCCTTAGATAGTATGATTTCTATATGAATTAGGACCCCTTGTTTTTTACTATCTGGATTTACTTTATAGGTTTTCCTCTTCCCTTTAAAAACCTATATATGCTAAAAATTATAGGTGATATCATTAGTAGATTTTTTACCTTTGATAGTAGGGATTTGGACATGCTCCATCCCATTTATCTATGTATATGGGTAAATATTTTTTTAGCGCTGATAAAGGTCTCCTTTAACAGCACTTTTTGGAGCACTAATAAAGGGGACCCCCCCCCCCTTTATCTACGTCGGCATTAACAACAATTTTCTAGCACTGATAAAGGGGTTCCTTTATCAGTGCAACCTTGAGCACTGATAATAGGGCCCTTTATCAGCACTCTTTTAGCACTGTTAAAGGTGTCGTTTATCAGCACTCAGAAAAGTTCTAATAAAGGAACCTTCCCCTGCACCTGCACAACTAGCACCTGCACACCTGCACACCTGCACAAACCAGCATACCTGCACAAAATAGCACCTGCACACCTACACAAAATAGCACCTACAAACAATATTTTGACAAACAATGCTATATACATTTACTTAACATCCTGAATACAAAAAACACATTAATATATACATTTCAAACAATGTTTTACATGGTTTCAATTACAATTATTCAACAACAGTTATAAACATTAATGTTTCATTCTTTGATATTTGTGATCCACTCTCAAAATTTGTCATCCACGGTATTTGTTGCCGAACAAATCATCTGAACTCAAGGAAAAAAATCACCTATATAAGAAAACAAATATTATGTTAGTAATACAATAATGAAATAAATTAAAACATTAATATGAAAGAATACATTAATACGGAAATGTGAAACTAAAATATGAAAATGATAAACTCAAATGTTTTCATTCTGATAACAATGAAAGGGAATAATGTAAAATCAATATGTTTTTGGCTGATTTATCTCATTTAATAAATATTGATTCTTTATCAAATGAAAATCTTTACTGGTCACACCGTGCATCGTATTGAGGTGTGTTCGATTTATACATGTCAAAAATGACTCATGGATCATTTTCCTAAAGTATGAAAACAATCTGAACACGTTTACTCGGTATTCCGTATGTCAGTAGTGTTGTTTTCTAAAGTTTATGTCAATTTGAAACTGATATCAGACACTTTTAGCCATACCGGTAACACTGTGCATCATATTGAGGTGAGGTTGATTTGTAAACGTCAAAAATGACTCATGGATCGTTGTTCTAAAGTATAAAAACAATCCTAAAACATTTGATCGGTATTCCGTATGTCAGTAGTGTTGTTTTCTAAAGTTAATGTCAATTTCAAACTGATATTAGACAGTTTTAGCCATATCAGTCACACCGTGTGTCGGATTGAGGTGTGGTTGATTCTTACATGTCACAAATGACTCATGGATCATTTTCCTATAGTATCAAAACAATCCAAACACATTTTCTTGGTTTTCCGTATGTCAGTAGTGTTGTTTTCTAAATTTTAAGTCAATTTGAAAATGATATCAGACACTTTTAGCCATACTGGTCACACAGTGCATCAGACTGAGGTAAAGTTGATTCTTACACATAAAAAATGACTCATGGATCATTTTCCTAAAGTTTCAAAACAATAAAAACACATTTTCTCAGTTTTCCATATGTCATTAGTGTTGTTTTCTAAAGTTAATGTCAATTTCAAACTGATATCAGACACTTTTAGCCATACCAGTCACACTATGCATCGGATTGTGGTGCAGTTGATTTGTAAACATCAAAAACGACTCATGGATCATTTTCCAAAAGTATCAAAACAATATGAATGCATTTTCTCGATTTTTCGTATGTCAGTAGTGTTGTTTTCTAAAGTTTATGTCAATTTAAAACTAATACCAGACACTTTTATGCATACCGATCACACCATGCGTCGGATTGAGGTTCTGTTGATTCGTATACATCAAAAATGACTCATGGATCGTTTTTCTAAAGTATCAAAACAATCAATACTTTTTTTCTCGGTTTTCTATATGTCACTTTTGTTGTTTTCTAAAGTTAATGTCAATTTGAAACTCATATCAGACACTTTTAGTCATACCGGTCACACTGTGTGTTGGATTAAGGTTTGGTCGATTCGTACACCTCAAAAATAACTAATGGATCGTTTTCCTAAAGTATAAAAACAATCCGAACACGTTTTTTTGTTTTTCCGTATGTCACTTGTGTTGTTTTCTATATTTTATGTCAATTTGAAACTGATATCAGACACTTGTAGACATACTGGTCACATCGTGCATCGGATTGAGTTGAAGTCGATTTTTAAACGTCACAAATAACTCATGGATCGTTTTCCTAAAGTATCAAAACAATATGAGTGCGTTTTCTCTATATTCCATATGTCAGCAGTGTTGTTTTCTAAAGTTTATGTCAATTTGAAACTGATATTTGACAGTCTTAGCCATACCGGTCACACCGTGCAACGTATTGAGTTGTGGTTGATTCGTACATGTCAAAAATGAATCAGGGATCATTTTCCTAAAGTATCAAAACAATAAAAATGTTTTTTCTTGGTATTCTGTATGTCATTAGTGTTGTTTTCTAAAGTTAATGTCAATTTCAAACTGATATCAGACTGTTTTAGCCATACCGGTCACACTGTGCATCGAATTGAAGTGATTTTGATTCATGCATGTCAAAAATGACTTATGGACCATTGTCCTAAAGTATCAAAATAATCCAAATGTGTTTGATCAGTTTTCCGTATGTCAGTAGTGTTTTTTTCTAAAGTTTATGTCAATTTGAAACTGATATCATACACTTTTAGCCATACCGGTCACACTGTGTGTCGTATTGAGGTTCGGTTTATTTTTAAACGTCACAAATGAATCATGGATCATTTTCCTAGAGTATAAAAACAATCCAAACGCGTTTTCTTGGTTTTCCATATGTCAGTAGTGTTGTTTTCTAAAGTTAATGTCGATTTAAAACTGATATCAGACACTTTTAGCCATACCGGTCACATCGTGCGTCAGATTAAGGTTTGGTTGATTATTACACATCACAAATGACTCATGGATAGTTTTACTAAAGTATCAAAACAATCCAAACGTGTTTTCTCAGTTTTTCATATGTCAGAAGTGTTGTTTTCTAAAGTTTATGTCAATTTGAAACTGATATCAGACACTTTTACCCATTCCAGTCACACCGTGTGTCGGATTGAGGTGCGGTTGATTCATACACATTAAAAATGACTAATCGATCATTTTCCTAGAGTATCAAAACAATATGAATGTGTTTGATTGGTTTTTCGTATGTCAGTAGTGTTGTTTTATAAAGTTAATGTTAATTTCAAACTGATATCCGACACTTTTAGACATACCGGTCACCCCGTGAGTTGGATTGAGGTGCGGTCGATTCATATATGTCACAAATGACTCATGGATCATTTTCCTAAAGTATCAAAACAATTTGAATGCGTTTTATCATTTTTCCGTATATCAGTAGTGTTGTTTTCTAAAGATTATGTCAATTTGAAACTGATATGAGACACTTTTAGCCATTTTGGTCACACTGTACATCATATTGAGGTGAATTCAATTCATACACA
This sequence comes from Viscum album, assembly GCA_963277665.1. Taxonomy (NCBI): domain Eukaryota; kingdom Viridiplantae; phylum Streptophyta; class Magnoliopsida; order Santalales; family Viscaceae; genus Viscum; species Viscum album. Next base: position 493,870,748 of record OY728139.1, read on the forward strand.
TCCAAAATGACTCATGGATCATTTTACTATAGTGTAAAAACAATCCGAATGCATTTTCTTGGTTTTCCATATGCCAGTACTGTTGTTTTCTAATGTTAATGTCAATTTCAAATTGATATCAGACACTTTTAGCCATTCCAGTCACACCATGCATCGGATTTAGGTGAGGTTGATTCTTACACATCACAAATGACCCATAGATCGTTTTCCTAAAGTATCAAAACAATCCAAACGTGTTTTCCTGGTTTGTCGTATGTCACTTGTGTTGTTTTCTAAAGTTTATCTCAATTTGAAACTGATATCAGACACTTTTAGCCATTCCGGTCACACCATGCATCGTATTGAGGTGCGGTTGATTCTTATACGTCAAAAATGACTAATGAATCGTTTTCCTAAAGTATCAAAACAATACAAACTCATTTGATTGGTTTTCTGTATGTCAGTAGTGTTGTTTTCTAAAGTTAATGTCAATTTCAAACTGATATCAGACACTTTTAGCCATACCTTTCACACCGTGATTCGGATTGATGTACGTTTGATTCTTACACGTCACTAATGACTCATGGGTCATTTTCCTAGAGTATAAAATCAAACCTAACGTGTTTTCTCAGTTTTTTGTATGTCAGTAGTGTTGGTTTGTAAAGTTAATGTCAATTTCAAACTGATATCAGACACTTTTATCCATACCGGTCACATCGTGCATCAGACTGAGGTGAGGTTGATTTTTACACATCACAAATGACTCATGGATCATTTTCCTAAAGTATAAAAATAATCCGAACGCATTTTCTCAGTTTTTTGTATGTCATTATTGTTGTTTTCTAAAGTTAATGTCAATTCGAAACTGATATCGGACACTTTTATCCATACCGGTCACACCGTGCATCGGATTGAGGTGTGGTTGATTCTTACACATCAAAAATAACTTATGGATCGTTGTCCTAAATTATCAAAACAATCCAAACTCGTTTTCTCGGTATTCCGTATGTCTGTAGTTCATAAGAGTCTCTCGTTAAGTTATTCTTTATTAGAAACTCAAATCATTTCTAAAACCATTCTTCATAATCTAAAGATATGAAACATAAGAAAGGGTGATCATTGATGCTCAATAAGTGTAAATAAGGGAGATATAAATGATCATATAAAGATAACATAAGTAGTAGGAATTCACCTTCATTGTCCTATTTGTTTACATTCTTCCATCAGGTACGATGCCCATTCGTTTCTAAACACATCTATATCATCTTCTGAAAAGTATTTTTTGTGACAGTCATAGTAGTACTGAAAAAATATAAATACACAAAGGATTAATAATTATTTTAAATGAAGTAGTAATTATTTTCAAAAATACCTCTTCAGGGATCCTATTTTGTTCATGAAATAAGATCTCTTTCATAAATTTATAAACATAATAACCGTAGTCCTTGTCGTTTGTTTGTTTCAGACACTGCAGAAACATCGAGAAAAATAAGTAATCTGTTTTGATATGTATTGGGATAGTTAAATATAATTATATATACCCTGATAGTTCTCCATTTATAGATATTGTGTGCCTTGTTGTCTTTAGGCCCTGGATTCATTCCAGCCTTTATACGATATTCATACATGGCCCTATCATAACAGAATCCTCATTAAAAGATAATATAAATTATAAAACTAGATATTTAGTTCTAAAATTTTGGATCTAGTGTATTACGAATTGAAAATCACCATCATGTGTGGTCGGTTTGTTGGATATCTATGCAGTGAATCCTGAAAATAAATCTTTGGAGTATCCAAATTGACTGCAATGAGCATCCAATGTTGCCTAAAAACACAAAATGGAATAAGTACTGATAGAAATGAAAATATAATTGATATGATTAAAATTTAGAGTTTTACCCCTGCAACATTGGTATTAAAAAGAGTCTTCCAGTCGTAATTCTGCATTGAAACGTTCTGAGCAGGTTTGATATTAATTCATCCTGAAAATAGGAATCTATTTCTTCTCGTTGTGTAGAAATGGTGTGAGGACTAACGAGTCCAAATTTGTATTCATGGGAAAATCCATTCAATTTCTTTTCATATATATGCCTGTGAAAAATATAAAATGTATTTAGCCATAATTAACATATTATATCAGCTTCTGTAAAATCAAATCATGAAAACATACCTCATGTATACATTTATAAGTGAGGCGCCTAGCCAGTCGTATGTGATGATTTCAGTTACAGCGTCAGCACTAACAAAATCTAATGTTTCCTCTTCGTATATATATTTTTCACAAACAATTCTGTGACTCTTTTCTCCTTTCATTTTCGTATCCACATGAGCTCGCAATGATATTAAATGTGGATATATAATGGGCGGGGTGAAAGTGCTCTTAGTAGATCGTTTTGATCAGTTGGTAGATCCTTTTGAGTTGTTCTTTCATTTTATCTCCTCTATTTTGTCCTTATGTAATAAAATTCATCAGTTCAGACATTTTCTAATTTAATGTTAAAGGTTCTACTTGAAAAATGAATTGGAAATGAATACCTCCTGGTCGACATGTTTTTTTATAAGATTCGACGGCCATGCAACGAATGTTACAACATCTTTTTCCACCTTATGAATGTAATCATCGTTATTTGGCACGGGTAGCTCGGTGCTCATCTCATGAGCTATGTTAATTGACACTTTGACATGACCGGTTGGAAGTGGTCTGGAGTGTAGCATGTTATTCTGCATATTGAACACCGTAGCTCTCGCTACAAGGCGATGGGTGGGAGTTGATATATATAAATCACAGTCATTTTCACCCTGTAGAATTTCATTACAAGAAAGTTATTAGTATCTATGTGATTCACATTTCACAGAAACAAATATTAGAACATTGATTACCTCAGTTAAGTCAGGTCTTTGAGGGGAATGGCTCACCTCAAATCTAGTGGGGGGTGGGGCGGGATCTTCTTACGTGGGTTGTTCCTGAGTTGTTTGTTCTTGTCTCCTCTCCCCCATCAAAGTTGCTAGTAAGTCTACCTGACTTTTGATTCTTTCTTCAAGGGTAGATACTTTATCTCTCATCATTTTCATTTCTTCAGTTTGTTCATCCTCTTGTTTTTTTTTTGAAAATATGCCCGGGGTGTCACCCCAAAACCCACACCTCTGACGCGGCCATACTGTTCTGGTTGTTTCAAGGCTTCTGAAAGTATGTTTGCATCCAGTGCGGGTGTTGTTGATTCCTGTGACTATGTCAAATATAAAATATGGAAAAATAAGTAATCATCATTATGTAATAGTGATTTAAAGAAAAAAAAAATATATTATGTCATACTTACACATGTTTCCCACACATTTTGTGTGTTTTCATCTACCAGTTTCCCCTCTTTATTAACACGAGCTCTTCCATAGCACATGGAGTGGGATGGAAGTGTCTTTGTATTTTGATTCATCAATCTACATATAAATAGAGAAACATGGTTACAGTGTTTTTTTATGTCACATAAAGGTATTACATTACTTTTAAAATACGTACCAATTTTTTTTCAATTGAAGCGTACCCCAGCCTTGCTTTACGGTAGGGGTATGCTGGTTTTGCTGCCCGTTCTTTATTTTTAGCACTCAGTTGTGGTTTCATAAATAAAAAACTATCAATCAAAGTGATGAATACAAGAAATGTTAAACAACGTGTAACCAAACACAATGTACCTGAAAGTTCTACTTCGCACGACAGTTGCAAAACGTATCCCACGCTCCTTGGGATATCAAGTGTGCATAAAGAAGAGGTGTGTGTGGCTTGATTTTCCCTTCAACATCTTTCAGATGATGTTTTGTTAAAATAGTGTGAATGCCTCTTTGAACCCTTCCTTCCATTCTTAATATATATTCTTTGTGCGAGAAATCTACTATAAATTCCCTCTGCAAGAGATGATGAAGAGTTAGTCAATATTTCAGTATTTAGTTTTATTTTATTTTAATAAATTAAATAAATGATATCATAATGTTACCGTAATCTCTTCCCACATTAATGTTTTTAGCCCGCTGAAAACATGGTTCCACAACTCTACATCAATCGGCACGCGTTTCCAAGTGCCGATTCCAATGTAGCTACTAAATATGGCTTTGTTGGGGTTTACATGCTGGCCTCACCTATTCCATCCCACCTCATATTTGATGCCTTTTGCTTTTTTATTAAGGATTTTGGCTAAAACTATCAAACTACGGCGCACCTATTTTTTTTGTTCCGTCGGGGTTTCATTGCCTACCATTTCCTCATTTTCTTCATCATCATTATGTTCCTCTAAAGCGATAGCATCGACACTGGGACCAACAACAAAAGGTTGAGAAACCTGTTGTACCTCAGCAGTGGGACCAGCTGCAATAGGTTGAGAGACCTGTTGTACCTCAGTAGTGGGACCAGCTGCAACAGGTTGAGAGACCTGTTGTGTCTAGAGATTGGGTGCATCAGTAGGTGCAGAAGTCATTATCTTAAGAAGTGGTTTAACATTTTATTTAGATCACAAAAAAGCAACAGCGAATAGATAATAACATAATGTAACACAATCTATATTACAATAAAAAAATATCCTGATTATTGAACTCTATTTTTTTAAAGGCTGAAGGGATTTGACCCCTCTATCGACTCTCCATATCTCTTCATTGTGGTCTCCTCTGACATAAAAAATGTCGTCTACATTGGGACCACTACAAAATGATTTCAAAATCCCAATGAAAGGGTCATCTTCCGTGGAATTTTCATCTGACCCTTCAGCTGTTTTGGTCAATAATAGAATAATTGACCATTTTCAGTTTGCGGGATCCGGAACATAAAATACTTGCACTGCCTATGATGCCATTATAAACGGTTTTTCTTTATCCCCTTCCTTACTGAAATAAACTTTCACAAATCCCAATTAATCTATTTTAACAGCACTCCTGTTATCAACCCACTTGCATTGAAAAATCGGAACTTGTAATTTCGTATAATCCAACTCCCATATTTGTTTGATGATGCCAAAGTATGACATATTTGCATAAATTGGATTTCTGTCCTTAGCACCGAAAACATGCATCGCTTCAGCCACAAGTGTAACCCTGCTATTCTATATGGTACTTTATTCATCATGTTCATTAGTATAAAATTTATAACCATTAACTACATAATCATTATAAGATAATACATACACACTTGGTCCTCTGGCTAGCCATCGAAGTCGTTCTGAAATTGACTCTGGATTTTCATCTGACTTCTTAAAAATATGGTTCTGAAACCATCCTATAAACTGTCGATTATGTATATCTGATATCCATTTTTCATCCCTAGATGGATTCAAATGCCTAATAATTTTTTTGTGGATTTCAACATATGGGTCAACGTCGAAACTGTTATGAAAGACATAAAGGTGGGCATGCTCTCGATCTGTAATATTTATTGTGACAACCTGTCTTCCAGAAATTCCTTCACCCTCAAGCTGCCCACTGTGACGAGATTTCATTAGGCTAATTATTTCCACACCAGAAAGGTATTCGGTACAGAATTCAACAGCTTCCTCAACAATATATCACTCCGCAATACAACCCTCTGGCCGACTTCGATTTTTGACATACCATTTCAAAATCTTCATATACCGTTCAATGGGGTACATCCATCTGTAATGTACAGGACCACATAGTTGAATCTCTCTCACCAATTGGACCATCAAATGAACCATCATATCAAAAAATGAAGGAGGGAAGAATATTTCTAATTCACATAATATAACGGCAATTTCTCTTTCCATAGTTTGCAATTTCGTCGGGTCTATAACTTTGCTACATATAGCTTTGAAAAGGAAACACAGTTTCATTAATGTATGGAAGAAATTCTTGGAAAAATTCAACATAAAGCAATAGGAATGAGATCTTGCATCAAAACATGACAGTCATGTGATTTCAGACCTTTTAACATCAAGTCGCTCATTGACATGGGGTTCCTGATATTTGAAGAATAACCCTCTAGAACCTTTACATCATTCAAGATGTTGAAAAACTGATATCTCTCCTTCCTGGAAAGAGTGTATGTAGCAGGAGGAAGAAATGTTCATTTTTCACCCTTCACTGGTTCCAACTCTTCTCGTATTCCCATCTCAACCATGTCCAACCTAGCCTTAATTCCATATTTTGTTTTGTCATATGTATTTAGCAATGTGCTGATGAAACTATCAAATACATTTTTTTCTACATGCATAACATCAAGAAAATGTATGACATATAGACAATTCCAGTATTGTAAATAAAAAAAACTGATCTCTTTTTTCATCCGATTTTCGTAAGGTTTTTCGAAGCCGGTTTACCAAAAGTAGTGCCCACATTTTTAACTTTCTCAAACAATTGATTGCCTGTTAGTGGAGACGGTGTTGTACGTTCTTCTAAACTTCCATCGAATGATGTCGTCCAAGAATGGTACATATGTAGTCGGGGTAGAAATCTGTGATGTCCAAGAAACACGGTTTTTGATGAATGTTTCAACCTAATTTATTGTGTACCTTGTTTGCAAATGGGACACCCTTGAGTTCCTTTAATGATATATCCTGACAAATTTCCATAAGCAGGTAAGTCATTTATTATCCCGTACAACATGGATCTCAAAGTGAAATCTTCCTTTCTGTAAGCATCATGGAATGTAACACCTGAATCCCACAATAATTTCAAATCTTTGATCAATGGAGCTAAATAAACATCAATATCATTACCCAGTTGTTTTGGTCATGATATTAGCATAGATAACATGATGTATTTTTGTTTCATGCATAACCACGATGGTAAGTTATAATTTACTAACATAATCGGCCATGTACTGTGACTGTTGCTTTGAAAACCAAAAGGATTAACTCCATCTGTAGATAATGAAAGACGAATGTTTCTTGACTCGTTTCCAAATTCAGGATACTCATGATCAATTCTCTTCCACTAATGAGAGTCTGTCGGGTGACGTAGTATCCCATCTTTAATTCTTGTATCTGTATTCCATGTCAATTTTCCTGCAGTCTCCTCACTTCCATATAGGCGCCTAAACCTTGGAATGATTGGAAAGTGCCATAAAACTTTAGTAGGACTGGATTTATCTTTCTTGTATCGAGAATCACAACACTTTGGGCATTATTTAAGTGATTTGTGGTCCTTGAGGAACATTATACAGTCATTCGGGCAGGTGTGTATTCTTTCAGAGATCATACCCATTGAGCATATCATTCGTTTGGCGTCATATGTTTGGCTCGGGATCTCATTATCTTCTGGGATCATGTCATTCAGGAGAAAAATTAGTTTCGTAAAACTGGAATCACTCCACCCATTGTCTTCTTTCAAATTACACAGCTTCAGTACAGCTGACAATGCTGTATATTTAGTGCAACCAGCATACAATGGCATCCTTGCACAACTTTTTAACTTGTCAATCAATTTTGGGCAATCACCAAGTTCATCTTCGATGGTCCTTGTCATTTCCTCAATATGATCTTCATCATCATTCACATCTATAATCACATCCTCCACATGGTTATCTTCATTTTTCATGTTTGTAATCATATCAGATTATCCATAAAACATAGTGTTATCCCTACCACTACCTACATTCGTTGTTTCCCCATGTCCATTCCAACATGTATAACTCTGATCTATTCCATGATAGATCAAGTGTTCTTCCAACTCCTCTGGACTAATTTTTTTTTGAATAACAATAGTGTAAACACAGACAAAGGATTTGAGAAGGGTCACATGCATGATCTTTTGTAAACTTGATAAACTCTTTCACGCCTTCTTCATACTCTTTTGTCAACCGATTGGCATTCATCCATTCTTTATTTATATTCATCCTATTTGAAATCCATAGTATGGGTATATAGGTTAGGGGAGAAGGAATATGAGTATAATTTAAATAAAAAACTGTATACTTCAAAAATGGTGGGGGCGTGCTCATTAATAGCAAATCTTGGGTGGTTCTTGGGATTCATCCATTCTCTTCCTCTCTTTGACCCCCCCTGATGAGGGGTGGTTCTTGGGAGTTTTTTATAGTGCGTTAGTGAGTTCTTCCATAATACTAACTTCATTACTATTATCCTTTATTTACCTATGATTTGGGATTGTTTTAACTAGTATTTGTGTGATGATTTCACTATATCATCTTTAAATCAATTCAGATGATGTAGATTTTTTTTGTATTGGCTAGAGGTTGTCCTCGTATGATGAACGCACCATGTTTTTTGTGGTTTAGGTGTTGTTGTGTTTCCCCGTGAGTTTTCAAAAGATTAATCCTAATTATATTAAGGTGAATAATTAATTATAAGTTTCTATAATTAATTATTTTGGAATTGTGCCTTGATATTGGGTCTCAATCATTGGTACAAGATTAGATAAGGCATGTATAGTCTTGGTTGAGGATGAGTTGATCTTGGTGAGGGGGTTAATCCATTTTTTGAGGTAGGTGGACCCTATAATACAAAACCATGTTCCAATTTATCCATGATTGTGCATTCATGCATGATTATATGTGTTCCAGTGAAAGGGATAGAAATCAAGAGCAACCAAGGTAAATAAATAGGGGTTTTTTGATCCACCAAGAGATAGAGTGAGGGTTCTATTGAATGTTTGTGATTTTTTGATCATCCAGAGATTATGTATGCATGGAGTAGTTTTGTTTATGAGAGGATTGGGTTTGGTATGAGATTTGTATAGCCTAGATAGGTTTTCTAAGGCTATTTGAGTAGGTATTAGAGTCTTAGGCCTAAAGAAGATGGATCATATAGTTTTATATCTCACGTATGATGAGGATCACCCTATTAAGGATATATAAGAGTCATGGTGTGTGTGATGAGTAGGATATTCCATATAGGGATTGGTGAAGTGTGACATAGAGGATTTCCTCCTTATAATTGTATTAAGAGATCTCTAAGGGGAGATATGATATGGTACCTAAGTGAGGGTCATGGTAATATTCTGGATAACTTAGCATAGGGTATCTAAGGATCTTAGTGTGAGTTTCTTAGGATGGTCATTATTTAGTTTTAATGAGTTTTAATGTGGGAATTATAAGATGATATAGACTAGACTATTGAGGCCTAGATCGTGGGTTGTGACATTACCATGTAGAGATGAGTGTGTGTTGGTATCAATGAGTAGAGATGGGTTAGGTTTGTAGAACCAGTAGATTCCCTTATAGGCAGAATTATAATGTTGATAGGTTGGGAATAATTTTCATGTATAACCAAGATGGTTTTAAGGAGATTATTATGCAAGGCTAAATAGATGTTTACTTTTATTATTTATGGTCAGACCGACTAAGATATTGGGACTTCATATAACTTTCACCTAGTTGAAGTATGATCATCCATGGGGCCCACCTATTGATGATGTTGTTTAGATAGTACGAGAGTTTGGATATCTAGATACCCTTCTTAGATTACTATTTATATGTTTTGTGGCATGAGACAAGATGGATGGCCTTTATTTAAGTGATAAGGTGTTGGTATGACCCTACTTTGAGTGAGAAGGCATTGGTCAAAGGGGATTGGTGTGTGACTTCCATGGGATCCACCTATTGATGGTGCATTTTGACTTGTGATAGAGGTTGGATATTGTGATTCCCTCCTTAGATCATTTTTTGTATGATAATATGATGTGAGATATAGAAATGGGGATCACTTCATATTGGTTTGGAGTAGTTTTATGAGAGGTTTTCTATAGAGATTCCCTCCTCATTTTTTATGTGATGTGATGGTGACACCCATCGTAAGTGAGAGGGGAGTAGCTACTATGTTGTGGAATTAGAGGATATGTGAATCACACCTAATGTGAAAGGTTAGTGGCACTATTATGTTATAAGAAAGGATGTGATTTTTAAATTGGTATATGACCCAACCTAGAGAGAGTGGGTAGTGGGCAGGAATTGGTAGAAACCCTATTAAATTTTTTTCGAACTCAAGGAGAATAGTGTAAAATATAGTGTACAATATAGAACATACTAAACATATGTCTTATCTCATTGGAATGCATTACATGATGACATGAATTCACCTACACAGATGGTTTAAACCCTACCAGGACTAACTATGGTGTAGTATCCAAAATTAGGAAAAGATCCATACTAAGGGCCACTAGACGGAGTAAAATACTAATCTAGTGTAACAAACTTTCACAAAAAATACTCTCTCTATTCAGGTGTCTATCACAAGGCTATATTGGGTAGAGCTAATCAAGATCAAACAAGTAACCAACCACATATACATGTGTCACACACACAAGCATCACACATAATAATCACGCCAAATCACCCCAAGGAAGCATCCCTTGACTTTTAACCAATATTTCATGAGGAAGCCCCATTCAAGGGCCTCCTATCACATTCAATATAACTAGGGAAAAACTTGGTGTTCATAACTTAACAAAACAATTCCATATACATCAAAATAAGAAGGAAAACAGCACATTTCATATTAAACAATTATCCTAAAAATCATACATCGCTAATTAATATCCATGTAAGGTTAGAAAAAATCGAAATCATTGATTCATAAAGAATTCGATGATTCCACCTTAGAGCCACATGGTTTGAATAAAACTATGTACAACCCATGAAACTCAAACTTTTTAAGTTCAAAATGAACTAAAAAATGACTTAGCTTTAAGAGGATTCACAATTACCTATTAACAATGTACCTAAACTGTGCAGTGGAGGCAGTGGAGGTAGTGGAGGCAGCACGGAGGCAGGGAAAAGGTAGCACAGAGGCAGTGCGGAGGTAGCGCGGAGGCAGTGCAGAGGCAGCGGAGGTAGCAGAGATAGACTAGAGGCATCGGATGCAGCGGAGTAGGCAGAGGAGGAGGAGGAGGAGGAGGAGGCGCCGGTGGAGGATGAGGAGGAGGAGACCGCAGTGGATGAGGAGGAGCAGGAGGAGCTGTGGTGGAGAGGAGGTAGCAGAGTAGGCAGAGGAGGAGGAGGAGGAGGCTGTAGTGGAGGAGGAGGAGGAGGAGGAGCAACGGCGGAGAGGAGTCCATGACGCAGGAGGAGGAGGAGGAGGAGGAGGAGGAGAAGTAGGCGCCGGAGGAGGAGGAGGCGGTGGCCGCGGCGGAGGAGGAGGAGAAGGAGGCATCGGTCGCGGGGGAGAGGAGGTGGCGGTGGAGAGGAGGCAACGTCGCAGGGTAGGGATTCCACGAAGGCTTGACAGGGTGTGGGAAGGAGGAGTAGGACCCAGTGGATTTTATAAATCCCGCGTGGACCTTTATCAGCACTAGTAAAAAGCGCTGATAAAGGGGGGTCTTTATCAGCGCTAAAATGAAAAGCACTGATAAAGACCCCTTTATCAGGGCTTCTTTAGCGCTAATAATGGTTGGACTTTATAAGCGCTTTTGTAGTACTGATAAAGAGTGACTTTATCAGTGCTTTTGTAGTGTTGATAAAGAGTGACTTTATCAGCGCTTTTCATTTTAGCACTGATAAAGACACTCTTTATCAACGATTTTGTAGCACTGATAAAGACATAGTTTATCAGGGCTAATAAAAGCGCTGATAAATGTATAATTTTACTAATTTCTTTATATTATTATATATTTATTTAAAATGATATTTGTGATAAATATATATATATATATATATTAATAATTATAACTCTAAATAAATATATCTCTGTTTATACTTATAAAATTATTTCAAAGGTATATTTCTATATATATCATTGAAAATATAATAAAATATATATTTATTTTTTAAATATAATTTAATTTTAATTATAAGTGTACATTTTTTATAACATATATATTATATGGGTAACATAAATAATTATAAATCAATAACACATCAACGTGATATATAATTATAATCTATAAATGAACATTATTTATGCACATATACGCGTGTATGATATATTCATTAATTGACCCCAATTCATTGGAAAACACATATATATTCAATAATTTTAATTATACATATATATTAAAATGTATTATATATTTATAAATAAAACAAATATATTAAATATATTAAATATAAACAAATATAATAAATATATATTAAATATAATTAATTAATAAATCTAATAATTCTAATGAATTAATAAATCTAATAAATATTATAAATATAATAAATATATTTATTATTAATCTTATAATTATTTAATTTTATATATATATATATACTTATAACATGTGTTTTTTATTTAATGTATACAATAAATATTATCAGCGCTTGTTTTAGCGCTGATAAAAGGTACATTTATCAGCGCTTTTTTAGCGTTGATAAAGGCCTACCCATTTATCAGTGCTTTTCCATTAGCGCTGATAAAGGTAGGTGCCTGCCTTGCCCAGTTTTTTGGTAGTGACTCTTCTCATTGTTGCTCATGTTTTAGTTGACAGTGAAGCTAGATAAGGTCTTGGGAAGTGATGATAGGATGAGATCTGTATGAAACTCATCCGGAAACTTAACCCCTAAGATGTTTAGGTGTTAAATGTAGCCAATGAGCTTGAATACATGATGCTCATCTGGCACAGACTCTCCAAGATTAGTTGTAAACAAAGCATTAGAGATCTCATATCTCTCATGTCTCGCCTTCTCTTGATAGATAACCTTAAGGTGAGACATCATGCTATACGCGTCCATGTTTTCAAGTTTCTTCAAGAGCTCATTAGACATGGATGACAACATTAAACACTAGACATCTGTGACATCATCTATGTGTTTCATATAAAGAGATAGTTCCTAATCACTGGCCTCTTTTCTAGGAACAACTGGAATAGGCTCTTCTAGCACATACAATTTCCTCTCGTGGCAAAGGATGGCACGTAAACGCCTCTACCACTCTTAGAAATTAGTGTTGATGAGAAGGTTTTCCTTCTTGAGTCTACTTCATAATGATATTTTTGAATTAATTTTTCTTGTCGTTTCTACAAATTAATATGGGAAAAGTTTTATTACTTTATTATGATAAAACTGAGAAAAATAAATAAATAAATACTTATTAGTCTCCCACTATTTTATCAAAATCCAATAGCCCTCACCATTGACTTCAGAATATTCTGTTTCCTAAATATTCTAGTGTAAAGGATCCATATTTCCCATCGCATTACCCTAACTAGGGTTGGTCAAGCAACTTGAAGGGTTTTAGGTAAGCATTCTAAATGCCAACTGCATTAACTCGCAGCTCCTTGATCCGATGAGTGGACTCCCCAATCCTAAAATCCTTCTATTTTTGGATTTCCTCAACCTTTGCCTCTTAGTCACACCAATTCCTGCTATGGCAGTCAACCCTTGATGCGAACCAAGTCAAGTCAACCCAAAAACTTGAATTTAGGATTCCCCGATAATTGAAAGCACCCCAACTAGGGTTGGTCAAGAACTTTGAACTATGGTTCGATTCTAACCAAGATTATGGAAGGCTTTACCGAAGTAATATTTCTTTGAAGGATTTTATCCTTATATATAAATTTCCATTTTATTATCTTTGATTACATGCTTGTTAATATTAATTGGGATATACTTAAGTGATTAACCATGTCTAATATAATATTTACGCATAATTCGTTCTTATTTTAGTTCCATATTTTCATTCTTGTTTAATTTATTAATTGTGTGATCATGAAAACACACCCAAAATAAATATACCATGCAACTGATAGAAATAAAATAAATGGTATGATCGTGATCTTGTTCTATTGGTTAGTTTATCTAGCAGTTTGATAAACTAACCGAAGACCTAGGGGAGAAACACCTTGAACCTTTCAGGTTCGTGTTTATAGCTTTCCACGTATCCACCTTTGTATCTCCTTGGATTGATTTCACCTTGTCTCCTGACTTGAGATGCCTCCACTAGCTTGGGATATCCATCCATTACATATGCATTTATCTCACACACAGGTGAGGGGTAAAAAGGGGGTTTTAAATAAAAGAAACCTTGGGCGCGCCGGCCCTACATATTAATGAGGTGAAGGCTCACAGACCAACAAATTTAATTTAAATAAATAAATTAAAAGAAACCATTCACATACAAAGGTCTTGGTCTATCTCATGATCATCCATACATGCAACTATATTTACGCATAAATAAAACTACCATTCAATTATTTAATTGTTCTTGTTTAAGATAAATCACGCTCTAATCAATTATTTATCTTTAATTAATAAATATTTTTATATTAAACCTTTTTTCTGAATTTCCTTGAGATTCTAATCCATCATAATTTTAAACAAATAAATTCATTTAAAATTATTTTTGTGAGTAACTTGTAACTTGGAGGTAACCCAGTGAATTCCTGTTCATAACTACCCAATGAGTAGAAATGAAAATTATGCAAATGTCAAATTAAACACATATATATAAAACACCTATCACGTGGTGTGCCTCAGCTTTACGCCTGCACTATGGTACATGTATCAAGGGTTTGTATGATATAACAATATATTTTAATAAATCTGTGTAATTTGGATGAGTACACGGTGTGTAGTTCCAACTACATGGCGTGTACTTTTGTTCACCGTCCATCCGAAGTACATGCATGGGGACATGGTGTGTAGATGTACTTTGAAAATTTTCGGAGTACACAGCGTGTTCAGTGGGACACACGCCATGTAGTATCTGCATTACACGGTTTCTAGTCGGACAATCCATGTACGGGGTACACCATCCAACCCTAGCCCGAAGAGACTACATGTAGTGTTCAGTGGACCACACGGCGTGTAATCTGGAAACTATGTGCCACCTATTTCTGTTCAACACACGGTGTCATTTTTGACTTAGGAATACTCCAACACACAGCCTGATTTGGTGGACTAGTTCGATGCATTAAACCTAGACTATACAGCGTGTACTTCCAAATACACACTGTGTATTCTGGTGTTGTACGACCAGGAATTTTTGGCACCTCCATATGAGATCCTCTATTTTATTTTAATCAAAATTAAAAAGAAAAATTTGTTTCTGTAAGGTGAATGAGAAACGTGAGAGGAGGAACATATCTTGAGATTCATATTTTAAAAAATGATTAACTTGAATTGAAACAACAAAATTATTAATTGCATAAATCACCAACGAAAAACTTAAATAATTATAACCAACGATATGACCCCTCTGATACCACTTGTAGGTTCCGGGTGCAGTGGAAGAGTGTTGCTGGGTGTAACCAGCTTTAATTTTAGCGTTAACAATGATCAATCTGAGATCCAGCATGATAATAAAATGTTGGATCTTCAAAATAGAACCAAGAACGAAAAAGAAAGAGGGGATTCCCATAACAATAAATAGGATCATCATATGTTGGTTATAATTAATTTAATTAATTGACAAGAATTGCCTTGCTGGAATTCTTTCTTCGTTGATGTTTCTGGCTATGATCTGATGTGATCAGTCATTGCATCGTAGAATCCAAGTGTAGGATTCCTCTAGAGGTGATCCATACATGATCCACGTATCTCTGGACATCACCAAAGGGATCTCCAGGTGCTAGCATGGAAGAGCCTTCGCTTGTGATGTCTGCCTTTGATTTCCTTGATCCGGTGGAGGTGGATATCTCTCTCTCTTAGCTTGAGAGCATTCTCAATGGAAAAATTATTCTCTCTTGGCTTGAGATATTTTCCAAATCCATTTTTCACAACCACAAGAAATGTCTAGGCTAACGAGAAATATATAATTGGTATTTTTAATTACATAGAATAATAAAATAAATTAATTACCCAAAAGCATTTATTCATTTTATTTAATTCTTAGTAATACCCTATGTCTAATAATAACAATTGACTATTATTATTACCTAACATGCGTCCAGCGAATTACACCTAATATTATTTATTTAAATAAATAATATTTATTTCTCATGAATTCCTAGAAAAAAAATACGCAGTGTTTATATTTAATATACACTGCATGTACTTTTATTTTTCCATTTTTCTTTATTTTCTCCACCACATTTATTAGACCTTGATTAATGGCTATTTATTTCTAAATTAAATATCACTGCATTACTCGCTAATAAATATATTATTTCACCCACGATATATTCTCTCGAATAACTAGTGTCGAAATAAATGTGATCAGGCATCCTTAAATAATTATTAAACCACAATCGGGAATAATCTTTATTTAACTTGTTAAATTAATATTTAACTAAGATACTTGGACACACATAGTGCATGACCATCTAGGCCTCTTTCTCAGTGGCATTAGGTGGAGCCTGCCTAAATTCTAAGGTTAGCATCTAGAAACACGCCAAGGAACCCATAGAGAAAGAAGTTAACGTCTTAATGACGTGTCACATCCTACAAACGCTTACTGTGTAATATAATCCCTTTGTCACGATATCTCGAATCAAGCGGGTTGCATGCTAGTGCCATCAACCCATGTGCTCGATTATTCTTTCTTTGACTTTCCAGAATTGAACTTTCCCATTCCTCACCATGGCCATGGATTTATTTAGGCTATATCAATTCCATCAAAGGGCCTGAGATATCTAATTCCATTATGGAACAGAAGGGACAAATCCTTTCTCGCATTATCTATTAATGTTGTATCACTCATGGTGTACCCAACGTATCCTACCTCACTACGAATAGTGTTTCGTTAGAGTTTTCGTCAATACATCTATGTGCACGAGTTGTAATACCCATTAATAATAATCCTAAAGTTTAAGTATAAATACACACGTCCATAGATAGGAACATCCAATGACACTATGAAATGTGGATTTCCTACTTGCGGGTCTCGTTCTCATAATATCCTCCTGGATATTACCAAGGGCGCAGACCATGAGATGGTGCCTCAATGTTTTATGAGTCCTCACCCTTAATGGCTTGTATTATTTGTGTCCCTTAAATAACATCATCCAACCATAGAACATATATTCAAGAATAGTGTTATGGCACTTCTGGGTTCTCATCATAGCAGGGATTCACTATGACCCTCTAATGCAACATCTATCCTTAGGACATTATCACATGCATTGTCACACCGAATAATAATCAAGATGTTATAAGGTGTTTATTAATGAATAAAGAACAAAGTAGTTGGTTCTAGTCCACCAACTCCAACACTGGAAGCCTACTTCTATTCACCTGAACCCACATTTTTTCCATTGTTGGAGGGTATATAAATCACCTATGTCGTAACATCACCCATGTAATTCCCTAACCCCAGTTACCCAGATTCGATACATTATTACATAACATTAGCATGATCATAAGGGATCAAATCCTAAAGGACCGATCAGTTTAGTAGCCTTGGAAGTACTAGATACATTCATATGTTTTACATTACATTATAAAATGAAAAACAACAACAACATTGTCTCCATTGACCACATTCAAATCACTTAGATTATCCCTGTTGGTCAGTCATAATAAACTTCTTAGAATCCTAGGAAAAATAAAACATAGAAAGGGGTGAGATCAGATGCTCAGTAAGGGTAAATAATTTAGTGGAATCTATAAACATTTAAGGAAAGATGTGTAATAAAAACAACAGCCTTTTTAAACATAATCATGAACATAATATGGAAAAAATATATCAAACATCACCATATAAACATGCACATGGATATTCTACAAGTCTAATAATTACATGCAATAACTAATTTCATAATGAGGGAATGTCTAACGCCGAACATCATTGCCACATAATTAAGGCCTTGTGCTAAGACTAAAAATAAAATTTTTGTCAATTCTTTGTGCCAAGACACTAGTTTGCTTCATGAGACATACCAATGCATCGAGGCGCTATAGTGGGCTCCACCCATCACTTACTACATACATTGCATTCCTCATATGAAAATTTTTAAACATAACATAAACATTCGTATTAAAACTAGAATACAAAATGTTAATACTTGAACCATAAACCATGAATGGCATAAAAATAAGACATACATGGTTAAACATATCAAAAAACCTTCAATACAATATGAAAGATTATATTTTAATAAATCAACCTCAAACAAGAATAATATCTAGTAAAGTATATTGACATAGTTGAAAATGATCTTTAAAACTCTTTGAGAGAAATATCCTTTTTCCATGAAATCATTTAAAGTCAGATAATTTAGAAAGAAAGAAATTTAAAAGAAATTTTTGAATCAAAGTTTCCCATACCACTTTGAAACATTTTAAAGGAATTAACATTTTAAAACAATCATGTTCATATAAATAAACCCTTAAAATCATTTTTAAAATGTGGACATTAATTAAAAAGATTTAGAAAAATAAATCATTAAAACATTTAAAATGATGATCTTGATAAAGATTACCTTCCAAAAAACATTAAAATATTAATTTTGAAAACTTTTTTATGAAACATGGACATGGATGATAAAAATTTCCCAATAAATACTTACACATAAACAATCTCGGATAATAATGAGATTGAGAAATTAACCCTTACCTTGCACTTTCCTTTGGTCGATGGTACATTTAAACTCCTGTATAATGATCATAGTATGTTATTAAATTATAACAGAACCATATTCATATTTATTATATCATACATGATTCATTTATGACTTTATACTAGCCATTTAATAATGATTTCCATGTTAAATTAACATTTTGGGTAATAATCGTTTTGTTTATCGTACGTGTTTTAAGTAGTTATTCTTGATCGTATCACTTAGATCATGATTTAAATACTTCCAAAATATAAAACATGATTTATATATCATATATATCTATATAAAATATAAATATGTATAATATATAGATATATGAAATGTAAAACACTGTTTATGGAGACGGTATGCCTTACGTATGCATAAACGTTGTTTCCATTTTCATATCGTATTGAACGGAAGTAAGTGAATAAGATATATGTAAGTATATATATATATATATATCAAGTATCATTATTATGTCATATATTACATACTTATCAATAATATATATTTTTATAATCATTGTTAAATGTTGAACGTAGAAATGAATCTCATCACGTCGTGGAGATGGTAATCCGTATGTACGCATGAGCGACAATATCATGATATTGATGGTAAAATAGTATGTAATTGGATGTTATATCATATATAAAGAATAATTAACATGTTATATTTATTATTTATATCAGTTATACCCATTATTTTACCCATCCAAATAATTAAGTGTTTGAATAACAAACTACACCACGAGGTGGAGACGGTAAGTCGTATGTACGCACGTATGGTGACTTTGTCATTTATAAGATGGATAGAATAAATAATATGGTTGTACCATATTTATAATGACATAAAATTATGTAGAATGTACTGGATTTATAATTTTGGTTTGGAAACAACGAATAAATAGGATGTGGAAGAAGAAAAGAACTTGAAAGATGGTGGTGAAATTATTACCACTTCTTCGGGTGTTTCCTTTGGAGTTGATCAAAAGGGCTCCATAGGTTGGCTTTCTGATCAAAGTAATGCCTCTAGGTTGAATTGAGGTAATTTGGGAGGATAGTTTGGCAGGTTTTGGCTGATCCAAATGTCTTTGGAGGTGTGATTTTGAGATAATGGAAAGTTCCCTTTTATAAGAGGGGTGAGGGTCACTTTAGGAAAAGAGTAAAATATTAATTTATTATACAATTATATTCGGTTTATAATGGCTAAAAATAAATTTATTTCGATCCTTAGGTGGTTATGGGTCTAAATACTCTCAACCAATAGGTTTTAGACAATTTTAGGTTACCATTTTAACCTTATCTTTTAGATTTAACTCTTAGTTAAATAGTTTAACTTTTACTGTGTCTTTTTGTATTCTTACACTATATGGTTAATAAACTTACTCTAAACTTCCAAGAGAACAAAAATTAATTCATTAATAACATATATAATATTATTTATGACCTTTTGGAGAAACTTATATTTTTAGGAATATTATATCAACCAATAATATAGTATTTGTTTTAAAAATTAATTTATGTCAATTTTGACACTTTTTTGTATTTTGTTTTTGTGAAAGTCATAAAAACATTATAACTTCAAAAAAAATTATCTAATAGACCCTAACAAGTAATATTGACCTATAAAATCCGTGTATGGAATCAAAAATTTGAAATTATATTTATTTTAATATTTATAATATAAACTATTTTAATATTTCATTAATAGGTAATTACTGAATCATCATTGTGTCATAAATAAATTTAATTATTTAATCTCTAAAAATTATAAATAAAATACCTTGATGTATGGAATCTTTGTATATTTCTAATTAATATTTATAGTCTAATTTATCTTATGTATAACCCTATATTAAAAATGATTTAGTTAATAAACATTGAATTTAACACTTTTAACACTTCTTTAAATAAAATAATAATAAATGTCCTAATCTAATCCAAGTGGAACTAAAGGATAATATTTTATTCCTAAGTTTGTTTTTGGTCGAAATAAACTTATCCAATATAATTAGGACATGTTTTAGTGTAATTATAATATCATTTTTACCCTTAATTACCCTATTTACTTTTAATCGTGGTAAATAAAAGTCAAAAGTTACTATTCACCAAAAAAATATTTTCATCTTATTGAACCAAATTTTACTTACTGATTTCAACCAAGTCTCTATTATTTTTTAAATCCAACTCATAGAAGTGGTAAAATTAAGTTTTATGTAAATTTGTAAATGCTTCTAGAAGGTGGGTAAAAAACGTTAAAAAGTTCAATAAAATTTTATACATCTAATTTTATTATAAAATGACTCCAATGAATTACATTGAACACATATAGGTATTTTATATATATTTTGATATAAAATAAATTTAAATTAAATAAATATTTATTTAAATAAAAAGTTAGTTTTAAATAATAACGCAATGTTTTTCACTATTCATTAAAAATTGAAAGTTTCCAGAAAAATACCAAAAATTAACCCTAATATAATTTTGATATTCTGAATTAAAAAATGAAGTCTATTTTACCAAATTCAAAACATATAATTTTCATTTATTAATTTAAAATTAATTCCCGTCTTCAAAACCAAAAGGCGGGTTTTTAAAAAGTAAAAACAATCAAGAGATTTACATGTGTTTATGTCAAATTTAAATGTGAAATTAATTATGACATAAATTATATAAAATAATAAAAATATAATCTAATTATACTTACAAATAATTCAAATGTATAATTTAACACTATAAATTATTTAGATTAAAAAAAAATTCAATTAAAATTTAGTATCTTTTACTATTCACCAAAATATGAAAGTTATCAGAAAAACATCTAAAATTTATCAAAACTAAATTTTTATGTCCCGATTCTAAACAGGAAGTTCATTTTGTAAAATTGAATATATAAAAGTGTCAAATATTGGATTTAAAAAGGGGTTTCCATTAAAAGGTGGTAAAATTTCATTTTCTGAAAAATACATCCTTTATCTGAAAAATTGAATTTGTTCTTATATTATATCTAAGAAACACATAATATGGATGTTAAAATTATATGGAGTATATAAAATTCAAAATGAAATTAATACTATTCATAATCGTTTTTTGAATGGCTAGTTTGGTAAGTCATGGTGCGCTCGAACTTAGTGTTGCATGTTACGCAAGTTATCGAATTACTTTGAAGAGATAACGTACTATGAAATCTTGGGGTGTTACATTTTCCCCTCCTTTAATAAATTGAGTCTTTGCAATTTGAAATTATACTTTGAAAATAAATGGTAAAAAAATAGAAAAATACCTTTGTGGAAAACTCACATCGAAAATTGGTTTAATAAAATTTAGTCTTAATAAGAAGGAAAGGGAAATGAAAAGGTCTCCACCAAATTATGATCTCGATTAGGAGAAAATTTATGGAAATTAGAGACACATAATTGGAGGAAAAACATAAATATTTATAGGAGGTGATTGAGGTCATCAATCACAAACAAGTGTAAAATTGGGGGCCTTAAATCCATCAATCTATGATGATTTAAAATATTATTGGTTCAACAAAACATATGGTATTAGGATAAAACATTTTTGGTTTTCAGATCCATTACCTAAATTTTAAGAATGGATTTATTCATAGAATAAGAGTAAAAAAACTTGATAAGTATTGTTTTATCCTTCAACAAATTCCTACAACCAACTCATCTTTCACTCCAAAAGATAACAGAATTAAAAAATATTCTATTTATCCTAATCATATAGGGTTCCAAAAAAATGAATTTATAATTTATCTATCATACCATTTAAAAAAACTACATTATAAAAAATAGGAAATTAGATAGGCTAGTGGTAGGTGATGCACCCTTGTCACCCTTCAGTTGTAGGTTCAAGTCTCGTGGCCTTTCCGAATGCGACGGGTTGTCACCTGGCCTCCGGGTTGTCATTTTTTTAACAATCCAAAAATAATCTTGAGAAATGATTTAACCTTAATAATAGTATCCAATACCAAACTTAATCCATTCCAACATTTATACTTATCCAAAATACTTCTGTCCAAACTCATAGTACAAAATTTATAAAGAATATAAACACAATGAAGATCTTTTTTGCCACGTAATAACATGTGAATACCTTCATCATGTTTTTTTTTAAAACAGGGTAACACCCTGAATTACCATAAAACCTTATCGATTACATTCATGCTTCTTTATTATTTATAGAATACTGTATATACTCTTTATATCCAAAAATATTGTATACTCCAACAAAAATGGAATAAACAAAAAAATTAATTAGTTTTAAAGTATTCAAGAATATCAAATATAATTTATCCAAATCAATCATATATTATTCCAAAATCGCTACCTTAGTATCAGAACCATATTAATGTTTATATTTCCATCAACCATGTATTTTAAAAAAAGTTTAACTTTTTATTGAGTCACTTTTCTTGGTACCGCACAATCTCAAATCCTTAATGAAGTAGTAAGGTAGTACAATCCTTATATACTCCATAATTATTATAACCAGAACATCATTGATAAAATACTCAAGTGACATAATTCTTTAATATGAACATAATAACACTAGTCATTACTCTTCATATGTGGTAATATCATAACTTGATTATTATCCAACTACATAATTTGTGGTATACTTAGATGATTTGGACATTGATTCACATAGTGTCTCAACTCCTTGCAGATGAAGCATTGTACATTGGAAACATTTTTCTTACCCTTGAAATCACATACTCGGTGTCCTTTTTCACCACACTTATAAAAAATTCTCATTTCCTTCAAGAATTTACCAAGGTGATTCTTTCCACAGTTATCACATATGGGAAAAATTTTCTTTTCCTTATTCCCTTTATCCATCTTTCTCTCTACCATCATTTTCTTCTCTGGATTCCCTTCAAAGTCATAGGACTCAGAAAATTATTTACATATCTTATTAATACATGATATTATTTCTTCATATGATGATAATACATGGGAGACTATTTCCTTTATAAATGTTGGCTTAATAACATGAAATATATGATACTTCTTACTCTTTGGATCATGCGTATTGCTGGAGTTATCATTCTATCTACTGGGAGCCATTTCTAAACAATGGAATACACTAGGTTAGTTTATGAATTGAAATGCATAACTACAAACTCGTAAAATACCTAACGTAAATTGAAAATAGTATGCATATAATCTATAATCATAAAATGTTTTCTTTGAGAAATTATTTACTCCTAAATCCTTCATAATGGCTTGAAATGAAAATGTGAACTATCCTAAGCATATCCCCCAGGAGTGTCGTAACCAAGAGTGAAACAAGGCCCGTTGTCGTATACTATGATACCCCGAATCAAACCCGAAACTTTTTGTCAGAGTTTTCACTCCTAGGTACATCTGTTCCAGAGCCTCCTCTACATGCTCATATCCAGATAGAGATGTATTACTTGGAAAATAAAGAAAATCTCTGCATTGCCAAAATTCTAGGAAGTTATTCTATACTAATCCTCAAAGTATATCTTAGGGTAATGTTATATAATCAGAGTTTATCTAAATCTATTTCCAAGTTTGTTTCTAAACTTCCTCTGATACCAACTGTAATGCCCAACCCTAGTTACCTAGAGTCGGTGAATTATTACATAACATTGGCATGATCACAAGGGATCAAATCCCGAAAGACTGATCAGTTTGGTAGCCTTGTAAGTACTATATACATTCATAAGTTTATATTACATTATAAAATGAAAAAAAAAAACATTTTCTCCATTGACCACATTAATATACCTTAGACTATCCCTACAGGTCAGTCATAATAAACTTCTTTGAATCCTGGGAAAAATAAAACATAGAAACAGGCGAGCTCAGATGCCCAGTAAGGCTAAATAATTTAGCAGAAGCTATAAACATTTAAGGCAAGATGTGTGATAAAAACAAAAGACTTTTTAAACATAATCATGAACGTAATATAGAAAAAATAAATCAAAAATCACCAAATAAATATGCACATGGATATTCTACTAGTCGAATAATCACATGTAATAACTAATTTCATAATAAGGGAATGCCTAACATCGGACATCATTACCACATAGTCAAGGCCTTGTGCCAAGACTACAAATAAAATTTTTGTCAATGCCTTATTATAAGACACTAGTTTGTCTCATGATACTTACCAATGCATCGAGGAGATATATCGGGCTCCACCAGTCACTTACTGATTCCACTGCATTCCTCATATAAAAATGTTGAAACATAACATAAACATTCATATTAAAACTAGCAAATGAAATGTTAATACTTGAACCATAAACCATTAATGGAATAAAAATAACACATCTATACTCAAACAAATTAAAAAACATTCAATACAATATGGAAGATTTTATTACAATAAATCAACCTCAATCAAGAATAATATCCATTAAAGGATGTTTACATAGTTGAAAATGATCAGTTAAACTCTTTGAGAGAAATATCCCTTTTTTATGAAATCATTTAAAAGTCAGATAATTTAGAAAGGAAGAAATTTAAAAGAAATTTTTGAATCAAAGTTTCACATACCAATTTGAAACATTTGAAAGGAATTAACAATTTAAAACAATCATGTCGATATAAATAAATCCTTAAAATCATTTTTAAAACATGTACATTAATTAAAAAGATTTAGAAAAATAAATCATTAAAACATTTAAAATGATAATCTTGATAAAGAATACCTTCCACAAAACATTAAAATATTAATTTTGAAAACATTTTTATAAAACATGGACATGGATGATAAAAATTTCCCAGTAAATACTTACACATAAACAATCTTGGATAATAATGAGATTGAGGAATTAACCCTTACCTTGCACTTTCCATTGGTCAAGGGTACATTTAACCTTATGTATAATGATCGTAGTATGTTATTAAATTATACCAGAACCATATTCAAATTTATTATATCATAAATTATTCATTTATTACTTTATATTATCCATTTAATAATGATTTCCATGTTAAATTAACATTTCGGGTATTAATTGCTTTGTTTATCATATGTGTTTTAACTGGTTATTCTGGATCGTATCACTTAGATCATGATTTAAATACTTATAGAATATAGACCATGATTTATATATCATATATATAGATAATATAAATATGTATAATAGATAGATATATGAAATGTAAAACACTGTTTATGGAGACGGTAGGTCGTACGTATGCATAAACGTTGTTTCCGTTTTCACATCGTATTAAATGGAAATAAGTGAATAAGATATATGTAAGTACATAAATATATATATATATCCAGTGACATTATTATTTCATATATTACATACTTATTAATAATATATATTTTTATAATCATCTTTGAATGGTGAACGTGGAAATGAATCTCATCGCGTCGTGGAGATGGTAATCTGTACATACGCACGAGTGACAATATCATTATATTGATGGTGAAATCGTATGTAATTGGATAGTATATCATATATAAATAGTCATTAACCTGTTATATTTATTATTTACATCAGTTATACTCATTATTATACCCATCCAAATAATTAAGTGTTTGAATAACAAACTACACCATGACGTGGAGACGGTAAGCCGTACGCACGCACGTATGGTGACTTTGTCATTTATAAGATGGATAGAATAAAGAATATGGTTGTACCATATTTATAATAGAATCAAAGTATGTATAAGGTACTGGATTTATTATTTTTTTATGGAAACAATGAAGAAATAGGAAGTGGAAGAAGAAAAGAACTTGAAATAGGGTGGTGAAATTATTACCTCTTCTTCAGGTGTTTCCTTTTAAGTTGATCAAAAGGACTCATTAGATTGGATTTATTATAAAATTAATGCCTCTAGGTTGAATTTAGGAAATTTTGGAGAATATTTGGGTAGGTTTTTCCCGAGCCAAATGGATTTGGAGGTGTGATTTTGAGATAAGGGGAAGTGCCCTTTTATAAGAGGGGTGAGGGTCACTTTAGGAAATGATTAAAATATTAATTTATTATAAATTAATATTAGGTTTATAATGGCTAAAAATAATTTTTTTTCGAGAATTATGTGGTTATGGGTCTAAATCCTCTCAACCAATAGGTTTTAGACAAGTTTAGGTTACCATTTTAACCTTATCTTTTAGATTTAACTCTTAGTTAAATAGTTTAACTTTTATCGTGTTTTCTTGTATTCTTACACTATATGGTTAATAAACATACTCTAACTTTTCAAGATAAGAAAAATTGGTTCATTAATGTCATATATAATATTATTTAAGCCCTTTGTTCTACCCTTATATTTTTAGGAATATTATATCAACCAATAATATAGTATTTGTTTTAAAAATTAATTTATGTCAATTTTGACACTATTTGGTATTTTGTTTTTGTGAAAGTCATAACAACATTATAACTTAGATAAAAATTTATCTAATAGACCCTAACATTTAATATTAACCTATAAAATTATTTTATGTCATCAAAACTTTTAAATTATATTTATTTTAATATTTATAATATCAACTATTTTAATATTTCATTAAGAAAGTAATTACTGGATCATCATTATGTCATAAATAAAAATAATTATTTAATATCTAAAAATTATAAATAAAAAACCATGATGTATTAAATATTTTTATCTTTCTAATGAATATTTATAGTCGAATTTATCTTATGTATAACCCTATATTAAAAATGGTTAAGTAAATAAACTTTGAATTTAACACTTTTAACACTTCTTTAAATAAAATAATAATAAATGTCCTAATCTAATACAAGTGGACCTAAAAGATCCTATTTTATTCATAAGTTTTTTTTGGTTGAAATAAACTTATACAATATAATTATGACATTTTTCAGGGTAATTATAATATCATTTTACCCTTAATTACCCTAATTACTTTTAATCGTGGTAAATAAGTCAAAAGTTACTATTCACAAAAATTATTTTCATCTTATTGAACCAAATTTTACTTAATGATGTCAGTCTTCTCTCTCGTATTTTTGAAATCCAACTCACAGAAGTGGTAAAATTAAGTTTTATACAAATTTGCAACTGCTCCTAGAAGGTGGGTAAAAAAACGTTAAAAAGTTCAATAAAATTGTATACATCTAATTTCATTATAAAATGACTCCAGTGAATTAAATTGAACTTATATAGGTACTATATATATTTTTTTATTTAAAATAAATTTAAATAAAATAAATAATTATTTAAATAGAAAGTTAGTTTTAAATAATAACGTAGTGTTTCTCACTATTCATCAAAAATTGAATGTTTTCAGAAATATACCAAAAATTAACCCTAATATAATTTTGATATTATGAATTCAAAAATTAAGTCTATTTTACTAAATTCAAAACATAGAAGTTGAATTTATTAATTTAAAATTAATTCATGTTGTCAAAACCAAAAAGCAGGTTTTTAAAAATTAAAAACTATGAAAAGATTGATGTGTGTTTATGTCAAATTTAAATGTGAAATTACTTATAATAACCTGCATTGTATTAAATGATAAAAATATAATATAATTACACTTCCAAATCATTTAAATTTATAATTTAACACTATAAATTATTTTCATTAAAAAAGTTTTTTTCAATTAAAATTTAGTATTTTTCACTATTCACTAAAATATCAAAGTTATCAGAAAAACAAAAAAAAATTATCAAAACTAAATTTTTATGTCCTAATTCTAAAAAAGAAGTTTATTTTTTCAAATTGAATATATGGAAGTGTCAAATACTAGATTTAAAAAGGGTTCTCTATTAAAAAGCAGTAAAATTGCATTTTATGAAAAATACTTCCTTTATCTGAAAAATTGAATTTGTTATTATATTATGTCTAAGAAATACATAATATAGATGTTAAAATTATATGGAGTATATAAAATTCAAAATGCAGTTAATACTATTCATAACCGTTTTGTTTTTGAATGGCTAGTTTGGTAAGTCGTGGTGCGCTCAAATTCAGTGTTGTGTGTAGCGCAAGTTATCGAATTACTTTGAAGACATAACGTACTATGAAATCTTGGAGTGTTACAACCCAATTTGACAAAAACCCAATCTTCTTGGTCCTAGATACAATCCTTGAACACATAGAATTCTTTGATGGTATGTTCAAGGATCTTATGGTATAATAAATGGCCAGGGAGGTCAGTGTGCCCAGCTTCCTTAGGCTTCTTTCACTCTAGAAACTTCATAATCACCTTCTATAGGGAATAAAGGAAATATTCTGGCACTTATACATCCTTGAAGTAATATTTTCAATGTATTCTACCTGGTAAAGGTGATCTAGGATCTTATCCTTGATGAGGATATGGAACCACATTTTCTTGTCTAGGCGGATGTGTTTGGTGAGGTGGTACCTGAAAGTTCTATACTATGTGAGGTTATTCAGGATAGGGTTGAGTTGGGTGAGTATATTCTTGGAAAGGATGAACTCAGAGAGGATCCTATAGAAAAGGTTCTAGCATCTCTACCAGCTTGGGGGCCTCTACTTGTGTGGTGGTGGTAGTATGTACTTTTATAGAACTTCTTATAGGAACTGGGAGAGGCAACAAGTGCAACTGTCTAGTCTACTGTAGGGATTACTCCAGACACTGGTCCTTATTAGAAAACTATTAGAATCCACTTGGAAAGTTTTTAGTGGTGAGGTTAGTGACCAACTTAGTCTTGACATTTCCCACTCACATCATTAATAGCTTCTCTTGAGTTAGTGTCATATTGAGTGAGTACGTGAGACCTTTACACCAGGAGAAAAAATACGTGACTCTCTTATTAATCCTTTTCTTGAACTTGAAAAATTTTGAAATACTTTTCTTATTTTTGTTAGAGATGAGCTATTAGAGTAATTGTATTCAAAGTTTTTCCCAACCAATGATGGACCATAGGGGTAACTGTTTGTACTAGAAGAACACAGGCCCTTCCATTTTCTAAAAAAAGCACAAGAACTTGGAAGCCTTCTATAGATTTGGGGTTCCCAACATAGGTCCACACTATCATGAGCCGACCCTCTAGGGTCCAACCTATGAATACCCCAAGTTCATCCCCAATAGGCCAAGGGATAATGACCAGCACCGAGTAGGCATATCCCATAAATGCGAGGCATTAGCCTAAAGTACCTGTACACATGCACACATCTCCAAGCCCACACAATTCTGGAATATAAAACAGCTGAAATAATGAATGCATATATCTAAGATCCCACAATATAGTATGATAGTGAAAGTACTATAAATAGAAAAGGGGCCAAAAAACAAGCCCAACCAAAACTATAAAGAGTCCAACCTACTCTAAGGGACAGGACTAAGTCAAAATTATACTCCTGTTAAACACCTCAGTCTTTCAAGCTCAATATATGATTCATCCACTCTTTATCCTCCTAAAACAATATAAAAAAGGTCTTCATATGCATAATACACGACACGTTCCGTCAAATCCCATGCAAGGGTGAGTATAAAAATACTCATTAGAACACCCCAAAAACACTAAACATGAATCACCAATTATAGTCAGATCAATACAATATACAACAATCTATGTATAATAGAAACAAAAAAGAACCCAGATATACTTAGGAAATACACCATGCCACCAGGTGGTCATAACCAACTATCAGCCACAAGATTATGTTCAAATCAACACTAGTTCTGGGGGAACCCACTCCACGATCCATGATACCATCAAAGACCCTCAATGAAGAGGTATGGTTAATTGGGCCTTGCCCAATTAAGCTCACTAGTCTAAGGAGACCATGATACATATATAGGGGTCACACCCAGAACTGCTAGGGGACACCACGAACCCAATATGGATCATCCTACTACATAGGGGATCATATGACAATGATTCCACAAACCCTACCAATACAGACTTATAGATGGAGGATCAACACCCTGATCAGGGAGGTCATGTTGATTCCATAAACTCCAACTAGTGATGATAGAGGATCACACACTAGTCTCACAGAGGGACACCACAATACTATCTGAGACTCGTCCTTTAGAGGGGATCACAATCCAATGATGTGGATGTAATGTTTCATTGCACCCTCAAGGAAAAGGACCATGGGAACACACTCAAACTATACTATCCCAAACTAAGAAAATAAAGAGACGTAAGGACTATTTAAGGGAGTGCAATTCATATCCCAAGGGTTGCACAAAGTGTCCCAAGGGGTACACAACATGTCTAGTTATCCCATGTTTTATCTGTGTGGAAGATCCTCACACAGAAAGTAGTCTCCATATACATGTCATGTAGAAGGATGTACATGAAGTGTATAGACACATGGTATCTTGACTATTTCACCTGGCTGTTTGCATGTATCAAAGCTATATATGTGTACCAATCCATTTATTCCAAGACGTGTCGATGTGGGAGTACACGGTGTGTCCTTTCCCATGTACTCCAACCTGTGTTTGTGTACTTTCGAAGTACACGCCGATTCATCCAGGGAGGGTAATACATTATTTGATAGGGGTCACATGTCGTGTGATCCTTATCTTCATCAAAACCCTATCACCACAGCCATAGGGCCCCACATATTGTGTAATCACAAATTACATGTCGTGTTCTGCATGATTTTCTAGAATCCCATATTCTTCCTCCAAACGCCTTAGTCGATCTTCTAGCTTCAGATCCATCAACCTCCATGTTGTGAAACTCAAGATCCAGCCTCATTTTTTCATGCCATCACTGAATCAACATGTTTCACCACTAAATCTTCTCAAAAAACAGATTAAATCAACATTATTCATTTCATGATGAAGAATTACAAAGAACATGAATGTGGGAATCATTAATTGTTCAATTTGTTTCTTCAACCACAATCGCACCTCCATCATGTCATGATGAACCCAAGTCAGTGATATTGGATCATTGTGCCAAGAAATAATTGTGCAATGACTGATTGATTGGGAATAATCATAACCTGGGCCAATGAAGAATACCTGTGGTGAAATGTAGAATTGGGGGAGAAAAGCACAATCAATCCAAAGGAATGAACCTCAGTCAAAGTTCATGTCAATCATGGTTCATTTTCAAGAGAATGGTAAATAAATCCATCAAAAAATTAAACTAGATAACTTTTCTTGATAAAATCCCCATAAAATAAATCTCATCCCATGATACGTAAAATTTGTGAATCAATCCATTCGTCGATTGATTCACATTTTTCATAGAAATTAATAATAGGGAAAATAAAATCAAAACCACTTGCTCTTCCTTGATTTGGATTGGTCATTATTGAATAATGAAGTTGTGTTGTGTTCATTTTTTATATCCTTAAAAATTGATGGTCATTGATCGTTGATCTAATCTATCGTCATCTGTTGGAAAGGATTTCCATATCTCTCTCTCCAACAATACTCTAGAAGTTCTAGGGTTATGTGTTTTACCCTATAATTCTGAAATAAGGATACATTTAATGAAAAATAAGTCATTGTGTCAACACAATGAATTAAAATAATTTTTATTAAATTATTTTATTCATTTTATGCCTGCAAAAACTTTTTCACAAAAGACCTGCATCAACCAATGTTAAGTAGCTCCTAGGGTAAAACTGCCATTTTGAGCTCAACTCTGCCCTTAGATTTCTGATCTAAGAACCCATTTAATATTTTTTCCACTATTTCAGGAAAACTGTGTGGACATATTATTTAATATATTTAATATATTACAAAAAATATATTCTGGGAACACCGAGCCTCAGATTCGCACACTGTCTCAGCGCCTGGTCTAAAAAATAATCCATGTAATATTTAAAAATAATAAATTGAAATCTAATATGTTACATTCTCCCCACCTTGGTACTTTACATCCCCAAAAATTCAAAAAAATAGCTACACAAATAGATGTGGGTACTGTTCACAAATCTGAGCCTCCCGCTCCCGTGTGCTCTTTTGAAGATTCTTGTGATGCCACTGAAAATGAACCAAAGGAATCGATCGCCCATGAATTATCCTCTCATATTGATCATTAATATCCACTGGGTACTTAGTAAAAGTTTCTCCAACCTCAATTTACATCTCAACCCTAGATGATAACGTATGATGGATCATGTGAGTACCTCCTCAGTTGTGCCACATAGAATACATTGTGTACCCAGTCTAACTGCAAAGGTATAGATAAGTAGTATGACACCTCACCAAATATATGTAATATCTGGAAAGGTCCAATGAACCTTGGTGATAGCTTTCCTCTTTGATAAAATCTCAATAATACACGTCGATGTGATACCCATAGGAACACATGGTCATCCTCCTCAAACTCCAAAGGCCTATATCGTCTCTCAGTATATGACTTATGATAGCTATGTGTAGTCTTCATCTTCTCCCAGATAATCTGCACCTTCTCTGTAGTATCTCACACCAACTCTGGGACCATGAGTGCCAACTCCCTTGGGCCGGTCAAGAAAATTTGTGACCTACAGGGTCACCCGTATGAAGCCTCGAATAGTTCCATACCAATGGTGGAATAGTAGCTATTGTTGTACGTAAACTCCACCAGTGGTAGGTGATCCTCCCAACTATAGACAAATTCTAACATGAAATCTCACATCATGTCCTACAAAACCTGAATGGTTCGCTTAGTATGATCGTCATTTTGTGAGTGAAATTTTGTGATCAAGCATAACTGAGTCCCAAATACCTACTATAATCCCTTCTATAGTTTGGATGTAAAGATAGAATCATGATCAGAAACAATCTTCAATAGAACTTAATGGTATTGAACTCTATCCTCAATGTAGAGTTTCCCCAAGCTCTTTACTGAACTCTATTCTTGGATAGCTGGGAAGTGGGCCGACTTGGTGAGTCAGTCAAAGATCACCCAGATAAAATCATGTCCCCTCGATATACATGGTAAGATCATTAATAAGTCCATAGATATCCCATTACACTTTCATTTTAGCACCATAAATGGTTGATCTAAACCCGCTGTAACTTGGTTCTCAGCCTTCACTTACTGACAAGTAAGGCATCGAGAAACAAACTCAGTAACTCCTTTCTTCATCTCTGGCCACGAAAATTGGCATCATAGGTATTGGTACATATTTTTCTCACCTGGATGTACCTCCAAGGGAGATGTATGAAACTCTATTAAAACCTCCTCCTGCAACATTATTGGTACCATCATGCATCCTTTTAAAAGAATGACATACTCCTCACCTTTAGAAAATCCTTCAGGAGCTTGCCCTGTGGATATTTGAGCATGTAGAGTCTCACAGACAGTATCCACAATTTGTGCCTCCCTGAATCATTGTAAGAGTGGGGGGTGAAAACTATATACTGGAGGTAAGTTGCTCCATCTCTATCCACAAATGATAAATGCAACAATGATAGCTACTCTGACGCCTCATTCAACAACTGCGAACTAGATCTCCTGCTGAGAGCATCTTCCACCACATTACCCTTCTGACGAGTACAGACAATCTCAAAGTCATAGTCCTTGAGTAACCCTATCCATAACCTCTATCTCAAGTTAAGATCCTTCTAAGAGAATATATACTTGAGACTCTTGTGGTTAGATTACACAATTAATTGCTTTCCCATCAAGTAGTGACACCACATCTTCAATGCGAAAACAAATGCTGCTAACTCAAGGTCACGGTTCATGTAGTTATGTTCATGTGGTCTCAACTATTGTTAACCATAGGAAATAACTACTTTACTCTACATAAAAACACAACCAAGTCAATTCCTTGATGCATCATAGAACACTAAGTACATAACACCTTCCTTCAGTAACCTCAAGATGGGAGTTATTTTCAACCTATGCATTAGATCATGAAATCACTACTGGAACTTTTATATCCACATGAAAGGCTACCATTTCTTGGTCAAGTATATCAAGGTTTATGCCACTCTATAGAATTTGGGTAAAACCCTTCAATAGTACTCAATAATTTCAAGGAAAATTTTTACCTCAGTAACATTTTTAGGTGGCTCCTAAGAAATCACTGCCTCAAACTTCACTAGATCCACTACCACTTGAGTCTCTGAGATGAAATTTCCCAAAAAATGGACCTCATGAATCCAAAATGAAACTTAGAGAGATTCTCAAAAAAATTGATCTGCGAGTGTGTCCAGGACCATCCTCAAGTGTCTCTCATGCTCCTCCTTGGACAATGAGTACACTAGGATTTCATCGATGAAGACTACCATGAATCGGTATAAGAAAGGTTGAAAGATCCAGTTCATAAGTCCCATGAACACTGTTGTGGTGTTCATCACACCAAAAGGTATCACCAAGAAATCATAGTGACCATAATGATATATTAATACTATCTTTGGTATATATTTTTCCTATACTCATACCTGGTGATAGCATAATATGAGGTCAATATTCAAGAACCATTGTGCCCCTTTTAACCGATCAAAGTGGTCATCGATCTTCAGTATTGGATACTTGTTCATCACGGTCACTTGGTTCAAGAGTTTATAATCTATAAATAATCTCAAGATCCCATTTTCCTTCTTGGAAAACAAAACTAGGGATGCACTGGGTGAAACACTAGGTCTCATGAATCCCTTCATCTAAAAGTCCCCCAATTGAACCCTTATCTCATGAAGCTCTGTGGGAGACATCCATTATGAGGATTTAGATATTAATGTCATCATAGTGTGTTGATCAATGCATAAGTCTATCTCTAAATGGGGAGGTAAACTTAGAACATATTTAAGAAATATTTCCTCATACTATACCACAACTATAGGTTACTGAGGACTTATAGCATCCACTACATGAGGGTAGGGCTAGCCAATCGATGATTAATTAGTTGAACCCTCTAATGAGTGAGTTCATCCAGTGCTTCATGGGTTTCCTTTTCACTAACAAAGGTATGGTTCCATCACTATGGGAACACCACACCCTTCTCCTAAAATAGTCAATATGATCATCAAATATGGATAAATAGTTCATACTAAGAATGATGTCGTAAGGACTTGATGCCACTACCAAGATATCCCAACCAAAACTCTCACCTTTAAGAGTCAGGTCACACTACCAGCACCAGTGCCTGATAATTGAGTCTCCTCCTGTATTAGTCTCTAAGCATAAGGGTTGAGACAATGGTTCAACTGGAATCTCCGGGTCTTGAACAAGATTCGTGGAAATAAAATAATGACTAGCACTTGTGTTTTTCAATACTACAACTAAGGTTGAAAATACATAGATCTTGCCTCGTATCATACCTATATCCTTGGGTTCATAGGCCTCCATGGCCTGAAGATAACCTAATTCCTTCCCACTATCTCCCTGATCTTTGTGTGGACCACTTAGGGGTGGTGGTGGTAATAGATCAAACCTCCAATCACCGCATGCTACTCTACCGACCCCTCTTCCATGTTCTCTGCCCTATAGAACACTCCTCTATTGCCTCTATCTCTATCTCAGTTTTCCCTTGACCATCTCTCGATCAGTTTTACAATGAGTTGGAAAATCTCATTCCATATTTCTCTGACCATCACAATAGAAACACCACCTATCCCATGGCTAATTTGAGCCACCCTGAGAGCCTTGAACCATTGACCCTGAGTCCTGGGATTTCCTCCTAAAGCATCTGACATGATTAGATCCCTATGTCAGTTGTCATCTACCTACTAATGAGGTCTCAGCTATCAGGTTCCCACTTCTATCTTCTACTATCGGTGTATACTCTGCCATAAAAATTTCTACCAATACGGCTCACTCAATTACCCCAGCATAGGTGGAAATGCTAAGAGATACTATTGACGTCCTAATGTCCCAATGAAATCCCTACTCAAATTTTGGTTCCTTGAAGATATTTTTCCATACCATATCCAAGGAGTAGCACTAGATATCATTAAACCTCACTGAATACTCTACCATGGCCATACTACCATACTACAGATGAAAAATCTCATGTATGTGTACCAATCACAATGTGTCCAGATAGAACTTCTCTATGAAGAAACACTCGAAGTTTTTCCAAGAGAGAGTTGTCTTGTCACATGACTGAGTCACCAAGATCCACCATCACCTAGAAGATCTCTGAAGAACACTCTCCATAAGGGATACCATCTGGTCTGTAGGTGTCCTCATCAAACAGAAAATGTGAGTGATTACCTCTAGCCAGTCCTCATCCACCTAGGGGTCTAGCTCACCCTAAAACCTAGAAGGTCACTGCCTCTAAAACTAATAAAATACACTCAGTTTATGTACATCCTTAGCTGGTAGTTCTAGTTCTATTTGCTTCTCAATAGGTGGTGGTATATCTCGTAAACCACCTGGAGGTTCTATATATGGTACAAAACCCTGCACCTATTCTTTTTCACTAGGTATATCATCCTCATGATCACGTGGTGGAATCCTAGATATCTGTCTATGTAGAGGCATCTGGAAATAAAATAATATGTACCATGGTCAAAATATTATATCTAGGGATATGAATCAAGAAGGACATGGAAAATATAACCATTCATATAGGATGTATGTACCATTGGTTCCCCTGAAACCAGTGTTCTCATATACCTAGTTTAAAAATAAGTGATCAGAGTCTTGGTGTATGGATACATCGGTTGTTGCACCAACACTAGAGTCCCTGGCCTAAAATACAAACTGAGAACACTTAAATTTTCCCCAAATCAGTATCACCAACTTAGGTCCTAAGGTAGAATTGACCATCTCTAATAACACTCTGTAATGACCTGACCTATCAGGGTGTGACCCATGACTACCCTAAGCCCGCCACCAATAGGTCATGGGATGGTGACCAGTTCCAAGTAGGAATATCCCACAAATGGGAGTCATTACCCTAAATTACCTATACACATGGACATATATCCAATCCCACACAATGCCGGAATGTAAAACAACTGAAATAATGCATGCATACATCTAAGATCCCACAATAGAGTATGACAGTGAAAGTACTGTAAATAGAAAAGGGGCCAAAACAAGCCCAACCAAAACATTTAAGAGTCTAACCTGCTTCAAGGGAGACAACTAAGTTAAAATTATTCTCCCAGTAAACACCTTAGTCTTTCAAGGTCCATCTATGCTTCACCCACTACCTACCCTCTAAAGAAAATGTCAAAAGGGTCATCATCTGCGCAAGACATGACACATGCGGGCAAAGACCATGTAGGGGTGAGTATAAAAATAATCAGTAGGACACGCCAAAAACACTAAACATGAAGCAACAATTATAGTAATCTCAATACAAGATATAACAATCTATGTATAACACAAACAAAAATAACCTCGATATACTTAGGAAAGACACCACGCCACCAGGTGGTCATAAACAACTGTTATCCATAGGATTCTATTTGAATCAACACCCGTTCTAGGAGAACCCACTCCATGATCCATGCTACCATCAGAGACACTCGATGAAGATACACAGACATGGGGTCACACCCTAAACCGATGGGGGATACCACAAACCCAATCTAGATCAACCCGCTATACGGGGGATCATATGCCAACGATTCCACAAACCCTACTGATACAGCCTTCTATATGGAGGATCAATTCTCTAATCAGTTAGGTCACACTGATTCTATAAACTCTAACTAGGGATGAAATAGGATCACACTCCAGTCTCATGGAGGGACACCGCAACTCTATCTGAGACTTGACCTTTATAGGGGATCACAATCCAGTGATGTGGATGTAATTTTGCATTGTACCCTCAATGAAAAGTACCAAGTGAATATACTCAACCTATATTGTATCAAACTAAGAAAAAAAATAGCCTCACGCACTCTTTAAGGGATTACATGGCATGACTCAAAGGGTACACAGTGTGTCAATCTAACCCATGTCTTGCCCGTGTGGAAGAGCCTCATATGGCATGTAGTCTCTATATACATGGCATGTAGAAGGATGTACACGGTGTGTAGAGATACAAAGTATCCCACCCATGTCACTTTTTCATGTCAGTGTACCAAATTTGTGTCTGTATACCTGTCCATATATTCCAATTTGTGTTTGTGTGGGGGTACATGACATGTATGTGCCTGTGTACTCCAACCCATGTATGTGTACTTCTAAAGTAAATTCCAATTCATCCAATGAGGGTAACATTACATTTGATAGGGGTCACACTCCATGTGATCCTTAACTTCTTCCAAACCCTAGGGTCAAAGCTAGGGGCCCCACACACCATGTAATCCTGAATTACATGATGTGTTCTATGAGATTTTACATAATTTCAGATTCTTCCTCCGTATGCCTTAGCTGATCTTCCGACCTCCGATACATTAAACTCCATGTTGTGAAACTCAATATACAACCTCATTTTTTCAAACCATCACTGAATCAACGTGTTTTATCACAATATCTACTCGAAAAATGGATTCAATGGATGTTACTCATTCAATGATGAAGAATGAGAATTCAGGAATCGATCATCGTTCAATTAGCTACCACAACCACCATCATACCTCTTTCATGTTGATTTTAGATATGTGATATCGGATTGTTGCACCAAGAAATTGGTGTGAAATGATCTATTAATCGGGAATAGTCGAACCCGAGGCCAATGAAGAATGCTCATGGGGAAATACAGAATTGGGGGAGAAAAGAAGAATCCATCTACATGAAAAAAAAACTTGAGTGATGTTCATGTAGATATTGTATTTTTTCCATTAGAATTCTAAACAAATTCATCAAAAAATTAAACCAAATAACTTCTCCTAATAAAATCTCCACAAAATAAATCTCATCCTACAATACGCATGATCCATGAATCAATCCGTTCATCGATTGATTAATGTTCATCATGGAAATTGAAAATGGGGAAAAGAAAATCAAAATCACAAGCCCTAACTTTATTTGGATCATTATATGATGAATAACAAAGCCTCATTATGTTCATTATATAGATCCTTCAAAATCGATGTGCGTCGATCATTGATCCTCGATCTATCATAATTCTTCAGAAATGATTCCCTGATATCTCTCTCCAATGATCCTCCAGAAGTTATAGGGTTATGCGGCTAACCCTAGACTTCTTACATAGGGATAAATTTAAAGAAAAACAATTTTAAACAACCCACTTTGACCAATGTTAAGTTTTTCCTAGGGTAAAACCATCATTTTGAGCTCAACGGTGCCATAATATTTATGATTAGAGATTTATTCCACTTTTTTAGGAAACCCCCATGTGCATTCTATTTAAAATATTTAATATATTTTAAACATTTATTCCAGGCACACTGGGTATCAAAATTTCACGTCGTCTCAATTTCTAGTCTAAAAAATAATCCATATAATATTTAAAAACAATACATAGAAAATATGAGATGTTACACACACCTCAAGATGAAGTGGTAAAAATGATATAGTGGGTCACCCATCCCATTTAATGGTTAAAAAATAGTATTCTTGGAATTCGGGGTTTCTTGGATGTTGTATACCCATGCTAGGTACAACTTTCCATTAGGTAGGATCACCACTTGTCGTGTCTCTAAGGCCTCAAGGTGAGTGGTGAGAATAGCTACCAAATCATATTAGTGGGTGTATCTATCTTGAAGAGGGTCCATGAATACCAATTCATCTATAGTATTATCAACTTAGGGAGATAGATCATTAATTAAATGATTTTCATGATTTGGTTCTCAAGGAGGGAAGTTACACTGCTCTGGAAGGTTTGAAGACACATCCCATCCAACATTAAATTTTTATTAAAAGAAACTTAAAGGGAGAAGTGAGAACCCTTACATCTTTACAGTTTCAACACCAAAGGACACATTAGATTTGTAGAAAAAAAGTTTAAGTTGGTTGGATCCAATTTCCCTAAACAGTATCCAGGGGATATAATAAACCTGGAGGTCAGGGTAGACCACTAGGGTGCCTTCATAAAGATGATCCAAGTTGTCCCATGATTGTCTGTATTCCTCCTTGTTAATCTTATCCATGTTGCGTCCTCTAAGAAAAATATGAACCTTCTTATCTATCCACTCGCTTTGATCTTTAGTAGTGTTCACCTGGAGCAGTCTCATATTCTTTGAATCCTTAATATCCAGATCATCCTCTACCATTTCATCCGAATGTATTAGAAGTTCCATGTGTTCCAGCACCATAGACACTTGTCACTGAAGTATTTCATTGACACCTGAATTGTGATTTTTCCCAGGATCAAACAGCCCCTTATCACCCAAAGGCATGGCAGGGACCATGTCCTTATATCCTGCTTCCACCAGGTCCTGGGAGACAGCCCCTTCTCTTCCTGGATATATAGGGTTACCAAGATTGAATAGGGGAATATAACCAAGGTGTAATTATTTACCTTATAGGGGATAAATGGGGTCCCATGGGGTGGTTCCATAATCTAGGTGCTGATCATTAATGAGTTCATCGATAATCCTTTTATTATCCTCAATCTACTGAAGTAAGGTAGCTATTTCGGGATCTTCTCTTGTCTTTGGCATGACCTAAAATGGATCGGAAGGTTCAACATGCTCCTAAACCTTGTTAATATGCTAATAGGGAGAAAATGTCTCATTTGAGGGATCCCCATGATCATTTTCCTATCTCTACTGACGAGTAAGGATGGCTATCTGAGGGCTTGTTACTTCCCCACCCCTTGGGGTGGGTTTTCCCTATCAATCCCTACATCAGATCCCCTTTTATTGGGAATCTCAGGAACAACCATGTTTATCATAATGATACCCAGAGGGTAACCCTCATCATTGGTGGGTAGTTCAGTTTTTCATAAGATAGGGATGAAGTGAAGCACAACATATTGTCCCCAAACCCTAATATGTATGTTTAGAGACACCTCTTCCATAACCAAGTGAAGCACTATGAGTCTCTTGATATAGTTACATTGAAGCATCTAGTATTATCCCAATGAAGTGGGGAACTGATTCACTAGGAGTATCATGATATAAACCCTTTTGAACTACTGGTCAATGGATTCAGGGTGCTCCTATCTTCCTAGGTAGGCCGACTAATGATCACGAAGGTAGTGAAGTATCGCACAGATGATCAGGCATAAACACATAGCCAGGACATCAATAAGGGATTATGGGATGTTGAAGATGGGATTTTTTGGAATCTAGAATACCACATACAACTTATCAATGGATAGAACCTCTCACAGTCCCTCTTGATCATAGGAAGGGCCTTGTTCTTGGTCGCACCAAGCTTCTATTGGTGCTGCCTAAGAGATAGGTGGAAATATCTATGTGGATCAGTTTGGTAGTTGTTTGGCCAGTAAAGAATCCACCACATGGTTCAACTATTCAATACACATTGTGACATATCTCGGATTAGTACTAACTAAATCATCACATCCCTATATGATAGGATGTTCACCACTACCTCATGTGTAAGGGAGGCATAATTCATTTATGGTTCAGTACAGTGCTCACCACCAGAAGGTGCCAACCCTGACCTTGAAATCTCTCTGAATTTTTGGGTGGATGTGGAGAGGAGGGGAACTGGTGATGGAGATAAATTCACTATGAGATCCTAGAAGATAGATAGAACTTCCTCCACCTACAAATACCTATGGATGGATCTGGGGATCCTATGGAAGTCATCTTCTGGGATGGAGAACTTCAGCTATCGAGCTCATATCCCAAACTTCAGTAGTTAGGGTAGAGACTCCATTATTGATTATTTTCTCCCCTTAGAGTCTAAAAGTTCAACAAGTTCGATGATAACTTGGTGTTTCTTGGGATTTCACCTCTAATGGAGAATGTTCTACCTTTTAACTAGAGAATGTTATTTAGGGAAGGGTACCTCTATGGCATGGGGATTACCTCCATGTTGGTGGGTGATAACATGGGAAGTACCCCACCTTTGGTTGGTTGGGACATGGGGAGGGCCTCTATGTCTGTTGTTTTTGGAGTGGGGGGGACCTCTACTCTGACTAGTGAATGAGTGGGGAGGACCTCCACTCTGGTTCGTAGAAACATGGGTAGGACCTCTGTGTTGAGAATCAAGAGTATGGGGAGGACCTCCATTCTAGATATTGATGAAGTGGGGAGGGCCTCCACCTAGTTTGGTTATGATTCTAGGAATACCTATGCACTGATTATCATCATCATGGGTTGGACCGTAATTAATGTTAATGGTGCTAGAGATTTAAAGAGCCAACCCAGCCTTCCTACTAGGTAGTTTGGGTCTTAATCTAAATCGAGTGAAGACATGTCCCTTTTCTATTATTGCGAGAATCTGATAGGATGTGCCGGTGGTGGTATGGGACACTAGATTCATGTAATATTACCCTTGTCAGGAATCATATTGGTCCTACCCATGACATTGGAATTGCATTATTTGGATTGGGTCTAATGGGGTAGGGGTGAGAACCACCTGATCTCAGGCCTGAGGTACCAGTCATTTTTTGAACTAATGAAGCCTAGTATGAGCACTCCTTAGAAGATCATAGGTAGTAGTAATGGCTGGGGTGACTCAAACATCCCTCGCAACCTTAACATTAGGGAGTGATTTGTCAGAGTGCTCTAGGGAGAGACTCCCAAAATGGTTCATTGTCAGAATGGGGGGTGGTTTCCCCCTATGTGACCCTTGTGGGTAGAGGTGTCGATGAGGCGTTGATGCCTCCAAGTCCTAGAGGGACATGTCCCATGTGGGAATGACCCCCTCCTTTTCATACCAACATATTAGAGCATCAATCACCCTCCCTTAGATAATCTCAAAGGGTGAGATTAGGCATGGGTACCCTATAGCTGTAATTGTGGAGAAAGTCATGGAGGGAGAATGGTTGTGTAGGATTTCCACATCAACATTCCTTATTCCCCAGTATCTGCGGGTGTTGGGTTTCTGATACCCTATATATGGGGTCCTATAAGGTAGGTGGATTCATCTATCATTATAGTTACAATGAAATTGATTCTCAATACACCAATTTCATCCAATCTTCTAAAGTGGAGAAGGATCCACATTGAAAATGTCACAGACCGAGGATACCCAATGTTAACTCCCCCAGTGAACATTTGAGTTCCATGATGGGCCCACAATTTTCTCAATGGTACTTGGAATTAGATTTTGAATCTAGTTACATGCTAATCCACTGATGTATCTAACTCTACTAGTCCCCATGGTTGATGAAAATAGTTTCCCATCGAGTTCACCATTTATTTTTCCAATGCTTTAATTGGTTCTCCACTTGCATTTCAAATGAATGTGTGTGTTGGGTTCTTATTTACCCATATTACAAATTTACAATGGCTGATTTATTTCATAAATTTCAATGGTGA
Organism: Viscum album; assembly: GCA_963277665.1. Classification (NCBI taxonomy): domain Eukaryota; kingdom Viridiplantae; phylum Streptophyta; class Magnoliopsida; order Santalales; family Viscaceae; genus Viscum; species Viscum album. The sequence goes on from OY728139.1 coordinate 493,914,262, forward strand.
TGTATTTTCCTTGATCAAAATGGGATGATGGGACATCATTTCCTCCTTCCATGGATTCTTCCTTGGATCTCATCACTTGGTTCAGGTCTCCATCATAAATTAAGTCATGTTCATGGAATTAATTTATAGTGCTATTTATTTGTGGAAACCAGTTAATTACACTTCTTCTATATTTATAGGGCATCAACCTCTGTTCAGAATATTATCCACATTAAGAATCACTGAGTATGCATGGACGTTGGTTACATTGACCACTTTTGAATCTTCCTTATATAAGGGAATATCATATGAGCCATCTTAGTTATAAAACCCAAGGAATATAGTTTTGATCATGATGTAGTTAATTCCAGTGGTGTAAATCTTCCAAGGATTTTTACCTCAATCATCCCATGTTTATTGCATGTAGTAGGTATTTTGGATCAGTTCACAAGTTCAACATCCTATGGAGACAGATCATAACGTATGGTTGAGATAGATTGGGGCAGGAGTTTAACATCTTGTATAGATGGATTGGTTTATCATAACACCCCATAGAGATGGATCAAGAGGTGTTTCCCTAGGAGGGAACACCAAGATAGTTTACCAATGGATTATAACACCCTATGGAGGAGAATCAGGAGTTGTGGGTCAGAACACTCCGTAGAGGCAGATCTGGGGGGTGCATCCCTATGAGGGATGATTCCACACATGGATAGTTTACCAATGGACTAGAACATCCAGTGGAGTTGGATCTAGAGTTTTGGATATGAACTCCCTTTGGAGTCAAATCCAAGTGGTACTTCCCTATGAGGGAAGATATCACACCTGGATATTTTATCGATGGATCGGAACGCCCCATAGAGGTGGATACAAAGTTGTGGATCAGAACATCCCATGGTGGTAGATCTGAGAGGTGCATCCCAAGGAGGTAAGATGTCACACCTGGATAGTTTACTAATGGATCATAACACCCCATGGAGGTAGATCTGTAAGGTGCATCCCTAGGAGGGAACACCTGAATAGTATACCATTGTCGGGAATGAACCTCGGGGAGGCATCCTATAGTCCTTGTTTAGAATATAGGGATTAAAACCCATGTAGTTCAATTTATTAGTTTAAGTTCATGTGACTAGAATAATCAATGCAGTTTAACATCATGTGGTAAAGATTCACATGCATTAAAAGTAGGGATAATAAGGGATGGTGTGGGGATTACACATAGAAGCTTTATGTTGCAATAGGATTGCTCTTGGGGAAATTTTGTTGGGATTGCACATGGAAGCTACCTTGGTATTGTAGTTTCATCTCATAGTGGGGAGAGATAGTGTGGCGATTACACATGTAAGCTGCACAATATGGGTGTCTCATCCCTATATAGAGAATGATAATGTAGGGATTAAAAATTAAAGCTTCCCAGGTGTGGTAGTTTTATCCCCAGGTGTAAAGTTTCATCCTTGAATGTGGGGTTTTATCCCACGGTGGGGGAGAATGTGTAATCCCATGATGATCATACATGGGGTATCCTTTGTTATTAACACATGTCCATACTACAATTTTACATCATGTTACAAGGATGTTGTCGTGTAGTTTAATTTCATACAACTAGGATGTGGAACTAGGTAGTTTTATGTCATGCAGATCATACATTGGGGGATTCACTCCTTACCCCTATGGATTATGTGACCACCAATCATGCTACTTTAGGTGGGACATAGTGTTGGAACTTCCTTCTAGGAGTGTTCAATCACGAGTTCCATGTTAGGGTGCATATTCTTATAATCAATGAGAATTAGGATACTTATGCATAGAATCAATAGGTAGGGTTATGGTTTCACCTGGGGCATAGGGGATGTCAAGTAGGGGAACAAGAAGTTGTTGTACACAACTAGGTTGGGTTGCACACAAAAGTTGTGTGAGCAGAGGGATAAAACACGAGATAAACTAATTGAGTCAAGATTCATGGATATACATGAGTTTTGAGGTTGCGCCTAGATCAAGGTTGTGCATAGATAGGTTATTTTCATGCACCCAACTAGACTTAGGGGTAGTTTCATGAAGAGAACTCTATAGCAGGACAAGTAACGTTTTGGACCACAGGAGGTCTGTCATCAAATGAACTACCTTTGAGGGTCCATAATAACTAGTTTTTTACATTGTCATGGAAGAATGGATGTTTCACATAGCAGAGCGTTTATTTGACTTCCGAAGATCCTCTTAGAGGGAGCGGTAGGTTGTTATTTATAGATGAAATCCTCAGTTAATGGTGTAAAACTCCTTGGGTGTGGAACTCAATTTTTGTGCATCTTTATCCTTTACGACTGGGTATTTGGATGAACAACATGTTCATATTTTCATAGTATTTGGTGAGAAACTGGACTAGTTGTGTGATAGGGTTGCACACAATGTTTCTTTGCTACTCATAGTAAGGATTTTTTGCACAAAATGACCTTAGGAATATCTATGTCTTGTAGATCATACATAGAAATATGTGTCTCCTTTGGAACGCAATTTTATTGCATTTGGAATTGAATCTTTTCATGCACCCATCATATGTTGTGTGCAACCTCTTCATCAGCTCCAGAATAGCCCTTTGGGGTAGTTGGCATGCTCAAATTACCAAAAAAGTATCTGTATGAATCCACTAATAATATTTATATGCCAAAAGAGATTAATTTATATATTTGGGTTGTTTTCTATTAATTATCTAACTCAACCCTAGATAGTGGGGTTTTTCTTTAAAATGGAAAAAATATGTATGTAAGAGGATTACATAGATCCATTTCATATTCAATGGATTTTAAACATTTATTGAAATCAGAACTCTTTATGGACTCCCATTATGCAGTAGGTTTATCTACTATAAACATTAACATGGCATTATAGCTATGATAAATTCATGTCTCATGATCTATTAACAAATCCTACCAGACCTTCAAGGTTCTTGTGTAATTTGAGTCAGTTCTTCTTCCACAACTCTTTATAGGACCATCTCAACCTCCACTTTAGGATAACTTACTATTTATTAGTCTTAAAATTATCTAAGTTCAACTTTCATCCCATTTAATCCTTGAATTATGTGTTCCTTATCAATAAAATCACCATTTTGGGCTACAAAAACTTTTTATTTAGTAGGATTATTGAAATAATATCTCATAGTTTCCTTAGGATAACCAAAAAATAATCATTTTTCATATTTAAATTCAATATTATTAGAATACAAACTTCATATGAATTCTTCACATCGCCAAATATTTATAAAATACATTATGGGATGTTTCCTAGTCCAAATCACATATGGTGTGTTTATAACTACTTCAGAAAAAACACAATTTAGCATAAATGTGGTAGCCTCCAAAGCATTGTCCCCAAATGAAATAAGAAGGCCACACTAACTCATCATTAATCGAACCATGTCAAGAAGAGTATGATTCCTACTCTTGAACACACTATTCCATTTTGGTATTCTAGGAGGAGTGATTTGTGGAACAATTCCCCAATATCTTAAATGATCACTGAATTCTTGGATCAAGTATTCACCACTCCAATCTAATTAGAGAAACTTAATACTATTTCTTAGTAAAAATTTTACTTCATTTTGAAACTCTTTAAACTTTTAAAAAGTTATGTACTTGTGTTTCATCAAAAATACATAACCATACTAACTAAATTCATCAATAAAAATAATTAAGTACCTAAAACCATCACTTTCTTGTGGGTAAATTAGTCCACATATATCACTATTTATGAGATCCGAAAATCCACTAGCTTTTTAAAATTTTCTACTAAAATGTTATTTGGTAATTTTTTCTAATAAACAAGATTTTCAATCCTTAATTGATTCATATTTTAATGAGTCCAATAATCCTTATTTATAGAGTCTTTGGATGAATTTATTGTTTATATGTTCAAGAAAACAATACCAACGGTAATTGGAATTATAATTAATCCTAACCATCTTATTCAATATTTTATAAATCATATTATACATATCTAGAATATATAAACTTTTTATCACATTTACAATTCCATAAAACATATCATTCATATATATGTATACAAAACAATTCTTGTTCTTTATAGTGAATGAGAATCCCTTCTTGTCCAAATAAGATAAAAAAGAATATTTTATTTATAGTGGGAACATAATAATAGTTATCTAAATATGGTATTAATGTACATGGTAAAGTTAGATAATAAGTATAAACCTATAATTTAGTAACTCTTACTCCATTACTGATATGAATATCTACATCATCCTTCATTAATTATCACCTACCTTTAAGCCTGTATCTAACAATATAAATGTGCAATGCACACCCAGTATCCAATACCCATGAGTAAGAATTGTTGAAATAAACCTATATAACATTCACATTCAAATTATCTGAATTCTTCATATTGAGAACACTTATAAACCTTTGATACCAATCATGGTGTATTCTATAAGTCATAACTGTAAGGGATATCAAGTGTAATGTCCCATCCCAACTCACTCTAACTAGTAGTCAAACTGATTCACCACATGACCTCAGGCATTCCTCCCCATATGTCAGAGGCTATTGACTAGCAGTGAGGGTCTATTGAAGAATTTGGGGAGACTATACCCTCTTTATCATATTAAAAAAATAGTGGAAATCATAATAATTAATAACAAGCATTAGTGACCATAACCATAAGATAACCAAAAATCAAATGATTAAATCCCAGAACTGGGTGAATTTCCATAACCAATATATTAAACATTTCATGTTATAATAGTGTCATGTGTCAAAAAAACCCAAATAAGGATGCACTAACAATCCCAAAAACGAGTCCCGACATCATGAAAAATCCCTTCATCCATGATCTATCCTAAGTCCCAAATCAATCATTTAACACAAGGCTTTTTCCCTTATCCATACCTACAATCATGAACTCTGCTTAGTTACCAATAGTGGCTTGAAAAAGGTGTGAATAATATTTAGTAAGACACTACCAATAGTGTATAAAGAAATATCTAGTCTAATAACATTGTATGAAGAAGTACAAGGGAGATAATAGGTAGGACAATAATGATAACAGAGTTCATAAATAAATATTAATTTAATTAACCTCATTGGCCCTTGGGTTCTAGGTGAAACTTGAGCCAATTGAACCTACTTCATCCCAAGTAAATAATCTGAAAAATATTCCATAGTTGTCACATGTTTTAATCAAGTAACATCAGTCCAAGTATTCATACTAAAATAGATAGCACTTTGTCTGATAATCCCAAACGATGATGTGGAGATCCATGTATAACATCCCAAACCAAGTGGTGTGGAGTGTCATGTCTAAAAATCCCAATCAATGATTTGTAATTCCATCTCTAACATCCTCACACATGGGTATAGAGTTTCATGTCCAAAACCTTTTACTATTCTATTAACTACCAATTTCCTAGGTCTAACATACGTGACACTTTAATAATTTTAGAAAATAAGGTTGCACATTTCTCAAATTTCATTATTTACCATGGTCCATTACATTCAACACATTTTAAAAGTAATTTCATTATTTAAACCATTTCACAATTCATTTATTTAACCTGACTATTAAATATTATTTAAAACCATTTAACAGCATGAATATTCCGCATTAACCATTTACCACTTCTTCTCTTTATCATATCATTACACATTTAATTTTCTAAGTTAAGACCAAGTATCCATTATGTCATTCCAACATGCCCAAAAAAAGTAAAACTAGTTTAATCTCATAAACACCCCATATTCCACCATTTACAGTCCATTTTACCATTTTTAATGGATTAGTACACCCCATGGGTGTCCATAGGCCTGGTATCATAGTCTTCAATGGGAATAACGAGATCTGTGAAAGTTATATCACAACATTTAAAGAAAAATATATTATTCTTAAGTGATGAATAAATTTCATAGCACATTTCCATAATCGCACATAACACATACACATTAACAACATCAACACTATGGGAAAATAGCTTGTAGACCACCTACCTTTTTCTTATAGAAAACCACTCACCCAAACTAAGACTTTGATTCAAGTTAAGATTAATGCAACCACAAAAGAAAATACTTCCCTAGAAAAATGTCTCATGAGACTTTGAAGAAGATGAATCACCATGTTTTGAATCATTTAAAAAATATAAGGAAATGGACTCATAGACTTACCTGAGGATCTAAATCATAATAAATGGCACTTCAAACACCTTATAATCAAAGGAGATTCACCCTTTGGTGAGGAGGGAGGATTTAGTTTTCACCTTATTCTTTTGGGAGTGAAATGAGGGGTAAATCAGGGGAGATAGATATAATATTGGGAGGGAAAATGTAAAAATTCCATTTTTAATGAGGTGTGTGGTTTGGCCACATGGTTTTCCAAACCATGCACCGACCATGTGAGATCCCCTATCCATGTAGAACTCACATTTCACAGTCTCCTAATCCACCCTCATAGTTATTGAAACTATTTGAAAGCTCTGTGAATGGATCTACATCCAACCTACATGGTTTTTATGCCACCCTGCATGATTTTCACAACCATGCTTCGCTCTAAATTGTGTTGTATGGTCATGGTGCATGGTTATCACTTGTCATGCACCATGAATTGTATGCTCCATTTTCTATGTTTTCCAAGTATCAAACCCCTAATACACTCTTGATATCTTTCCTACTCTCAATATCATTCCATAAGTCATTTAAAAGTATTTTAACTAAAATTAAAAAAAAAACTTACCTCTTCAAAGGGTGAATATCTTACATCAAGTAATCTATATACTATAACTGAGATATATATATGGGTGAGTATCAAGTATAATATATTTTCATAGATTAATTTTAATTAAAGTACTCCCATTGAAAATTATTACCTAACACATAATATATATTTAGTGATACAATACTTATATCTCATCATGACTTACACTAATTTGAGCATGAAAATAAGCCATTACTATATCTGGTAGACAATAACCTTTTCAATCATATCATATATGATTCTTAGATAGCTGACTAGATAAAATATTTATCTAAATTCATTACATGGATTCACTCAAATCTATTCCTATGGTATCATAACTATTAGGGTTTCCCAACTAGTGTAACCTAAAGAAAATGCCAAGAAAAAAGAACTTAACTATTAGGGTCCATTTATTATTTGATTACCTTAAAAAAGATAATTCATGGGAACCTAACCATTAGGGTTACCCATACTGAATGATCAAGTTCCTCACAAGTTATTATTTGGAATAAATCTCACACTTAGTATTTTCAAGTGTTTTCTTAAAAGTATCACCTTTTAAAATGCATATCATGTATATTAAACCTATTTTATCTCAAATAATTTTTAATTATCTAATGTTTTATCCCTTTTTTCATGAATTATTATAATGATTTAGTTTTGGAATCCTATTCCATCCACTAAATTAATTCTTTCACACTGCATTAATGTGTAACTCTTTACACAACCCACAAGTTTGTGTTAATTACCCAAAAATAGAAGCCATACATATTCATAAATATCTGAATAAATCTCATGTAGAAGTTACACTAACTTTTCTTGTAAAAGAACATAGTTATATAAGATTTAAAATATATACATGAGTAATATTAGGGTAATAGATATACAACCACTCACATTTATAAAACAAGGCATAAGACTCTAGGTAAGTGGGTAGTCTGACCCAAAGTCTGTCTCCCCGATGATACTTTACTCGAGAGATAATTAAATTCATGATCTGACTAATATCTAATATGAACAAACTATATTAAAAAACTATTCTCAAGAACATGGAAATAAATATAAACTATGTTCAGGGTTTATGAAAACTAAATACTATATAGTTACATATATCGTGTAATGCGAAACTCTATCTCCTATAATCAATTTTTCACATGAATTTTCCATACACATTATTCATATTTCATAAACAATTTACTAAACATGATTATTAAAATAATTTTACAAATAAATAACATTTTCTTTATTTTTTAAATTCATGAGATACAAATATGAAGTATTAATATTTAATTTAGGCTTGTAATATCTCATTTTATAAATCCTAACACCTGTCATTTATAAATAATTTACAAACTATAAACATAATTAACTAAATATAAAAATTAAATTGATTTTATTTTATACCAAAACTTGAAAATATGTTAACCCTCAATGTGATGACAAGTTGGTCCCCCACACTATGTTCTCTCACAATATAGTGTTGTAGTGTATGTCACACATGACATTATATTGTATTACAGTATAATTTCAATCCCACCCCATCATATTACATTAACACTCAATATAATGTAGAGTGAGCGTTTCACATTACATTGACACTAAACCTACTGTTAAATATTGTAAAATGTTACTATGTTTATATAGTACATGATGTAAGCTACCTTATCTTAGTAGTATATGATAAACATCTAACTACACATTACATTAACTTATTATCATAATTTTGAGTCCCAACATGTATTATATTACCTAAACAATATAATGTTAAAGATACAGTCCAGAATACATTATTGAATAAATGTATCCTTAGGTTATCTATTGAAATTATGTTAACACTTAATGTAATTTCAAGTCAAATAACATGTCATTAAATTATCATATAATATAATTTCAAGTGGGTAATTCTAGTATATTTTTTATAAAACATGTTCTTCATAAAAAAAGAAAAAAATTGATTAATTGAAGAAGATATATTTGATACCATTGATGGGTTTTGGGTGTTCATTTAATGGACTTGTTAGAGAAATCAAACCAATGTATGCTTGTTCTATACTTGTTAGTATCAACATGTAATGAAAATAAATAACATAAACCATGAATTCCTGAAGTGATGTATAATCCATCTTTTTCTATTTTTCATATTCTTGATTGATATAACTTAAATAGTAGACAAAATAACCTACCTATGAAGGGAATAAACTATAATAATGATCCACATTCATACATAATGATATTGATTCTTCAAAAGGGGTGTTGGAACCCTATTTATATAATATTAATGAATAAATAAGGATAAAATATAGTTTTTACTAATTTTTATGCATTGATTAGTCACAACCACAAGGGAATTTTTTCCCTTTTATAATCCATGTATGATTCTCTTCAATAAATAAAGAACATTAGTCATATCATGATACCTTACTACCCATTGGGTAACACTATTGTTTGAATGTTTCAGATAAATAACCATGACTTAAATGAATCAAATCTTTTATTCATAATTGATGAAACCATGTGGAGAGGTCATGGCTAAACTCATGTATTAAAATTTTTAAACTCACACTACATTAGGTGAAATGTATTCTCAGGTTTCATCACATATACATGAGACTATATTGAAACCAATGTATATTAAGGTTTACATTATAAACATATCCTTGAGCAATGAATAAAGGATACATTGGAATAAAAATATCCTCATGGTCATGATATACATCATGTGAAAATATCTTACTACACATAAAATGATAAGAGTTGGAATAGATGGATAAATGATTTTTTGTGCTGTTATAATTAAATATTATTGAAAAAAACTAAATTTGGTGTGGAAAACGAAGTAGTTTTAGAAAATACAGAAGTGGAAAACATGTATATTTCTGGAAAAGTGAGAGAAGAAATAATTATAGATGAATAATATTATGTTGATATTGATTCAAATCATACTATTAATGATAATGATGCTACTAGAGATGATAAATTAAAACATAAAATGTTGAAGAATCATGTGGAACCAAAAAATAAAATTAAAAATAAATATAAACCTGTTACAAATTAATGATATTTGATACTTGACAACCGAACAACTCTTATATGTCAAGTTGAACAACAATAAATTGTTGAGGTTATTGAAAAATAATAATAATGGATGGTTTAAAATAGATATTTGAGGCTGGAATTCATTCCTAAAAGTGATCAAATTATTGGTAACATCACCAAGGCTATTCTCAAGGATAGATTTGATGGTTTTATACTGAATATGCATGTTTGGTATTTCCCTCCCACTTGATGCACTTTTCCATGCTCCATATTTATTTGGATTCTATTTTCAAAAGGGAATAAATGTATATAGCTCTTGTGCATTATAATTTTGAATCCAAATATGGTATCCTTGAAAAAAGGGGGAGAAACGAGTGAGTTAATTAAGGGGGAGAGCATCAAATTCACTTAGAAATAGTTTTATTATTACTGATGAATGGTGGTATCTTAAAAAAAATTATCTTTAAATTTTATGTCATGACATTTATTTTTTATAAATTTAATGATTTGATGAAATTTTATGTGAGTTGTTAGAGTTGAAAACAAATATAAAGGAGAATATTGTGTAACCCATGAAATTTTTTATGATGTATTGTATTTTTTTAACCATGATTGAATATCATTGAACATCTTTGAGAATTTTTTTGAGTTTTTTTGTAGTTATTATAGATTCTATCAGGATATTTAAAGAGTTTGTGAGATGATTTTCAAAAGTTATAGAATTATAAGTTAAAGTTAAAAATTGGAAAAGGAATAGACTACATAAGGTTCTATCAGAAATAGAATTTTGGAAAAGTAATGTAGCTCATTATGATATGTAATATTCTCAATATTATATATAAGAAGAACTATTAGATAAAGATAGAGAATTGGAAAATTATTGAGAGTTCACACTATGGTATGTAACATATTTCATATAGTATATAAGGTTTTCATGATGATATGTGATGTATCCAAAAGAATACTAGAATATAGAAAAGGAATATCATGCTTTGATACAAAATATATTTTGAGTACACATAATATCTCACAGATGGAACATATGATATTGAAGAGATGGAAATTAGAAAATTATTAAGACCAACTATGATACATCAAGGTGATTTTCTCAATATTTAAAGGTTATCACAGGAGGATACATAAGGGTACTCAAAATTAACAAGACACTATGATACATAAAGTTATATTACTAAATGTTTACATTTTAATATAGAGGTATATGTAAAGATACTCAAAAGTTAAAACTTTTGATAAAGTATTGGAGCTACATTGTGATATGTAAGAGTTCAAATGAGGATATGTAAGGGTTTAATAAGCATATGTAATATATTTTCTATAATGTATACATAAATAGATAAAAAAACCTTAAATTTATATGTAAGATATTTAATAGTACCTAATGAGACATGTAAAAGGAAAAAACCATGTTGTGATATGTAAGATATTCTATTTCTTATGCAAAAGTTAACAGTTTTATAGAATATGAGATATCTAAAGATTCAAATAATATGATGTTGAGATGTTATTCAAGTTATTAAATATAACAATACTAGAGATTAATCCATGATTCAAGCCAAGTCAAAAGGAATGTTAATTAAGGAGAAATTAATAAGTTCACTACTTTATAATTTTGGTATTTTCATATTTAAATATTTTAAAATCATTTATGGTGATTAAATGATAATATGGGTATTTGTGGAATACCAGTTGAGTTTTGAGAAGAAAATTATGTCTAATATCATGTAATTTATATATTAAAAATATATAAATAATATTAACATGATTATAAGAAAAAAATTAAATAGAAGAAGTATAGTTATTGAGAGTAGGTGAATAATCTGATAAATCATTATGTTGAATATCCTATGTAATGAATATAGAGAATATAAAGAATTGATATTTTAAAAATCTTGAAAATATAGTGTATCAAATAAGAATGTGGAGGAATAATTTTATTTTTATACTACTATATACCCCATTATCTTTGAAGGTATAAGTGAATAAATAAGAAGAAGAAGAATAAGAAGAATAAGATAAGAGTTCAGTAGGTTTGGTTTTACTGCTTCCTCGTATACGATTTGTGTTTCATGAATCTTGAAGAATAATATTGAGTTTAAGTTGATATGTAGAGACTAATGTGTATGCTACTATAAAATATTATCTCTTGGATATAAAATACTCTAATTGAGGAATAAGATGTCACCAGTTGGTGCAGTGACATCCGTAGTAGAGAAGAATATCTTGTTTAGGGCTTGTAAAAGGACCCATTTTATAGTGGTGGAAGCCATTATAAACAACCAAATGAGATACTTTGGACTATATGGATCCAGTATAAATAACCTGTTGATATATAATTATTTTATAAGGTATGTGAATGTTGAACCTTCCCTAAGGTTTCCTCTAGAGTAAAAATCATCAATGTGGGTGTTGGGTTAAGGATGATACCTTCCCACCCATTATAAAAACTTTCCAACACTAATGATAAAATCTAAGTCTTAGACTTAACCTGAACCCAACAATGAGTATCCACCCAAATTGGGGAAAAACTTTGAAAAAAATATTTATGTTCCTTTCATTTATTTATATCAGTGGTATATAGGTGAGGGTGAAATTAAAAGAGATTAAATATAGACTTTTATTGGTCAAAGAAGTTAATTTAAAGGAAATTTTTTTAAAAATAGTCTTATTAATCCCACTTATCCCCTTCTTAGTAATACATCACCAACTACCTATTCACTTCTAGATAATTTGGGGAGAATTTAAATGAATATTTTTTCTGGATATTATCTTCAAAAAATAAAGAAGAGTATTTCTAGAGGGATTTTAGTGAAAACTTAATTAAGGATTAAATGAGAATAATTCAATGATTTTTAAATAAATATATAAGGTCATGGGTAAATTATTTAAATATTATTTGATCAGTAATTTTAAGGATAATTAAAAGGAGTTTGAATTAGAAGATATTATCTACAAGAATAAAGGAAATTTAAATGAATGTTTAACTATTGTTTAATGAATATCGAAGAATGAAAAATGAAATAAATCATGATGTTGTGAGTTTTATAGAGTTTTAAAAATTTGAATATTATAAATAATATTGTCCATGTGATATTATTATTGAGTATTTATATAGAATAAGATTTTAATTGAATGAAAAGAGATAGATCTTAATGTGATCATATTTTTTGAAACAAATAATTATCATCAAAGTAAGAAGAGAATGGATGACCTATTTAATTTTGAATATTATTTTTTTTTATGAAGAAAAGAGAGTATCCAATGTCACTATGATCATATCTTATGCATTGAATAAGAAGAAGAAAAATAGAATAGACAGAGATCGACCTTATTTTCATTGATTATCACATGTGTTTATGTTCATAAAAAAGAAGCGAGATATCCCCAAGTGATTATTTTGTATGAGAATAAGAGAGGTAGATCTTTGAATTTTAATAAAATACTAGGGAAAGTGATTTATTATTTTTTAGTCTTGTGGAGACTCAATTCCATCTTACTTATCACTTCTATTGAATAATTTTTGTGTTGAATCATCAAAAGTTGGTGCTTTTGAATATACAAGTTGGTTCTTGTAGATTTTCTAGTTAAATTTGTGTATGTAATATGTTTGGTTCTAGATAAAAAGGTTTATGTCCTTCCCATTTCCCTTTTCTAATTTTGATAATAAGAGATCATTCATGTCATGTGTGGGATAAAAACCACCATACATCGATGAATATCTCACACATTGTGAGTAAACCTCACAAGTATTTATATACTTTTTTCTTTTTCTTTCCTTTTTATCATTCCATAAATGAAGGCTAGGTAAGAAAAGGGAAAGTCAGATACATTCACCCGAATAGTTGTATAGGTAAAAAGAGAAGGATTTTAAACTGATAAAAGTGGACAAAAATGATCTAATCCCCTCTCTTTGTGGTTTCACTAATCTTGGTAGAATAATAATTGGTATCAAGGAACTAGGTTCCTACTCTAATTTGATTCTCAATAGTTGAGGTTTTTCAATTTTTGATTTTATTTTATAAAATCGTCATGAAGTGAAAACTTGTATAAGATATATCATATTCTAATTTTAACTTTATATCGTCCAATAATTTTAAGAATAAAAAATAAAGATATGATGAAGTTGAATAAGAAAATACCACTGATGTTAAGAGGAAAAAAAATTCTATATGTTTTAAACATAAATAAATCAGACCTGGAATAGATAGAGAATATCTAGTGGAATATCCACAGAGTAGAAGATAGAAAACACTTTTACATCATGAGATTCAAAAAAAATCGTGTTAATATATGGTAACTATAGTCTCTCATACATGTCTTCCTTTTGATAAACTAAGTACTAGTGGGTAAGATAACATTTCTAAAAAATTATATACTAAATCATATAAAGATTCATCTGATTATTTTAATAATACCCTATATAATGTTTTTAAAGATTATGTTGATTTTATTTGGGGCTCTCAAAGAGACATTTAGGAAGAAATCACCCACCTTGAAGAAGAATCTAATAATACGGATTAATCAATGAAACAAAAGGATTTGGAATATAAAAATTTCACCAAACAAGTTGACTCCAAAAGTGATAGGGTTTTGTAACTTGGATAAAGGTGCTCAAAATTTGGGAATTATTGTTTTAATGAAATAAAAGAGAAATATAATTCCATGAAAGGGTTTGAAGATATATTCTATGAATTAAAAGAAAAAAAGGAAATCAATTATTGATTTCAATAATAGTAAACTTTAAATAAATACAAAAAAGTTAAAGGATCTTGATAATTCATTACAAGAGAAGAAGAAAATGCATAAATATATATTTGAAAAGATAATAAGTAAATGTAAAGAAATATTTAAGTCTACTAAACATAAAAAATACTCTTAATCTAAAGTATCTTGATCTTGAAGTGAAATTGAGAAATCAGAAAACTTTTCAAGAAGGATCTATATAAGATGCTAAAAAAATAATTACTTCCATACATTCTTCATATGAGGATTTTTGTGTTAAAATACCTCTATCTGATGTAAATAGAGGCTTGAAAGCTTCTAATGATATATTCACTAAAATATAAAATAAAAAGGTAACATTTATTCAAGAAAATACTATTTCACTAAATCTATTTTCATGCACAATTTAGGTTATAATAGAAATTATAGACAAATATAGGTTGCTAAAAATTTTGAGAAACGCACCACTACATCAAAAGTGGATGGAATCAAGTGTGAAAAATAATTCCCTTAAAATAATCCAAATTGGAAGATAAAATAACATTAAAATATAAAGGTTTCAAATATTTATAAATTGTGTTTAAAATAAATATAACAATATTTATTAGCTACTATTGGTGTTGTAGAAGGTTCAGCACAAAATAATTAAATTTTTTCAAAATATTCCAATCTATGGAAGAAAAGGAAGGCCTACATCAAGGGATAAAAAATCTAAGTTATTTAAAAGTACATATAATGAAGCTAACAATCAAGCTATCTAAAATAGAATTTGAACTCATTGAAGTCCCTATATAATTTTCAATCAAAGTGGGAATTATGAAAATGCATGCTGATTAAAATAAACCAAACATGTTTCAAAATAATTTTCATACAAAAATCCATAAAGATGAGGAATAAACATGTAAATATGAATGGTGAGTTTACCTTGGGTTTTAATAAAAATAAATATGTTGAAAAAAATAATACTATGAATTCCAAAAAGGATGCTATATTAAAAATAAGAAGGATCTGCTTCTATTTTTGAAAAATAGGATATACCATATATTATTGAAAACAATATATGGATGTTGGTTTTGATGAAGGAAAGATAAATATACAAATAAGTGAAAAAATATATCAAAGAAACAAGTGGATTGGTTTACTGGAAGATATCCATAATAAAGAATTTGAATCTTATAAGAAGTTTCCTAAAATGGTTACTTGACGATTCATGATAAACCAAGTCTAATATCCAATAAATATGAACATATTCCTAAGGAATTTATGATTATTTGGCCAACTTAATCCGGAGTGGAAATAAAGATGAAATAATTACAAGATAATTCAAGTGTTTTAGGGAAACATGAAATTATACATGAGGAAGAAATAAAATTTCATGAGAGGTTTTCAAAAAGCGATAACCTAATAGTTCATATGAGGCTGTGTGTAAGGTGAAATAAATCTAGTCATGTATTAAATTATTATATGTTTATCCTACTAGATAAAGAATAAATGTTAAAGAAGATGAATTTGGAACCTAGAATATCATGTTCTTCAATGTATGGAGTAAAGAAGATGATTACATATAAGTAAATTACATAAATTAAAGAAACTATGCTACCCCAAAAGATTATTGATTTGAAGAACAATAAGGATAGAACAAAGATTTATATCATTGTTTAAGTAGAAAAGAAAATAGTTCTTAGGTTTATAAACAAATATCATCCCTTTGGATCTTAATATTTGGTTTTGTATATCCCACTTTATTCCTATATATATATTTTTTGTTTTATTTGAACAGGTAATTGAATGTGATTCATGAAAAATGTAGAGTTAAAATTATGATCATGTTGTGAAATTGTTATAATTGTAAGAAGTGACCATATTTTAAGGGATACTAACAATTTATATCATGAATTTTATTTGATGAAGTGATCAACCTTAATGAATATGTTTTTGGAGTGTACACTTGAGGGGGATATATATAGAGAAAGTTTGATAAAGCTTCAATAAGTTATCATTTCAAGTGAATTTTAAATTTTGAAAAGTTCTTGGAAGTTTCATTGAAAAGGTGTGTTTGTCTCATTATCTTATCCTCATTTTAAAAGTATCGATACTAAAATTAATGGAGATAAATGGTATTGTTAAATGAAAAAAAAGCGAGAAGAATTTTTGGGATACATGGTTGTGAATTTTAAGTATTAGGAAGTTAATTAATCACACTTGTTTTCTACATCCATCATTGCTCAAGTATAATTAGTTTTGATTAATTTATAAGTTAAAATTTTTCTATTAGCCTTTGTCTTTATTATTAATAATGGGTGAGTATAAAAAATGGAAGAATACATATTGACATGAATTTTATATAAGGGTATTAACAACAAATCCAAAGTGAGATATTATTTAACCCATTATTGTTATGTTTTATTTTTTATCAATAATAAATGTTGTAAATATATGATGAGAAGAGAATCCTAGAAGGATCTTGATACACCCAATCATGTTTTATGAGAAGATAAAGATTAAAGTATCCTCAAGTTACAATTATCATGATAAAGGAAGATTTTAAATTAAGGGGAAATATAATATTATATTCTTCAATTGGATATGTTATTAATAATACATTCACATTTGAAAAAGGTTAAAGAAGTTGACGTGGAGTCCCATGGAGTATAGTTCTTGATTGAATAATATGTCTCTATAAAGGAATAAGGAATCTAGTTGATGATTTTTTGAGTTATTAAGGAAACAAGATATGAGGAAGCAACCTTGTTATTATCATGCATAAAGGTTATTTTTTATTTAAAAGTTATCACTTGGATTATGGAAATCTAGATTGAAGATTAATTTGACACTATATTAATTAGATATTGATTTTGAAGGAATTTTGAGAAGGTTGGAATTTATACATGATTCAAATGTCATTGAAATTGTTCTAAAGAACTTTATAAATATTTTGATAATTTTATGAGATTTTTTAAATTTATTTAAGATCATTTAGAGTGTATGAGAAAGTTTGAATATAATTGGTGTTGGCTGGAGTTAATTTTAGAATTGAAAATTTCTGTAAAATTATTAAATTATTTCATATGTAATATTAACTCCAATTTTCTTTTAAATTTATAAGAATAAATAACATGTATATAAGAATAAATATTATATAAAAAATATTTTTTGTGTTATTTAACATTAAATAAACAGCAAAGGAATTGTGAAAGATTAAATATACACTTCAGAATAATAACTTTGTTTCATCAATGTCGTACCAAATTAATATTATTATATAGAATATTAAAACAAAGTTGTAGATGAATATATTGGAATAATGGAAGATAAAAATGAAGGATTTCATGGATATTTCAGAATAATACAAAGCTGTGAAAGATTAAATATGAATTCATTAAGCCTATATAAAATTAACTTGAATATGTGTTAGATTGAACCAAGAGCTTATGAGTTGCGTAGGAGTAACTAGAGACTCACATAAGATTAAATTGAAGTTATGACAAATTAACCTAATGATTTCTGAGGCTATGTAAGATATAGAATAATTTAATGTAAGATTAAAAAAGAATCCATGTAAATCATAAAGATAAATCAGAACATGCTACAGTTGTTCTTCAAGAAATGAATATCAAAATAATTCAAACTAATTATGATACAATCTAAGATGGTTTTGTGGTATGGATGAGAATATTTCATTGTGAATTGTAACTTCACACCATAATAGTTCATGCATGTAATCATGCACACATGGAAATAAAGGGTTCTATATTTCATAGAATTGTAAAAGAATAATAAGCTAATATTTTTAGTGAATTAAATGGGATGATTTTAGGAGAATTTAAATGAGGATTTCTAGGGAAAATTATTTACAAAAAAATTAAATTTGAGTATTTCTTGAAGAATTTTAGTGAATAATTAATTAATAATTAAATGAGAAAAATTCATGGAGTTTTAAATAAATAAAAAAGATCATTGTTTTATTATTAGAGGATTATTTGACCAATGGTTTGAATGATAATCAAAAATGAGTTTTAATGTGAAGATATTTTTTTGGGGAATGAAGGAGATTCAAAAGGAAGTTTTGAATCCTATTTAATGAAGATCAAATAGTGAAGAAAGAAAAAAATCACAATGTTATGGATTTCATAGAGTGTTTTTGGGAATAAGTTTTTTATTAAAAATATATGAAGACCAAAAAATAGATGGGGTAAAAGAGGCCTATAATGATGTAGGCCAATATAAAGAGAAGAGAGACATCTAAGTGTGCTATTTTCTGTTGAAAATATAATTATCATCGAAATAATAAGAGAGAATGTGACCTATTACATTCTGAATATTTAGTTTACCAAATAAGAAAATTGAGTATCTAACGTCATTGTGATCATATCTTATGTGTTGAAGAAGAGAAGAGAGAGTTTTACTTTTCTTATATTGATTATCACATGTGTCGATGTTCATGGAGAAGAAGTAAGAAAACCTGAAGTGATTATTGTGTATGAGATAAAGAGAGGAAACCCTTTGATGATTTATGAAATACTAAGGAAGTTGATATATTATTTTTTAGTCCGATGGAGACTCAATTTCATATTGTAAATCACTCTTTAACAATAATTAGTGTGTTGAATCATCACAAGCTACTAATTTTGAATCTGTAAGTTGGTGCATGTAGAACTTCCAGTTGGAGTTGGGCATGTAACATGGTTAGTTCCAAATAAAAGTGTTCAAGGACATCCTTTTTCCCTTGGATTTTTTTTATAATAAGATATCAGTTATTTGGGGATAAAAATTGAAAAACACCAAGGACTTACACACATATTTTGAGTAAACCTCATAAAAATTTGTGTGCATTTGTATTTCTCTTCCATAGTTTATCATTTCATGCATGCATGCTATGTGAAAAAAGGTATAATGATATCTATTCACCCTAACAGGTGTAGAGTTAAAAATAGAAAGTGATTAAATTAGTAAATATACATCACACTGATTCACCCCCCACCCCCACCCCCCGCTCTTAGTGTAGTTGTTCTGATCTTAGTGGAACAACACTTCCAACTTTTCCATGCAATTTTCAATAAAAGGTATATGATTATTAATGAATTTAAATATTTTCAAATCAATTTTTAGTATATCTAGTGTTAATTAAAGTTTTTTAGTTTTCTAATAATATTTTCTTATTATTATTCATTTGAAAATTATTTTTCTCTAACAATGGTTATTATTTGGGGATGATAATTAGGGTTTTTATTTTATTTAATAATATCAATCATTACTTTTATAAATTTATAAATACTAAATCATGAAAATTTATAGATTTTTAAATTGTACTACATTATGTTTATACTTGTATATATTTTTTTATACTTATATATATATATATTATGTAAAAATATCTTATTATACTTATAAGTAATCTTTTAGTACAAATTTATATTTTTATAATTTTATACATTTTGAAATCTATATACTTTTGTAAATTTTATATTGTATCATATTATAGTTATATGATTTATATATAAACTTTTATTAATTATTTATAGTTTTACAATTTCTTACATTTATAAATTTACATAGTTTTATAAATTTTACATCATATAATATTATTCTTAAAATAATTCTTATAAAAACTTTTATTATTTATATATACTTTTTTAGTTTCGTATGTTTATAAATCTATATAATTTTATAAATTTTATAGTATATCATTTTATACTTACATGATTTATATTGAATATTTTATTAATAATTTATACTTTTACAGTTTTATATGTTATAAATTTATATACCCATATAGATTTATAAGTTTATAAGGTATTATACTTTAATACTTTAAGAGAATTTACTTTAATATATTATGTTTTTATAATTTTATAATTTTATACAACTAAATAATTTTTAAAATTATGTATTGTTTTATAAAATATATGTACTTTTATATTTTATATAAATTTATATACATTTAGAAAAAAATATATACCTTTATGAAAAATATATACTTTTTATAAATTATATATACTTGTATGATTTTATTAATTTATCAATAGTTTTATACTTTTATCCCATCATAATTTTTAATTTTATAAATTATACTATTATACTTATATAATTTTTTGATATGATTAGTATTTCATCAACAAATTAATTTGACTAATTAAGATTTATTTTATTATAAGCATTATTATTTTTCTTGAAATCATTATGGATAAAAGTTTGATGTATTCTCTTAATCGATTGTTGAATAAGTTTTTGAATCTTCTTGAAATATTTTTGGATTCATGTTCATCAATGCATCATAGGGACAGATTATTCGATTCCCCTTCTATAATTATATTAGTATACTAAGGTTAAATAATTAAGAAGTAGGTTATTATATAACTAGATTTAGATTCCATATCAACTATGAGGTGTAGTTCCATAACAAATAAATATTTCAACTTCTAGAAAATATTGACAAACCTGAGAGGTTTGGTGTCGAAGATATGATATTTGATCAGTTATTTTTTCTTTCCCAGCCTAAGAATTCATCCATGATAAAATTAGAAGTAATTAATAGAAATTCAATGTCAGTTTCAATCACATATAGCCAAAATGATGACATTTATAAATTTAAAAATGTGGTGCAGGATACTAAGAAATGAGTATATCCTATTTGTGTCAAAATGAACAAACTTGAATTCATAATGCACTTATTTCATAGAAAAAAATGATGTATCGATTTAGTAATAGTGATTTTTACTACCTTCTTGACTTTATAAAAGACTTTCTTCCTGATGGGACAAGAAATTCAAAAAATTATTATAAAGCATAGAATTTAATTGATCAGTCAAGGTTTTCTTCCAATAAAATATAGGCCTTCCCCAATGATTGTTTGATATATTGGAATAAAAATGTAACATTAAATTATTATAAGCATTTTACTAGATATATATGGAGGATAAATAAATACAGTATGCTTTATTAAGTTACCATGAAGACCATGTGGCACTTTCCTTTGACACAAAGGCTATAATGAATGTATATGTTAGAAAAAATGGTAGAATATATGAGATTTAATGCATAAAGAAATGAAAATAGTGAGAATTTGGTACACCCAGAAAATATATTATCATTGAAATAATTTACAAAATGTAATATTGGTTTTTATATTGAGATTATTAATCCTAGACAAGGAATATACCCTTATAGGGGGTGAGTCATGATATAAAATATATTAAAAATAACTCCTTGATTATGAATGTAAGATCTCAACCTTTTGAGGAGGTGTGTACTTTTTTATATTTTGGTTTAAATCCATTTATTTTGGGAAATGAAATGCTTCCTGAGTTTATAAGGGGATTTGGGGGTATTTTGGGGATTCAGGACATGAAATAAGGGGAAAGGAGGAAAACTGGTGCATGGTAAATGGTTGGAACATGGTTAGATATAACCATGAACCATGGCCTAGGAGACCATGTAGCTTGGCCCCTTGGATATAGGCAGGCACATGGCGACCGCATAGTTTGTAAAACTATGTGGGTGTCCTAGACAAACCTTACGGCCTAAACCTCCCTTATGAAATAGGTTGGTTCATGGGCACCGTAAGGTTTTTCAAACCATACAGGTTCCCTCAGGAGACCGTGTGACCTAGACCCCTCTTGGAAAGAGGGAGTTTCATAGTTAACATGTGGTTTAGCAATCGTGCGGCCAAACCATACACCCTTTAAAAATGGGGGAAATTCCCATTTTCCCCATTAGGATTTAAAGGTTATAACAAGATTTTCACCCTCATTTTACCCTACAGTATTTAGGTGATGAATGTATTCATCCTAATCTTCACCAGGGCCATTCTCCCTCAATTATTGGCTATTTTGAGTGTGGTTTTGTGAGAATTGAAGATCCGGATGAGTCTAACACTCCTATTAACTATATTTTCTAGAAGATTCCTTGTATAATTGTTCTTATCCTTACAAATCCTCTAAAACCATATTTTTATAGAAGATTCTAATTTTGGGCTTTGAAGGTTTTTTAATTTTGAATCAATGGCTATGGTTAAGAGAGAGTTCGACTATAAACTTGAATTAGGTGGTCTATAAGTTATATCTCATAGCATTGATGTTTAATTTATGTGTATATGGTAGTTCTTGGGTGTTTTTATTCTATTCATTTTAACCCTTGGTAAGAAATTGTATATTGGGTGTGAAAATGGTTTTTTATCCCCTTATGATCCCTATGGGATCCATCTAGGATGAGTAGACTGGGCCTAAGAACTCCCATGGAGTTTTCCTCTTCCTTGAAATTGTAATTGAGTTATTAAATGTTCAATTAAAGGTTTTGTGAGATAAAACCAATTAAAATTATGTTTGGCATGTTAACATGGGTTTATGAAATAAAACCAATGATAATTGTGTTTATCTTATTAAGAGGGAATAAGGGTATTTTTGGGATAACTTGAATGTGTTAAATGAGTTATGGCACATAAATGGTAAATGTTTTGATTGGTTAATAAATCATGTTCATGTGAATAAGTGGTATGAGTGGGGTATTATACTTAGTCTTTACTCCCATGGGTCAGGCTAGACTGAGGATCTAGCCCCACCCTGTGTTTTATGGTTTAGGATGTCATACTAAGGCTTTATTCCCCTAAAGAATGCATAATATGTGATTACCGGGACTAAGGCTGTGAGGAAAGTTTTATATATTGTTTTGTGAAATAAATGTCCTTATGGTATAGGGAACTTGACTCCCCTTGTATGTTTTTTATTTGACCATCATAGGCAGAAGTATGTTTGATGTGTATGGGTAGTACATGGAACTAATGATGAAAGTGAAATGTAAATCTTGTTAATTTAATGGAACCTACTTTATATTTTATTTATCTTATTATTTACTATACTTCTACATACACTTTTTATACTGGATATATTTTATTACCCATTGGTGGTGGCTTATTTTTTTGGACCCACACCCTTATTAGGGCATCTTTGGGTATCCAAAAAGACTTCATGGATGTTGGTCAGGATAAGGGAAATGTCCCTATGCTAGAGGTTTGATTTTGGGCTTAAGGATGTGCATGGCTGAGGAAACCAGACTAGGTGTTGGGACTCATTTTGGGTATTCTTCATCTTGTTTTTATTTTGGGTTTTCTTTTTGTAACACCCGAAACTTTTATAAGAAATATTTTGTTTTTATGTTATATAAATCATCAAAGGAATCTTTCACTACACACAACACTAGCTTGTCTTGCTTTACACGCAACTGCGGCCTTCCTCGATAGCTTGCGTTGTATGCAATACCGAGTTTCACTAAACAACGATATGTTATTAAAATATTATTAAAACTAGCCGTTATGAATAGTAATACCCACGTTTTGAAATTTTGTAATTTTTATTTTTCAAAACGGACTTCATTTTTGGATTCGTAATATCGAAATTATCCTAGGGTGAAATTTTGGTATTTTTCTGAAAACTTTCAATTTTTGATGAATAGTGAAAACACTAGGTTACTATTTAAAAACCAACTTTTTATTTAAATAATTATTTATTTTATTTAAATTTATTTTAGGTCAAAATTGATACATAATACCTATATAATTTCAATTCAATTCATTGGAGTCATTTTATAATAATTTTAGATATATAAAAATTTTATTGAATTTTTCACCGTCTTTTACCCACCTCCTAGGAGAATTTCCAAATTCACACAAAACTTAATTTTACCGCTTCTGTGAATGAAATTTCAAAAATCCGAGAGACACGGTTGATGTTAGTAAGTAAAATGTGGTTCAATGAGATTAAAATAATTTTTGGTGAATAGTAACTTTTTACTTTTTTTACCACGGTTAAAAGTAAATAGGGTAATTAAGGGTAAAAATGATATTATTATTACCTTAAAACATGTTCTAATTCTATTGGATAAGTGTAATTCGACCAAAAACAACCTTAGGAATAAAATATGACCATTTAGGCCCACTTGGATTAGATTAGGACATTTATTATTAATTTATTTAAAGAAGGGTTAAAATAGTTAAAATCAAAGTTTAATAAATAAATCATTTTTTATATAGAGTTATACAAAAGATAATTTGGACTATAAATATTCATTAGAAATATAAAAAGATTTCCTAAATAATGGTATTTTATTTATAATTTTTAGACATTAAAAAATTTAATTTATTTATTACACAATGATGATGCAGTAATTATCTTATTAATGAAATATTGACATAATCGATGTTATAAATACCCAAATAAATGTAATTTGAGAATTTTTATGAATTCCACTAATTTTATAGGTTACTATGACATGTTATTATTGATTTAATTAACTTTCTTCGAACTAATCATTCTTTTGTGATTTTCAAAAAAATCAATTACCAAATAGTCTCAAAATTGACATAAAATAGTTTTTAAAACAAATATTATATTATTAATTGTTATTTTATTCCTAAAAATATAAGGTTTGGACAAATGACATAGATACGGTTATATATATTAATAATAAACAACTCGGGGTTCGTTTGTCTTGTTATAGTAAGTTTCTTAACCTTATAGTGTAAGAAAACAAGAAGACACGGTCAAAGTGAAATTATTTAACTTAAAGTTAAATATAAAAAATAAGGTTAAAATAATTACCTAAACTTGTCCAAATTATATTGTATGAGATTATTTAGACCCATACCCACCTTATATTCAAAATAAAACAATTTTTATCTATTAATAACCGAATATGACATTACAATAAAATAATATTTTGAGTTTTTTCAAAGGTGCCCCTCTCCTCCCTTGTAAAAGGGCACCTCCTCCCTCTCTTCCTCACACAACATTAAGCCTTCAAGCTCGGCCAACCCCTGACAAATTCTCTTCTCCACTTCCCTATAAACATCCTAGAGGTCCTGGTATTCTTCAAATACCAATTTTAGTGCCCTAAAAGGATTTCTCAAAGAGGCTCTTCAAAGAAGAGGTAATGTCCGTTACGGATTCTTTCAACTTTATTTCTTCTTCCACTTCTTCTTTCAACTTTATTTCTTCTTCCACTTATTCTTATTTAGTTGTTTCATTATGAAGTAATAACATCAGTATCACTCATATACTGATATGTTATTATAAGTATGAAACAACCCTATTTCACCCTCTATCCATCCTAGGGAAAACGAAATCACCGCACGTGCGTACGTACAGAATATCGTCTCCACGCCGTGGTGTAATCTATTTTCCACCACCACCTTACTTGGATGGGTATAATGGTATAAATAATAAATATATATGATTATTATAAAGTGATATTTATTCTTAAATGGTATACATACACTCCAATACAATTCCATGATCATGGGAACGATATCATCGCTCGTGCGTACGTACGGAATATCGTCTCCATGATGTGATGCGACTCTTTCTACATTATATTCATTTCATAATGATTACATAAATGAATTTAATGAATAAAAATGATATATAGTACACTAATAACCTTCTGTAAATGAGGTATCTATAACCTAAAGAGAAGAATAAGAATTTATTCGACAAAACACGCATAAGAACAAAAAGTAATAAACACCCGAATAACAAGTAGCAATGAAATAGTACTAATAAGAAGCTAAGTATATGACCATATATGATATCATAACAATTAGTATGATTCTGGAATAAGTCAATGACATTCTTTAAATCATTATACAGGATGTTTGGACACTTACGAATCAAATCGGACCTAAGGTAAGGGAAAATCTCACAATATCATTTTTATATGAGATTGTTTATACTTCAGAATTTACTGGGGAATATTTATCATCCACATCCATGTTTCCTAAATATGTAATATTATTTCCATCCACCTACAATTTTTTTAAATCCAATTTTACCCTTCGGTGAGTTTTTAGTAAAAAATATGAAAGGAATCTTTTTTCATTATTCGTACGAGGTACTTTTTGACTTTTCTGATATAAGTACGAGAAGAATGTTTTTTTTAACTTATACGGCATGAATGGATTTTTAAAACATTATTTCCAAGAATATTACTTTACAAGTTTTCAAGTTTATTTTTAATCAACTTCTTTTAGTTTAAAATTGTATGACATGTTAAGAAAGGAAAAATGTTTTTGAAGTAGAAAGGATATTTTCCTCAAGAATGGAGTTCAAGTGTTTTATCAAAATTATTTTACATCTAAGATAATATAGGGATCTGTTTCTATCTTTATTTTTACATTGTATTGATTAAGTTATGATGGAATTATTTTTATGATGTCCTTTTATCTTATATGGATTGTGTTATGATGGCATGATGATTAAGAATCCCATTTTTATTACATGGGTTATGATATGATGTATGATTTATGATTTTGTGGAACACATAAGAATGGTTTCATTATGAGATGGGTGGGACCTATATCTCCCTTTAATGCATTGGGTAATGATTTATATCTCATGAGATAGACATGGCTAGAATGGTAGGTTAATCTGGTTCAGTGAAACAGGACTGAAACGAGGAGTGAACTCGGTTCAGAAATGGACTTTGTCTGCTAAGATTGTCTTGGCAATGAGTCTTGACTACTAAAAAATGATTTTCTATGATTATGTGTGTATTCCATAAAGTTTCATGTTTTAATTTATGATTATTGGGATTACATTTCACTAATATGATTTATCCCATGTTATGAAATTATGATCTCTTTTTCAGGTTAAGATTTACAAAATTTTATGTTCTTATGAATATGATGTGATTGATATTTCTTTTGTTTACCCTTACTGAGAATTGGAGCTCACCATTTTGTATGTTTTCTTTCCCCAGGTTAGGAAGAAGGTTATTAAGTAGGATATGCCAAAAAGGGACTCTAGATATGATGAAATAAATAGGAGACAACGTAGATGATTTATGAACCAGTTGTTTATGTTTCCCAGTTTCTAAAGACACTATACCTATACGGTCCTTTCCTGGTTTTGTTATATGTTGTAATAATTGTGATTCAATTTTGAAGTATTAACAATGTATGTAAATTATGGGTCATTATAGTTGGTATCAGAGGAAAGGTATAGTCAACCTTTGGAAACTAGGATGTGAAAGCCTTAGTAAGAACCCTAAGGATAAGTCTAAGCATATAACACAATATTAGTGTTTTAGAAATGGCCATGAATAACCTATGATAAGACCTTAAGTGTAAAAGTTTATTCTTGATTGTGTGGTTATCCTATTATAATTAGTGTTGCTCACACTATTCTTCTTGGTTTTAGTCAATGGATGGAACCCGAAGGAACCGTGTTAATGCGGAATGCGATGGACAATGCAATGATTGTCCTCCTGAGCAACCAAATGTTATGGGAGTTGGAATGCAAAATATTGTATCCATGCTCACACAACTTTCTCAAGCTATGAATCATGCAGGACTTCCAAATGAGAAAAGGAAGGAGCAACATTCTGTTGAATCCTTTATGAGGCAGCATCCAGCTTCATTCACCGGGTCTTCTGATCCATTAGTGGCTGAACAATGGATCAGTATCACTGAAAATATATTTTCAGTTCTTCAATGTTCTGAACATGATAAAGTCATCTTAGCAGTGTATCGTTTGGAACAATATGTTGATCAATGGTGGAATCTTATCAAGAATACGAGGCAAAGAGATGAAATTGAGTCCATGGAATGGGATGAGTTCAAGAACTTATTTTTCGATAAGTACTTCCCTCGTATTCTTTGAACAAAGATGGAGAAGGAGTTTCTTGAACTAAAGAAAAAGGATGATGAATCTGTTGGTACCTATGAAGCAAATTTTACATGACTGGCAAGATACACTTCTGGTATTATTATCCAACCTGAGAGTAAGATCGATCGATTTTTTAGTGGCTTAAAACCAAGTCTTCTAAGGGAGTTATCCATAAGGGACTTCAATAGATACGAGGAAATCATTCGATGTGCTCTCAATGTTGAGATGGAGATTGGAGTAACCCATCAGTCATATGGGTTTGATAAGAAGAGGAAAATGGAATTCAAAGGAAAATCTAAAGAGCACACTGAAAAGAAGATGAGTTTTCCCTTATTCTCAAAGTGTGGAAAGAAACATGGAGGGAGTTGTCTTAAAGGTACAAGTAAATGTTTCAAATGTGGAAAGGAAGGTCATCGGGCATTTGAATGCCGCAATGATGGGAAGAAGATGTCTAGTGATGCAAACAAAGAAAAGGCTACACAAAGTTCACCTCCTATACTTCAATGTTACAAGTTCAAGGAAATGGTGAATTATGCCAATAAATGCACTAATCCAAGGGTTTTTGATGATGATTGACGTCAACAAACTCTTAAGGATAAAGACAAAGGAAAGTCACATGCAATTTCTATCAGCGATGTGGAGTATGATAACGATGTGGTGAAAGGTACTCCTACCATCCACTCTAAAGTAGAAAATGTTTTATTTGATTCTGGATCCACCCACTCTTTTATTTTTGAATAATTATCTAAGGGTATCACCATATTACCTCAACAATTAGATGTTTATTTAGCTGTGACAACCCCTAATGGCACAACAGTCGCATCAAAAGTTTATAATTCTTCTCCGATTGAAGTTTGTGGGAAAGTGCTTCTTGAAAATCTGGTGATCCTTCCTATAATAGAATTTGATGTGATTCTTGGCATGGATTGGATTTCTCTATATGGAGCTCATATCAATTTCCAAATAAGGGAAGTCACATTTCATATTCTAGATCAATCTATGATCGTCTATCGATGCAAGGATGAACATAACCTTCCAGTGGAAATTTCTTTCATCTTATGGGTCTTGATTCCACTAAATTAAGGATATTTATCTCAAATGGTTGATGAGAAACTCATGATTAAGAATATTCCCATTGTAAGGGAGTTTGATGATGTCTTTCCGGAGGAATTTCCTGGTCTTCCACAAAATTGTGAAGTTCAGTTTTCAATAGAACTCATACCGGGTGCTTTGCCTATTTCAAAGACACCTTATAGAATGGCCCCAATTGAGTTGCAGGAATTGAAGAAGAAACTCCAAGAGAATCTTGATAAAGGATTCATACGCCCTAGTGCGTCACCTTGGGGAGCACATGTTCTGTTTGTTAAGAAGAAATATGGATCAATGAGACTCTGCATTGATTATTGAGAACTTAACAAGATCACTATTAAGAACAAACATCCTCTCCCACGCATTGATGACTTATTTGACCAACTACGTGGAGCTCAATACTTTTCCAAGATTGATCTTCATTCAGGGTGTCATCAATTAAGGGTCAAAAGGGAGGATATACCAAAGACGTATTTCCGTACAAGGTATGGACACTATGAATTTATAGTGATTCCATTTGGTCTTACTAATGCCCCAGTTATCTTCATGGATCTGATGAATAGAGTCTTTAGAGACTATCTTGATCAGTTTGTGGTAGTCTTTATAGACGATATTCTTTTATATTCAAAGAGCAAGGAATAACATGAAGATCACTTGAGAATTATATTGAAGACCCTGAGTAAGGATAATCTTTATGCCAAATTTACCAAGTGTGAATTTTGGCTTCAAAAAGTTTCATTTTTTGGGTCACATAATCTCAAAAGAAAGGATATCTGTGGATCTAGAAAAAACAGAGGTTATCGAAAGATGGTCGAGACCAAAAATAGTAACTGAGATCCAAATTTTTCTTGGTTTGGCTGGATATTATCGACGTTTTGTGAAAGATTTTTCACGATTATCTAATCCACTCACTAAGTTGACTCGAAAAGGGGTTAAGTTTGTTTGGACGGAGGAATGTGAAGAGAATTTCAAGGAGTTGAAAAGAAGGTTATCCAATGCACCTGTGCTCACACTGAATTGTAGTGGAGAAAGGTTTGTGATCTACAGTGATGCATCCAAGAAGGGGTTGGGGTGTGTTCTTATGAAAAATGATATGGTGATAGCTTATGCATCACGACAGTTGAAAATCCATGAGCAAAATTACCCAACTCATGATTTGGAGTTAGCTACGGTAATCTTTACATTAAATATTTGGAGGCATTATATTTATGGAGAAAGGTGTGATATTTATACTGATCATAAAAGTTTAAAGTATATTTTTACACAAAAGGAGCTGAATATGCACCAAAGAAGATGGTTGGATCTGATTAAGGATTACGACTGCTCAATTCATTACCACCCTGGGAAAGCTAACAAGATGGCAGATGCATTAATTTGACAAGACCATGCTAGCTTATCCATGATGAGGATCACAAAAGATCCAATATTTATATATTTACAAAGGATGGATCTTGGAATTATAATGGAAGGGGAAATCGTATCTTTATCAAATGAATGTTCAACCATCTATACATGTGAAGATTAAAGAGGCACAGAAAGAAGATGTAGAGTTACAAAAGAAGGTGAGAAATGTTCCTGAATTCAACCTTGATTGTGATGGGATAATAAAGTTTAGGAATCAGGTTTGTGTTCCTCCCATCCCAGAATTAAAGAAGGAGTTTCTGGATGAGGCTCATAGTTCTTCATTCTCTATTCATCCTGGAAGAACAAAGATGTATAGGGACCTGAAAGAGTACTTCTGGTGGGATGGCATGAAAAGAGATGTTGTTGAATATGTCTCTCAATGCTTGGTTTATCAGCAAGTTAAAGATGATAAATAGAAGTTTAAGGGGATGTTACAACCATTACCCATACCCGAATGGAAATGGGAAAACATCACTATGAACTTTGTCACCGGACTTCCTAAAACATCCAAAGGAAAAAATTCTATCTGGGTCATAGTTGATCGTCTTACAAAGTTGGCACACTTCATTTCTATTAGAGAGGATTTCTCTCTAGATCATCTTGCCAGGATATATGTAAAGGAAGTGGTAAGATTTCATGGAGTACCACTTTCCATTATATCTGATCGGGATCCAAGATTTACCTCTAAGTTCTGGAGAAGTCTTTAGCATACTATGGATACAGAGTTGAGTTTCAGCACTGCTTATCATCCTTAGACAGACGGTCAGTCTGAGAGGATGATTCAAACTCTAGAAGATATGTTGAGAGCTTGCTCTATGGATTTCAAAGTTGGTTGGGATCAACACCTACCTTTGGTGGAATTTTATTATAATAATAGCTTTCACTCCAGTATTTAGATGGCTCCTTATGAAGCTCTCTATGGAAATAAATGTAGAACTCCAACTTGCTGGGATGAAGTTGGGGAAAGAAAGCTATTAGGACCTGATCTTGTTGATGAGATGGAAGAAAAGGTCAGATCTATTCAACAAAACATAAGAGCATCTCAGAGTAAACAAAAAAGTTATGTCGATAACCGAAGAAAAGACCTAGAGTTTGAAGTGGGTGATAAAGTGTTCTTATGAATATCTCCTTGGAAGAGAGTAATGAGATTTGGAAAGAAGGGAAAGTTGAGCCCTAGGTATATCGGTCCTTTCGAAATACTGGATCGTGTTGGGAAGGTAGCTTACCAATTGTCGCTTCCACCGAATCTCTCCCAAGTTCACGATGTGTTTCATGTATCTCTCCTGAGAAAGTACATACCTGATCCTTCACATGTACTCAGCTCAGAAGTTATACCGCTGGAACAAGATCTTTCATATAAAGAACAGCTGATAGAGATTCTCGATCATAGTGAAAAATTCCTACGGAACAAGACCACTCGCTTGGTGAACGTTTTATGGAGGAACCACCAATTAGAAGAATATACATGGGATCTTGAGGATATTATGAGGGAGAGGTATCCTCATCTGTTTGTTACAAAGTGACAAATTTCGAGGGAGAAATTCATTTTAAGGGGGGTAGAATGTAACACCCGAGACTTTTATGAGAAATATTTTGTTTTTATGTTATATACATCATCAAAGGAATCTTTCACTACACACAACACTAGATTGGCTTACTTTACACGCAACTTCGGCCTTCCTCGATAGCTTGCGTTGTACGCAATACCGAGTTTCACTAAACAACGATATGCTATTAAAATATTATTAAAACTAGGCGTTATGAATAGTAATACCCACTTTTTGAAATTTGTTAATTTTTATTTTTCAAAACGGACTTCATTTTTGGATTCGGAATATCGAAATTATCCTAGGGTGAAATTTTGGTATTTTTCTGAAAACTTTCAATTTTTGATGAATAGTGAAAACACTGGGTTACTATTAAAAACCCAACTTTTTATTTAAATAATTATTTATTTTATTTAAATTTATTTTTAGGTCAAAATTGATACATAATACTTATATAATTTCAATGCAATTCATTGGAGTTATTTTATAATAATTTTAGATATATAAAAATTTTATTGAACTTTTCACCGTCTTTTACCCACCTCCTAGGAGAATTTCCAAATTCACACAAAACTTAATTTTACCGCTTCTGTGAATGGAATTTCAAAAATCCAAGAGACACGGTTGATGTTAGTAAGTAAAATGTGGTTCAATGAGATGAAAATAATTTTTGGTGAATAGTAACTTTTTACTTTTTTTACCACGGTTAAAAGTAAATAGGATAATTAAGGGTAAAAATGATATTATTATTACCCTAAAACATGTCCTAATTCTATTGGATAAGTTTAATTCTACCAAAAACAACCTTAGTAATAAAATATGACCATTTAGGCTCACTTGGATTAGATTAGGATATTTATTATTAATTTATTTAAAGAAGGGTTAAAATAGTTAAAATCAAAGTTTAATAACTAAATCATTTTTTATATAGGGTTATACATAAGATAATTTTTACTATAAATATTCATTAGAAATATAAAAAGATTTACTAAATAATGGTATTTTATTTATAATTTCTAGACATTAAATAATTTAATTTATTTATGACACAATGATGATGCAGTAATTATCTTATTAATGAATTATTGACATAATCGATGTTATAAATACCCAAATAAATGTAATTTGAGACTTTTTATGAATTCCAATAATTTTATAGGTTAATATGACATGTTATTATTGATTTAATTAACTGTTTTATAACTAATCATTCTTTTATGATTTTCACAAAAATCAATTACCAAATAGTGTCAAAATTAACATAAAATAGTTTTTAAAACAAATATTATATTATTAATTGTTATTTTATTCCTAAAAATATAAGGTTCGGAAAAATGACTTATATAAGGTCATATATATTAATAATAAACAACTCGGGGTTCGTTTGACTTTTTATAGTAAGTTTCTTAACCTTATAGTGTAAGAAAACAAGAAGACACGGTAAAAGTGAAATTCTTTAACTTAAAGTTAAATCTAAAAAATAAGGTTAAAATAATTACCTAAACTTGTCTAAATTCTATTGGATGAGAATATTTCGACCCATACCCACCTTATATTTGAAATAAATCAATTTGTAGCTATTAAAAACTGAATATGACTTTATAATAAAATAATATTTTGAGTTTTTCTAAAGGTGCCCCTCTCCTCCCTTATAAAAGGGTACCTCCTCCCTCTATTCCTCACACCACTTTGAGCCTTCAAGCTCGGCCAACCCCTGCCAAATTATCTTCTCAACTTCCCTAGAAACATCCTAGAGGTCCTGGTCTTATTCAAAGACCAATTTTAGTGCTCTAAAAAGAGGTCTCAAAGAGGCGCTTCAAAGAAGAGGTAATGTCTGTTACCGATTCTTTCAACTTTATTTCTTCTTCCACTTCTTCTTTCAACTTTATTTCTTATTACACTTATTATTATTTAGTTGTTTAATTATTAATTAATAACATTAGTATCACTAATATACTTATATGTTATTATAATTATGAAACAACCCTATTTCACCATCTATCCATCCTACGGAAAACAAAATTACCGCGTGTGCGTATGTACGGAATACTGTCTCCACGCCGTGGTGTAATCTATTTTCCACCACCACCTTACTTGGATGGTTATAATGGTCTAAATAATAAATATATATGATTATTTTAAATTGATATTGATTCTTAAATAGTATACATACACTCCAATACAATTCCACGATCATGGGAACGATATCATCGCTCGTGCGTACGTACGGAATACCGTCTCCACGATGTGATGTCACTCGTTCTACATGATCTTCATTGCATAATGATTATATAAATGAATTGAATGACTAAAAATTATATATAGTACACTAATACCATTCTGGAAATGAGGTATCTATAACCTAAAGAGAAGAATAAGAATTTATTCGACAAAACACGCATAAGAACAAAAAGTAATAAACACCCGAATAACAAGTAGCAATGAAATAGTAATAATAATAATCTAAGTATATGACCATATATGATATCATAACAATGAGTATGATTCTGGAATAAGTCAATGACATTATTTAAATCATTATACAGGAGGTTCGGACACTTATGAAGAAAATCGTACCTAAGGTAAGGGAAAATCTCACAATCTCATTTTTATCCGAGATTGTTTATACTTCAGAATTTACTAGGGAATATTTATCATCCACATCCATGTTTCCTCAATATGTAATATTATTTCCATCCACCTACAATTTTTTTAATCCAATTTTACCCTTCGGTGAGTTTTTAGTAAAAGATATGAAAGGAATCTTTTGTCGTTATTCGTACAATGTAATTTTTGACTTTTCCGACATAAGTACGAGAAGAATGTTTTTTTTAACTTATACGGAATGAATGGATTTTTAAAAAATTATTTCCAAGAAGATTCCTTTACAATTTTTCATGTTTATTTTTAATCAACTTCTTTTAGTTTAAAATTGTATGACATGTTAATAAAGGAAAAATGTTTTTGAAGTAGAAAGGATATTTTCCTCAAGAAAGGAATTAAAGTGTTTTATCAAAATTATTTTCCATCTAAGATAATATAAGGTTCTGTTTATATCCCTATTTTTACATTGTTTTTATTATGTTATGATGGAATTATTTTTATGATGCCCTTTTATCTTAGATGGATTGTGTTATGATGGCATGATGATTAAGAATCCCATTTTTATTACATGGGTTATGATATGATGTATAATTTATGATTTCGTGGCACACATAAGAATGGTTTCATTATGAGATGGGTGGGACCTATATCTCCCTCCAATTTATTAGGTAATGATTTATATCTCATGAGATAGACATGGTTGAAACGGTAGGTTAATCTGGTTCAGTGAAACAGGACTAAAACGAGGAGTGAACTTGGTTCAGAAATGGACTTTGTTTGCTAAGATAGTCTTGGCAATGAGTCTTGACTACTAAGAAATGATTCTCTATGATTATGTGTGTATGAAACAAAGTTTCATGTTTTAAGTTATGATTATTGGGATTACATTTCACTACTATGATTTATCCCATGTTATGAAATTATGATCTCTTTTTCAGGTTAAGATTTACAAAATGTTATGTTCTTATGAATATGATGTGATTGATATTTATTTTGTTTACCCTTACTGAGCATTTGATCTCACACTTTTGTATGTTTTCTTTCCCCAGGTCAGGAAGAAGGTTTTTAAGTAGGATATGCCAAAAATGGACTCTAGATATGATGAAATAAATGGGAGACAACGTAGATTATTTATGAACCAGTTGTTTATGTTTCTCAGTTTCTAAAGACACTATACATATAATGTCCTTTCCTGGTTTTGTTATATGTTGTAATAATTGTTCTTCAATTTTGAATTATTAACAATTTATGTAAAGTATGGGTCGTTATACTTTTACTCTTGGAGATGTAAGACATGATATGGAATATTTATTGTTTGGTTATGGGAAAGTTCTCAGTTTTGGGAAATTGATTTGTGATGAATGTTTATTATTTATACTATTTTCATTATTTATTATTTTATCTATTATCGCTTACTCTGATAAAGAGGTTATAGTCTCCCTATGTGCCTCATTAGACCCTCGCTTCTAGTTAATAGACTTTGGCGTACGGGGAGGCATGCATGAGGTCATGTGGCATACCGGCCTAGGGCACCTAATTAGTGGCACCTAGGTCAGGGCGTTACTAAGTGCTGTTAGAGAGATTTTCTTTTATGTTTATTTTTTTGTAATGGTGGACAAGATATTATGATGTGAAGAACCTTGGAAATGATCTCATGCATGAGAATAACTAACCCATGTGCAGTGTAAAACCCAAGTACCTAGGGTGGGATTGTTTTTCTTAATGTTTATTGTTATAGTTGAATGTTATTTCACTTTGGGTGATGTACTTGATGTGTGATGTTATTATTTTATGGTATTTTACTGATGGGATGAAATGGCATGAGTTTTGGCATACATGAATAAGTATAGGCACCTAGTAAGTTATGTAACATGAATCATGATAGCCATGCATGGGGAAAATAAAGTGGGATACGAGGGATAAAATTCTTTTCAGATTCCTTGAAATTTTTAAGAAATGGTGACTAAAAAGGATGATAAAATTTGTTAAATGGAAGGTATTAAATTTAATGATTAAAAATAGTGTCTAATGAGAAATTTGAAACTATTTAATGAATTAAAGGATTCCAAATGAAAAAAACATGGGGGTTAGTATGGTGTATAACATGATTTTAAAATTTGAAAGTTTTATTGCCTTATGTTATCCATGACCCATTATAGGGATGGTTGAGGGTAGTGATAAATATGTGATCATGTCCATTGGTATAGTGTATGCAGAATGGGTTGTTTATGGCTATTAGTGATCCCTATTTGTGTAAACTATGTAAAATTTATGTTATATGTTTTGAGACGTGCATCTGGAATTGTAGAGGGATTCCACCATAACGATGCCTACCAGTTGGGTGACATGAGGATATTGATAATAATTATCCAGTTGTTGGACAAGATCCCCTGTTGGTTCTGAGTAATATAGGGGAAGAGTAATTCTATAAGAAATTTTCTCGTTTTATACAATTTATGGAACAAGATCCATAGTGGTTAGTTCCAAGTATGTTTGACCTAACTAGATAATTTTAGTTGCAATACCGTCCAAATGTTTTTAGGGAGGGTGGACTTGAGGTAGCCTAGTTATATATAGAGTCCATCCAGACCATTGTGTTTCACTCAGAGACTACTCCTGAGAAGAGAGTCAAGTTGGAATGTTATATGTTACAAGGACTAGAGAAGCACTAGTGGGATATCTTGGTTTTGACTAAGTAATAGGATTGTATGTTGTGGAAAGATGTATAGGAAAAGTTTCTATAAAACTTATATCTAGATAATTTGGTATATGATAAAATTGTGGAGTTTATGATGTTGAATTAGGGGACTATGTTCATGATTGATTATATTGGTCACTTCACTGACTTGAAATGATTTTTCCTAATGTTGGTAGGAGATGAGGAAGCTACAGAGAGACATTTTAAAGATGGAATTACATATGAGATCAAGTATTAGTTGAATATATTACATTTAAATAGGTTTTTTGAGGTGGTTGATCAGGATATCATTTTATAAGGGAACCTGAAGGAGGCTTTTGGTGGTGGAAATGTTGTT
Source organism: Viscum album (assembly GCA_963277665.1). NCBI lineage: Eukaryota > Viridiplantae > Streptophyta > Magnoliopsida > Santalales > Viscaceae > Viscum > Viscum album. The sequence goes on from OY728139.1 coordinate 493,952,089, forward strand.
TCAGTTGGGTGGTTCAGTGGTACAACTTATGATAGTAGGAAGTGTTGTTTTAGGGGTTTTACCAGATTAGTGGTAGATAAAGTATACAGAGAAGAGTATTTACCTCTTAGGGTAGTGATCTGGTGTTTTGTTATCAGTGTGGCAGGTCAAGACACATGTTTGGTTAGTGTCCCTGGCCACCAATCAAGTGTGAAGCATACAACAGGATGGGACATTTATATAGGTTCTATATGAACTCTCGGAAGGTGGGAAGTGATTGGGGGTCAAGACCGATACAAAGTGAGGGAAGGGGGTATATTACCCAATACCAGGAAGGTAGTTGGAGTTCTACTTTTCATAATGGTCATGGTGGCAGATGTGGTACTTCATGACAAGAGCTTCTATATCATAAATGTAGTGAAACACCAGGATCCCAGACCGTAACCTAGGGTAGTGAGGTGGGTCAGCTTCATGCAGTTCATCCTGCACTAGGTGGTGGTGGGGTTGGAAAATCAATGGTACGAGGTACAATTTTTGTATCTTCCATGAATTCTAATGCTTTATTTGATATAGAGTCCTCTCATTCTTTTATATATTCTGAGTTTGTGAATGTTTTGGGTCTATAATTGGAATGTATGTGTGGGGTTATATTGATTGACATGTCTTTAGGAGTACAAGAAGAAAATATCTGGTAATTTAAGGAGTGTTCCCTCGAGGTTAGTGGGTTCCACTTCCTTTGGGACTTGTTTATGCTTAAGATGTCAGGTTTTGGCCTAATACTAGGGATGGAATGGTTGGTTATATACCAGTATCATATTGATTATTATCATAAGAGAGTGATTTTCACATCTCTTAAAGGTGACACTTATGTCCACTATGGGGAATATGATATTCAGGAATTCAGTGCAGGTCCAGTTCATCATCAATTAGGTGAGCTCACAGCCCATGTGGTGTGTCCTGTTCTTGATAATGGGGGATTATATTAGTATGTCTACCTTCATGTTGTAGATCAATTATAAGATGTGTTTCCTAAGTAATTCTCATGGATTACACCTATGAGGGAGGTTGAGTTCATGATTTAATTGATTCCTAGTATAGATCTTGTTTCTATTCCATAATATAAAATAGAACCAGCATAACTTTAGAAACTTAAGAATCAGTTAGAGGGGTTGGAGAATAAATTTTTTATTCATCTAAGTACATCACCATGTGAATATATAGTTTTTGTCTAAGAATATTGATGAAACATTTCGATTGTGTGTTGATTTTTGTAAGTTAAATTGGATGATATTTAAGAATGGATATCCTCTTCTTCATATCGATGATAATTTTGATCAGCTGAAAGGTGATTTTATTTTTTCAAAAATTTATTTGAGGTTAGGGTATAATCATATGAGGGTGAGGCCTTTTTTCATAATGTGGAATAATTTTAAGAGAAGGTATGGGTAATATGAGTTTTTCATAATGAATTTTGGGTTGGGAAACACCTCTGATGAGTTTATGGCTATAATGAACTGAGTATTCCACCCATACCTAGATTAGTTTGTGGTTTTTTTGTAAATGACATTTTAGTGTACTCCCAGACACATAGAGATCATACCAAACACCTTGGCATCATCCTGATTACACTAAGAGAGCATAAGATATACGCCAAGCTATCTAAGTGTCAATTCTACATCGACAAGGTACATTTCTTAGGTCACATCATCTCTAAGGAAGGTGTGTTAATGGACATAAATAAAGTTAAATCAGTTGTATCTTGGAATTATCCCAATATTTTTTTGATATCAGAATATTTTTGGGTTAGGAGGGATATTTATGAAGGTTCATTAAGTACTTTTCTTTCTTGGTAGCACCACTTTCGAGCTTAACCAAGAAGGGTGTTAAGTTTTAGTGTTTTGGATCATGTGATAATTCTTTCCAGGAGTTGAAGTATTATTTTACTAATTCATGAATTTTGATCCTACTCAAGTTGGTTAAGGAGTATACCTTGTTTTCTAATGCATTTGGTATTGTTCTTGGGGCAGTGTTGATGTAGGGTGGTTGAGTTGTGGCATATGGATCACAGTAGTTGAGAACACATGAATGAAATTACCTTATGCATGATCTTGATTTTTCCATGGTGATTTATAATTTATAGTGTTGGAAGCATTGCATATTGGGTTAAAGGTTTATTGTGTATACTAAATATAAAATCCTAAAGTACATCTTTTCTTGGTGAGAATTAAATCTCTAGTAGATGAGATGGGTCGATTATATGTAATATTTTAATTTTTAGTTGTCCTATATACCATAAAAAGGGAACGGTGTTACTGATGATTTAATCCAAAATACATAGACTTAGGTCATCCAAGATTCTAGTTCTGAGTGGAAAATAATGGCCTTGTTCGTTGAGATGCATATAGAAGTTTGGGAGGGCGAGGGACAGATGACTCTCATATCCTTGTTGGTTGAGTTTAAACTTATGAGTTCAATCAAATAAAGAAAACATGAGGATATGGAGTGTTTTTCCTTGAGGTAAATCCTTGAAGGTGGGGATTCACCTTCTGAATGGACTATCAATTATGATGAGTTCATTTATGTTTGTGGCTATGTGGTTGTGCCTACTTGTATACATGAAGATCTGATGCATGTGTTTCATGACTTAAAGTGGGAAATTCACCCCGGTTTACCAAGATGTATCATGATCTTCGTAAACAGTATTGGTTTCCAGGAATGAGAAAGGATATTGTAGGTTTTGTGACACGATGCTACACTAGTAAGTAGGTGAAGTTCAAGAATCAGTGATTGGGTGGTTTTATATATCTTTTTCCCATTCCGGAATGGTACTGGTGTGATGTCACCATGGATTTTGTAGTAGTTCTCCCAAGGATGCCTTAAAAGAATTACATGATTTGGGTGATTGTGGATCGGTTGAACAAGGTAGGACATTTCTTACCAATTCGAGAGACTTTTACCATTGACTAGTTGGGTGACATGTATGTTCAATAGATGGTACATTTTCATGGGGTAACTCAGAGTATTATTTTAGATCATGATCTACATTTTAATTCACGCTTCTAGAAATGGTTACATAAGTCGCTAGGTACTCAGGTATTTATGAGAACATATTTTCACCCATAAAGGGATGGGAAATCGGAATTTATTATTCAAGTTCTAGAGGAAATATTAAGGGAATGTGTCCTAGGATTTGGTGGATCTTGGGAGAAACACTTAGTTCTCGTTGAGTTCTCCTATGAAAACTGTTATCATGATACTATTAATATGGAACCATATGAGGTGATCTATAGTAGGTTGTGTAGATCTATGTTATATTGGATGGAGGTTGGGGAATAAGCAATGATGGGGATGAGTCTCGTACAAGAGACATCAAAGTATGTTCAGTTTATTTATAAACATATGGATATGGGTTAGAGTAGGCATAAGTCGTATGTTGATCAACAATGTCGACCACTTGAGATTATAGTGGGTAATAATGTGTTCCTTCAGGTATCAACAAGGTTGGTTCACCAACAGATTCAGAAATCAAGAAAGTTGGAACCCAAGTATGTGGGGTAATTTGGGATTATGGAGAGGATTATACCAATGTCATATTTATTGGCTATTCCAGATTGGTATAGTGGAATGAATGATGTTTTTCATGTGACACAACTTCAGAAGTATCACTTTGTCCCTTCTCATGTGATCGATGTTGAGTAATTTGAGCTTGAGGTTGATGTGTCCTTTGAGGAACATCTGATATATATCATGGATCGCAGTGAGTGAGTCTTATGGGGTAAAATCATTTTTTTGGTTCGAGTTTTGTGGTAGAATGGAAATGTTCTAGAGGAACATTTGGATAAGGAGTCATATATATGGTTCTAGTGGCCCGATCTATTTACCTTGTATGCTTAATGATTATTGGGAGAGCATCTCGAGGATGATTTGTTATAATTTGGGGAGTTTTTTAGATCCCATCCTTTTGAGTAGGTTCATACTTGTTTAAATTTTGGTTTAAATCCTTTTTTTTGGGTAATAAAATGCTTCATGATTTTATGAGGGGATTTGGGGGTGTTACAAGAATTATAGATGTGAAAGAAGTTGAAAGGAGGCCAACCAATTCGAGCTGGATGGTTGGTGCATGGCTAGATATAATCATGAATCATGGACCAGGAGACCATGCAGTCTGGCCTCTTGGACAAAGGTGGGTGCATGGCTACTGCACGACTTGTCAAAACATATGGGTAGCCCAGCCAAACCATGTGGTCTAGCCCTCCCCTTGGACAGAGGCTAGAACATAGGCACTATATGGTTTTTTAAACCATGTGGGTTTCCCTGGGAGACCGTGCAACCTGGCCCCCTCTTGTACAGAGGGAGACACATAGTTGGCACGTGATTTGGCCAACTATGCTGCCAAACTATGCGACCATTAAAAAGGAAAAAAATTATTATTTCCCCCTTGGGATTTAAATTTTATAACCTGATTTTCACCCTCATTTCACCATACACTAACTAGGTGATGAACTTCTTCTTACCAAGCTTCCCAAGGTTCATTCTCTCACGATTCTTGGCCATTTGGAGTGTGGTTGGGTACGAATTGAAGATCTGGGTGAGTCTAACACTCTTCTTTACTCTATTTTCTGGAAGAGGAATTGTATAATCATTCTTATCCTTCCAAATAATTTAAAACTTTCCTTTTCCATAAGATTCTAATTTTAGACTTTTAAGGTTGTTTGATTTTGAATCAAGGGCTAAGGTTAAGTTAGCATTCAACTAATAACTTGAGGTAGGTGTTGTACAAGTTATATCCCAAAGCCTTGATGTTTAATTTATATGTATTTGGTTGTTATTGGGTTTTTTATACTGTTCATTTGAAACCTTAGTGATAAATTATAGATTGATTGTGAAAATGGTGTTTTAAATCCCTCATGATCCCCTTGGGATCCATAAAGGATGAGTAGACTGTGCCTAAGAAAACCTATGGAGTGTACCTCTTCCTTGAACTTGGAATTGAGTTGTTAAATGTTTAATTGAAGTTTTTTTAAGATATAACCAATGATAATTATATTTTACATGTTAATATGGGTTTATGAAATTAAACTAATGATAATTATTTTTAGCTTGTTAACATAGCATAAGGGGATGTTTGGGATAACTTGAATGTGTTAAATGAGTTATTTCATGTAAATGGTAAATGTGGTAATGGTTAATGAAGCGTGCTCATGTGAATAAGTGGTATGAGTGGGGTATTGGACTGAGGATTTAATCCCATGAGTCGGGCCGGAAAGAGTCTCTAGGCCCCACCCCTATTTTTCATGGTTTGGCAGGTCGTATTGAGGCTTTATGCCCCTAAAAATGCACATGATGTGATTAATTAGGTCGAGGCTCTGAGGTAAGTTTATATATATTGTTTTGTAAAATAAATTTACTTGTGATGTAGGGAACTTTATTCCCCTTTTATATTGTTTAGGTGATCATCATAGGCCAAAGTATATTTGATAAATATGTGTATCATGTGGAACTAATAATGAAAGTAGATAATGTAAATATTTTTGATTTAATGGAACCAGGTTTATCTTTTTTTTATCTTATTATTTATCATACTTATTCATACACTATTTTATATTAGATATTTTTGTAGACACCATTGGTGGGTGGCTATTGATTTTAACTCACTCCCTACTTGGCCTGTCGTTGGGTACCTGAGTAGACTTCATGATTTTAGGTCAGGACAAGGGAAAAGGCCCTATGCAAGAGGGTTGATTTGGAGCTCAAGGATTTTCATGGATGAGGGAAACTAACTTGGTGTCGGGACCTATTTTGGGGATTCTTCAGCTTGTTTTTATTTTGGGTTATCCTTTACTCTTGGAATTGTGAGATATGACATAGAATATTTACTGTTTGGTTGTGGACATGTACCTAGTTTTGGGAAATTGATTTGTGATGCAAGTTTATTTTTTATGTTGTTTTCATTATTTATTATTTTATCAATTTTAGATTAATCTGATAAAGAGGTTATAATCTTCCCACATGTCCCATTAGACCCTAACTACTAGTGGGCAGCCTCTAGTGTATGGGGAGGTGTGTTTGAGGTTATGTGGAGAACCGACATAGGGCATCGGATTAGTGGAACACAAGTTAGGGCGATATACTAATCTTCTTTTATCCATTATGAGGAACACTCTTCTAAACCTCATAAATGATCTCAAGGGATGAAATCAGTAAATAATGAACACGTTAAATTTTAATTGGTTTACCCAAACAAGATAATCCAATGATCATACATGGAAATATTCTTTTTCACCTGATACACTATGTAATACCCCAAACATTTTATGTTATATTTCTCTATTCATCACTATGTTCCTTTGAAACAACACTAGTTTATTTAGGAGATAGTTAAAACCTATCCATTAAACATAAACTTCTCACTTCTATGTTTTGAATTTCGAAAAATGGTCATCTAGAGTTGTGTTCAGTAAGTCATTTGGAGTCTGATAGAACAAACTTGATTTTTGGTGAATAGTAACATACCCATATGAATAGTAATATGAATAGTAATATGAATAGTAACACACCCTTATGAATAGTAAATAATATTATTATTTTATTTTCTTAAGGCAATAAGATAATGAGATCTTAATTTGTTTTTCAATAAGAAATAAAACTAATTACACTTTAAGATTGTTATTTTTCGAATTAACTATGACCTTATTTAAAAATTAAATTAATAATATTTAGAAAATTATTTTTGAAAAATTGATTTCACTTTTGAAATATACACGTCGATAAATGGTTAGGGTGAATTTTTGGAATTTTTCTGAAACAGTTGATTTTTCAGTGAATTGTAAAAAATACAGTTTTTAGTTTCGGTGTGTTAATGACATCATTAATGATATAATAATGCTGTCATAAATCTGGTATAATTTTGTATAGTTAAATAAGATATGAGGTGTCCCAAGTGTCTTAAACCATGAGAAAAACCATGGGAAATCCCATGGTTTTGCAAAAACCACTCATGAGGTGTCCCTTGGAAATTATTAAAATAATCCCTCACTTTTCCTATAAATACCAACTCTTACCTTCATTGAATTCATTCCCAATTCTCCCTAAACAAAGTTCTGGACTCCTTACCTTCATATTAGTCCTCCCAAATTTTTCCTCTAGCTTCCAAGGTCCCAACCTTCAAGTTCTAAGGGTTACTCTACAAGGTAAGAAAATTCTCAATTTCTTTCTTTTTCCTTTCAAGTTCTCTTTTATGTGGTATATCTTTCAAGTTTCCATGAAATGTTATTATTTTTATTCTTATTATTGATCTAATCTATATTATGATTCATTTCTGGATAGGTGACCCTTGTCCCCTCTCTTTTTTAATATTTTCTAAAAACATATTACGTAGCCGTTAGGCTGTCGAATTTTTGTAAGCGATTTCAAAATTATTCTTTTATCTTGAGTTCTTTATTTATTCTTTATTCATCTCTTATTACCCAATATTAGTTAAATATTCAGAATATTGTATATTATGGATGTTCTAATGTTCATGAGAAATTCATCATCAATCTTCTTCTTTCCCCCACTTGTTCAAGGAATTAAAAACATTGTTTGTGACGTGTCGAATTGCCGACATCGTAGACGATGTGATTTCAATTCACATTAATTCTTTAAAGTCTGGTCATGAAACCATTTATATGGTTTAACCAGGTTATAATATATGTGTTATGACTCACCCATGGTTCTGTAATTCTTTTGTACTCATGGTTCTAATTTATAATATAAAATGAGGTTGTTATTATCAAAGAACCATTAAAATGATCTAAACAAACATCATTAATGTTTTAACTAATGAATCATCATCATGGTATATAACCAGAATCATTATAAGATAATTTATATCTCTTTAATGTCACTAATAATGTATATTAACAATTCTGTATGTTTAACCATATTTCAAACCAACTTCCATTCATGAATACAAGTAAACAAATCTTGAAACCAAGTAAGAAAATGCTTCCAAAACAATAAGATTTAACCTCTTAAACCCATCAAAAAGACCATTAATAAACTTAATAAGGTTATATCATATCAATTACATGTTTATTAGGTTCTGTATTAATGAATCTAAATTTGATTATTCAGGTCGTTAAGAACAATCAAGAACACACTAGAGCAAAAGGTAAGGGGTTTCTCATCTCACTTTCATTTCTGTGAGATTTCCATTGTTCTCAAATTATTCCTTATATTTGGTATATGTGTACTTACATTTGATATATAATAACATGATTCTATTTATATTCATGTTATTCAATGATTCACTTGATGGTTATTAAGTTCTGTTCATACGGTTCGACCGATTACATTGTGGTAAGGGACTTTGTCTCAACTACCTTTTCGTTGTGACTAACTTTTTATTGTGCACCTAATAATCCTTATGTGGTGTACCTATTGACCATTTGATATCACTTTTCATTTGAAATTATATTTAATATACATAATCTCATGTCATGGATATGTTTGTTGCCTAAACCGTATACCATTTTACATACGGTGTTTATTTGGAAAGATATTTTAATTATGGAAATATTGATGAATCTGTATACTCTACTCTATAAAGATATTGAAAAGGCATATTGACCTTTTATTTAATCAATTTATAAATAATTATTTGGACATGAAGTGGAAGGTGGGGCTTGATACAGCCCCTTGATGCATCGGTAGGTCTCATGAGACACAAGAGTTGGTGACAAACCCTTCGAGTTTGTTTCCAAAAATCAGATGGGTTTCTACCCATAGAAGTAAACTGTTTTTACGGTATTATGGTTTCATGTTCCAGATACATGATGTCCAATTAATAATCATTCTCTTTATTCATTATAATTTATTATTATTATCCATGAGGTTTTCACTATGACAAAATCTATGGATGCAGTTTTATTTTCAGTTTATTAATGGAATTAGTTATTCATTTATTCACTATGCCATTTTGATTATGTTAGATTGACTATGATTCACTTATTATTGTACTCATGCTTCCACTATTTGTAACCCTTACTGAGAATTTAAGCTCACCCCTTTCATTGTTTACTTTCAACAGGTGACAAAAAGGAGATCATTTATTGATATTTTGTGGATGCAGTTTTTTGTTTTCATTATGTATTGTATCTTGTAACCTTTTTCAATGTAATTTGTGTTACATCTATGTATCTAGTTTCTTCAAGACTACTAAACTGATCGTTCCTTCTAGATTTTCATTCCTTCTAACCATGCCAATATCACAAGTAATGCATCGGCTCCTACCTAGAGGGTTTGGGGTGTTACACACTAAGTGTGCTACTTGAAATAATTATACAATAGAGTGGTCGTACTAACCCTATGGATTCACTTTCCCTAAACACCTCTCAAGAGATCACTACTCTTATTCACATAGATTTTCTCACTACTCCATATATGATGTTCTTATTCTCTATGAAATATTGATAGGAGTACACATCAGGAGTGGTGTTTCTCTTCTTCATAGGTCTAATGAAAATATAGTGAGGTGAAACTCCTATAATTCCCTCTTTATTTGTTGATTTGTATTTCCAAAATGTTCTAGAATTATCTTCTTTCAATTATAGGAAGAAATAAACTTGAAACCTTAATTTCTATCTAAGATTTTGGACTCCCACTAAGTGAATAGGGATTCCCACCTTCTTCTCCTTCCAAAAACTACTATGTGTGGTTTTTTTAGAATTAAATCAACCTATTTAATCTAAGGGTTTAGATAAATTATTATTTTTATCTCTATATAATATCATTAAAATTTTCATAAATAATTTAATATGGATATTAATATCCTTTTAAATAACATAAAACCTATTAAATCCTGATCCTTAACTGCCCTTTGAATACCTAGTTTAATCTTATAGGTTTTCTAGAAACTACCTCTTCATGATGCAACCTCCATTATTATGGAATGGTTGAAACTATTTTAGAAAATGTTTTGACATGGTATCATTTACTACAATGTAGTCTAAGTTAACACTCTGATCCATAATTTCCATCTTTGTTTCAATACACCCATGATCTCGGCATGATATTCTCAAACTCTCTCGATTATTTAAACTGGTTATGTAATGGTCCATCATCTTATGATTTGGTCCTCTACAGACTTAGGTTGACTTCATTCTTCCACTCTATTATTAATTCACCATCCATGGTGAAAGACCTTTATGTGGTGTGGACATCTATAATTGCGAAATGAATATGGTGAAAACAATTATTCATGGTGTAAGAACCCTAAAAAATATAATGAATAGAATAAATGGATATTCACCCCTATATTTTGGTCCCTCGTTATATAAATATTACCATATACATTCCTCATGAATTTCATCTTCTTCATTCTATGGCATGGTCATCAGTCTTGCAGTATGGTCTGTATTTGGAATTTTCCCACATCATAATTTCCTATAAAATGCTACTATAATATAAATAAATATGTTCCATGACCCACCATTCAAATACATTAAGGCCCTACCTATCTCAAAAGGTCATTGTATTGCCATGCATGGTGATTTTCTCCATGGTGTACCCTGTGTTGTGGTCCCAGTTCTTCTTAGAATTGACACATGTAATTCCTATGTTACACCACTCCTGCATGCTACCCTAGTATAGTACTTATTTGAGCTTGATCAGCTACCTCTAAGGTGTTTGGTTTCTCAGGTGTCCCTAGAGTGTGGATGGAAACTTTTTTTATTTTACTCAACTTCCTTTATAGCACAATCAATGTCATTGTGGTGTAAAGGGTAAATCTCCTTGAAAATGATAAAGGAATAAACCTTATGAAGTGGACATAAACTTTATGAATACTTACACATGGAAAAACCTAGGGTACTACGGCGTGGTGTCTATCATGAAAATAGATTACTTTCCAATAACTTCCAACCCTCTTCAAAAAAATTCAACTGAACACCGCATAAAATTATAAACAAAAACAATCCAAACAAACACCAAAAAGATTTTTCCAACATAGATGCATAATATCATATTAGTTTTATCATTTAATAGGTTTAATACTTTTGTAAAGACTCATACAGAATATGGTAATTGACCCATATTCATTCATCCATATAATCTTCTTCCATGAATTTGTATAAATAATCCATATACTACCATTACTATATTTATTTTTGGGATGAATGATCTTGTGAATGATATAGATGTGTATCTGTAACCAATAATATTATAGTTGAATAATTTTTAGATTACATGTGTTACTATATATGATTCTTAAAAGAAGGAATCATTTCAAATGCATGTTTTTATTATGTAGATTATAAATGATTTTCTCACCTATGGAATTATGTCTAGTTGAAGTCTGAATGGGAATGTATATTTTCCAATTTATGGAAAATACATGATCAAGAATAATGAAACATCGGTAAATTTTTAGATTTGTGGGACATCATATTTTCTTACTAATAATATGTCCATATAGATTTAATTAATTTCAGTTTAATGGTATTTTTGAGAAAGAGAAACAATTATTGTACATATCAGGTAATGAATGCTTAGAAGATATTGAAGGAATAAATTTTTTCTTTGGTAAGGGGAGTATTCCTATGAATAATAGATAGATTACACATAAATACATCCACTATAATTAGAGGAAAATTATATTCTCTAAATTTATTTATTAGTCCTCAAATATGTTGTGGAAGTGTTTATATATGATACACATTGAAAAAAATGCATGTGAACTGTCAGTTACAGTAATTATAAATATTAAAGGGAAGATTAAAGTTGAATTAAGAGAATATAAATACTTGTATAACTGAGGTATTAAGAAAAAATTTAATCCCATATTAATATTTCAAACAAGTGGTTTATTTCTCATTCATGTTACATAAGGAAAATTACAGATAGATAACACTTTATTCATGTGTTAGAAACTCTCAAAATATTTGGATGAATATTCAATTAACAAATCTAAACAATTAAATATTATATAGGTAAAGTTAAAATAACTGAAATCACATGACTATCACATCATTTTACATGATTTACTACCAATATTCATTCTACACATGTTGATATATGTTGTATGGTTCATTCTTATTCGTTTTTTTAACTTATTAAAGATATTTATTTTAGATGATTGGAAAAAATGATGTGATGAAAATAAATAAAATATAAACCAATCATTATTTTTGAATTATAAAAAAACTACTCTCATAAGTTATCTTCATAAGCATGTTGAATCTTTCTCTGTACATTTCGGTATAGGTTCTTCTTAGAGGTTTCATTTATTATTATTAGATAAATCCCAATAGAAGAATGATAGATAATACGAATCTTATGTCAAAAATAATACCCATCCTAATTGATCTATTATTAAAATTTATTTGGCCTAAGAGTGCATAAATTTTTGTTCTATATATTTTAATAATATTAATATGACGTGTGACACCTCGGCCCAGAACCTGTATAAGTTGGAGATCAACATGGCCTTAGGCATGCCTCACCATATGTCAGAAGCTTCTGACTAGTATCAAGGGACTAATCCATACAATGGGGAGATTATTACCTTAAATCAGAGTCATATAATAGTGTAAAATCCATCACAATCAAAGTACACATAAATAAAAAATCACAACTCTATAAAAAAAATGTAATGTTATCATACAAGCATATAAACACTGATCTCACACCAGTCTGATCCCAAATAAAAAATAAAAAAATAAAATATAAATACACACAAACTAGCCCTATTTATACCCTCAATCCTCACATGACCCAATCTCTAAAACCCTCAAGCTATAATGGCCTAATCCATAGAACATCCCATGCTAAACCTGAAAGTAGACATAAGGTCTTCATGTGCACCGGGTTATTTTTTCAAGGTGTGAGAAATATATCTTAGTAGATTTCACTAAGTTCCCCTAGTATATACCACCATAAACATGTATTAATGGATAAAATAAATAGGTCACACAAGTTCCTTGGATGTCACGTGCTAACCAATCCACCATAAATCTCAATGCATTAGGTCACCATGTTTTAACCATGCCACCACGACACTTAATCATACCAACTTTGGAAGCATGTTATAATCCACCACACTACCTTGTCTTCCATGCCATCATACCAATTCCCAACCCACACCTAAATACTCAAGGTAGGGTAGTGTCCAAAACCTCTACCCACTACATGAATATATAGGGCACGGTCATACATCTATAAGCCTCGACCCATGCTTTCTCACTTGAGGAGGTCTATCATTACCATCTCACATCACACCATAACCCAACCACCAGGGTGGTCCTGAAACCAAGACTCTCAGGAAAGGTACACAATCATATCCATTATCCCACACCCACTCACTTAGGACATGGTCTACAAAGACTTCCCACTCAATGACAATTCCCCTTCCACAACCACTACCCTATCACTCAGGGTATGTCCTGGCTACATGAACACTAACCTAGGACACACATGAAAGGTCCTTAACCTGATACCTAAATAAAAAGGGTATGTTCATCCCACCAACTCATCCCCATATACTCTGGGGATGTCCAAGTACATCGAACCATCCTCACAGACTATGGGTACATATAAAAAGGAACACGAAAATCACACAGAGTTGTATCCCACCAAACAACTTGTCATTTGATCTCAGGGTTCTAGTTTCTCAAGATATATCCCCTCTTCACATAATGTCTTGCCTCACCCATCAAGGGTTTCATTGAGTCCTCTAGACCCACCACATATTTTCACATTGATGGTAGCTCATACCCATCACCTCTTAGTGACACCACAACCCACAGGATCATCCTGACCCAGACATAAATTTTTAGTCCACATACCCATCAATAACCCCCAACTATCCTAGACCCACAATCCAGGGACTATCCCAAGCAATACTACTCTAATACCCCTTAGAAACCTCATTCCAACTCCTCAAACTATCCACCAACCCACACCTGGGTCCCTTATTACATATCTTAACTTAGATCTATCAACTCATCACTATAAGAAATCCTATATCCAATATATATTCTCTATTCCCAAAGTAATCATACCACTCACATCAATCATCGAGCCCTAGGCCACCCTTAGGAGGGTCTCACTCTTGAGTGTGTGACAAACAGTCATCTCACCCATCATCACTAGGCATAATCCTAACTTTACCATACAAATATCCTTAGAAAAACTAACCTGGGATACCCATGTATCATCTCACATCATAATACCATTCAATCCCTCTCATCATCTTAACCAGAACCCTCTCCCCTCATTAGAAAATACCAACTCCCCAAATTGTTAATCAACACTCATCATGAGCATAGGTGACCCAACATTGTCCCTTATATTCTATTTGGATACTCTTGGTCCATATCCATATACCCTATACCATGAAAAATGTATGAAAAAAATCATTCATTCATAAACATATATCTGTATTTGTATTAAAGGGACCACCAACCTCTATCAAAGAGTTATGATTATTTCTAAACTCCTTTGAGCCATGTCCAAGCCCTTACCACCACCCAATCTCCTATGTCACATCACAAATTATAAATAATTTATTATAAAAATTTATAATTAATTATTTAATTTAAAACAAGGAGTACTAATGTCATATCAAATCACTAATCATTGTCATCACATTGGAACCATGACCAACTGCCAGTAGAAGGTTTGTGGCATATCCACGGTACCATCATGACCAAAATTCTCGTCATATAGCACTTGGACAACCATAAATCTCATATAATTTTTTCAAACACTAAATAAAATTATGGAAGTGGATTTAATCCACCAAAATGATGATTTATTACATGAAAATATCATTTTGGATCCTCCTCTCACCATCCCACATGAAAATCATATCTGAATTGTTTGATTCTACCATGCTCTAATGGAATAGGAATTATAACCCTAAATAAAATCTGATAAATCAATACAAAAATAAAAATAAGGGAGGAATAATAGATATAAGAAATTTTCAAGGTTAACTTTAACCGGATGAGTTTATAGGATCAAATATTGCTTTGATCTGACAAGAAATGAGGGCGAAGGAGCTCCCAAAAGTTGAAAATCATGAGACATAGGAAGAGAGGGAGAATGGGGGTCTCCCAAGAAATAAACCTATTTTAAAACAACTAAAACATTGTATAAGGGTCATTAATAGCATGAAATAAACTTTCAATCCATGATATTTCATTCCATAACCCCTCTAAATCTCAACCCTGATAATTCACAGTGTTGAAGCCTTTGTCAACTATAAATGACTCTTTATAGATCCCTCGAGTTTCATGTACCTCCTAACTATCCCAAATCACTCATAAACCCTCATGAAACCTCAAAAAACTCAAACCTCTCCTAAAAAATCCTTTATATTCATTAAAAAACTATTATTACCATTCTAATTTTTGGTTCTCAAAATAAACCATCCACCAAATGGAAAATTCAAATTCTATCTCAAAATGTAATGACCCAAAATCCATGGGGAATTACACAGTATATAATAAACCATTTAGAAATGAATATGATAATTATGGTTTAATTGATCCAATATTTCCATCTATTCCATAACCTATGGGAGTTTTAAGTTCATATTAATTGAATAATTTTATCCTTGAGGAAGGGGAGATGGCACATCATACTATGCTATTTAATTCTGATATCATGGATAAATACATCAAGTATGATAAAGTACTTTTTACTTTAAATTAAATATGTGATAAATTTATATTACGAAAGTACTATTATATAATTTATTAGGAGTCATAAAGGAGAAATAAATAGAACATATCATTATTTACCTCTTAGAATGAGAGATGATTTTTATATCCAAAAGTTTCCTGCATGGTTAAAATCACTTTTAAGTTAATTAATTTGTTATCTTTTTTATGTTATGTAATTACTTACCAATATTAATTAAACTTAAATATATGGTGGTTTTAGATTTAATAAAATAGTGATACTTATCATGATATTAGATCATTATCATTCAATCCTAATACAATGGTACATGAATGTAAACAAATTTTTATTGATAGATACAAGTTCATTATTACCATTCATTCAGTAAACATGAAAATGCAATATAATGGTATTATATTAAGATAAGAAACATACTAGTATTCTATAGAAGGTGACATGAAACCACATTGAACTAATGTATCTTATTATAGTGTAGTAAAGAAAATAATTATACTGTATTATTTCTCTCAAGGTTGAGTTGTTATGTTGAAATATAAGTGGTTTGACACGTTGAATTTATGAATAATTAATATTGAAAAATATGATTTTACAATGGTGGTAATGGTACATTATCTTCAAACTAATTAAACTTACATATTGGTGCCACGTATAAGACAAGTGTTCTATGTAAAAGAGTCAATAAATCTCCATTATGGTTTTGTTGTTAGAACATTACCAAGATATATTTTTGATGATGGTACAAATGGTATTTCCCAATATAATGCCCTTATAGGTGATTGTCCTAGTTTTTATATGATGATCAAAACATTTTTATTATTAAGAAATATTGAGAATCCAACATATTGTTAGAAAGTTCAAATAATTTTCAATGATGTCACTTTATCTTCATAATTTATTTGATATTGATTAACCACAAGTTAACTTATATTTGATATTGATTTACTATATATTGATTTATATACATTCATAACTTTTTCTCAAGTTATGTTGGAGACCCCCTAGAGTTTTCAGCTTATTTATGACATAAATATGTTTTTTGTGTGTTGTAAGTAAAATGATTATAGTACAATTCGAATATATATTTAAAATCAAATTCATACATAGAATTGTTTTTGTTAATGTTTCAAGGTAAAGAACATGTTAGTCAATTAACTCTGAAAAATAACCATTTTTCGATGTCGAAATCCCATAGGTCGGTATTTGTATACTGTTTATTAATATTATAGCATGCATTTTTAGATTTATTATGAATTTTTTATTTTTTTTATTTATTATTATGACATTTATTTTTTTATATTTATATATATGTGTTGAATTTTATGTAATGGTGATTTGGAATGAGTTTATTATGTTTTTGAATTTTTAACTTAGTGTGTGTGTGTGTGTGTTTGGTGGTATCTTTATAGGTATGTATATATAGAATTATATCTAAGGATGAAGTGGAATTAGCTATAAAGTAGTTATAAAATGGATAAATCATAATTTGAGAAATAATTTACAATTCAACTCATACATTGATCAATTTTAATTTTTTTTTTGTTAATAGGTGAAGAACATGATAGGCAATTAACTTTGGATAAAGATAATTCTCTCATGGTAAAAACTAGTGGGTTAATAAATTAGTTACATTCCCAAAAATATCATGCATTCTTAATTCATTTGATTTTACTATATCATTATTTCTGTTAAATTAATTTAAACTAAAATGGTTATGGGAAATTTTTATTTATATAAGTAAAATAATTCTATTTTAAATGAAGAATAGATTTATAATTCAATTAATAAATTGATTAATTTTATTTTTTTAACGTTTATAGATAAAAAAAAATTTTATATTGTTAACTAGGAAATAGATCATTTTACTATATTAAAAAATGGTAAGTTAGTAAATTAGTTACAATTTTATGAACAAATTAAAATAATTTTTATTTTATTGAGTTGAATTAAATATACTATTGCGACTATTTTTTATTGTAAATTCAAATAGATATGAGAAGGTTTGTCTTATAATGACTTAATATTATTATTATGTCTTAAATTAACATTAAAATGATTATAAGTTCTTTGATGAGTGTTAAGATATTAATTAATATTAGGTTTAATAATTCAATTTTCAAGCAAAAAGTGTTGATCATATATTACACTGACTATTTTAAGCATTTCTATGAGTATGAGGATTGAATATGAAATGGTTTTTTATGTTATAGTGGATATTGTGAGCTGGTTTGATTGATATCAAATATTTATCATTTTTTGTTTGAACTAGTTTTATGGACTGTTTTCATGTTCTATTTTTTAAAAAATATTAGGTTACAGTCACAGTTTAATAATATATGACTATAGTCAATAAAGGGTTATAGTTTCCTAATAAACCATCATTATATCTTGTTTTGAGTCACAGTTTTGAAAACTAGGATTATATCCTATATCCATATATATATAATTGTGGTTTTATAAAACCATGACTCTATCTCCCATATAGTCATGGTTTTTTTCAATCATGACCATTGAACTGTTATGATGGTGACTATTTCAATAGTTACATAAACCATCACTGTATGTTATAGCAATAGATTTATGTCCTACATTCACTATTTATAACCATGGTTATATATTCATTATTTATTAGTGGTAATATACCAAAGAGAACCACTACTTATAATTTTGAACATCCTCTATAACATACCTCTGAAAATCTAGATGATCGAACATAGTCTGATGATACCTATGATCTAACATTAGGATACATTTTAGTGGAAGATGATAAAGATTAGGAGAACTCTATGGAAATCATAATATTGAAGGAAGATATGAACTATTAGTTTCTTCATTAACATTTTTCATTCATACATCATTCCAAAGAGTTAAATATGAATAACTACAAAAGAGATTATATATCATTCAGATCACAAACCTTAGTGAAATGTTCATCTTATAAAAAACTGTATGAAGAATAAGAATTAGAAAAAGATATTGAAAGCTCCATAAAATTTATATATTCAAAAAAATTGACAAATAATGATTCAATATCTCTAAAATTAATATCTATATGCATGACTTTGTGTAAGAGATTGAAAAATTAAAGGATAAGAATATTAAGTTGTCTAAAGGCATGGGAATGAAGAATGAGTATAAAAAGTACTATCTAATCAACTCAGTTTAGTATCCTCTTATCAATCCTCTAATTTTAAAAAAAATCTTATCAAAAAATCATCTTATATAAAATCATTCTCTGAAGATAAAATTGGAATAAATATATTGAAGTTAGAAATAGAATATGTAAATAAGTCTCAAACTATATTTGTAGAAGAAAATAAAATCTTTGAGAAATTCCTTAAGCTTCAAAATCTTCTGAAGTGCCAATGTGGAATCTGATATTCCAAGGAAAATGTAAGAAATGTTTTATATAATCACATTTTCATGAGAAAATCCCCATAATATAATAATAATAAAAATAATAAATGAAATTAATCAAAGAAAATACATATTCCAAAGGATTTATATGCTAAAACCTTCAGAAAATGGACGATATGGGTTCTAAATTCTATCCTATCCAACACTAAAATTGTAGATCTACTAGATAAAATGGAAAATAACTATAGGGAACATAAATTAATGAGGATATTATTGATAAATAATCAATATTAGAAATCTCACCAGTTAATATTTATTTAATTTTTATAAAACTCAAAATTGATGAAGTAACATTGAAGATGATTGTATTTAATATATTTATGTTTTCAAATTTTGATTTTTTTAGTTTTTAAAACCTTTAATCTCTATGATTATTGTTCATATTCATTTTTAGATATCTGTTGATTAGAATTTAATGACCATACACTACTAGAAAAATGATATATATGTAACAACCCAAACTTTTATAAATGTAATTCCCTTATGAATGAATAAATTTCTTATTAAGTAATGTGGTTATAAAAAACATATAAAATATATTTCATTTTTTAGTATATGAAGTGCTTAAAAGACCATTAAGAATCATAATCATTGTTAATATAGTCATTTTACATTGACCATTAAGATTGGTATATATTAAGGGTTGTGATAAATTCTAATTGACACAGAAAGAAGAAATGATGGCCTCGACAAGTAGGATTGTACCCTATGGAAACCATTTATCAAAGCTTCCAAGGGAGATGGAATCACTGATATTTTCTCTTAACAAATCCCAAGACTAGATTCAACAACTGAAAGATTAGTTATACTATTTATGGGAAAATTTCAGCCTTATCAAGATCACGGCACAAACCATGTTCACCAAACCATCCTAAGAAAGTACCACCATCGCACACCTTACCCTTAGGGTATACACTAGTTTAATGAGGGGTTGTGTATCCATAACCTGGTAGTATGAATTTTTATATTTTATTTTTAATAAAATAATGATAATATTTATTCCTTTCATTATTAATTTATATATATGATTATATTGTGAGTTTGATAAAAATTATATTTTGATACAAAGAAATCAAAATTGTATTTTTGGGAAATGTTTAGTTTTAATTCAAAAAAAATTGATAAGTTAAATAATTTTTAAATAATTTTAATTTTCATTAAATATTCTTATTAAATAATATTTATTTAAATATAAATAATAATTTAATTTAATTAAGTACAATGTAATTTTTATAAGGATTAGAAATTTTTTAATGTCATATAAACTAGTATTTTTTAGTAAATAAGGATTTTATTTAAATTTTTAAATTATCACATTTATAAAATTATTTTGGTAAAAGAAATATTATTTTTGAAATAATTACATCAATTTTTATTTTTTTATATAATTTTATGAGACAGTCAAACTTTTGGGTAAAAATTAAATACAATATAAATATATGATATGTATCATGACATCATAGTAGCCCAAAAGTGATGTAATAAATAATATAAAAGGAATCCATATCCAAAAAAATATTTCCACTTTAAAATAATATGGTTTTTAAGCTATTTTATTAATTTTACAAACCTATAATGAATCCTCCAAAACCTATATTATATTTTAAGGTTTTAAAAAATATATTTATGAATATGACTCACTTTCATAGCACCAATGGTGTTATTTTAATGATTTAGTTTCTTAACCTAATTAAGTGTTTGAAATCTATAATCTTTGGTAGAAACCATGGGAAAAACATGGGAAAAACATGTTATGTTTTGTGGTTTTTATTACTTTATCACTTAAAGTCCAAAAACTAATTTTAGAAATTAATAAATAATTTCCCCTTTATTTTGATATAAATATCTACCTTACCTACCATTAATATTCACTCAAAACCCATTAAACATGAATTTAATCTCCTTTTTCCTCTATAAATACCTCCAAAGTTATTCTTAATATCTTAATAATCTCCTCCTAATCTTATAAAAGCAGCCTCTCAAGGTGAGGTATTCTCTTCCTCTTCATTTTATTTGAGTACTTTACTTGTATTAATCCTTTTAGTTTTCAATTTTTCATTTTTAATGTTTTTTACACATCCCTTTACTTTCCTTATGATTACCAAGTAATGGGGTACCACCTTTCACTCACATTAAACCCTTTCATGAACCTTTATGTACGCCTATTATGTTGCCGAAATTATCATGTGATTTTTCATGTCAAACTTTTGTGTTATGAATACCCATACCCATTTCCAATCAAGGTTATTCAACTAGTTATACCTCTTCTTAATTGATTGGGTACTTCTATATATTTAACCCACACTCCTTAATTTTGGGATTAAATGTGATGAAATATGTTCTTATGTTGTATAATCTATGTGACACACAAATTCATATACATGATATGAATGTGATGGGTGGGCCTAAAATTATATATCCCTATAATTCATTGGGTAATGTTTTTATCTCATGATATTACATGGATGGTTCATAGGTGGTTGGCCTAATCACACTATGTTATGATGTCTCGGTGATTATCCTTGACTTATGCTTACGATAAAATGTTTTATGTTGTTGCTAAATTCATATCATTCATTTATGTTATCAACTTATGTCATGATTTTTATTCATGATTATGATTCTCACCCTTCTATTTCATCATGTTATGCATCTTGACTCACATGTACCACTTCACCTTATGTTATACTTTAATTATTCCCTTACT
This sequence comes from Viscum album, assembly GCA_963277665.1. Classification (NCBI taxonomy): domain Eukaryota; kingdom Viridiplantae; phylum Streptophyta; class Magnoliopsida; order Santalales; family Viscaceae; genus Viscum; species Viscum album. The sequence continues at coordinate 493,973,876 of OY728139.1, forward strand.
GGTCTTTATATGTCACCCCTTTATTATGTACATCCATGGGTTATCAAGTAAAGTATTAGAAGATAAATGAAATATAAGGGCATATTATTCAGTTTTAAATTATTTTATTATATCTCTATTTCAAGTTATTATTCTATGTATATAATTACCCAAATACACTAGGCCTATTGTTATTACTGTATTGTATTAAGTTTATTTTTTATGTAATAATTCATGAAATAAAATGTAAAAACATATGGTTTTTCATATTATATCCATGGTCTAAGACCATGTATATAGCATTTATTAATATGGATATAGGTTATAACCATGGTCAGGTAGCCCATGGAAACTATTTTCATAGAAATAGACCTATGGTGTAAATCCATGGGTAACTGCCCATTGATTTCCTAAGGTTAAAGGGTAGGAAATAAATATTCCATTCCACTGGTTTTTGAACTCGAATATCATTCCTAGAGACTAATTAATGTTACCACTTCACTAACACAACTATTATAAATATATATATATATATATAAGAATTTATAATTTTTTATTATTATGTAATTAACTAACGAAATGTTTTGGTGCAACGGGTAGAGACTCTATAGCCATGGGTTGTCATATCCATAACTATAGGGTTCTCATGTTCCCTTACCACAAAACTAATTCTTTCATAGGAAGGGCATGGCCCCTACAGCCCGACTGTGTCTATAGGATGCGGTTGTAGCCAATTTTTTTAGTATTTTTATCTTATATGTAATTTTATTTTCCTATGTATGTATTTATTATTTTATGACTATTAGGCTCTCACTCTGATCCTATAAGCAGTGAAGTCCCTCTTAAATTAAATTCACATCCTAATAGCTTCTTATTCTTCACATATTAAAAAAATATAATTCTCTCTCAATCATAAATTCAAAAAAAATCAAAATCTAGTATTTCTTCATAATCTTTTTATACTAGTGTTTCCCACCCTTATACATTATTTCATATTTATTATTTGAAAATTTATGGAATTGGTAGAATTTTTTATTATCCCTGTCTACTTTAGATATCTATCTTGATGAAAAATAGGATAGGTTGATTAACCCAAATAGTAGTGAAAGCATCCTCCTCCTTAGTTCTGATTTTTTTACTCCTTCCTAATCTAAAAGGTCATTAAAGATTATAAGGAAGATGGGAAGATGATGTGGAGACACTTAGTTGAAATAGAAAGTGTATAAGGATTCATGAATATAAATAAGAGTGGAAAACAAATAATTTTATGTTTATTTGTTTATTTGTCATATATTTCATACATATTTTATGTACTCTATCATCCTTCAGTTATTTAATTTAGTAAAATATATTTTTTCTATTGGAAATCATGGTCTTTATAATTTCTATATGTTATGTTAATATTATTATATCTACATGTATGGGGACAATAAACTTACATGAAAAACAATAAATTGACAGATGCCAAAAAAAATTTAAAACAAACATTTGAAATCAAGTACATACCAGCATCAAAATTTGAATTTCCCAATGATCATCTAAAAAATCAACCTAGCCTACATATATTGAAAAATGAAATGTGATCGTTTCTAATAATATTATTATTTCTCAATACTATTTTATTTATAAAATATCATAAATTCCATATATATCCTTGCTATAGTCATTTAGATTTCAAGCATCAGTTATATGTACATTAGTACAAAAAATGTTTAACACATAAACCTTATCACGTCAGTTATTCATTACCGGTGTGAAAAAGGAATTTATCTGGCTTTATCACATCGGTAATATAATAATTGACATCATAAAGTGATTAAAATTCTTTTCTATGTCAGATAATTATTTAACTGATGTGAAAAGGTCATGTATGTCGATTTATCAAGTTAGTTATTATAAAGATGATGTGATAAAGGATGTTTCTCTACTTTATCACATCGGTTAGATAATAACTGACATGATAAAGCCACTTTATCATATCATTTATTATATAAGAGACATGATGAATAAATTTTCATTACTTATTCACATCGATTATATAATAACTGACATGAAAAACCAGATTTATCAAATTGATTATTATGTAACTGACATGATAAATCATTTAAAATTTTATGAATAGTCATTTTGAATCATTTTGGTTTTGTTCTCTCTCATTAAAGTCATCTCGTTTCTCTCATGTGGAAGACCTAAACGTCGTTTCTTCAATTTGGTGGGCTCGAATCTCAATTTTCCATCTTAGATCCTCAGGTTTCTTCAGCCTCATTTTTGCACATTATATATTCTATACTTTTAGGTAAAACTCACACATTGATCCTATCTTTCAGTTATTCAATAGAACTAAAGCACTAAATTTCATTTTTTTATTATGTATAATCAAAACTCATATTACTATCTTCTTAAACCATTGAATTTTGTTGGTCTTGTCATTTCACAATCAAATATAGATAATATCATCTCAAATATCATAGCACCATATTCATATACCATAATTATGAATTTATTTAAGTGAAAAAAATGTGTGGATTTCATTATATGTTAATGTTGTGGTGTATCTTTTAAATGTAAATTCATTTGGACTAACTTGTTTCATAAACGTTTATACTGTATCCCATCTTAGATTTCTGCATTGAATCTCAAAACTGATGCTTATTTGGATGATGTCTGTAAATCATTCATTGTTTATGCATGCACTTCCATGTATATTGATTAATTTTAATTAGTGTTATAAACATATTATTGATTTAGTAATCTTAAAATTTAATATATACATACATTGAATTTTCTAACAGTTTAATATACAATATCATATGGCTGCTGTATATGCATATCAACACTTTTATTTTGATGTGATCATATTATTACCTTGAAAAATCATATATTAAATATGTATTATTCATATTATGAGTTACTATCAATATAATGTTTACATTATTGGTGAATACACAATAAGAACTATCAATTTGTTCCTTTACATTTAATGTTATATTTTGATAGATATATTTTCATGGAATTACACATGCATAACATGGTATTCACACTAATATTTTATGAAAAAAAACTTAGAAAATTCAATGATAAATATACTAATAAAAATTGAAAATGTGCACTAGATTTGGATTTAGTTCAATAATATTCAATTTCAAGTTTCAAAAAAATTAATTCAGAAAAAAAAATGAAACATTAGATAATGGTTTCACTATATTTTATTTTGTAAATTACTTCCATGCATATATTTTTATTATTTAACATTTATATTGAAACTTACATTCCATTATCTTATAGAATTTATAATTATACTTTTCAAATATGTATATATTTATTTTATATTTCAAATTTGTGTTACTTTCAAATTATGGAATTTTTTATATAAATTTAAAATTGGATTATCTTGATAAGGTATATATTTTTTATATTTTTTATAGATAATAATGAGTCAAAGTTGGATTATGGAACTTTGAATAAGTGGTGAATATGAGGAAAGTTTTGATTCTTTTTTGGAATTTTTTAAATGAAATTTTATAAACCATGATATATTTTTCTATACATGTCTAAAATGTTTAAAAATGAAGAAGTTGAAAATCATAGAGATCAAATATCATTTAATTTTTCATGGTTTAAATATGAGTTATAGCCCTTGGATTTGGCATGGTGAAAATTGGATGAATTTTGGATCTCTTAATGATGATGCTTTGTAAGATGATAAGTTCGATCAAATTGAAGAAATGACTCGTGATATTTAAGTAGAGGAAATTGAGAAAGAATCTAAAATTGGGCGTCTATATGGTGATACTGAAAAACCATTATATCTGGGTTTTACATAATTTATGGTTTTATCAATGATGTTAATATTGATTAACTTGAACGAGAAACAATTATAGAATGACAAGAGTTTTATAGAGTTGTTACAGTTATTGAAAAACATTCTTCCTAAAGACAATGATCTTCTAAATTCACATTATAAAGTGAAGAAAATACTATGATTGATGGGATTAGGGTATAAAACTAAATTTATATCCAAATTAATGTGTTCTATATAGTAAGGAATATGAATTTCTTTTAGGGTGTCCTAAATGTGGGATTTCATGGTATAAGTTGAAAGAAAAATTACAAGCTGATTTAGCAGTTACACAGACCCTTGCCAAGGAATTTCGGTATCTTCCTATAATTTCTCATTTTAAAAATTTATTTTCAAATTTGCATGATGTAAAAGGTTAATATGGCATACATGTGAGTTGATATGTGATGGAAAATTACATTATTTGGCTAATTTTCTACAATACAAAAATATTGATCACTAGTTTCCAACATTCGGAAATGAAGTTAGAAATATCAGACTTGGACTGTATAGAGATAGAATGATTCCATATCGAATCCTTAGTAGTATACATAGTTCATGGCCTATTTTATTGGTAATTTAAAACTTATCTCCTAAATTTTGTATTAAAAGAAAATATTTCATATTGATTTTAATGATCTCTTGACCAAAATAGCCTGGAAATGATATTGAAGTTTTCTTGTCACAATTAATTGATGATTTGAAACTATTATGGGGGGAAGTTATAAGGTTGTATGAATATTATAAAATGTAATACTTTTAACTGAATGCAATGATTATGTTCACTATAAATGGCTTCCCATCATATGGAATTTTTTTTGATACAGTGTTAAGGGACATAAAGCTTTTTCAATTTGTGAACAACAGACTTCATATTATCAACTACATCATGGGAGAAAAATAGTATATGGGTCATAAAATTTGTTTGTCTAGGATCCCTCTTATATAATATTAAAAAAAAGGATTTCATCAGGTTACATGAATTTAATATTTCTCTAAAAAAATTATCCATTGATCAGTATTTTGAGAGGTTGAAAAATATTGATGTGACCTTCAAAAATACACATAAATCTGGTGATGATAGAAATATTTGGAAGAAACAGTCAATATTTTTTGAGCTAATATATTGGAGATATCATGAGGTCAAACATAACATTGATGTCATGCACATGGATAATAATATCTATGATATCTTGATTGGAAAATTAATAGAAATTAAAGGAAATAATAAATATGGGTTTAATGAAAGATTGGACTTACACTCAATGGGAATATGTTTAGAGTTGGACCCCACTCCTGGTGGAAGGCGAACATTCCTACCCTATATTTTTATACATTATTCAAGAGGGTAAAAATTATATTTTTCCAATGTATTCATGATATCAAGGTGCCACAGGGTTATTCTTCAAATGTAAAAAATTTTGTGCCTTTAAATGATTTGAAGATGATAGGTATAAAATCTCATGATTTTCATGTCATGATGCAATATCTCTTACCAATTGCATTGCATGGATATTTCCAATCTATTTCAGAATGACTATCATGAAGGTGTGTTATTTTTTCAGTTCAATTTTTAATAAGGTGATTGATTCTAATGCTTTGAACACTTTGGAGAATGAATCTGGGTCTATACTTTTTCAATTGGAAATGTATTTTCCTCCATATTTTTTTGATATTAGGGTGCATTTAATGGTTCATTTGGTGTGAGAATTAAATATTTATGAACCTTTATATCTATGTTTGATTTATCCTTTTGAAAGATATATGAATATATTGAAGTGGAATGTTAAGAATCCGTATTGACATGAAGCATCAGTTGTTGATAAGTATATTTTTGATAAGGTTGTAGAGTTTTTTACAAGCTATTTGTCAGCTTTAGAGAACATTGTTTTGCCTACATCTCGCTATGAATGAGTTAATTATAGGGAAAAGGGTATCCATGGATTGGAAGTCAAATCATCAATAGGTGAATAGTTAAATAAGGTACATTTAAACATCTTGAATAACATAAATGATTCTCATCCATATATAACATTGCATATGAATGTGTTGAAACAATGTTATCCAAATAAGAAAGATAATTGGATTTTGAATGAGCATGACAATACTTTTTTGTCATGGTTTAAAAATACCATGCTTGGTAGATCAGATGCATTATAAATATTGATATAGTTAGTGTGTAGTCCAATTTTAAATTTGATAACATGGTCCAGGTATGAAATTAATGGCTATACATTTCATATAAAATATCAAGATAAAAAAAGTATGATTCATAATATTAGTGTATTGGTGTTCATAAAAGCAATGAATTTTTTGAGTTCCAAAGACAAAAAACCTGATCTTCAGATAAAAATCATATTATGGATTCATTAAAGGAATATGGTAGGTTGTTTACAATAAATTTCAATTTATAGTGTTTAACTGCAAATGGTTTATTGGTAACAACAGTGTCAAACATGATAAATTTGGAATAAAACTAGTTAATCTGAATAAATTGGAATACACAGATGATCTTTTTATCATGGAAACACATAGAAAAAAAATTATTTATGTTCATGATCAATCTAATATTTAGTGTTCTATTGTTTTACAAGGAAAAAAATGGTATGTTGGTGATGATAAACTTGATGAAGATGAAAATTTATGTGAGATCCTTACTTCCATGTAAGGATTAACAAATAATATTGATGTATAGGTCATAGAAATGGTTTGCGCCATACGGAATGATCATGATGAAGTAATTTGGGAAAACAATCATTTATGCATTCCCAATATTACAGGTAACATATGTTTACTTCTGGTTTACTTTTTAAAATTTCATAAATTGTTAGATATTTTAATACGATTTTCTTTATTAAAATGTGTATTATAACTAATAAGTTAAATTGTTTGTTTATATTAGTTTAGTTTTGTTTAGTTTACCATGTTTACCCTTACATAACTTATCTATTAATTAATTTTTTTGAAAATCAATTATTTTTAATTTAATATATTAAATAAAAACAAAAATTATTATATAAGAGTATATTATACAAAAATTATTTTTGTTGTAAAAATGATTTATCAATTTGGAGGATTTTTATTATTCACACACCATTTTTTTATTTGTATTCATTCATTTATGTCATTTCATTTCTCATTTGTATTTTTATCATTTTATTTAACTATAAAAAATATAAATAAAAATGTGTTAAGTTTAGTTTAGTTTACTTTTTTTATAATTATTCATTTTTTATTTATATTTGTATGTAATAGTTGGATTTGAATATTTTTGAACTAGTTATTGTTGATTTGATTTTTATGATAATGACAAATTAATCAGCTAATCCACCACATACGTATCGAGATGATCATACTCATACCTCTAGGGAAGAACGTACACATGCTCTTATTGATGAGACTCTTCATCCTTCTTTACATGAGACATCTACTTCCACTGGGGAAAAAAAGAGTTCGAGGGTTGGTAAAAGTGGAACCACACATTTACCAAAATTTTCAGTTTCTCGTAGTTAGGGCCCACAACGAGGACGTTGTGCTCTAAAGGGGGGGTGATTGTAACACCCCCAAATGATAAATGATTAAATTACTAAATGATATGACTCATGTCAACAAGGTGCACCTTCCTTTTCAGGAGCCTACCTGATTAGAATTTCACAGTTAAGCGTGATTAGCCTGTAGTAGTGATTAGGATGGGTGACCTCCTGGGAAGTTTCTCAGGGTGTGTGTGAGTTAGGACAAAATACACTGGAAAGGACATGTTTTTTCCTGTGGGGACTTTCATTAGTCAGATAACCTGTTTGGGCACATGGGTGGGACCTAGGGTGGGGCCCATGTGTCTGCGGGGCAACTGGTGGGTGGGGCCCAGTTGTAACATTTATATTCTAAGAGGTCCAAATTCAAAAAAAAAATACTTTGGTAGTAGTATATGGTAAAAAAAAGTTATTATTGTGTTCTATGATTGGAGAAGTGTTGATAAAGTGACATTACCACACTTGTGGGAGACCATTTTGGTAAGCTTGTTTGTTACTATTTTACTTATCCTAAAATTTTTATATTAATATTTTTTTTCTCCTTCTTACAGATGATATATGATATACCTAATACTGGAGGAGTTAGGAAGAAATGTTTATCATTAGATTCTAGGAGATGAAGGTATTTTAAATCACCCCTCACAACATAGTTCATTTTTGGGGATAAACACCATCATAATCCATGTGATATATATCCATTTATAGATGAAGATACATGGAATTAATTTTTTGAAAGTAGACAATGAGAAGATTTTTTGGTAAGTGCGATGTTAACTTTTATAATTTTTTCATATCAATGACTATGTTAATGATTTATTTATTCTTAATTCTTAATTTAAAAAATTGAGGAGATCTAATCTAGAAATATATACCAGCATACTTTATCTAGGGGAGGGTATACATTATTGAAAGAATAAATGATAGCAAAAAAACTTTAAAATATGGGAGTTGAATATACAGGGTTTTCATAGGTTCTCCCACCCCCCCACTAGACATGAAAAATGGAAGAGGGATCAGATGATAAAAAAATAGAAATATCTTATAAAAATTTTGAGGGTTTTAACTGGGAGGATTGTAAGATATTTACTTGATTTATTTATTTAAGTTAAATCAACTATTTATATATTATGGTTTATTATAGATTATTTCAAATATTACATACATGATTCTCTTGAGTAGCAGAGCACACAAGGTGTCTTTATTACTGAGGGTAGAAAGGATATTTTAGCTATAGAATTGGGAAAACCCAAAATACATGGGTTATGTATGAGGATACATGATAGGTGTGTCGGTAAAAAAAAATTTTCCATGTTTGGAAGCTTCTTCAATAGAGAATTTACCATGTTTTCATGACATGTCAAATTGATTATTATTTTAAGGTTGATTTATAGTATAGGGAATACCCTAGATCGTCTCTCAAGGAGCATTGATAGGTTTATAGTATGATTTTTTAATAAAAAGTACTAAAAAAGGGGGTGATTTTGAAAATGGTTTTAAGAAAATAACTTAACTTAAAGAGTTTTATAGTTGAAAAAACAAGTATATTTTAAAAAATATGAGATTAAGGGGTCGTGATTTCACAACACACATTTCAATTTCATTGTTCTTAGAGATTAATTTAAGTTTGTAGTAATTCTTTGGTTGAAATTAATTGGAATCTTGATTAACTCCTAAGCCTTTATTTCATTTCTTGAAGAACCAAACCTTGGCATAAAAATAATATTTCCAAGGTCTAGAAATTATGCATAGAATAAGAGATTCCAAAGTATATTTAAATACCAAGAAAGTTGGTAATAAAAGGATTCTTGTATTGTCTAATTGGAACAACACAAGTCATGCACTCAAAACCTCACACAGATCGGTTAGAAATTAAGAGCATAACATTCACATGCATAAAAACAAGCATTCAAAAATACAATCATGTAAGATAGATGGAATTAAATTTTTTAACACCAAAATTACTACAAACCATTATCTAATAGATATTTTTGAACTCCCTTGACATGTGTGTAGCTCCCTCACAAAGAGCGCCCACTGTTTAGCCCGACATCGAGAGGAAGAGGAAGCTCGGGTGGAACTCCTTCATTATTGATCCCCCTATGAGAATAAGGGCCTCTAGAACTTATAGGATGAGGAGGTGACTCTTATAAGACTCCAAAATGACATATATTTTCTTTTGGTTTGAACTTTAAAATTATGATCCCAAGCTTCCATTTTATAGGCAAAGTGGAAGGTGGTTTTGGGAACACATATTTCTTGAAACCCCTTGGCCCATGGTTTTTGGCATCCATAAAGTCTTATGTCGCTTTGAAAAAAATTAAAAAGTTTTTTTCCCACCTATTGACTATCTCCACCAAAATTTTGGATTTATTTGGACACCTATATATCAATACATTAACAAAACACAACACACCATTTTTGACTATACAGATTCAGTGTCTTGGACAGATCATTCCAGATGAGCCCCCAGATAGCCAAAATGTTCTTGGGTTACTTCATAAAAGTTATATCCCATTGAATTTTGGACCAGAAAAAAAATATAATCCAATTTTGATGCAATTTTTAGTATAATTATGCGGTTGAGTCCACTAGTATGTTTGGATCCTATGTAGTTTGGCCCATTTTTCTTGAACTTCATCATGGGTCCTCCAAATCACCTCTACCTGCAAAAAAATTATCAAAAAAAGTTACATTGACATTTTTAATAGTAATAAAAAATAATTGAATCAAATATGAAGAGAAATTTGTTATTATTTTTATAATTTTCAATACAAAACTAGTTTAGCACAATGGTGTAAGGGTGAAAATAAAATAGTGAATCGTGGTGTGACCACACCCCCACACCTAAACATTTACACTCCTAGGCAAAGTCATATTTCCAAAAATTATACATGTAGATATTTACAACTTCATAAAGATTTATAAATAAATGAAAATTTAATTCCTGATAGAAATGTGATCAAAGAAAAAAACACACCGAGGAGTTATTCTCAATGATCATGGAAAAAGACATCTCAAAAATTGTATCAGAATAAAATTACAAGAGATTAATGATACCAATCAAAGAAAATAATTAAAATTTTAATCATGTCATTAATTATAAACATGTGTGTGTGTGAAAACCATTTCATGCTATTCTTTCCACTTTCTATCGAGTAAATATAAGTTATTTTAAAAAAATTCTACTTACATGATTCTTTCCAACGAACTCATCCTACATCATTTGAAGCAAAATTCAAGACCCACTCACTTAAGAATTATTAGAAGTCAAAACATAAGATTTTGACCTATATATACCCATATGTTGTACATTTTATCAATCCCCTCATTTATTTATTTTTTCAAAAGTTTCACTTGGAACAAATCTCACACTCTTCTTTCAACCCTTATTTTATCTCCTCACAATGATAATTATAAAAGTTATAACAAGATAAAAAGTCTAGTAAGGGTTGTTTTTACCTTCCCAATATAAAACCCTTTTTAGGGCATACAAAAGTTAGATAATAAGTACACATGCATAGATCAATCTGGTATAGTAATAAATAGATCAGATAAAAAATGAACGTATGGAAAAATAATTTTGGAAAGTAGAGAAAAATTAACCTAACTTATATTTACTTTTTATTATGTAAGATATTTTCACACTTCATGTTTGGGTGCAAAGGTATGTGGAGAAATTAAGTAAAATAATTTTCCCTTAAACTACTCATGCAAAGGGTATCATTCTTCTCAAAGGTTTCAAAATGATACAACCATTTATATCAGTGATAAAGAACCAAATTTCAAAATAAAGTCACACCACAGTATTGAATTCTTTCTAAAATGCACATTTCATCATTTTTTTAAAGTTAAAATAATATGAAATATGGAAATTCCTCATGAATTTTAAATAACTTCCATGATTAAATAGGCATCATTTTCTATGATAAAGTGGGAATAAAAAAAATAACATTTTGACACAAAATTGAGGGGTAAGTGAGGGGGAAATGGGGGGGAAGTTACAATATTATACATAAAGAGAAAAATAGAAAAAGAAAGAAACACGATGAAAATTCCTAACTAACCCAAGAATATACCCATCCCCCAACACCTAAAGTGTGTAGTATTCTCACTATAATAAAATAGAATGTGGGAAGTAAGGATAAAACCTAGTGGGTGTCATTCATAGACTTCTTTTTGAACTTGGAGTTCCTCCATCGGGGACTCTAGAATGGATTTGTGGAAGTGCTTCATCCACTGCCCATTGACAGTGAAGGTTTGCTTTGTTTCTTCATTTTAAACCTAAACAGTTCCAAATAGAGAGACATTAGTAATAGTGTATAGTCTAAACCAATGGGAACGAAGCTTACATGGATGCAACTTCAACCTTGCATTGTAGAGAACGACCTTATGTCCAATGTGTAACTGACGATGAAGGACGAGATGGTTGTGGGCAGCCTCGATTTTCTCCTTATAAATCTGAGAGTTCTCATATGAATCTATTCTCACTTACTCCAACTCTTGAATATACAACTTCCTTTGATCACCTGCACTAGAAAGATTATAATTTCATTGTTTGATGGCCCATTAGGCCCGATATTCAATCTCATCAGGGAGGTGATAAATCTTTACAAACATAAGCCGACAGGGTGACATTCTAATGGGATTTTTAAAGGTTTTACAGTAAGCCCATAATGAATCATTGAGTTTAAGACTCCAATATTTTCTATTTGGTTGAACTCTTTTTTCAAGAATCTATTTTACCTCCATATTTGACACCTCGTCTTGACCATTGGTTTGTGGGTGATATGTAGTAGACACTCTATGACTGACCCCATACCAACAAAAAAGAGATTGAATTGTTAAGTTATAGAAATGAGAACCCTAGTCACTGATGATGAACCAAGTTAATACAAACCTACCAAAGATTTGGGTTCTCAAATATTCCAAAACTACCTTAGAATCATCAGTCCTTATAGCTCATGCCTCTACCCATTTTGAAACATAGTCCACTTCCAGAAGAATTTAAAGGTTCCCAAATGAATTAGGGAATGGTCACATAAATTCAATGCCCCAAACATCGAAAATTTCATGGAAGAGAAAGGGTTTTTGTGGCATTTAATTTATTTTAGACACATTCCCCATTCTTTTACTGAAAATTAAATTTTTATTTCAAAAACACTTTTGAGGAAAAGTGAGAAACCAGAGTGAAATCAAAGACGTAAAACACAACCATGCCTCCATGGCCAAGTTCATCAAGAAAAAGGACAATAAAATTCAAAAGTTAGAAAAAGATCCACCCTAGAAAGAAAAAACAATATGCTCAGCATCCACCTTCACATCGCTACACAGCTAGCTTTCCCATGAAAAGATGCACGGGCCCGGTACCGATGGCAAAGGACATACCCTCTCAAAACATCCAAATCCGAGTATCAATGGAATGGAGAATGCTCTCTGCTCTGAACCTCATCTGGGAAATCTCTTACAAGAAAACTAGATGCAGTGTCTCATGGACCAAACCCACAGTTCCACAAAATATTCACAAAATTCAAACTACAAAGCCTCTACAATGCACAGCAACATAGAAAAACCCAACCTTCACCAATTTAAAAGAAATATAGTTGAATCTCCACAGTCCAGGATAAAATTCATCTTCGTTTGTGCCTTCACTAAATCCAAATCAACCAAACTCGCAAGCCACGAAACAGCAACATAGAAAATTACATTCAATACCACTGTCATGAGGAGTTTCCAGTACAAATCTTCCACTCTGTTTTTGTAATACCCACAATTCCACCACACCCAAACCAGAATAACCTCGAAGCCTTCCGCGATTACCACATCAAGCAAAAAATCACAGCCAAGCTTCACTGATCAAATTTAGACCGCATAACCAGATCCAAAATGAAGAATATCCGAAGAAAAAAACCCCACAAAAAAACAGGAAAGGGAAATTAAGGAGAAAAAAACAAAACCCCGAAGGTAGCCGCTCGGCCTTGACGCAAACCATGCAATATACTATCGCCACCTTCACATTCTCACTCGTAGACCACATCAAATCGCCACGTGAACTCCCAGCAGGCATAGAACCGCACGCCGACCCACACCAGGAGGAACTGGAACACTGACCGCATGTTTCACCAGGCCTCTATATGGAACCCTACCTGGTGAAGAGGGGGTAGAACATGGAGAGTCCAACAAACGATGAGAAGTCCATGCCAGATGTTCCCACGAAGAAAAAATCTTCCCCTGGAAAGGAATCTGTTATCATGAGAGTGCCGTGAGGAAAGGGAGGTGATCCGATGTGATTCGAAGTGGAGCAAAGATCGGTGGCGATAGGGGAAACCCTACCATGTCGGTTCCCCTTACGGTCACATTCATTCACCATTCTTTGACAATGAGAACAATATTTAAAGAAATTATGGGCATCCTAAAAACATTTTGGCCAAAAGAGACTAGAATCAAGGACCTTGAAAGCAGTCCATTGGGGGCCAAAGTTTTCCCCACAAGTAAGAGTGTGACAGAACCTAAGGACAGACTCAAACTCACTATTGGGAACACAATGCCTAAAAAATTGATCACTAATAGTGCACCAAAGGTATGGGCCATCCCAAATTTACCAATGTGACTCATGTTTTAGATGGTCATCCTAGTTTTTATTGAAATCAGCAAGAATGAAAGATGCTACCAAATAATTTACAATTTCTGTATACCAAGGAATAGTATCTTGAAATTGGTACAATTTCTCATCTGGAAACATGTCATTTATGGGAATGCATGGGGATTAGTCAATGTCCTAGGATGGGTGGATCCTATTGATATGGTCAGCCACCACATTCTTAGCTCTTTTTTTATCTCTAATTTCTAAATTGAATTCCTAAAGGAGGAGCATACAATAAATGATATGTGGTTAGGATTCTAGTTTCATAAAGAGATATCATAGGTTTTCATGGTCTAAGAACACAGTGAATTTGGACCCTAAACGATACAACCTGAATTTATCCAAGGAAAAAACGATGATAAGAAATTATTTTTTAGTTTTGGTGTAGTTTTCTTGGACAGGGTCCAGTGTATGTGAGGCATAAGTAATGACATGTTGAGCTCGATCAACCCTTTGTGATAAGACTTACCCAAATACATAGTTATAGGTGTCACACATGAGCTCAAATGGTAAATCCTACCAAGGAAGTTGGATTACTGGGAATGATGTGAGACTCCATTTTAACTTATTAAAAGTTTCCTCACATTATTTATCAAAAACAAATTCATTTTCTTTTTAAAGTAATCGAGAGAGGGAAAGTGAAATTTTACTAAATTCATGAATAAAATGACGGTAAAATATAACATGAACTAGGAAATACCGAACATCCCATACATTTTTAGGGAATGTTAAGGAATAATTGACATCCAATTTCAATTTATCTACTTAATACCATCCCCAGAAATGACATGTCCCAAAACTATACTTTTTTGCACTATGAAATGGAATTTATCATAATTTAATATGATATTATTTTCAATAAAATGACATAGGACTGAACCAAGACTACTCAAACATTCATCAAAATAGGATCCATAAATAGTGAAATCATCCATGAATGCTTCCATGCAATTATCCAGTTAATCCAAAGAAATACTAACCATGCATTGCTAGAAAGTACTTAAAGCATTGCACAAACCCAATGGAATACTTCTATATGAAAATGTTCCAAAGGGGAAAGTAAAGTTTGTCTTTTCTTAATCCTCGGGTGAAATATGGTCTAAAAGTATCCAAAATACCCATCAAGGAAACAGTAATGGGAATTACTTTCTAACCTCTTTAGAATTTAGTCAATTAATGTAAATAGTAAATGGTCCTTACTAGTGTGTTGGTTTAATTAGTGATATTCTATACAGACACACCAATTGTTCTACACATGAGTTGTAACAATTCGTTGTTTTCATTTTTTATTTTGTTAAGACCAGTTTTTGTAGGAACCACTTGTACTAGACTGACCCATTGTATGTCAGAGATGGGGTAAATGATTTTAGCATCCAATAATTTTGTTACCTCCTTTTTAAAAACATCTAGGAGGTTTGGGTTCACTCAACGTTGTGACTTCCTCAGTTGTTTAGCCACATCATTTAACAATATATGATGTGTGAAAATTGATGGGATAATACCAGTAATACACATAAGTTTCCATACCCAAGATTGTTTATACTCCCTCAAAAGTTAAATTAGTATCAATTCATGCTTAGGAGGGAGTGAACTATCAATTACGATAGGTAACTTATTTCCATTCTCAATATAAGAATAATTTAAATATTAAGGTAGTTATTTTAGTTCTAATTCATGAGGATTTTGGATTGATGGGAGTGTGTGTGAAAGTGATAGGTCACTAATATCATATAATTATTCAATGGTATCATCCTTAAATGAGGAATGGGATTTTACAAGCTTAGCAGTATCATTAATGGTCATGTGATCCTCAGTATTCAAAAAATAATCAATTAACAAACATGCATGAAATTTTTCTAGACCACAAAAACATTCTATGAATGATTCATTTCCTTGCATTTCAATCAATGATGAAAACTCATAAAGGGGATCAAGGGAAAGAGAAGATGTTTTTTCAGAGTAAGGGACTACATCAATTTAATTAGCAGAGATAGAGGAATGTTATTCTAAGGGGTGATTATGGCATCAAGGATATTGAAGTCACCACAAAACTTCATAGATAATGTACCATTGTCTACATTAATTATGTTTTTGGTAGTTTTCAAGAAAGGTCTCCCCAATATAATCAGATAATGTCCATTCATCTTATCATCTTCCATTTTAAGCACTTAAAAATCAGAAAGAAAAATTAAAATTTTCAACCTCACAAGAACATCCTCTAACACACCAGTGGGGTGTGTTGTACTTCGATTTGAGAGTTGAACAAAAATTCTAGTTGTCTTTTGTTCTCCGACCTTCAATGTAGAGTAAATGGATTGAGGAATCACATTTATAGAGGCACCTAAATCAAGAATAGAATTGGAAAAGGAATACTCCTCTAATGTGCATGGAATCAATAATGTTCTAGGATTGTTGCATTTGGTGGGAAGTGATGGGTCTATCAATGCTGAGAAATTCCTCCCCAAGATCGCCTTCTCATCACCTTGATGTCACCTTTGGTGTGACACATCTCCTTCAGAAACTTGGAATATCTTGTAATTTTCTTCACAGATCAATCGAGGGGATGTTAACCTGCATTTTTTGAAAGTTTCCAATATTTCATTATCAAGTTTAGTTTCTTTTGTTTTCTTGTTTGGGTGGCCCTTTGAAGAAATAGAAGATAAATGGTTGGGATATGTGACTCATCAATAGACACACTCTTTCCTTTGTAAGGGAATATATCAAGATAAGGATTTTCTTCTCTTAAACCATTTTTAGCAGTTGGTATGGTAGTTTCCTTAGGAGGGGATGACTTTAATGGAGGTTTCATTTAGGTTTTAAGTTATTTACCACTTATAAGGGTGATGGAACTAACATTTTCCTTATCCCTAGGGTTAAATAATGGTTTAGAGGGTATTTTACCCTACCCATGACATTGAATTCCCCCCCCTATAGAGTTAGAAAGTTGGCCTCATTGGGTTTTTAGGTCTTGTATGGCTTCTTGGGTGGTTTTTTGGAATTTTAGATTGTTGGTAGGCATTTTTTTCATCATATATTATAGACTTGGCTCAGTTTTTGGAGGGGTTGGTTGGAAAGGACTTTATGGTGGTTGGGTATTTCTGGGTGGTGTTGGTAGATGACTACACTGCTCCAGTTGGTTCCATTTTTGTTGAGGTTGGTTTGAATACCTCCTTGCCTATAATATTGGTATTATTTCCACCCATGGTTCAATTAATATTAAGGTTCTTTCCTAAAGGGTTGGTTATAGGGGCGGTGTGGAAATATTGCCTCACAACTCTCAGAAGTTTCTCTTAGTTGGTGGAATTGGTCAAAATAATGGGTGTTAGAAGAATATATTCCATAGTGGACAGGAAGAGGATATTGGTATTTTCCTTAGGAAAGAGTAAGTTTTTGAATAAGGGTACTTACCTCTTCAAACTTTGTGTCCACCTTCTTCTTTAATTCAATACATTTCACCTCATAGACACCTTGAATGGTTATATTGGATATTAAACCAAATTTTTGAGTGTTTTGTGCCTTATTCTCAATTAAGGTTCTTGCAGTAATTGGGGTTTTATCAACTAGCACACCACCTATAGCATCATCAATAATATTTTAATCAATAGGAATTAAACCTTCATAAAAATACTGAATTAAAAGTTGATCACTTATTTGGTGGTGTGGGAAACTTGAAAAAATCCTTTTAAATATTTCCCAGTATTCATGAAGATTTTCCTCTTAATATTGTCTTATACCATATATTTCTTTCCTTATTGTTCCGGTCCAAGAGGCTGGGAAGTATTTTTCAAGTAAAAGGCGTTTCATGTCTACCCAACCTCTAATTGGTGAATTAACATAATACAACCAATCTTTCGCAGTGTCTTCTAATGAAAATGGAAATTACCTAAGCTTAACTTGTTCTTTATCCACATTAGTAGGTTTTAATTTCAAACACACAATATGAAATTATTTTAAATTCTTGTGTGGGTATTCTCCCATGAGTCTATGTAATCTTGGTAACAAATAAATTAAACTAGATTTAAGTTCAAAATTGGGTGCCTATCCTTGAGTTTGAATATAAGTGGTTTGGATATCAACATCAGGCAAGGTTATTTATTTTAATGTTTTGTTGATTTTAGCCATGTTATTAAATTTTAATTTATTTTTAATGTTGGTTTCAAAAAAAGAATAAGGATCAATAATTGTGTCTATGTTTTGTGTGTCTTCCTTCAAAGGGTTTTCTTGTGCATCTCGATGTCATTGATGTAAGATTCTCTCTGGTTCATGTTTGAATGAAAGTATTTCCTCCAATGAAGATAATTTCATGCACAATTCCTAAAAAATTCTTATATTAGAAATAAACTTAAAATTTTAAGGAAGAAAAAAACGAACAAATAAGTAAAAAATATGCAATACTTTTATAAAAAAACACACACTAAAAAAAAGCACTCCCTGGAAACGGTGCCAAAATTTGACTGTGTTTTCATGAAACATAAAATTGATTATGATTTTAAGGTTTATTTATAGTATATTAAAGACCCTAGTTCATCTCTAAAGTAGTTTTGATAGGTTTAGAGTATGTGTTTTTAATAAAAGGTACTAAATAAGGGGTGATTTTGAAAACAGTTTTAAGAAAATAACTTAACTTAAAGAGTTTAATAGTTAAAAAACCAAGTGGATTTTGAAAAATATGAGACAAAGGGGACATTTTTATTTCACTACACACATTTAAAATTCATTTTTATTAGATATTAATTTATTTTTAGAGTAATTATTTGGTTGAAATTAATTGCAATCCTGATTAATTCCAAAGCCTCTATTTCATTGCTTGAAGAACCAAACCTTGACATAAAAATCATATTTCCAAGGTCTAAAACTTATGCATGGAATAAGAGATTAAAAATAATATTTAAATCCCAATAAAGTGGGTAAGAAAATGATTATTGTGTTTTCCAATCAGAACAACACAATTCACACGCTCAAAACATCACACCGATCAGTTAGAAATTAAGAGCATAACATTCACATGCATAAAAACAAGAATTAAAAAATGAAATCATGTAAGATACATGGAATGAAATGTTTTAACACCAAAACTACTCCAAAATAGTATATAATTGATTTGTTGTAACTCCCTTGACATATATTTATCTCCCTCACAATGAATTCCTGCCATTTAGCCTGACATCGAGAGGATAAGGAAGTTTGGGTGGAACTCCTTCTTCATTCTTGATCCTCCTATGAGGATAGGGGCCTCCAAAATTTCTATGATGAGGAGGGGACTCCTCTAGGAATATAAAATGGCATATATTTTATTCTTGTTTGAACTTAAAAATGATGATCCCAAGGTTCCATTTTATAAGAAAAGTGGAAGGTGGTTTTGGGAACACATATTTCTTAAAACCACTTGGACCATGGTTTTCGACAAACAAACAGTCTTATATCACTTTGGAAAAAACTAAAAAGTTTTTTCCCCAACTCTTGAATATCTCCACTGAAAGTATTACTTCATTTGGACACCTAAATCTTGAGATATTGACAGAAAACAAGACACCACTTTTGACTTCATGCAGATTAATTTTCTTGGACATATCAGTCTGTATGGGACACCAGATGGAAAAATGGGGCTCGATTTTATTCATAAAATTTTTAGCCCACTGAATTTTGGACTAGTATAAAAAAATTAAACCCATTTGGATTCACTTTTTAGTAGTAGTTTGCGGTTGAGTACACCGGTGTGTTTGGATCCTGCGCAGTTTGGCCCATTTTTCTTGAACTTCATCATGGGTCCTCCAAATCACCTCCACCTACAATAAAATTATAAAAATAAGTAACATTTACCTTTTTAATAGTGATAAAAACAAAATAATTGAATAAAATATGAAGTTCAATTTTTTATTATTTTTATAATTTTCAATAAAAAACTAGTTTAGCACAGTGGTGTAAGGGTGAAAATGAAATAGTGAATCATGGTACAATCAAGGTTGTTTATAAAAAAATATAATATTTGGAAGTCAAATTTAAGTATATTCATGTGGTGATGGAGGAAAGGATTGGATATTGAGTACATTCAGTGTTTTAATACATGAAAATATAGTTTCGGACTATCGATCTGACTCCTCTACCTCTACCAGTAGATCTTACTCCTACTGATCCTACTCATATATATCCACCTGCAGACCCCACTCCTTATCCTACCCCTACATCCCCTCCTCCATAGCTTCCCAGTTACTTTGAGTTATATTTTGATGATCCCAATCATATTGTTTCATATGGGATGATATTTTATATTGGATATACCATTCATCATCAATGGATAGAGAGAGAGAATCATAGGGTCAATGTACATGATATTATAGATAGATCAACAAAAATACCATGTTCTACAGATGAGGTGAATACATTTGGGCAAATTATTGGCCATTTTTTAGTTTGTACATCTAGAATACTTTGAAATATTACCATATAGGTATGAATATATTTTATATTTTATTTCATTTTACTATTAAATTTTTTTTATCATTTTAAAGTTTATATATTTATCTATTTTTTTACAGGAATACTTTAAATTTAAAGAATTACTATAAATAAAATAGAAAATAAAAAGTTTTATGAATTTAGATACAGATTCTACTAGTCTTGATAGATTTTATACATATTTAAATTTGTTTTTAGATGTATATGAAATTCTAATTGAATCTTTTTTTTGTGTGAAATGGTTGTGGTTATTTTGAGAAGTTATATCAGGGAGCTTGTAGCTAAAGATCAGTTGGTCATCAACATGATGCAAATTTTTTCCATGTAAGTCAATTAACAAAAAAAATTCATTCATTTAATTTATTTATAATTTATAATTATGTTTTTTTATATTAGGTATCTTTATAAAATGGGTACAGAGAATGACAAGAAAGATGTATATGGATTTATAGACCCATGGTTTATTTTACCTATAATTGGTACAATTACTGATGTGGAAAGAACGGTTTATATTGATGAAAGATTTAATAAAATGAAATTATTCAAGGATGGATGTTTCCATATCATCAAGAGTATAAAACATATTTCTCACAAAGTGTAATATATCTCTTAACATAATAAAAACTCACATTAAATTTTCTTATATATCAATGTTCATTGGATGTTGGGTGTTTTTTTCATGACAGAAGACATTGTACTAGTTATGCTCTATCCATGGTGGAGTGAGAGAAAACTTTAAGAATGTATTGAACATGTAAGTTTGATTATTTTAATACTTTTTTATATTATAATTAGTAAAATTTATTTTATTAATATTATTTTCAAATAGGGAATGGAATTTATTTATAGAGATGATAAGAAAGAAGAGCGCCAAGATCAATTTTTTACAAGCTAAGGTAAATTTCCATTTTCAATTATTAAATTTTGGATATATTACTTAAAAATGTTATTTTTGAATTAAAATTTATTTGGAATATCGTTTTCATCAAAAATAAGGTGTAAAAGAACATGGATATTATGTTTTATGATTTATGTATGAAATAATTTCAATTGGACTATTATGAAGTTCCATAAGGTTAAATTTCTTTATAAAGTTTTAATTAATATTTAATTTTTTTATTTAAAATAAAAGTTAAATTATTTATTTTATATTTTTATATTTTTTATTACCCAAGTCCATATAGTGAAAAATAGTTTAGTCATTTTAAAATTGAGTGGGTGAATCATTTTTTAGGTTTGATTGATTTTTAGTTTATCTGTAATATATATTGTAAATTTGAAAGTTCAATTGTAATTGTGTTTTGATGGATGTTTTACTAGTTTTTCTACTACATTTTCTAATGGTGTTTATATTTTGTATACTATGTAGAGGATGTATAAATCAAAAATTAAAAAAATCTTTTTCACATCGGTTATTGGATAACCAATGGGAAAAAGAAATACCCTATATTTTTCATGTCGGTTATGCAATAACCAGTGTGAAAAAAAAATTATCATGTCAGTTATTTTAAAAAAATGATGTGATAAATAGTTTTTCACATAGGTTATTGGATAACCAACATGAAAATAAAGGGTAATTTTTTTCACATCAGTTATCCAATAATTGATGTGAAAAGGGGGTTTTCACATAGGTTATGATATAACTCATGAAAAAAAACCAATATAGATTCATTTACAACATCGATTTTAATTAACAAATGTTAAAAAATTATTTGCAACATCGCCTTCAATAACTTCACCTAACAACTAACATTAAAAGTAAAAAAATGACGTGAAAATTTGTTTATGCACTAGTGGTATTGTCATATTTTTTATGTTTTTATTTACTTTAAAATTAAGTTTGTCTAAACATGGATTAAAGATTATTCTCCCTCTATGTAATTAGATTATCTATGTTGGGGGTGTGGCACCACCTATTTTAGTGTCACTATCATTCTCCATGCGGATAAATCCTCATTTATTTTTCATTGTGGTGGTTGATTCCATTTCCAAAGGGGGAGTGACACCTGAAACCTTTGACCTTCACAAAGAGTTAAGTATATTCTAAGGGAAGAGTTTATTAAAAAAGAGAAATATATATATTTCACCTCTCTTTTTTATTACCATAAATGTGAAGATTTAAGTTGAAACAAAACTCTAGTCATAATTGAAGGATACAATGTGATTTATTTTATTGATTTGAACCAGTGCATAAATTTTTCAATAAAACTCAATCAAAAAAATTGTCAAATTTATGTTTTTTACCATGTCTTTTGATCATCAAAATGGTGGAGATCATTAGGTTGTCCTCTAGATACCACTTTCTATATTATAAAGATTGATGAGTTTTAATGATCACAATCCACCAATACTTTCATTGTAATCCATGTTTTAATGTTTTAATATATCATATCTTATGATCATTAAAATGGGGAGATTTTTTGGGTCATCACCAAGATACCATAATTTTAATCCTTCAGTATGATGGGTTTTTATGATCATAAGACACTCGTTTTTTGTCTAGAAATTTTTTCTAAGTGTGTTTAGTGAAAGAAATATTTAAAATTGGATGTAAAATGATGATAATAATATAAGTAGAATGAATAAAGAGAATTTGAAAATTTATAAAGTCTGTATATGCATAATTCAAATCATAAAGATTGCACACTGTAACCAATTTTCTTAGCTATAAAACTAAAGGTTTTGGGTCATAGAGGAAGTGGTCAAACCCATGCCCAATAATATAAATTCATCAATTTATTCATATTTCTCCTCATAAATAGATGAATAGAAACCCAATAATCCATGAGATAGGATTGAAACATGTAATTTATAATTAATTTATGAAAATTAAGAATTACCACATGTTGGAATTATTTCTTCATTGAAGATTAGGTAGACCACTTCTTATCATATTTTCATTTTAGTGAGAGGATTCAAGGGGATAGTGCTTCTAGAGGTGATCCACACATGCACACCAAACCTCTAAATGTTTTCATAGAAATCCATGGGTTCTAGCACAAAATATTTTAACACTTTCATCATTCATAGATGATCACCATAAGAATTTATACGAGGTCAAAAGGATTATTCTTGTTATCTATAGATTTGAGAGGGTAGAGGAGGATAAGTACATGGTGATATTTATATTATTCTAGTGTGATAGATCTCTATATATTTGGATAATTTTTTCAAAACTTTTATTGTCCACAACCACTATTAGGGTTGAGAATGATGTAATTGGGTTTATATTGAGCTAGGGTTATAGATTAATAATTTCACATAGCCCTTTATTATTGTCTTAATCCTTGGTCAACCCCATTTATAAGTAATAATATCATTATTTAATTGATATGAACTAGACTCAAGGATAAATACTCAAATAAATAAATTAATATTTAATTAAGTAATATTTAATATGTCATTTTCTACTAGACCATTAAACTTGGTCCTTCAATACTCATCAATATTTCTCGAACCATGAATATTAACTATTTATTTAAACAAATAAATATCACTGAATTATTCACCCATAAATAAATAAATATTATATTTAGTAAAATAGTGATTAAATATTTATTATATATTCAAATCACTTATATGGTCTCTCAAATAACTGGTGAATGGATATTTATAATCAAAAAAATATGAATAATTATTAAACCATGTGTGGGAATAATATTTATTCAACATGTTAAATTCTTATAAAATCTAACTGAGGTTTTGGATACACTGAGTGTGTGACTCTTTAGGACCCTTTCTCAATGGAATTAGGAATAACTATCTAAAGTCCAAGGTTAGAATCTAGTAACACACCAAGGAACCCATAGAGAAAGAAGTTAATATTACAACAACATACAACCTCACACGAACATACACTATTTAATTTAATCCATTTATGATGATGTCTCTTTTCAAGTAGGTTTCATACTAGTATCATCAACCTATGTTCTCAATGTCTATTTCTTTGAATTTTCAAAAATAGACCTACTAATAAAACTCTATGGAAATAAACTTAATTAGGAAGTTTCATTCTCATAAAAGGAACTAAAATATCAACTTCCACTAAAATAGGAATATAAAAATCTTTTCTTGTATTATTCATTAATTCAATATCACTCATGATGTACCCAATGTATTCTACCTCACTGAGACTATATATCATCATAGTTTTCATCAATACAAAAAGTATGTAACTCAAGATATATATTAATAATAATATTAATGTCTACGAATCATTACATCCATATTTATATAGGAATGTCCAGTGAAACATATAAATATAGATTTCCTACTTGTAGTTCAAGTTCTCATAACCTAATTTATTGGGATTATGAAGGTATAAATTCATGAGAAGAAATATCAATGTCTTATAAGGACCTACCTCTGATAACCGATAGCATTTTTTCCCTCAAATGATATCATCTAACCATAGAATATATATTTAAGAATATGGTCATTACACTTTTAGGTTATCATCATAGTAGAGAACTTATATTACCTTTTAGTGTGATAGGTTATAGAGACATAGTTTTTTCCTTTTAATACTTATAAATGTTTCTATATATATTTTCATAACTAGGTGCTGATACAACATGTGATTCTAAGGCCTGGTGTGCCCAGAATTAATTTTATAAAAAAATATTAAAACTATTTTATATTAATTGCATGAATTTTATTAAAGAAAATGGGATGACTATCAAATGGAATCTTGGATCAGAAATCTGAGACTGTGATTGAGTTTTGGAATGCAATGTTTACCCTAAGCACGATCTAAAATGGGTCGATTCGGGGAATTAAAAAGTAGTGACTGTTGGCAGGTGCATTTAGTTAAAATAAATAATTAAATTTATTTATTTTGATTGAATTAACCTAATATAAATTCATATATAATCCTCTAATATGGAAATCTTAAAGTTTTGACCGCATAAACCCTAGGATAATTGATATTATTCTTTCTCTTCTTTTATTGGCGAATCAAATCAGACGATGATGGCACTTTGGATTGAAGAAGATTGAAGCGCAGTGAATGAAACAACCCATATTAATCATTAGAAATAAAATTATTCAATGAAAAAAATCCAATATCTGGGTATAACTTGTAATTTTTGGATTCCTCTTCATTTGATTAAATTTTATAGCAATATGGTCTTTTTACCTTTGATCTACGCCAATTGTGGAATTTTCATGTGCCCAAGTATTGAAATTTAATTGGTTATTCTTTTATTTATCACCTTGAATATCCCTATTCATGATAGTTTTTCAAGAAAACTTGGAAAGTGATCAATAAAACTTTGTTTTTTATGCATTTATCCCCAAATTTCTTCATGTTAGTCATTGTTGGATTACGGGGTCACAATTCAACATTGTCGGGTAGGATCGAGCCCAATCAGACCCCCAAATTCACGATGGTTTCGCGTATGATGAAAAAAAAAAAGAGAATTGGGAATGGATTTAGGATTATTGAAATCTTTGGGTGATGGATCAGTTGATTCAGGATCCAAATTGGGACTTGGTTGCATCAGGAGATGAGCGGAGGCATGGCGGTGCATATTGATTTTCACAGGAAGAATCGAAATTCAATTTCCAGCCACTGGAGGGCCAGAATTTCCATCTAGAGTATATATAAACTATTTTTTGGAGGATATGAGGGAGGATATGAGGCTGGATATTAAGGAGGAATGAACAAATTCAGAGAGTGGAATTTGGATCTGATAATTTGGGAAAATACTGACTACACGCCATGCAGTTCAGAAGAACACACGATGTGTAACCCTTAGGTTGCGGTGGATACGGTTTTGGGAAAAATATATGGATGGTACAGAATGTAACCCACCTAAATTTCATATATCCATCCTTGGGTGTACATGATGTGTAGTGGAGCACACGGTAAAGACCCTATGCTAGAGGATACAGTCAGGCACACATCGTATACCGAAGTACACGGACATGACCAGGGAGCACAGACAGGACCTCGAGTGGCTTAAACATGCTGTGTATACCCCCTAAATTCCATGTATACCTGCATAAAAAGTGATACATGTACCGATAATGACATTCCTAGGAGATGCAGTATGACCACACATTGTGTGGGTTCCCTCACACATTGTGTACCCCTTGACTCCTTTTGAGGAAACTTTAACCTCTCATATCTCCTTCATTTGGACTTTGATTTTGGCCCATGAGTAACTTGTCCTGATTGTTTTCCTTCATAAAACATGATGGTGAAGTCCATATAGTATTTTGAGCTATGATTCAAGATTTTATTAGTGTAATTATTCTTTATATGATGCTTGATGATGGCAGTGATCACACAGGATCATCATAGGCTTCTATAGTGGCACCCTCCTATTGGAATAGAGCATGGGTCCTCTACCTATCTATATAGTGGAACCCTCCAACTAGGTTGGTCATGGGTCATATATCTACTCTTTGAGTGGAACCCTCCTTCTAGGAAGGGCATGGGTCCTTAGTCAACTATTGGAGTGGCACCCTTCTACTAGGCAAGGCATGGGTCCTCCATCTGTTATCTGAGTGGCACCCTCCTATTATACTAGTGAATGGGTCCTTGACTACTAGATTATAACACTCTAGTCAGGATGGGAATGGGTTCTCTACATACTACTTGAGTGTCACCCTCTTATGGAGGTAGGACATGGGTCCTCAACTACTATAGTGGAACCCTCCAAGGGTCCTGAAAATGGATCTTCTACTGACTACTTGAGTGGAACCCTCCTACGAAGTTAGGTCATGGGTCATCAATAATTAGAGTGGTACACTCCTACTAGGACAGGGCATGGGTCCTCTAGCTATCTACTGAGTGGATCCCTCCTGTTGTACCAGGGCATGGGTCATCTATCTAGAGATTTTTTCCTTAAACTGTGTGTCATAGTGGTGAGGTGTGAGATGTTAGTAATTGATGATGGACTTATTTAACTTTTGGAACTCTTTCTTGGGTCGGGATATGAGATGAATATCCCCTTCTCTCTCTTTTGGGTTTCTTTGGTTTGATCATGTATATATATATATATATTTATTTATTTATTTATTTATTTGTATGTATATATATATATTTATCTGTGTCATTGGATATTTTTTACTATATTACTTTGGGTTGAGTTATTTATTGTCTATCTATTCCTATTGTGTCTCTTACTACTCCCCCTTTAGATTTTGGGGAATCCTACTAGGTATGTATATACTCACCCATGCATGGTATTTTCCCACACATGTTATATCTTATTCGGATAACAGATAGGTCAATGGTGACTACAGACAATATTAGGGATGCTTAGTTCATTGAACCACGTACAGTGGTCGGATCTTTGAGATCAGGATATGGATTATCTCAACACTTTAAATTTCCAGTTTTTGAGGTTGGGAAATCTTCTAGTTGGGATTTTATTTTGACCCTTTACTTTTTAGTTTTTACTGTCATGCACTTATAAACCCTAGAGGTTTTTCATGCTTATTTTACATTCTAGTTGTTTCATCTTTTTATTATTATTCCTCTACAATTATGAATTTAGATGTATGGGTGTGTGAATATAGGTACATTAAGAAAAGGCCTCCCATGTTAGATATGGATTTTGGCACTTGTCTCCATCCCCTGGCCTAAGGATGCAAGATTGGGGTAGTTATATCTTGAGACCCATTGGGTCGGGTCGTAACAAATTGGTATTAGAGGTGGTTTAATCCCGAGATAGTGTTTGGAGTATTCCCCGTATGGGGATTTGGTTGGAATTTAGCGAAATAATTTCAAGGTGTCTTGAGTGTAGCTCTCAGTCTAGGGAACCCAGTGATGGTATGAGCAGCTGATGTATCTATTCATCGAGACCTTGACTACCTGCTTGTTGACTCAGCATACTAAGGCATTGGTTGTATGGATCAACGATACATGCATCATATAGGATTGATTCTTTGACTATACTTATTGAGTCAGATCCCTATTATGTATGTGTGTGTGTGTGTTCATTTAACTATGGTATGTCTTCATTAAATATTTAGGAGGCCTCCATGATGGCAGTCAGTCAGGTTACCAGTTCCAGATCATGACAATGATTTGATGAGTGACGAGGCCTCAGTCCAGGTTTCATCCCACAAGATCCTTCCTCCCGGTGGACAAGTACCATCTCCCCGCCTATTGATCTATAGATCATACCAGTAGGTTAATATGTGGATGTGCATAGTCTTAGAGCACACTATGAGTTCCAGCACTAGAGGATGTTGAGGTTACGTGACGAACCAAATCCCCAGGTAGTAGAGTATTATCAAGATTTAGTGGTTCGTGTCTTTAGGTTTATTTATAAACTATTGGATTAGGTGGTTTCACTAGCATCTAGACTTTTCTATGGAGTAGCTGGGCACTGGTGGATTATTATTACCCATATGAACGATGAGTCAACACTTTCATGGCCCAACTTCCAGTAGTTGTTTTGTGATGAGTACTACCCATCCTGTTTGCACTCGGTTCAGATTCATCACCTTATGGAGCTACAACTAGGAGGGATGAAAGTGGATGAGTATGTTTAAAGGTTCACAAACCTTACATGGTACTCCTTTTATATTATCTAAAATGGATACTTTTGATCATGGAAGTTTGATCAGGGTATCAATAACGAGATTTGTGCCAGTGTGATACCTTTGTGCATTCCCACCTATGTTGGGGTGTTAGAGCAGGCATTGGTGATAAAGAGTTTCCTATCAAAGTGACACCATATAGAGAGAGATATTAGTGGGAATCATAGGGATGAGTCATCTGTAATAGCCAATAGATTCTAGTTAACAGGATCTTGACACAGGAGGACATCCCAAGATAAAGATCGGGTATATTGTTAGAGGAAATGTAGAGGACCAGGGTAGCCCAGATAGGGTAGGTACTATACTTGTAATGGGTGAGGTCACATGGTACATGATTTCTCAACCAGACGTGTTGAGTAGTGCAAGCTTATAGCAGATTAACAACCACAAAAAGGTAGCACCATGATTAGGGATCTCCTATGATAGGTTAGGGAGGCCCCTATGGAGGTGTAGGTGGAATAGGAGTGGTTGGATATCCAATAGGAGGATCTTTGGGTGGTGTATTATGATATGATATCCTTCCACCACCACCACCACCAGGCAGCCCATGTTAGGCTCAGGGAGCTAGCAGTCGGGGCTGGGGATAGCTACAGGCAATGAAGCCATATGACCCAACAGCACACGACATGATTATATGTATGATCTAGGTTTATTATACTCTTTAATTATGATTAGTAGACATAATTTCAATTAATTCATTCATCCCTATACTCTTGGTGTGATATTTGGATCTCCCAGTTCAGGCGCTGGCCCAACAGATTTATCTTGAGGTTCCATGTGGGGAATGCTTCTTCTATATCATCTATTTGTTGGAAGTACGAGCTATCACTTGGTAGATAGAGTTTCACACGGGACCTTTTGGTCATCAAAATAGAATATTATGACATCATCTTGGGTATGGATTGGTTTTCCATGATCTTAGACTATATTGATAGTCATCACAGATGAGTCAAATGCCTTCAAACTGATGGGATGAGATTCACCTTTAAAGGTGAGAGAAATCTTATGGTAGGATGAGTGGGTGCTCTGAGTAGGAGGCTTCATCCCATCATCCATTAGTTGGAGAGTGTATCCCTTGGTGTAGTAGTCTCTTCATGCATCTAGATTTCATTAGTTGTGGAGGATTTTATGGAAATCTTCCATGAAGATGTTTCGGGACTACCTATGAGGTGGGAGATGGAGTTATGCATCGATTTTCATCCCAGGACCACTCTTATATCTTCTACGGAATATCAAATGACACATACTGAGCTCCAAGAGCTATGGTTATAATTGGAAGACCTTTGTGGGAAGGGTTTTATCAGTCCCAGTGTGTCCCGCTGGGTAGCTCCAGTGTTGTTCATGAAAAAGGCAAATGAGAGCTTGAAGCTTTTCATAGATTACCATTGCCTGAACCAAGCCATGATAAATAACAAGTACCCCTTTTCTAGGATTGATGACCTCTTTGACCAGTTTCAAGGCGCAAGATGGTTCTCAAAGATCGATCTCAAGTTTGGATACCACCAATTGAGGGTTTTCAAGGCTGATATTATGAATCTATAATTTTTATATCGCTATAGACACTATGAGTTCTTGGTGATTCTTTTTGTTGTGACGAATTTCCCCATTGTATTAATGGGTATGATGAATCTGATTTTCCAACTGTACTTGGACCAATTTGTTATTTCCTTCATTGGTGACATAATTATATACTTTTTTTCATAGGAGGAGCATATATAGCACTTGATTATGGTCCTAGATTTACTTTTGGAGAACTATCTTTATTGTAAGCTCTTGAAGTTCCAGTTATGGATTCATGAGATTCACTTTCTGGGGCATGTCATTTTTTAGCATGGTTTGGCCATGGACCCAATGAAGATAGATGCAGTGCTTTATTGGGATCCACCCAAGAGTATTTCATAGTTGTATATTTATCTTGTCTTGGCGTGGTACTACAAGAGGTTTTTGGAAGATTTCTCCTGGATTGTAGCCCCTTTGACCACCTCAATGTAGAAAGGGCATCTTTTTACCTAAACTGTGTAATTCCATAGTGCCTTCAAGGAGTTGAGTATGAGGATAATGAATGATCCTATATTAAGACTACCAGAGGAGGGCATGGTGTACATAGTGTATTGTGATGTCTCATAAGTTGGTCTCAACTATGTGTTGATTCCGCAGTATGTAATTATCACATATGGGTCAAGGTAATTTAAACCCCATGATAAGAACTATGAGACTCATGACCTAGATATGTAAATGGTATTACTCTCCCTTAGGATGTGGAGACACTATCTTTTGGGAGAGTACTTTTTGGTTTACTCATACCATCAGAGTCTCAGGTATGTCTTCACGCAGAGGGACTTAAACCTGAGACATCGACACTGGTTGGAGTTCCTATAAGACTATGACTTCAATATAGTCTATACTTATGGGAAGGTAAAATGGTAGTCTATTCCCTTATCAGGAATTCCTAGGCTCATTTGGTACAGGAGGATTCTTAGCATTTGTCTTCCTTGCAGTTGACCCTG
Source organism: Viscum album (assembly GCA_963277665.1). Classification (NCBI taxonomy): domain Eukaryota; kingdom Viridiplantae; phylum Streptophyta; class Magnoliopsida; order Santalales; family Viscaceae; genus Viscum; species Viscum album. The sequence continues at coordinate 494,005,385 of OY728139.1, forward strand.
GTTGAGCATGGGGGTGCACCTTTTCTTTAATTGATGGTGTTGACTCCTATGATTCTCAATAATGTGAGAGATTCCTAGTTGAGAGACATCGAATGTGAGGTATTCCATGACCATATTTCTATAGGTGATCCACCATATGGATATTCTGAAGGAGGGAATCACACAATCCTTTTCTAGGGATAGAAGTTGGTCCTAATCATGATGCGTGAGGAGGTGATGCAAGAGTTTCACACATATTCTTTAGATGTACATCTTGGTATAGGGAATATGTAAAGATACCTGCAGCAGAATTTTTGGTGGTCTAGAAAGACACGGAGCATGGATGAGTTTATCTCATGGTGCTTAACCTATCATCATGTGAAGACTAAGCACCAGGTTTTGGGAGGCTTGTTACAGCCCCTTAATATCCCGTAGTGGAAGTGGGATGTCATATCCATGGACTTTGTGATAGGGAATCCATAAACCATGAAGGTTCATTATTGTATCTAGGTGATAGTTGACCAACTCATAAATTTGGCACACTTCCTTTCTATCATAGATCATAGTTCAATAGAGATTTTGGGGCAGATGTACATACAGAAGATTGTTCACCTTCATGGGGTTCCCTTGACTATTTCCTATGACTGTGATGTGAAGTTCACATCACAGTTGTAGAGATGTCTACATGTGACATTCATGACCCAGATGAGCATGAGTATAGTCATTCACCCCTAAATATATGGGCAGGTTGAGTGGACTATCCAAGTGTTAGAGGATATGATGATGGGTTGAATGTTAGACTTTGGATGGAGCTGGGAGGATCACATTCCCTTGGTAACATTTTCATACAACAATAGAAGCCACTCTACTATCATCATGGAACATTTTGATACCATTTATGAGAAACACTTCATGTCACCCTTATGCTATAAATAGATCAGAGACACATCTCTAGTGGGTCCAGAGTTGGTGCATGAGATGATGGAGAAGGTCCAAGTCATCCGTGAGCAGATGAGGATAGCTCATAATAGGTAGACATCTTATGCAGCTTGTCATCATAGGCCCTTGGAGTTTGAGTAGTGTGACCATGTTTTCCTGAGATTCTCCCCATGATGAGGATTAAGAAGGTTTGTCTAGGGTGGCAAGTTATCCCCAAGGTTTATCTGGTTGTTCGAGATCCTATAGAGGGTTGGATATATTTCTCACCATCTCTCCCTACTACCATAGTTTCAGCAGGTGCAAGATGACTTCCATGTGTCACGGTTGAGAAGATACATGAATGATCCCACGGACTCTATTGATTGGGAGATCTGAATATTGAAGATATAGCCACTTTTGTGGAGTATCTGATGGTGGTTGAGGATCAGTAGGATAGGACCCTGCATGGATGGACCATTCCCTTGTTTCATGTGTTTTGGAAGCATGGGAGTGTCCACAAGAGATCCTAGGAGCTGGTGATCCATATATGGGCTGAATATCCTAATATTTTTACTTAGTTTTTCTTTTCATAGATGAAAAGATTGAAATAGGGAATGATATAGAGAACCAGTTTCTCCCTTGTAATAATTTTAAATATATATATATATATATATATATTCAGATCTAGGAACTGAGAAAATTTGTGATTCTAAGGCTCGGTGTACCCGGAATTAATTTTATAAAAATATTAAATGTATTTTATATTAAATTCATGTAGTTTCTCAAATAAAATAGGATAAATCTTGAATATAATATCATATCATAAATAAAAGACCACAATTAAGTCTGGAATGTGATGTTTACCCTAGGAACAACCTAAAATAGATCGGAACAAGGTGTTCAGAAATGGTGACCGTTGGAGGGTGCATTTAGTTAAAATAAATAATTAAATTTATTTATTTAAATTAAATTAAACTAATATAAATTCCTATAAAATCATTATTTATGGAAATTATCCAAGTCTATCTACATAAAACTTGGGATAATTGAGAGCATTCTTCCACTCCTTCGGTTGGAGAATCAAATCAGATGATGATGGAACTCCATATCCAAGAAAATCGAATCAAAGCAGACATAAAGACCCATATCAATCATTGGAAAGTGCATTATTTGATGATGAATGATCCAATATCTCTGTAGGACTCTTCATTTGTGTATTTCTCCTCATTTGATTAAATTTGTGAGCAATATAATCTCCTTACCTTTGATTTTCACCAATTGTGGCCTTTCCATGCACCCAAGTATTGAAATTTAATTGGTCATTCTTTTGTTTCTCACCCCGTATATCCTCATTCATGATCATTGCCTAATAATTCTTATAAATGATTGATAAACCTTTTTTTATTCCTTTCTCCCCAATTATCTTTGTGTTAGTCAGTGTTGGACCATAGGGTCATGATTCGACATTGTCAAGTGGGATTAAGCCTGATCAGACCCCCGAATTCATGATGGTTTCACATACGATGAATGGAATAATGAATCAAGAATTTATTTCAGATTATTGTGAGTTTATAGTGATGGATTGGTTAATCTAGGATCCAAATCAGGACTTGTCTGTGTTAGGAGATTAATGGAGGTGAGGTGGTGCTTACAGGTTCGCATGAAAAGAATTAGAATTCAATTTTTGGCCACTGGAGGGTCTAAATGACTGATCAAATTATAGATCCACCATTTTAGGGAGTATATGAGGCTAGATATAAAGGAAAAATTAAAAAATATAGAACATGGATTTTGGATATGAGAATCTTTGAAAACCCTAACTACACACCATGTAGTTCAGAATAACACACGGTGTATGACCCCTAGGATGTAGTGGCTAGGGTTTTGGAAAAAAGATGAGGATTTCATAGAATTTATCCCACCTACATGCTATGTATCCCTCATCGAGTGAACATTCTGTGTGGCGGAGAACATGGTTGAGACCTTTTGTGAGAGGATATGGCCAAGCACATGCCATGTACCGAAGTATACAAACACGACTAGGGGGCACGGAAAGGACCCCAAGTGGCTTAGAAATTCCATGTATACCCCCTAAAGGCCATGTATCCTTTCATGGGTATAAATACATGTACGAAAAGGTACATTTCCAAGTGATGGAGCAGGACCCCACAATGTGTGGTTCCCCTCACACACCGTGTACCCCTTGACTCATTTTAAGGAAACTTCAACCTCTAGTATCTACTTCATTTGGACTTGGATTTTAGACCATGAGTAGCCGATAATAAGTGTTTTTTCTTGTATAATTTGATAGTGGCCTCTATAGTGTATTTTTAGATATGATGTGATATGTTCTGGGTGGTATGATTCTTTAGGTGATGCTTGAAAATGGTGTTGATCATGTAGGATTACTAAATTATTCTAGAGTGGAACCCTCCTACTGGGATAGGGAATAGGTCCTATAGATATCTATAGAGTGGAACCCTCTAGATGGTTTGGTCATGGGTCCTCTATCTACTCTTTGAGTTTCACCCTCCTACTGGGAAAGGCATGGGTCCTCGACCGACTATTAGAGCAGCACCCTCCTATTGGGTAGGGAATGGGTACTCTATTTACTATCTGAGTGGCACCATCCTGTTGTATTAGGGCATGGGTCCTTGACTAATAGAGTGAAACCCTCTATCTGAGTTGGGCATGGGTCCTCTACAAATTACTTGAGTGGCACCCTCCTATAGAGACAATTCATGGGTCCTCATCTATTAGAGTGGTACCCTCCAGTTGGGCTGGGCATGGGTCCTATACTAAATACTTCAGTGGAACCCTCCTATAGAGGTAGGACATGGGTCCTTGACCATCAGAGTGTCACCCTTCTACTAGGACAAGGAATTTATCCTCTAGATATATACTAGGTGGCACCCTCCTATTGTACCAGGGAATGGGTCCTCTATCTAGAGATTGTTCCCTTTGACTGTGTGGTACACTGGTGATGTGTGGCTTGGCTTGGATGTTTTTTGTTGGGAAAACACATGAGATATTGGGCATCGATGATAGACTTCTGGAACTATTGGTGGTCTTTATTGGGTTGGTCTATGATATGAATATCCCCTTCCATATCATTTGGGTTTCTTTGGTTTGAGAATATATATATATATATATATATATATGTATCCATTTCATTATATATTTGTTCTGCCTCTGAGGTGGCGCACTTCGGGTGATGAGAAAGTGGTACGATGAAGATCATAACTCGTCTCTATTTTCGGAGATGATTTCTTGTAAAATTAACCATTTCTTTTGTTTTAACCCATTCTGCATTATTATCCTTTAGAATAAGGTTGTATTAACCCCACGGGGACTGGGCAATTCACCCCTTTCACATTGATAAGGATATGCCACAGTCAGTCGGTCCTAGTGGGCAATTGCGTGGGGTCAAGTACTTGTGAAATCGGTCCTCCTTGGATATAACTTCCTCAGATGGTCTCCAAAGAGTTTATTCATGGAGCCAGAAACACCCAATGGCCTTGGGATCCATGATTCATGGACCTGCTTTCCAAAGGTAGACGCTCATTGATTTATGATTCAGCCAATGATACTTGAGGACTCCATTGGTTGATAGGATGGGAGGTCAGGCTCACCGCACCCTTATAGGGGAGGATTATTTCCTATTTTGGGACTCTCTTATAGATTTAAGTCATGTTCATATGTTCGTGAATCCTTGTTTAATTCTGAAGAGTGTGTCCACAGGCTACCCTTGGTTTACAAGATCGTTGTAGGCATATATATATATTTGATGCTACAGAGGTACTATTGACTTGATCCATACAATAAGGTGCTCTAGAGTTTATCATCATCCAGGGGTCGTAAGGTGAATTGATGTTGGAATTGGACCCATAAGATGGGTTTTCTACGTATCCTCGAGAGATGAATCAGAAACCAAAGAGTTTGTATTTGTTAGGGCTTGCACATAGAAGCTGCTCATTTAAGGGGACATGATTGGGTGGACCCTTTATGGGAGGAAACCCTTTTGATATCGGGCCTTCGATTAGGCATCCTAAATATCCTGGTTTGATTAGGAATCATAGTTCTCATAGTTCAAATGTGTTGGGTATTACGCATAGAATCTACCCATTTAAGGGGACATTATTAGGTGGACCCTTTATGGGAGGGAACCCTTTTGAGATCGGGCTTTCAAGAAGGCTTCCTATGTATCCTTTTTTGATTAGGAATCATATTTCTCGTAGTTCAAATATTGGGGCTTACACATGGGAGATTCTCATTTTGGGTATCATGATTGGGTGGAGATTTTTTATGGGAACCCTTTTGAGCTTGGGCCTTCAGGCAGGCATCCTACATATCTTTGTTTGATCAAGAATCAGAGTTTTAATAGTTCAAAACATGTAGATGTTTTAATCATCAAAAACCTCTAATCCCATGTGATCCATGCCCAGTTTGAGAAAAAAGAGGATACAAGAGATCCAACCAACCACATGATTCCTCTCCTGATGGTGAGAGAGGGTGAGCCTACAGCGAACAAGGCTAGGGAAACCATGGGTGAGGGCGCAGAGTGATAAACCTTTAAATGTAAAATGAAATTAAAGTTCATTCATCTCAGACTCAGAATATTGGGGACTTAACTCAGTGGGACATCCCCAGAATACAATCTGGGAAAGAGAAGTAATTTATTCCTGGTCAAAGGAGAAGCGAACATAACGCCTTTGACTGATCAATATTACTCATTGAATAGAAAAACAAGTGATTTCTCTTAATCCCTAGAATGGGGAGGTTCACGTCGGAATCCCAAGGTTGGACTCTGGGTTACCATGGGAATGTAGACCCACAAGAATTCCTGAAGCCCGAACCATTGTGGGGGGAGCCTTCGTGACTCCACTTACCATGGGTATATAGACTCAAAGGGGTGCGCTGATGCACCTGATGGTCTGATCATATGGTTCTGGTGGCTTTGGAGGAGGCTTTTTTCTGATGCTGGAGGACTGGTTCACAGAGGGATCATGGAGGAGTGGACGGTAATGGAGGGGTGAGGTTGGAACTAGAGAAAATAATACCCGAAAATACCCCATTCTGCGTACTGGTTTCTTGTGTAGGAGGGGGAGTCTCCGCATACCATAGTGGTATGTGGGAAAAGAGGTCGTCCGCATACCAATGTGGTACGCGTTCATGGATATAGATGAATATGTAACATAGTGGAATGTGTCCCATCACATCGCTTTGGGTTCCATTCGTACCACATTGGTATGGAAAGAGGACTATTCCATTGTAGAAGCGGTCCTGAACTGAAATGATTCATTGTAGAATAGATGGGCCTGGTAGGAGGATACCACACCTATATATAGGGGACCATTCCATTTTTCTTTTACTATTTCTTGTGGAAAAAGGTTCTCTTGATTCCCTCGGTTCCCTCTTCTTTTTTATACAGTGCTTCTTGTTAAAATCCCATTTGCGAACTGCTTCATATGTTCCATGAACCGATATTCCTTCCATTTCTCTATCCACATACAATATTTTGGATTTCCTGAATGGTTCTATGGAATTTTAAAATTAAAATCCAGATTCTGCGTAGGATAATTCTACGCTACTTGCATGTCCACATACCAAGATTGAATTGGCGAACCAAACTTTAAGAACTAATAATCCGAACTTAAACTTCAATCCACAACTTCTAAACATGAACTTATTAAGGCCTAGGTTCACGGAATCCACCTCCCACGAACCTTTCTGTTCACCATCCAATGATCCACGGGCCAATGCCTCGCAGTTGGTTCATGTACCATGGCTGTATGTGGTGAAATGCATCTGCGTACCATAGCCGTAGGTGGGGTTGTTTCCACACACTATGGTTGTATGTGGTATAACTCCTCCACACACTATGCAGTACACGGGATGTGGCTACCGCATACCATTTCTGGGAATAGTATTTGGATCCTTATGCAGATATATTTTGAGTCCTTTACCCATTCTTCCATAGAATTTATCCAAAAAAATTATTGGACTGACTTTTTATTGGCTTCTGGATCTTCCTGTGTAGGTTACAAGGGTTGCTTCATAGGCTATGATAAAATTGACAAAGACAAGGGTGACCATGGTGTGGAATAGTGAGGGTAATCTTTGAGCCTATATTATTCCTTATGAAAGCTTCTTAAAGGATTTCTTGACTCCAGAGATTCTTATATTTGTGTAGTTTCCACTTTACGGCTTTGGTCTCCCTGACGACATTCCTCTGTCGTTGGCTGACCTTGATACTCCTTTAAACCTCTTAGATGCACCTTAAGGACATGATCACACCAACATTTCCCTAGTAGTAGAATTCATCGCCACTCCAATGTAGGAGAAAGTCTTTATACTAGGAGGCTCTGCATGGACTTAAGGAAACCGTAGGTGTCACGATGGTGTCCCAAGACTAGGTGCCTAAGAGTACCCATCCATTATCAACATATCCTGAGAAAATCCTAACAGCGGGTGGAGCACCAAGTGGGATATATGAGCCATATTATGTTTCTTTGATTAATGGGTCTGGTTATTCTGGGTACATCAGACCTGTTTGGAGTCCCCTGACCATTTGGAGGTGGTTGGCTTGTATCAGGCAGCTTGGGTTGCTCAGTTTGTAGACTTATCCCTATGAAAACTCCTCCCTGAGTTGATGAGCCACTGATGTTCAAGCACCAACACCTTTAACTTATTTCATGGGGAGGTGGGAATCATTTTGTGGTATATCCACCAGCTTGGAGGACTCCCTATCCTTGGAGAAATGTATGACGATTTTCTCTCGATAGTTTCTACTTGTAATGACCCTAACCACATGTCCCCTTTGACAAGGAATTTACTGTTCATGGAAGAGGGATTACTTGATCATACCCTTTAGGCTCACTCGCTTATCCCATTTGAGGCGTGGATAGGTTTATCCTTGCAGGTGAATGGACCCAAGCTGAGGGATCTCTGCTGTCGAACTCATTCATCCTATCAGTCCCTCCAGACTCTAAGGTCATATTGTACTGCCCTTGAAGTAGGATGATATACCACATGGGGATATGAGATTTATCCAGACGTATCACATGCGCTTATATTGGCAGGTTTCATTGCCATGTTTTTTAGTGGATGGATTTTCCCATCCCACTATGTCTATACCAGGGTTCGAGACTGTACTTTGATGATGGTGGCCATGATGGAAGAGGGTTGACCTATTAATTTGGCCCTTCCTACTCTCACCCAACTTTTATGATTTGTTGGGACAAATACAAGAAGGTAGGCCCCCACATTGTATCAGCGGACCATTTAAATTTCTATATGGGTGTATGGAAGAACAATTACCTTATTATGAATACCAATATACTGCAAAGGTTCCTCATTCTAACTTTGAACCCACCATTCTCAATATTTTTGTTGTTCATCCTAAAACTATAAGCATTATTGATGTGGTTGGGCTGTTGAACGACACTTCTCATTTCTCGTTTTCATCACACCCTACCCCTCATGGGTCGTTAAGAGGTGACAGGGATGCTTATTTAGAGGAATGTTCGTATCTAATTCCACTTTGGGACAAGATTATCACTACTCATATAGATCAAGTAGTCATTTGCAAGCTATACCTCCCCTAATGGTTTTCCAAGAAATTTTGATGCCTTCAATAGATTGTTCTACTTCCAGTTGTGTTAGTTAAGGGGAGATTATCATCCAATGATTCTTCACCTGTTATGGATTATGATGATTCAATAAGGTTCTTCTTTGGAATTTATCATTCCTAGTATGACAGGTTCCACATTTCTATCGTTGGAATATGCCCAACTATGGCCGGATTTTTACCCCAATGGGATGTTGAAAGAACCAGTTCAACGGGTGCAGAAATCTTTAACTTTTCCCCACCCCATCCTTACCTCCAACGACAATGCCACACATTCCTTCTACTATGAAGAGTGTGACTTCTTTTCCTTCTACTTCTGTCCCTACAGTAGCCATGACAGATACACCACATGTTCCTACCCTTGTGGTAAGAAGATGCTCGGTTCGCCGCCAGAAGCATCTAGGAGGGGCTTCATCGGTACAACCTATCTCATTGGGGAGTGATTCAGACTACTCCCCTCCTGTGGATACTACTCAAGACCTTAATGAGTCTAGCACTAGCAGAGTATCTCCAATCACCCTGAAAGTTGCGGCTAGTCTTCCGCATACGGTTCTAGCGATTGAACCATCTGAGGGCAAAGAGAGTCCCCCATATTGGGTGGTCTGTCTTAGGTCCCTCCCCACTCATGTGATGATACTTCCTACTTATATACACGTTTTAGAAGGGTAGGATCAAGGTACTGGTGTTGCGGAGAGGCACCAGGTAGTGCGAAGAGAAGCATAGTGCCAGTTATGTGCTCTTTCTGTGAAGATTCCTATGTCCAATTTTGCTAATGAGGCTGATAATTTTCAGTGATCATTCACCAATCTGGGTTCTAGGGGATTTGATTATCAAAACTTACACCTCCTTATCAACCAAATTGTCATTTCTCGATAAGACCTTGCCTCCTGAAAGGATAAGCTCACCAAGTTCAACTCTTCCCATCACCAGGTGGTGACCTTCTGAGATGTTTCAGAATAATTCAATCATATAACAGTCGAGGAGGTGAAGGATCATGATTTGGTGGACACCCAAAGGGAATATTTGTGGGAGTGAGAGGCCCATGCATAAAGTTTTATGGATCAACTGGCCACTTTGCGTGCTAACTATGAGGTCATCCAGAAGAAAGGACGGGACCTTAAAGTCGTTCTAGAGCGGGTGCGTTTGATGGTCAATGCCGAAACGGGGGAGAGATATTCTTTGGAGAAAACTTTTGTCAGCCCACAGAAATCACTTAACATCCTTCTGGAAAGGTATAACCAATATTTTTTGTAGTTCTATCCCAAATCATGATATGTACTCTTCCCCTTTTTTTGATAGTTTAGAGAGACTCTAAACTGGGAATGCTCCTCCATTTTTATTGAACTCAATGAAACTAATTTTCCTTTAAATCCTTTTTCTTTTAATTTTCCTATCATTTCAATTGATCAGTCATATAAAAATCATTTCAATCAGGTATTAATTTTAAACCATGACCAGTAAACTGAAATAATCGACTTGGGCTCTAATTTTTTCCTGAGTTGTTGGGCTCATCGAGTGTAGTTTGACTATTACTAAGGTCTTATTGAAAAATATCATGAACTTTTATGTATTTTTCATTATTGACCTAATTTTTTTCTAATCCTTCTTAACATAGGCTTAGCATGCATAACTTGACTTTTTCTTAGGCCGCCCTTTGCGGGTTTTCTACCTAAAAATCTTTGTGTCTCTTTTGATGGCTCAATGTTTTTAATGAACCGATACATGACTTTTATCCGTAGGTGCCTTCTGTGGATTTTCACTTTGGTGAGAATGGTGTCTTTTTTGTTGTTGATTTACATTCCTTCCAATTAGACCTAATGCTGATGTTTTAGGCCGAACAACTTTGACCAAACTTAATGGGGAAGGGCCCTAATTTGGGATTGGTCAGCTGGGAATGTTATAATATTCTTCAGATATAGATTATGGGTTTTTTATTGAACTTAGATTTGTGAGTTTGGACATGAATGAGGCTCGGAAGCCATTTTAGGCATACATAAGTAGGAGAGGAATATCCTAGGGATGAATTTTCCTTTTATTGATGGCCATTTTTGTGGGTGAAATATGAAGAGCCTCTATAGTATGATGTTCATAGTCAATAAAAGGTGTTTTTAGGACACTCGCCTTCCATATTCTATGGCCTTGGTAGTATTTGCAACATGCTGAACTTATTTTAATGTTGGGATCCACAGTGGGTGGGTGGCCTGAGTAGTGGTGTCAGAAAACATTAGGGACATTCATGTTGGCTTTGAGTGGGAAACTGTCCCTACATGGTTCTTACTTGTGTGAGGGAGAGCTGGGGAATAGTTAGTTCAATTAGAAGTCCCCTTTTGGGGGGCATTTTGAAAGAGGAAGGTATTTAATCCTTCATCCATAAGTTTTCCAAATCTAGGGGTATGACAGGACATGAATGTCATTTGAGTGTATAGAGACTGGGAAGGACTCTTCTAAGAATTAATTTTACTTTGATTGAAAGTTTTTTTAGGTAGTATATGTAGAGCCTCCAAGGCATTATGAGCATAGTCAAAAAAAGGTTTCCATTGGACATTGGCCTTCCATCTCCGATGGCTTGGAAGATTATGGAGATTGGGAACTTTTTGAATGTAGTATGTAATCTTCGATAAGGGGTCCACCTAAACACTAAAATGGGGCATTTTAACCGAACTTCTTTGGGGGAGACTCAGAAATAAGTGGGGGAACTCTTTTTTTGTATGCATATCAACTTCACACATATGGATGGGGTATCCTTAGAAACCTCAAAAGGGACCAGAGATGAATCAGGCCTATATGTTCTGATATATCTAGGATGTGTGTGGGGAGGAAAATGTAAACCATGACTTTGATGTCCCTTGAATTAGGATGTATGGAATGAGTCTTGGAAGCCATTGGGCATACTAAGATAGGAGAGGACTCTCTTGGGGACAAATTTTTCTTTGATTGATGACCATTTTTGTGGGAAACATATGTAGAGCCACCAAGGAATGATGTTCATAGTCAAGAAAAGGTGTACGAAGGACACTGGCCTTCCATATTAGATGGCCTTGAATGATTATGGGGATTCAAGATCGCTCTGATCATGGAGTTTGAGGTATGGTAGGAGTGTATCCAGACAAATTTGGGACATTTGGGCTGCGATTTACTCATGGATTTAGGTTCCCCTTACGTAGATCTGACTCGTACGCAGGGTGGGGCATTCATCCCATATTTGGGGTACCTAGATATTTAACGTCACATGGATAGGACGTAGGGTTCCTCTCAGGGAAGAGAACCGTGACATGCCTTTTAGGGTTGTGCTGCTATGACCAAATTCCTGGGCTGTTTTTCCATAATGTCATGATGGATCTATCACTAAGATCCCTAAACCCATGTGAGCTATGCTTGGTGTGAGAAATAAGGGATTACTAGGATTCCATTTCATTACATAGGAATAGAAAAATCAACATCGGAGGGCACTTTATGCTTAAACCATTTCTATACAGTTCAAAGTCATATAGCAAGGATGATTTTGGCCTCGTAGTTTAATGTCATGTGGTGAGGAAATGATGTTTTGTAGTTTAGAGTCGTGTAATGAGGACGATTTTGGCCTCAAAATTTAATGTCGTGCGGTGAGGAAATGATGCTATGCAATATAGATTCATGCAGTGAGGATGATTATGCTGTCATAAAGATATTTAATAGTTTTGAGTTAATTGTAATCAGGATTTTCCGATGTTCCTTAAATGTGAGTGATAATAGAAGGTGTAAACCATAGTCCCAAGGAAAACTTGAGTCGGGAGGGATGAAATGGGGATTTAAGTCCATTGGACATACTGAGATAGGAGAGGACTCTCCTGGGGACAAATTTACCTTTGATTGATGGTCATTTTGTGGGAAACATATGCAAAGCCTCTCAGGCATGATGTGCATAGTCAAGAAAAGGTGTATGCAGAACATTGGCCTTCCGTCTCAGATGTCCTTGAAGGATTATGGGGATCCAAGTTTTCCTGGGGTATGGAGTTTGAAAAATGGGAAAGATGTGCCTGGGAACGTAAATAATACCCAGACTATGATTAACTATGAACCATTTGAGATTACATATTGTTCTGACTCATATGTATAGGGGGAAGAAGGATATTTTGACTTCTCATGAGTGGGGGGCATGTGCGGAATCTTTTTGGAACTGATAACTGGTCCACAGATAACTCTTGAAGAATTTTTCAATTTATCGTCATGCGATTAGGACCTTTCATGAACTCCTTGTACAAGTTTGACCTATGTATGGGGGAAAAGGGCATTTTTTATGGTGGCTGGGTTGGGATTTCAAATCTGGGCATCACTATGTATCTTGTATAGGCAGGAATCAATCCATACATAATTATGAATGTTCCCTAAAAATGTTTTCTCTATGTGTAAGGACATGTGAGGGAATTTTTTTGATGATTATGGCTGGGATGGGATGCCAAATATGGGCTTTACTGTGTATCCTCCAAGGGAAGGAATCAATCCATACGTAGTTTTGAACATTCCCTGTACGGATCGGGCTTGGTCAATGTGTAGGGTATTTTTTGTTCCATGTGCTATGGGTGTCGGGTTTACCATATCTCCCTATAACTTGTTTACGTAAGATAATACTTACCAATGATCCTAAGCTCATGTGAGTTATACTCAATGTTAGAAACAAGGATTAGACATCGGGTTTCCTTCGCAAGTGTTGGGAGGTAGAGGATATGATGGGGGCATTTTTGGGTGGGGTTGGGCCAAGTTCGAGGGTCAAGGAATTGCTACGTATCATGCGAGGGAAGGAATCAAGTTTTATGTAGTTCTGTGAGAGATCATGTAGTTTATTTCCATGCTATTAGGATTCTTTATGCCATGTAGTTTAACATCTTGCAGTGAGGACGTGATTCATAGTTTAATGTCATGTTTTAGGGACCAGTTCTTTATAGTTTAACGTCATGTGGAAAGGACAATGACTCATAGTTTAAGGTCATAGAGTTTGGACCATGAAATGGGGTATTATAACTCATATTTTAGGGTAATAGAGCTTGGACCATGACATATTGGTTAAATTTCATGTTGCATGGACTAATACCAAATAGTTTAACGTCATGTGGTAAGGATGATAACTCATAGTTTAGGGTCTTAGAGTTTGGACCATGGATTCTGGGTATTATAACTCATAGTTTAAGGTCATAGATATTGTACCTTGGTGCTAATACCATTCATTTTATCATCAAGTTAGTCGGGACAACAACTCATAGTTTAGGGTCATAGAGTTTGAACCATAACATGGGTGTATGCTATTACACGAAGTATTTCTTCAGGAACCTTGCATTTGTGGGAGTTGTGATGAGTTGTATGTCCATTGATATCAAGGGTGTATGGTACATTGGAATAGAACCTATGTATGACATATGGTTCTTCCCATTTTTTTAAATCTTTGGGGTCTTATTTTCAAGTATCATTAGGGTTCTAAGTACTAACACCATTTCTCCTTCAAGGAAATATTGAAGTTGAACCTTTTGTTGAAGGCTCGTGCAATCCAATTTTGGTAGATTTCCAAATGGTGTAAAGTGTGAAACATTTTTCATCTAGCTGTTCTAACTCATAAAACCATCTCTAGGATTTCTCATCCATGGATAGTTGATTGCAAATGGCCACACGAAGTGATATCACTTGGACTTCGATAGGAAAAACTGCCTCTGCCTCATATACTAGTGAGTACGGGGTTGCCAAGGTAGTAGTGCGGGTCATGGTCTGGTAAGACCAAAAAGCATGAAGGAGCTTGTTTGGCCATTATTTCTTGTCCTTATCAACCATCTTCTAGAGTATGTTGGACATAGTCTTGTTGAAGGCATCTATCTTCCCATTGGTCGTTGTGTGGTAACAGGACGAACAGTTGGATTTAATTATATACTCCTCGTATAAATTTTCCAACTTAGTAGAGCAGAAGTTGGTGTCATTGTCCATTTGTATTGTACGGGGGACACCAAATCTGGTAATGATGTTGGCCTTCACAAAGATAATGATGTTTTTTACCCCGACTTCTTTAAGGGGTATGGCTTCGACCCATTTGGAAAAGAAGTTGGTCGCTGTGAGTATGAACTTGAATTGTCTAGTTATGGCGGGCGGATATGGTCCCAAAACATCCATCCCCCAGGCGGCGAATGGCTAGGAGTACTTAGCTGTATGAAGTAACTCTGGGGGTCGATGTATGAAATTAGCATGAACTTGGCAGGAATGGAACTTTTTGGTGAATATGGCACAATCATATATCATAGTGGTCTAGTAATACCCAATCCTTCAGATTTGGTGAGAGAGATTCGTTACTGATTGATATGCTCCACAAGCTCTGGCATGCACTTCTTTCATGATGGCAGCAGTCTCTTCTCCATCAATGCATCTGATAAGGACTCCATCATCAAGTCATTGTTTGTAGAGAACCTTTTCTTGGTTTACCCCATTGTAAAAGACAAAGTTGACTGCCCATCTTTAGACCTATTCCCTTCCATCCCTATCTAGTGGGAGTTCCTCATTCTGAAGGTAATTTTCAATGGGAAACATCCATCTGGTGGTGTGACTATAAGGATCAGAAATGGGGATAATTTCATCAATCTCCTTCGTATTTCTCTGGATGAATGGAAAGACCATCCAGTGGTGGGAAATACTAATGAACTTTTCATCCCAGTCTGAATCATCCAAGGTTGTGGCTATATTTTCCAAAGCATCGGGTTGGGAATTTTGAGACTGCGGGACATAAGTCAATGTTGGTTTTGAATGGAATTCTACCATCATTTCTTGAACATGTTTCATCAAGGGTACCAATACTTCTTTCTTAATGGCGTAGTCACCACTGACCTATTTGATGACTAGCTCTGAATCACCCTTTATTTTTAGGTGTTTGGCTTGCACATGAAGTGTTAGTTCCAGGCCTGAAATGAGGGCTTGATATTCTACTTCTTTATTTCCGAAAGTAGGAAATAGTAAGGAAAGATGGCCTTTTTGGGGGATATGAGTATAATTCCCAGCCTCACTTTATTGAGATTGGTATCCACCATCCTTTTCCCAATCTTACTTCGAGAAGCACCGTTGAAGTACATTTCCCATGTCTAAGGGTCCTCTTGGATGGAAAATACTTCTTTATCTGTAAGCTTGGCATCCAACGGTGTTGTTTCCTCTGAGGGGTGCTTTTCTAGGAAGTTTGCTAACGCCTGGCCTTTGATGGCCTTCTGGGAACATACCGTATTTCAAAATATTGTTGGATGATCACCCATCCTGATAGGTGCCCATTTAGCATGGGACTATTGAGGATATATTTGAGTGGGTTGCAGTAAGAGACTAATTGGACCTCATGGAGCTGTAGGTAATTCCTGAGTTTCTGAACCACAAAGATTAGGTCTAGGCAGTTCTTTTCAATTTTTGAATACCAAATTTCGGCATCAATCATTGTTAGACTGAGTTAATAGAGGTTTTTCTCACTTTATGAATCATTCTTCTATGTGATGAAGGAACCTAATGACCATTCTAGGGCAGTTATGTAAAAAATGAGCAGTCTCCCCTCAATTGGTGGCATTATCACCAGTAGGATTAGGAGATATCTTTTGAGATTTTTGAACGCTTCTTGGAAATCATTATACCACTCATACGTAACTCCTTTCTTCATGATCATAGTGAAAGGTAAACATTTACCTTCTAGGTTGGCTATGAAGAACCGAATGTAGGCAAGGTTCCCCTAGAGACCTCTCAACTCAGTGAGGTTGCGAGGTGGGGACATTCCAAAAAAGTATTTTTTCTTCTTGGGGTCGAATTCGATGTCGCGATGGAGTATGATGAATCCAAGGAATTTCCCTAAGGTAACACCAAAGGCGCACTTTAGGGGAATCATCTTTAAACTGTTTTGTCACAATTTTTTGAAGACAGTTTCAAGATCTTCCAGGTGGTTTGAGTGCTATCGTGATTTAACCACCAGATTGTCGACATAAAACTCGACAAATTTTCCTAAGAAGGGCTTGAAGATGCAATTCATGGCACCTTGATATGTGGCATCAGCATTATTTAGACCAAAGGGTGTCACTTGTAATACCCCGACTCCAGTTACCCAGATTCAGTGCATTATTTTAATACATTGGCATGATTACAAATAATCAAGTCCCGAAGGACTGATCGGTTTAGCAGTCTTGGAAAATAGATTACATACATGAATGTTACTTTACACATTATAACATACAACACAACATAAATAATCCTTTATGAACTCCGTTATTCCTTTAGCTTAACCCTGTATATCAATCACAATACACTACTTAGAATCCTGGGAAAAATAAAACATAGAAAGGGGTGAGCTCATATGCTCATTAAGGATAATAATATAGCAGAATCTTTCATAAATAAGCATAAAAATTTAAGGCAATGTATAAGACTAAAAAAATCCTTTTAAACTTAAACTTCAGCATAATATGGAAAAGATAAAATCAAATAATTCCATTTACTTATTCTCATGGATATTCTACTATTAGAATAATCACATGCAATATCAATAGCCACATTCATAATGATGGAATGCATAATTCCAGACTTCATAACCACATAGTCAAGGCCTTGTTCCAAGACACTAGTTTGTCTTATAAGATCTAGAGATGCATCTAGGAGCTATAGTGGCTCCACCTGTCACTTACTAAGTCCAATGCATTCCTCATATGAAAATGTTTAAACATAACATAAACATTCGTATTAAAACTAGCATAAAAAATTTCAATACTTTATCCATAAACCATGAATGGTATAAAAATAACACATCCATAGTCAAACATATCACAAAACCTTAAATACAATATAGAATATTTGTATCATAATAAATCAACTTCAAACAAGTTTAAAATCCATCAAAGGATGTTGAAATAGATGAAAATTATTTGTAAAACACTTTGAGAGAAATATATCTTTTTCATGAAAACATTTAAAAGTCACACAATTTAGATAGGAAGACATTTAAAGAAATTTTTAAATCAAATTGTTCCATACCACTTTGAAACTTTTTAAAGGAATTAAAATTTTAAAAACATTCATGTCCATATAAATAAATCCTTAAAAACCATTTTGAAAACATGGACATTAATGAGAATGATTTAGAAGAATAAATGTTTAAAACATTAAAAATGATGTTTTAGTAAAAAAAATTACCTTAAAAATAATCCCTTTGAAAACTCTTTTATGAAACATGGACATGGATAATAAATATGTCCTAGTAGATACTAACGTAAAAACAACCGCGGATAATAAATAGATTGTGAAATTAACCCTTACCTTGCACTTTCCTTTGGTCGAGGGTACGTTTATCCTCCTGTATAATGACCATAGTATGTTATTAAATTATACCAGAACCATATTCATATTTATTATATCATAAATGATTAATTTATTACTTTATACTACCCATTTAATAATGATTTCTTTGTTAAATTAACATTTTGGGTAATAATCTCTTTCTTTATCGTACATGTTTTAACTTGTTATTCTTAATAATATAATTTAGATAATGATTTAAATACTTCCATAATATAAATATTGATTTATATATCATATATATTTAGAATATAAATATTTATAATATATAGATATATGAAATTTAAGGCACCATTTATGGATACGGTAGGCCGTACGTATACATAAACGTTGTTTCCGTTTTAATATCGTATTGAACGGAAGTAAGTGAATAAGATATATTTAAGTACATGCATACATACATACATACATATATATATATATTCAGTAGCATTATTATTTCATATATTACATACTTATTAATAATATATATTTTTATAATCATCGTTCAATGGTGAACGTGGGAATTAATCTCATCGCTTCGTGGAGACGGTAATCCGTACGTACGCATGAGCAACAATATCATTATATTGATGGTGAAATCGTATGTAATTGGATGGTATATAATATATAAATAATAATTAGCATGTTATATTTATTATTTACATAAGTTATACTCATTATTATACCCATCCAAATAATGAATTGTTTGAATAACAAATTACACCACGACGTGGAGACGGTAATCCGTACGTACGCACGTATGGTGACTTTGTCATTTATAGGATGGATAGAGTAATGAAAATGGTTGCACCATTTTTATAATAACATCACAGTATATAGAAGATATTGGAGTTATTATTTTAGAATGGAAACAACAAAGAAAGAGGAAGTGGAAGAAGAAAATGACTTGAAAGAGGTGATGAAATATTTACCTCTTCTTCAGGTTCTTCCTTTTGATTTGATCAAAAGGGCTCCTTGGGCTGGCTTTCTGACCAAAGGAAGGCCTCTAAGATTAAGGGAGGAAAGTTGGGAGGATATTTGGGTAGGTTTTGACCGATCCAAAAGGCTTTGGAGGTGTGAAATTAAGAGAAGAGGAAGTTCCCTTTTATGAGAGAGGTGAGGGTCACTTTAGGAAAAGCTTGAAATATTATTTTATAATAAAATCATTTTCAGTTTATAATGGATCCAAAATGAATTATTTAAAGTATAATGTGGGTATGGGTATAAAACCTCTCAACAAATAGGTTTTATATAGGTTTAGGTCATCATATTAACCTTATATTTTAGATTTAACTCTTAGTTAAATAGTTTGACATTTGTCATGTCTCTTTGTATTTTAATATTATATGGTTAATAAACTTACTATAAACTGCAAAGTGAACCCAAAGTGGTTCATTATTAATATATATAACCTTATCTAATTATTTTTTATGAACCTTAAATTTTTATGAATATTATATCAATTAATAATATAGTATTTATTTTAAAAACTCAGTTATGTCAATTTTGACACTATTTAGTATTTGATATTTTTGAAAGCCATAAAAACATTATCACTTTGAATAAAATTTATTTAACAACCCTAACATGTCATATTAACCTATAAAATTATTTTAATTCATCATAAGTCTCAATTTACATTTATTTGGATATTTATAAAATCAATTATTTTAATCTTTCATTAATAAGGTAATTACTGCATCATCATTGTGTCATAAATAAATTAAATTATTTAATGTCTAAAAATTATAAATAAAATACCATTATGTAGGAAATATTTTTATATTTCTAATGAATATTTATAGTTGAATTTATATTGTGTGTAACCTTATATTAAAAATGGTTTAGTTATTAAACATTGAATTTAACTCTTTTAACTCTTCTTTAAATAAAATAATAATAAATGCCCTAATCTAATCCAAGTGGACCAAATAGGGTCATATTTTATTCCTAAGGTTTTTTTTGTCTAATTATACTTATCCAATATAATTAGGACATGTATTAGGGTAATTATGATATCATTTTTACCCTTAATTATCCTATTTACTTTTAACCGTGGTAAATAAAAGTCAAAAGTTACTATTCACCAAAAATTATTTTCATATTATTGAACCAAATTTTACTTACTAATATTAACTATGTCCCTTTTATTTTTGAAATTCAACTCAGAGAAGTGGTAAAATTATGTTTTATGCAAATTTGTAAATGCTCCTATGAAGTGGGTAAAAGACGGTAAAAAGTTCAATAAAATTTTTATATATCTAAACTTATTATAAAATGACTCCAGTTAATTACATTTAACTTATATAGGTATTATGTATCTATTTTTACCTAAAATAAATTTAAGTAAAATAAATAATTATTTAAATAAAAAGTCGGTTTTAACCAATAACGCGGTGTTTTTCACTATTCATCAAAAATTGAATGTTTTCAGAAAAATACCAAAAATTCACCCAAATATAATTTTGATATTATTAATTCAAAAATGAAGTCTATTTTACCAAATTAAAAACATAGAAGTTGAATTTATTAATTTAAAATTAATTTCCATTGTCAAAACCAAAAAGCGGGTTTTTAAAAGTTAAAACTATCAAAAGATTGACATGTGTTTATGTCAAATTTAAATGTGAAATTACTTATAATGACATAAATTGTATTAAATGATAAAAATATAATCTAATAATACTTAAAAACCTTTCAAATTCATAATTTAACACTATAAATTATTTTGATTAAAAAAGTTATTTTCAATTAAAACATAGTATTTTTCACTATTCGTCAAAATATGAAAGTTATCATAAAAGTACAAAAAATTTATCTAAACTAATTTTTTATGTCCCACTTCTAAAGAAAAATTTAATTTCATTAAATTAAATATATAAAAGTTTCAAATATTGGTTTTAAAAAGGGTTCTCCATTAAAAGGTAGTAAAATTTCATTTTTTGAATAATACTTATTTTATCTAAAAAAAATGAATTTGTTCTTATATTATGTCTAATAAACACATAATATAGATGTTAAAATTATATATAGTATATAACATTCAAAATTCAGTTAATACTATTCATAACCTCTTTTTGAACGGCTAGTTTGGTAAGTTGTGGTGCGTTCGAACTCGGTGTTGTATCTAGCGCAAGCTATTGAATTACTTTAATGAGATAACGTACTATGAAATCTTGAGGTGTTACATTCTACCCTCCTTTAATAAATTTCATCTTCACAATTTGAAATTTTTTTTCAAAAATAAAAGGTTAAAAATAGAAAAATACCTTTGTGAAAACCCCACATCGGAAATTGGGTAAATAAAATTTAGTCTTAATAAGAGGGAAAGGGAATGAAAAGGTTACCACCAAATTTTGATCTCTATTAAAAGAACATTGGTGGAAATTAGAGACACATAATTGGAGGAAAAATGTACATATTTATAGGGAGTGATTGAGGTCATCAATCACAAACAATTATAAAATTGATGGCCTCAAAGCCATCAATTTATGATGATTTAAAATATCGTTAGTTCAATAAAACATAAGGTATTAGGATAACAAATTTTTAGTTTTAAGATCTCTTAACTAAAGTTTAAGAATTAATTTCCTCATAGAATAAGAGAGAAAAATATACTTGAAAAGTAGAGTTCCATCCTTTAACTAATTTCTACCACAAACTCATCTTTCATTCTAAAAGATAATAGAACTTAAAAATATTCTATTTATCATAATCGTATATTGTTCCAAAAAATGAATTTATAGTTCATCTATCAGAACTTTTAAAAAAAACTACACTATACAATCCAAGACATCATGTATTCCAGTGGTAGGTTATCCACCCTTATCGCCCTTCGGTTGTGGGTTCAAGTCTTGCGGCCTTGCCAGACGTGATGGGTCATCACTCAACCTCCAGGTTTTCCTTTTTATGACAATCCAAAAATAATCTCAAGAAATGATTTAACCTTGAAAAAAACATAATCAATTACAACCTTTAGACTTATCCAAAATACTTCTATCCAAACTCACAGTCCAAAATTTATAAGGAAGGTAAAGACATTGAAGATCATTTTTTCCACATAATAACATGTGAAAACCTTCATCATGTATTCTTTTAAAACACTGTAACACCCTAAATTGCCATAAAACCTTATTGATTACATTCATGCTCCCTTATTCCTTATAGAATACTGGATATACTCCTTCTGTCCAAAAATTTTGTAAACTCCAACAATGATGGAATATACAAATCATTAATCAGTTCCAAGGATGTCAATAATATCTAATATAATTTATCCAAATCAATCATATATTATTCCAAAATCACTAACTCAGTATCAAAATCATATTAAGGTTTATCTTTCTCTCAACCATATATTTTCCAAAAATTTAACTAGCCATTGAGTCGCTTTTATTGGTTCCACACAATCTCAAGTCCTTAATGAAATAGTACTGCAGTACAGCCCTTATATACTCTATAATTCTTATAACATGTACATCATTAATACAATACTCAAATGGAACAATACCTTAATAACAACATAATAACTATTAATCATTCCTCTTCACCTTAGGTAGTATCATAACTTGATTATTATCCAATAGCATCATTTGGGGTATACTCTGATGATTTGGACATTGATTCACGTAGTGTCCCAACTCTTTGTAGACGAAGCATTGTACATTTGAAACATTTTTCTTACCCTTGCAATCAGGTACTTGGTGTCCTTTTTCTCCACACTTATAAAAAACTTCCATTCCTTTCAAGCATTTACTAAGGTGATTCTTTCCACATTTATCGTGTATGGGAAAATCCTTCTTTACCCTCTTCCCTTTATCCATCTTTCTCTCTTCCATCCTTTTCTTCTCTTGGTTCCCTTCAAATCCATAGGACTTAGAGAATTCTTTACTTATCTTATTAACACATGATACTATTTCTTCATATGATGAGAATACGTGGGATACTATTTCCCTTTTAAATGTTGGATTAATACCATGAATTATATGATCCTTCTTAATATTTCAATCATGCATATTGTTGGAATTTTTATTCCTTCTACTAGGCGCCATTTCTAAACAATGTAATACATTGGGTTAGTTTATGAATCGAAATAAATAATTCCAAACATGTAAAACACTTAATATAAATTGAATAGTTTATGGATATAATCCATAATCAAAAAAATGTTTTCTTTGAGGAAGTATATACTCATAAACCCTTTATAATGGTTTGTAAAGAAAATGAGAATTATCCTAAGCATATCCCCCGGGAGTGTCGTAACAAAGAGTACAGCAAGACCCATTTTTGTGCACCAGTTCTCATTCGAGTTTAGCTCAAAGAGGTGTTTTCAGGTTATACCCCTAGGTACATCTATTCTAGAGCCTCCTCTACCTGATCGTATCCAAACAGGGATGTATTGCTTGGAAAACTCACAATATCTCTACATTACCAAAATTCTTGGAAGTTCTTCTATACTAATCCTCAAATTCTATCTTAGGGTAATGTTCTCTAATCAGAGTTTATCTAAATCTATTTCCAAGGTTGTTGGTAAACTTCCTATGATACCAACTGTAATGCCCCGACCCCAGTTACCCAGATTCGGTGCATTATTTTAATACATTGGCATGATTACAATGAATCAAGTCCTGAAGGACTGATTGGATTAGCAGTATTGGAAAATAGATTACATACATGAATGTTACATTACAATTTATAACATACAACACAACATAAATAATACTTTATGAATGCTATTATTCCTTTATCTTAACCCTTCATATCAATCACAATACACTTATTGGAATCCGGGGAAAAATAAAACATAGAAAGGGGTGAGCTCAGATGCTCAGTAAGGATAAAAATATAGCAGAATCTTTCATAAATTAGCATAAAAATTTAAGGAAATGTATAAGACTAAAACAAAATAATTTTAAACCTAAACTTCATCATAATATGGAAAAGATAAAATCAAATAATTTCATTTACTTATTCACATAGATATTCTACTAGTTGAATAATCAAATTCAATATCAATAGCCACTTTCATAATGATGGAATGCATAATGCTAGACTTCATAACCACATAGTCAAGGCCTTGTGCCAAGAATAAAAATAAGATTTTTTCAAAGCCTTGTGCCAAGACACTATTTTGTCTCATGAGACCTACTGATGCATCGAGGAGCTATAGCGGGCTCCACCCATCACTTACTAAGTCCAATGTATTCCTCGTATGAAAAGGTTTAAACATAATATAAACATTTGTATTAAAACTAGCATAAGAAATTTCAACACTTTATCCATAAACCATGAATGGTATAAAAATAAAACATCCACATTAAAACATATCACAAAACCTTCAATAAAATATGGAATATTTGTATCATAATAAAACAACATCAAATAATTTTAAAATCCATCAAAGGATGTTGACATAGATGAAAATGATTTGTAAAACTCTTTGAGAGAAATATCTCTTTTTCATGAAAACATTTAAAAGTCACACAATTTATAAAGGAAGAGATTTAAATACATTTTTGAATAAAAGTGTCCCAAACCAATTTGAAACTTGTTAAAGGAATTAAAATTTTAAAAACATTCATTTTTATATAAATAAATCCTTAAAAACAATTTTGAAAACATGGACATTAATGAGAATGATTTAGATGAATAAATATTTAAAACATTTAAAATGATGTCTTAGTAAAAAATTCCATTAAAAATAATCCCATTGAAAACTATTTTATGAAACATGGACATGGATAATAAATATTTCTCAGTAGATACTTACGTAAAAACAACCTCAGATAATAAAGAGAATGTGAAATTAACCCTTACCTTGCACTTTCCTTTGGTCAAGGGTAAGTTTATCCTCCTATATAATGTACATAGTATGTTATTAAATTATAACAGAACCATTTTCAAATTTATTATATCATACATGATTCATTTATGACTTTATAATACCCATTTAATAATGATTTCCATGTTAAATTAACATTTTGGGTAATAATCGCTTTCTTTATTGTGCATGTTTTAACTTATTATTCTTGATCGTATCATTTAGATCATGATTTAAATACTTAAAGAATATAAATATTGATTTATATATCATATATATTTAGAATATAAATATTTTTAATAGATATATATATATATATGAAATGTAAGGCACCGTTTATGGAGACGGTAGGTCGTACGTACGCATAAACGTTGTTTCTGTTTTCATATCATATTGAACGGAAGTAAGTGAATAAGATATATGTAAGTACATACATACATACATATATATATATATATATCCAGTAGCATTATTATTTCATATATTATATACTTATTAATAATATATATTTTTATAATCATCGTTTAATGGTGAACATGGGAATGAATCTCATCGCTTTGTGGAGACGGTAATCCGTATGTACGCAAGAGCGACAATATCATTATATTGATGGTGAAATATTATGTAATTGGATGTTATATCATATATACAGAATAATTAAAATGTTATATTTATTATTTACATAAGTTATACTCATTATTATAGCCATCCAAACAATGAAGTGTTTGAATAACAAACTACACCGCGACGTGGAGACGGTAATCTGTACGTACGCACATATGGTGACTTTGTCATTTATAGGGTGGATATAGTAATGAAAATGGTTGTACCATTTTTATAATAACATCACAGTATATAGAAGATATTTGAGTTATTATTTTATAATAGAAACAACAAAGATAGAGGAAGTGGGAGAAGAAAAGAACTTGAAAGAGGTTATGAAATATTTACCTCTTCTTCAGGTTCTTCATTTTGATTTGATCAAAAGGGCTCCTTAGGTTGGCTTTTTGACAAAAATAAGGCCTCTAGGATGAATGGAGGAAAGTTGAGAGGAGATTTGGGCAGGGTTTGTCTGATCCAAATGTCATTGGATGTGTAAAATTAAGAGAATTGGAAGTTCCCTTTTATAAGAGAGGTGAGGGCACTTTAGGAAAATCTTGAAATATTATTTTATAACAAAATCATTTTTGGTTTATAATGACTCCAAAATGAATTATTTAAAGTCTAAGTTGGGTATGAGTCAAAAACCTCTCAACCAATAGGTTTTAGACTAGTTTAGGTCATCATATTAACCTTATCTTTTAGATTTAACTCTTAGTTAAATAGTTTGACATTTACCATGTCTCTTTGTATTTTTATATTATGATTGATAAACTTACTATAAACTACCAAGTGAACCCCAAGTGGTTAATTATTAATATATATAACCTTATCTAAGTCTTTTGACTGAACCTTATAATTTTATGAATATTATATCAATTAATAATATAGTATTTGTTTTAAAAACTCAATTATGTCAATATTGACACCATTTAGTATTTTATTTTTTTGAAATCCATAAAAACTTTATCACTTTGAATAAAATTTATTTAACCAACCCTAACATGTCATATTAACCTAGAAAATTATTTGAAATCATCATAAGTCTCAATTTATATTTATTTGGATATTTATAAAATCAATTATTTTAATCTTTCATTAATAAGGTAATTACTGCATCATCATTGTGTCATAAATAAATTAAATTATTTAATGTCTAAAAATTATAAATAAAATACCATTATGTAATAAATCCTTTTATATTTCTAATGAATATTTAAAGTCGAATTTATATTGTGTGTAACCCTATATTAAAATGGTTTAGTTATTAAACTTTGAATTTAACTCTTTTAACTCTTCTTTAAATAAAATAATAATAAATGTCCTAATCTAATCCAAGTGGACAAAAGAGGATCATATTTTATTCCTAATATTTTTTTGGTCGAATTATAATTATCCAGTAGAATTAGGATATGTGTTAGGGTAATTATGATATCATTTTTACCTTTAATTACCCTATTTACTTTTAACCGTGGTAAATAAAAGTCAAAAGTTACTATTCACAAAAAAATTATTTTCATCTTTTTGAACCACATTTTACTTACTGATATTAAATTTATCTCTCGGATTTTTTAAATTCAACTCACAGAAGTGGTAAAATTAAGTTTTATGCAAATTTGCAAATGCTCCTAAGAAGTGGGTAAAAGACGGTAAAAAGTTCAATAAAATTTTCATATATCTAAACTTATTATAAAATGACTCCAATGAATTACATTGAACTTATATATTTATTATGTATCTATTTTGACCTAAAATAAATTTAAATAAAATAAATAATTATTTAAATAAAAATTCATTTTTAACCAATAACGTAGTGTTTTTCACTATTCATCAAAAATTGAAAGTTTTCTGAAAAATACCAAAAATTCACCCAAAGTTAATTTTGATATTATGAATTCAAAAATGAAGTCTATTTTACCAAATTAAAAACATAGAAGTTTAATTTATTAATTTAAAATTAATTCCTGTTGTTAGAACCAAAAAGTGGGTTTTTAAAAAGTAAAAACTATCAAAAGATTCACATGTGTTTATGTCAAATTTAAATGTGAAATTACTTATAATGACCTAAATTGTATTAAATTAAAAAAATATAATCTAATAATACTTCAAAAACTTTCAAATGCATAATTTAAGACTAAATTATTTCGATTAAAAAAGTTATTTTCAATTAAAACATAGTATTTTTCACTATTCGTCAAAATATGAAAGTTATCAGAAAAGTAACAAAAATTTATCTAAACTAAATTTTTCTATCCCACTTATAAATAAAAATTTAATTTCATTAAATTGAATATATAAAAGTTTCAAATATTGGTTTTAAAAAGGGTTCGCCATTAAAAGGCGGTAAAATTGCATTTTTTGAAAAATACTTATTTTATTTGAAAAAAATGAATTTTTTATTATATTGTGTTTAAGAAACAAATAATATGGATGTTAAAATTATATAGAGTATATAAGATTCAAAATTCAGTTAATATTATTCATAACTGCTTTTTGAATGGCTAGTTTGGTAAGTTGTGGTGCTCTCGAACATGTTGTTGCATGTAGTGCAAGCTATTGAATTACTTTAATGAGATAATATACTATGAAATCTTGGGGTATTACATCACTTTATAATAGAACACTCCCTGAGTGGCCCTAAAAGTTGTAGCTTCTTCATCTCCTTTGGCCATCTGGATATGGTTGTATCCAGAATAATCGTCCGTAAAAGAGAGAGCCTCATATCCAACTATTGCATCGATCAAAAATTTTTTGATCGGGACCAGGAAATTGTCTTTTGGGAAATGTCGATTAAGGTCCCTGAAGTCAATGAAGATTCTAATCTATCCATTCTTCTTTTTGACAGGGAGTATGTTTTCCATCCAGATCAGGTATTGGACTTCCTGTATGAAGTTGTCTTTGATCAGCTTGTCAACTTCAGCCTCTATTTTGGCAACATGCGTCAGGTGGGTCCTTATTGATGTCTTCTTATATCCCCAGTGATCTTCTGGTAAACCTAGATGATGAGTGGAAACCTCAGGATCGAGGCTTGGCATTTCTATGTAATTCTAGGAAAACACATCTCGATTCTTCTTTATAAAGGAGGTACATGCCTCCTTCTCCTCAACAGGAATAGCCACACTGATCAGAGTGGTCTGCAGGTCATTTTCAGTGCCTATGTTTATCTCCTTAAGTTCATCAATTTTGGTGGAGACACCTTCTTTCAATATATGAGGGGAATCTCTAAGGTCGTTTTCCTCTTATTCTTCATCATCTTCATCTTCTCCCTCCTCTAATAGAGAGAGGATTTTTTAGACAAACTCTCCAATATTGGGAGAGAGATCATCTTTTTCCTTAGTGAGTAAGGCAAGGGTAGTCTGGGGTCCTGTGGATGGGCCGGGAGCATTTTTGGTAGGGATTTTCCTGACATCATGGGAGTCATCCCGCTTTTTCGTGTCTTTGGACTTGGAGGCCATAACAGAGACCATGAAAATGATTGTGTCTACATCCATACTTGCACTTGTGCATTCAACTTGATCTATGGGTAATACATACTCTTCCCCAAGCTGTTGGAGGGGGTCATCGGGAGTCATTTCCAATCCATTTGAGGCAGTAATACAATCAATTTCATTGTCCAAAATATGTTTTCTTCTAATTCATAAAACCCTATGTTGATATAATGCGACTCATAGGACTCAAACGGAGATTTATCAACGTGCAATGTCCTGTTTTTTCTATTAGTGAAATATTTGATGCATTGATGGTAAGATGACGAAATTTCAGTGTGCTGATGCATCCAAGGCCTCCCTAATAGGACGTTGAAGGTCGTACTTTGTCATACTACCTGGAACTCGGAATCCAACATGAGGTCTCCAATCTGAATTTTAAGCTTGATTCGTCCCAACAGTTTCTGCTTGATTTTTTCATATCCCAATAGAGTTTTAGTGCAAGGTGTTAAGTTGTCTTCATCATAGCCTAGCTGATGAAGTGTTCACATCAGGAGGAGGTTAACTCCAGAGTTGTTGTCGATAAAGATCCTTCGGACATCAATTTTATTTATCTTGCTGGACACATGTAAGGGTTTTATGTGTCCTTAAATGATGCCATATTTATCCCTATCTATGAAGGAGATAATGGCGTGACATTCTTATGGATTGGTCTTTGTCAGATAGAATTCAACTGCTACAACTTCAGTGTCGAACTCTTGGGGACTTAGAAAGGCTTCGATGAGTGCCTCCCTAAGATCTGCGTATAGACTTAATGCATCCAGTATTGATAGCTTTTCTGGTACTGAATCTAGTTGATTTAGAATATCATAATTCTACTCTAAAGGTTGGTGCTTCTCGGCTCAGGGTTTCTCTTTCACAGACACTTTAGGGGTTTGGTCTTTGGACGCGAATGGTTCAGCCTCTTTAGCCGAGCCCGATGGTGTTGCGGTCGTTTCCGGGTTTAGACGAACTGATCTGCCTATATGCCTTGGGAGATTTGATATTTTTTCTTCCTTTGATGGATATTCCAAGATAACTAGGCATATATTTCTTCCAACGGGGGTAGAGGAGAATTATGGTTCTTGTTGTTTCTGTCGGAGGGTCCTTCCGCGAGTTTCTATGATGTTAACAGTTTGACTTATGGTGTGGCTGGGAATTTGACTCCTACCATGATTGTGCCTTCTAGGAAACCTCTGTCCTCTGTGGACTCTTCCTCCAACTCTCCGGATGGGTTTAGGGAATTTATATTTGTGGACATAGTCTCCATCTGATAAGGTTTCCATCAAGTGAATGACATTAATGGATACAAAGATCATTTCTTAGTCTAATAATGTTTCTGTCTGACTGTCTTCTTCTGATTGTACTATTTGGCGAGGTGGTACCTGTTGTACCATTTGGTGGGGCGGCGTTCATCATACTGTTTGGTGGAATGGTTCCCTTTGTACCAAGTCTATTGGCATGAAGTCCAAAATCATCAATACTGACTTCGGATTTGGTGTCATCTCATCTTATTGCTCTTGTTTTCTTCCCTTCTGTCCTTTAGAGGACCGCAGGGTCGAGGAGGATGGTTGTGTTGTATTAATAGCTTTTGGGGTGTAGTTGGTTATTTCAAATGAACCTGGAGGATTCCATGGACTTGGTTGATAGTCTTTCGGGTCATCCAATTATTAAACTTCTACTTCTTTTTACTGGAAACTATTTATCATTCCTCTTCCTCTCTTGAGTCTAAGGTGGAAACATATGCCACATGTGCTGGTGGTGGGCCCAACTTTACTTTCCCAGAATCCACCATATTTTGTAGTAGATCCTTGAAAACAAATCATTTATGTGTGGTATGTCCCAATATTCTATGATAGGGATAATAATTTGGGCGGTTGTTGAGACCTACTTCCTCAACTCTCTTTGGCTTTAGTAATCGGAGCAAGTTGCAATTCATAGCGGCTATGAAATAGCCACGGACCTGGTCATCTCGGAATGAGTAAACTTTATTTCTTCATTCTTCAAATTGATTTTTTTTATCACCTCATCACTCATCTTGCTGAGGTGGGGGTTGTTGTTGGCATCTAGGGGGTCCTGCATAGTTCGATGGGGGCCTCGCAACTAAATCTGGTGTCGGGGGTGGCTTAAGCATGAAAAAAGTCACTTTAGATTTTCCCATTCTTTTCCCATGGTATGATGGGGCCACTCAGAACTTAATATTGGTCCTTTTCAAGGAGTCTTCTATTATTTGGGAAATGTCACTTGTGTACTTCACCGATATGAGCAGTGTTCTCAATTCATCTTGAAGGTTATCGATGCACATGGCGAGTATTTCATCTTGGGGAATCGTCCAGTTCAGGGAATAGTCGGGTTTTTTCATCTGGCAATGAAGTTTGAGACTCTTTTTTTCTCTCACTATTTGTAGTTCATGAGATCAATGATCATCGTCTTAGGCAGCATTGAACTAAACTGGAATATAAACTATCGCTGAAGTTCCTCCTAGCCTGTGATTGAGTTAGCTGGAAGGCTAGTATACCATACGAAAGACGAGCCCTGTAGGGTTCGTATGAAAAACCTGAGTTTTACTATTTCTTACTACTCTGGAGTTCCCATAATGGGGTCACAGTAAGAGGCATAGTGCATTAAATGTTGTTTCAGGTCACCCAAGCCATTAAATACTGGGAATACGGGGTTTCTGAAATTCAGCGGTGGTGGAACATTGCTCACCTAATCGGGGTAGGGTTTACAGTCTGGTGGTATTGGAGCACACCTCCCCTTCATAGCTTCTAGTAGATCTATTAATTTCTCAACAGTATTCAAGATCCCTTGGTGCATATCCTGTCGGGCTTGAGGTTGGGCTGGTGCGGCAGTGGCCAAGACTAGGTGTGTTGGTGCTGTTGGAATATGGGGTGGATACCTAGCCGGGGGTATCATTTTTGGGTTTACCTGAACATATTTTGGCTACCTTCCTAGTGGGGGAAGTCTTGATGTCCTTCTAGGGTTGGGTTTAAGTAGGTTTACAGTCCCGATGCCAGATTGGATGGGCCTCAGATCTTGGCTTCATTCACTGGGATAAGTGCTTGTGGCAAGGGAACCTCTTTTGGGAGCACCTATTGGCATTCCACGGGGGGAACACATCTGGTGAGATAGCTCCCTCGACGTAGCTCAGCATTAATTCACCTGAGCTCTTTTATTTCTTCCTCCTTCTTGTAAAACCTTTCCTTGAGAGTGATGGATGCATTTCTAGGGGTAAGAGAAGGCAGGTCATAGACAACCTTGGATTTATTCTTCTCCTTTTTGGGGTTTCTCATGGGTGGTAACATCAGATTCACTGAGGGGGTGCCCAGATTTAGGACCGCTCTTTGGTTCAGGGCATGCACACCATCAGGCTCGGTGTGGTATGCCTCTGGGAGGGAACCATATTCCTTTTCATCCTCTTTCTCTATGTCATTTCCTGTGAGATATGTGGTGTTTAAGTTTACCACGTTTACTAAGTCATATTGCATTGGGGGTGGTTTACCTAGTGTCTAATGGTAGGAAGGCTTTATGTGTCTTTTGTTGGGATTTCTCCTTCCATTTTTTAGTATTCTTTGGGTTTCTTGGAAAATATTGACCCGAAGGGAGCCCTGGTCTAACCTCATAATGCACCTTTATCTCAGAGGGTGCAAACCACAAGAAGGGGTAGAATAGGTGACTCCTCTATCCATCATTATTTCTATATGGTAGAAGACAGACGTCCATTGTGCGGAGATTTAAGGTAAAAATACCCTCAACCCTATGGGTTGGAGTTGTTCTTGTTATTCCATTGATGTGCTACATCCTGGATTTTTTAGACTTACGGGGTCATTTTGATTTAAAAATGCCCCCAGCCCTATGGGATGGGGTTTTTCCCACATTGCGGCATAAGCAATCACTATTGACGCCTTTTCAATTTCACGTACTCATATGCAGTTGTAAGATGAGTATGGAATTTGGCCTGCATAGATTCTACAATCTTTTAAAGACATGATCACTAATTTCTAGTTGGCTTCCCTCGGGCGGGAAGCCTGCTGAATGTTCTTGGTTGCCTGACTCAGAATATTTTTGATGGCTTGATCTCTTTGGCCCTGACACTTTTGAGAGTTACTTTGGTCCGGTTTTTATTTAGTATCTCATCTTTCCTGAGTAGGGGTTTCATTAAATTTCTTTCTTTGGGTGATTTTATTGCATGATGTCATTTCTAATAGAATTTGATGGATGGGACGTGGGGTGAAGTGTAGAGCTCCATGTTCTCCCCATCCTCAAATGTGAACTCCATCCAGGGTGTCTCCAATGAGGTGACACAACTTATACAGTGCATGGAGGCAAGCCAGTTCAAGGTTTTTCTTTCTTTTTTCTAATTGTGGATGTTGTGCGGATGGGAGGGCTTCCAGGTCGATTAGATGGCGAGGCTCCCCTAACGTATTGACATCGTCCGT
This sequence comes from Viscum album, assembly GCA_963277665.1. Lineage (NCBI taxonomy): Eukaryota > Viridiplantae > Streptophyta > Magnoliopsida > Santalales > Viscaceae > Viscum > Viscum album. Next base: position 494,038,535 of record OY728139.1, read on the forward strand.
GTACCCTTCATAGGGTAGGAATTTTTCTTTCAACTGGAAAAGAGTTGTCCATATATTGAGGTTAATGTCATGTATACATTTCCCTAAAAACTCTCCTAGTATGTTGAAGTGAGAAGTGTTTGTAGGACAATAAATTATTGGTATATTTTCCTTAGAAATTTGTCTTATCACAAGAAACATACCATGTTGTTGTTCTTCAGGGGATCCTCTACTTGATATGCCCATCTCAACTGCTTCTTAATAATTTTTTTCCAAACAACCAGTTTGGTAGGAGCCTTATTTATTTGAAAACAGCGTGGGGGTGGCTCAGAAGATGAGCGTGGCCCCGGGACATCCTTTGGTTGAGAAATAATATCACTCATTATGGATGGAGTGCCCGATATGTTTGACTCCATCTTTCTGAGTGCCTCATCATAGAAAGGATTTCTCATATTTGTTCTAAAAAGGGGAGGACCTTATTTCCAGTATGAATTTTAGTTGCAGGGAGGACCTTCACAATTGTTGTTGCAATGGCAAGGGATACTATTGTAACTTGATGCATGACCGCAGGAAAATTCCTTACGGCGTATACCCTGTGGAGGACCTTTAGGGTGGGATATAGTGAGGGGAGGACCTTCTTGCTTCTTGACGTCACTGAGGGGATGACCTTTACAGTAACTACCATTGCGGTGAGGGTATTTTCAATGACCATCATCATGGAAAGGACTACCATCATGACTTGATACCTGCCTACAGGGAGAATTTCTACAGTGCACATCTTGGGGAGGGCCTTCAGAATTTACTGCAATGAGTGAAAGACCTTTTCGTTGCTTGACGTTACTATGGGGAGGGCCTTCATATCAACTTCCATTTTGGGGAGGACCTTCGCAATGTTTGTCATCATGGAGAGGAATACCATCATGACTTGATGTTCGACTATAGAGAGAAGCATATCTATAGCGTATACCCTAGGGAGGACCATCAGGGTAGATGATAGTAAGGGTAGGAACTTCCTACTGTCTAATATTTAGGTCGAGGGGAGGGCTACTCTAACGTACATCAAAAGATAGGCTCTCGTGATTGATCATTCCTGGTCCACAGAGTGAGCCCTCATGGGTGCTATGTGGAGGACCTTTAGAGCTACTAGTAGCGACATTACAGGGAGGGCCTTTGAAACTGCTACTGATACTTCCATAATTTAGTAATGTACTAACAGGATCTTGATCCTATATTGATATACGTTTGAGGGTGTCAACAACCCCGACTTCCAGTAGATCAGGATCATGTATGTACTCTTCATTTTATGGTTCCTTTGGCGTATTTCATTTTTGAGTACTCTCTTATAGGTAACTAGGTCTATATGATGTTGGTAATGGAATTCATATATGGGTCCCTATCTTGTTGGGTCTCATGAAATCATCGGGATACACCGATGGACATCTTGAATTTTGGTAGGGATATATGCCTGCCCTGGAGCAGTCGCCACGTTGGACCGACATCCCCCAATTGGAACGGGTATATTTTTCTGATCTGGTTGTCTTTGTATCATGGGATATTTTCATCGATCCTCCTGGACTAGAGTAGGGATTCATAACTGCTCCGGAGTGACTAACTCATTTTTTGAGTGAGTTATTCCATTCGAGGAAACCAGGTCATGGGCCTGGTTTCTCGCCTTTGCTTCTGATGCAATGATATCTCGGCATGTTTGGAGGATATGGTCGGGAATTGACATATGATCTTCCATAATTTCTAGGATGTGCTGAGATAAATCTTTCGATAGAACAGGTATGAAGTCCCATTATGATATCAGAGTAGGATTTTGTGCCTACTTAGGTCCTCCATGATTTGCTAGTAGATATTGTCAGTTCTCCTGTGTCGGGATAGAGGAACGAGAGTTACACTAGTTTTCTTCTCTGGTTGCCACCATATTTGACTGGTGGACTTCATATTCACGAGTGGGGATTTTCATCTACTCTCTTTCTGCTGTATTTTTCTCACGAGATTTGTATGCATCCTTGGAAATTTGACTCGGTTCATATTTTCTTGTCACCCTATTTGGATGGAAGACTTGATATATGTCAGTAGGTATTTGTTCCTACATTTTAGAGACCCAAAGCTTAACTTACATGGACATTACATCAATTTTGTGGAAAACTTAATACATGACACAAAAAGATGCCTAAAGACCATGTTAGTTTAGTGTCTTTTGAAACTCGGAACATAATCTTCTAATCATGGTGAAAGATCTTCAACATCTCCCATAAAGATCTTCCCCTTTTTTTCTTACCTAAAACCTTTCTTTATATCCTGGGGAAAAGAAAACATAAAAACAGTGAGCTCAAATGCTCATTAAGGGTAAACATGGAGAACATAAAAACAATACATAAATATTTGAAGGTAAAAACATGAACATAAAACATAAAAATCTTGAGCAATGACATAAATCTTGGCAGTACATAAGGCATATATCATAAAGAAACATTAATCGTGATAAAATGGCATGGGAATAAAACATAGAGTTGTTTCAAACCATTAAGCACATGATATGATTTCTATAGTAGCCAAGACATTTCTTCCAATACCATCATAGTGGACAAAGTCCATTACTGAACCGGGTTTACTGGTCGTTTCAGCCCTCTATTACTGAACCGAGTTCACTTTCCATTCCATCCATGTCTATCTCATGAGATATAAATCTTTACCCAATTCATAAGAGGGAGATATAGGTCTCACCCATCTCATAATGAAATCATTCTTTCATGTGCCACAAAATAAAAATAAATCATTCATCATAACCCAAAGAATAATATGGGTATAATAAAAATCATCCCATCATAACATAATCTATATAAAACAAATGGATATCATTTCATCATAAGAAAAATCAAACCATGTAAATAATAGAGACATTATACTTGAAACATAAACATAGTAAATAATGTCATCTTAGATGGAAAATAGTTCTGATAAAACACTTGAAATGAATTCTTGAGGAAAATAACCTTTCTTCATAAAAAACATTTTGTTTTCACAAAATGCCATGCAATTTTAAAAGAAAAGGGTTTTTTATGAAAATAATCATGAAATCCTGTAGGGGAAGATTCATGAAAATAAGGCATTATGAAACCGTAAAAATCCGTTCATGCCGTATAAGTTTAAAAAAACATTCTTCTCATACTTTTTCCAGAAAATTCAAAAATTACCTCATATGGTAAACAAAATAAAGATTCCTTCCATACCATGTGGTAAAAGTCAAAAAATGGTAAAAATGACTTTAAACATACATGGAAGAATAGTAAACATTTTATGAAAACATTTTTAGAAAACATGGACATGGATGATAAACACAACCCCAGTAAGTACTTATGAATAAACAACCTCAGATAAGAATGAGATTGGAATAATTATCCCTTACCAATTATAATAAGTGGAATCATACATGTCATAAAATAAAGAAAATGAAATAAATATGTAAATATAATATTCTTTATAATAAAAATCTTAAAACATGCATGGAAATAATAAACACCATACAAAATAAATAGTTGGTGATTAATGCATATGTCTCAGAGAAATAAAAGTGATACGAAATAATCCCTTACCTTAGGTCTAATATGCTTTGTACGTATCTGAACCTCCTCTTCTTTGACACACCTCTTCTTAACCTCCTCTTAGGGTGCTAAATTTGGTCTTTGTAGAAGACTAGGTCCTCTAGTAGGTTTATAGAGAAGTGGAGAATAGAAATGGACAGGTTTTGGCTAATATTGAAGGCTCAAAATGTTGTGAATAGGAGAGGGAGGAGGTGCCTTTTTATAAGGGAGGAGAGGGGCACTTTTGGAAACCTCTAAAATATTAATTTATAATAAACTCAAACCCCACTTAAAAACCTCCAAAAATGACTCAAATAAAAATATTACATGCGATAGGGTTGTAATCTCATCAACCAATAAAATTAAAACATGTTGGGATTTTATTTTAAACCTTATCAACTTGATTTATCCTTATTTAATCTATTTAATTTTATTTGTTGTAATAATATTCTAAATTTTAAATTGTTATAAATAATTACTTATGTGTTGTAAATTTTCCATAATTAGATACTTTATGACATTTTAGACCATATAAAATTCAATTTATAATTTTTAAATATTTTTGTGATTTTTAAACTATTTAATAATATGTCATTTTTATAAAATAACAATAGTGTCAATTTTGAAACTATTCATTTATTTGAATTTAAATAAAATACATACAGAGAATATATTCAAACCAAAATATCTAATAGCTTAATAACATGTCATATTCATCTAGAAAATTCGTGGAGAATATTAATTAGTTCATATAACATTTATTTTAATATTTTTAAAACCATTTATTTGATATTTCTCTTAATAAAATAATTACTACAACATTTTTGTATAATTATTTAATATACTAATTTGTGGCATAAAAATTAAAAATAAAATATTATGATGAAGATAAATCTAATAGATTTCATAATAAGACTTTTAATCTAATTTATCTTCTAAAAAATCCAACTTTTAAAATGTTATGTTTATTAAATTATGAAGGTGACAACTTTGACATCATTTAAAATAATAAAATATAAGTGTCATAATCACTTTTATAAGGATCCAAATGGTCAAAAATTAGGCCTTTGGATTCTTATGGTTTATATTTACACGACCAATAATTTTTTTTCAGGTATTTGGGCATTTTATGGGTATTATTATTTTAATAAAAACTATATTATTGATTTTTCACTAAATAAATAATTTTTGTATCATTAATGTATAAGCTATTAAGGTAATTATATATTTCTTAAAAATTACAAATAAATTACCATGATAAAGAAAAAAAATTAGCTTTCAAATGAGTATTTATAACCGAATTTATATTCTGTATAACCTTATATTAAAAATAATTTAATTATTAAAGTTTGAGTGAGACATATTTCACTTTCATTTAAAAAAATAAATTAAAGGTCTTGATCGCATACAAGTGGGTTATAATAGATACCATTTCGACCCAATTATATTTTAGGACGAAACATAATCATCCAATTATATTAAGATATGTGTTAGGGTAATTTTATAATATTATTTTTACCCTTAATTACCTAATTTACCTTTAATTGTGGTAAATAAAATTTATCGTGGTTACTATTCATAATGCCCAAAATTAAAACTTATCTATTTACCCAATTTGAACCTCCTAATTCCAAATATGGAATCCATTTTTACAAATTCAAAACACATAAGATGCTGTAATTAATTTAAAATTAATCCTATTGTCGGAAAAAACCGGTTTTTGTTTAAAACATTGTAAAAGATTAAAATGATTTTACCTATGAATTCAATGTAAAATTAATGATAATGAAATTAATTAAATTAAATAATAAAAATATATTATATTTATACTTTAAAACCATCCAAAATTATAATTTAACCATATAAATTATCTCAATGAAAAAAAAATTTAATTAAAATTTAGCGTATTTTTACTATTCATCAAAATATGAATGTTATCAGAAAAATATCAAAACTTTATCCAATGTAAATTTTTATATCCTGATTAAAAATAAGAAGTTTATTTTTTAAAATTTAACTTATAAACCTGTCAAAAAATATATTTAAAATGGGTGTGTCATCAAAAGGCGACAAAACTGTATTTTTTGAAAAATAATTCTTTTATCTGAAAAATTGATTTTGTTCTCATACCACATTATAGAAAATGTGTAAGATAAATTATAATGTTATAAAATTCAAAATTTAGTTAATACTATTCATAACAGCTAGTTGATAATATTATAATAATATATCATTGATTAGTGAAACTTGGTATTGCGTACAACACATGCTATTGAGGAAGGCCGCTCTTGCATGTAATGCAAGCCAAGTCAGAATTGTGTGTAGTGCAAGCTTCCATTGGTATTACATACAACATAATCAAAACTTATTTCATTTATACATTGAACAAAATCTATACTCAATGTTGCATAGAATAATTTCTACCAAAAGAACTTGAAATTGTGTGTAACACGAGCCAAGAATATTGTTGTGTATACTGCAAACTAATACGGTGTTGCGTATAGCACAAGATAATATTGGTGTAGCATACAAAAGAAGATATCAAAGAAATTAAAAATAATATATCTCATAATATCTCGGGGTGTTACATTCTACCCCCCTTGAAATGAATTTAGCCCTCGAAATTTATCGGGGTTATAAATGGTTTACTACTTGATAGTTTATTTCATATAAACCCACATCGTAAAAAGGAATACTAAAACTTAATTTTAAAAAGGAAATTTAGAATCATAACGGTCACCCAAAGTAACTCGGCACTGGGTTTCCACATTGGACAACATAGGTGAAAACATAGATATGGAAGAGAAATCTAACTATCAACTTCTGATGAAGAGTGGTAGAGGACATGGCTATGAAAAAGCCAACAATCACAATGCCATAAATTTGTGATGATCTAAGGTACCTTCTGATTCATTGGGTATGAGGGTACTAGGACAACATTTTTGGTTTTCGAGATCACTTCCCTAAAGTTGATGAATTTTTGAATATGGAGAAATACTTACTTGATTTTAGTGTAATATCATCGTTGGTCATTCCATGAACAATTTCCACTTCATATCTTATTTAAAGAAATGAATTTGAATTTTTCATTCTTGAAGTGTTAGCAGATCATGCGAAATAATTATAGGCCATTCCATCTGTCTCAAACAAAATGTTAGCAAAAGTTATTAAATATACATAAGTCCATATATGGTGATATTAATCATATATGGTTCCAAAATTTGGACTTATACTTCATCTATCATACCGCTTAATAAAATAAAACTTGTTTCTACTAACCAGTGACTTCCTATAGGACAATGGTAGGCGATAAAGGCATGTCTCACTTCGGTTGTAGGTTCGATTCCCGCATCCTTGTCCGACACGATGGGTTATCGCTCGTCCTGCAGGTTGTCCTTTTTCTAAAACTATACTATTATAACATTCCAGTAATAATATCAAAAAAGTTCCAGCCTTAAAAAATATTATATGATGTCTAACCTAATCTATTCCAATCTTTAGGCTTATCCAAAATACTTCTGTCCAAGCTCATAGTATAAATAAAACGATTACTGGAAAGGCCATCTACCAAGAATGTGAATACAAGCATTTATCCCCCATACATAATAAGATATATCTTTTTGGTCACATTACAAATATGTGAATAACTTAATCATGTATTCTCTTGAAAAATGAATACCCATTTAACCTTAGTGAAAACATGAATTCTGTCAAAAGTTAACTCTTTCCGCATACCAAAATCCCAAAATTTCTATATATTCAAACCATGATGTTACTTTGTCTTTATATCAGTCATGAGCTCATTAATACTATCAAACATATTATTTTTCTTCTTATACCTTCATTATGTGTATATCATCTACTTTCCAAAAATATTTCAATCACTTTTCATGGTTACCGGTACCATATTCTTATGGAAAACCGAAATGGACAAATACATAGATATTTCAATATACCATAAAATTACCTCAACAACATTATTCTTGAATTCCAATACATAAGCCCTTCAATCCATCCTCTTCAATGATTGGCATGAAATAGGTCCTTCTTCGATTTAGAAGTAACCTCTTAGGTCAGGGCATTGAGTTGGGTAATGCCCATGTTCTCCACAGATAATATATTGAACCCCATAACAGTATTTCACTCTATGAACCTTTTCCCCACACAGATAACATCTTCCCCTCCATTTGAGGTATTCCTCAAGGTTCTTCTTCCCTTCTTCTTGATATGTAGAAAGATTCATATAACTTCCTCTATGTTCCTCTCCATGAGAACATGCATGAAATTCCATCTTTCTCTTATTTGATGACTTAGGAATACCACTAAAGTTCACCTTGTTAATCACATATCGTGATGACTGGTTCGACATAATCACAATATCATTATCTCTAGGAATTACACAATTTCGTTGCTCATAGTCACCAATTTGTCCATTAGATTCATTGTTAACCCAATTCCTTCTGGTTCCCTCCATTAACTAAAACCAGAAACCATTGTGTAAGAAATAGTTAAAATGATGAGGAACCACATAATCATAAAAAGTAACTTATGGGATGTATAACTTATCACACATTTTTTAATCCATGACACCTTAGGTTCACCCTAGGTTATTCATGATCGTCAACATAATTCCAGGACTTTAACCTATAGTTATACTAAACCTTAGGGACATCCCTATAAATACCTTAGAAATATCTCTAAGGATCTCACTAAAGTTTTCACATCCTAGTTTCCAAAGGTTAACTAAACCTTAACTCTGATACCAACTGTAGAGACCTGAATCTTGACGTACATAGATATTACATCACTTTTGCAGAAAACTTAATACATGACACAAAAATATGCCCAAAGACCATGTTATTTTAGTTTCTTTGGAAACTCGGAACATAATCTTCTAATCATGGTGAAAGATCTTCAACATCTCCCATAAAGATCTTCCCCTTTTGTTTTCTTACCTAAAACCTTTCTTTATATCCTGGGGAAAAGAAAAAATAAAAAGGGTGATCTCAAATGCTCAGTAAGGGTAAACATGGAGAACATAAAAACAATCCATAAACATTTGAACGTAAAAACATGAACATAAAACATTAAAATCTTGAGCAATGACATAAATCTTGGCAGTACATAAGGCATAGATCATAAAGGAACATTAATCATGATAAAATTGCATGGGAATAAAACATGGAGTTATGGAAAACCATTAAGCACATGATATGATTTCCATAGTAGCCAAGGCATTTCTTCCATGACCATCATTGTGGACAAAGTCCATTACTAAACTGGGTTTTCTTGTCGTTTCATCCCTTTATTACTGAACCGTATTCACTTGTCATTCCAGCCATGTCTATCTCATGAGATATAAATATTTACCTAATGCATTGGAGGGAGATATAGGTCCCACCCATATCATAATGAAATCATTCTTTCGTGTGCCACAAAATAAACATAAATCATTCATCATAACCCAAATAATAATATGGGTTTCATAAACATCATACCATCATAACATAATCTATATAAAACAAATGGATATCATTTCATCATAAGAAAAATCAAACCATGTAAATGATAGAGAAATTATACTTGAAACATAAACATACTAAATAATGTCATCTTAGAAGGAAAATAGTTTTGATAAAACACTTAAAATGAATTCTTGAGGAAAATATCCTTTATTCTTAAAAATCATTTTGTTTTCACAAAATGTTATGAAATTTTAAAAGAAAAGGATTTTTGATAAAAATAATCATGAAATCCTGTAGGGGGAGCTTCATGAAAATAAGGCGTTATGAAACCGTAAAAATCCATTCATGCCGTATAAGTTAAAAAAACATTCTTCTCATAATTTTTCTAGAAAAGTCAAAAAGTACCTTGTATGGTAAACAAAAGAAATATTCCTTCCATACCACATGGTAAAAGTCAAAAAAGGGTAAAAATGACTTTAAACATACATGGAAGAATAGTAAACATTTTATGAAAACATTTTCAGAAAACATGGACATGGATGATAAACACAACCCGAGTAAGTACTTACAAATAAACAGCCTCATATAAGAATGAGATTGGAATAATTATCCCTTTCCAATTATAATCAGTGGAATCATACATGTCATAAAATAAAGAAAATGAAATAAATATGTAAATATAATATTCTTCATAACAAAAATCTTAAAACATGCATGGTAATCATAAACACCCTACAAAATAAATATTTGGTGATTAAGAAATATATCTCACAGAAATAAAAGTGAGACGAAATAATCCCTTACCTTAGGTCTAATATGATTTATACGTATTTGAACCTCCTCTTCTTCGACGCGCCTCTTCTTAACCTCCTCTTAGGGTGCTAAATTTGGTCTTTTAAGAAAACCAAAACCTCTAGTAGGTTTCTAGGGAAGTGGAGAAGAGAAATGGATAGGTTTTGGCCGAGTTTTAAGGCTCAAATTATTCTGAATATGAGAGGGAGGAGGTTCCTTTTTATAAGGGAGGAGAGGGGTACTTTTGGAAACCTCTAAAATATTAATTTACAATAAACTCAAACCCCACTTAAAAACCTCCAAAAATGACTCAAATCCTAATATTAGATGATATAGGGTTGTAATCTCATCAACCAATAAAATTTAGACATGTTGGAATTTTATTTTAAACCTTATCAACTTGATTTATCCTTATTTAATCTATTTAATTTTATTTGTGGTAATAATATTCTAAATTTTAAATTGTTATAAATAATTACTTATGAGTTTTTAATTATCCATAATTGGATAATTTATGATATTTTAGACCATATAAAATTCAATTTATAATTTTTAAATGTTTTTGTGATTTCTAAACTATTTAATAATATGTCATTTTTATAAAATAACAATAGTGTCAATTTTGACACTATTCATTTATTTGAATTTAAATAAAATACAGACAGAGAATATATTTGAATAAAAATATTTAATAAGTTTCTAACATGTCATATTCATCTAAAAAATTTGTGGAGAATATTAATTAGTTCATATAATATTTATTTTAATATTTTTAAAACCATTTATTTGATATTTATCTTAATAAAATAATTACTACAATATTTTTGTATAATTATTTAATATACTAATTTGTGGCATAAAAATTAAAAATAAAATATTATGATGAAGATAAATCTAATAGATTTGATAATAATACTTTTAATTGAATTTATCTTCTAAAACACCCAACTTTTAAAATGTTATGTTTATTAAATTATGAAGGTGACAACTTTGACATCATTTAAAATAAAATAATATAAGTGTCATAGTTTCTTTTATAAGGATCCAAATGGTCAAAAATTCTACCTTTGGATGATTATGGTTTATATTTACACAACAAATAAGTTTTGGTCAGGTATTTGGGCATTTTATGTCTATATTTAGTTTAATAAAACTATATTATTGATTTTTCACTAAATAAATAATTTATGCATCATTAATGTATAAGCTATTAAGGTAATTATATATTTCTTAAAAATTACAAATAAATTACCATGATAAATAAAAACATTTTAGATTTCAAATGAGTATTTATAACCTAATTTATATTCTGTATAACCTTATATTAAAAATAATTTAATTATTAAAGTTTGAGTGAGACATATTTCACTTTCATTTAAAAAATTAAATTAAAGGTCTTAATCCCATACAAGTGGGTTCTAATAGATACAATTTTGACCCAAGTATATTTTAGGACGAAATATAATCATTAAATTATATTAATACATGTGTTAGTGTAATTTTATAATATTATTTTTACCCTTAATTACCTAATTTACCTTTAACTGTGGTAAATAATATTTATTGTAGTTACTATTCATAATGCCCAAAAATAAAAAATATTGATTTACCCAATTTGAACCTCCTGATTCCAAATATGGAATCCATTTTTACAAATTCAAAACATAGAAGATGCTGTAATTAATTTAAAATTAATCCTGTTGTCAGAAAAAAACGGGGTTTTGTTTAAAACATTGCAAAAGATTGAAATGATTTTACCTAAGAATTCAATATAAAATTAATACTAATTAAATTGATTACATTAAATTGTAAAAATTTCTTCTATTTATAATTTAAAACCATTCAACATTATAATTTAACCATATAAATTATCTCGATGAAAAAAGTTGTTTTTAATTAAAATTTAGCGTATTTTTACTATTCATCAAAATATGAATGTTATCAGAAAAATATCAAAACTTTATCCAATGTAAATTTTTATATCCTGATTCAAAATAAGAAGTTTATTTTGTAAAATTGAACTTATAAACTTGTCAAAAATTATATTTAAAATGGGTGCGCCATCAAAAGGCGACAAAACTGCATTTTTTGAAAAATACTTCTTTAATCTGAAAATTTAATTTTGTTCTCATAACTCATTCTAGAAAATGTGTAAGATGAATTATAATGTTATAAAAGTAAAAAATGAAATTAATACTATTCATAACGTCTAGTTCATAATATTATAGTAATATATCATTGTTTAGTGAAACTCGGTATTGCGTACAACACACGCTATTGAGGAAGGTCGCTCTTGCATGTAATGTAAGCCAAGTTAGGATTGCGTGTAGTGCAAGCTTCCTTTGGTGTTGCATATAACATAATCAAAACTTTTTTCATTTATACATTGAACAAAATCTATACTCAATGTTGCATAGAATAATTTCTACCAAAAGAACTTGAAATTTTGTGTAACACGAGCCAAGAATATTATTACATATACTGGAAACTAATACGGTGTTGTGTATAGCACAAGATAATCTTGGTGTAGTGTAAAACAGAAGATATCAAAGAAATTAAAATTAATATATCTCATAAAATCTCAGGTTGTTACATACGTGTAGCTGGTTGCCATCCTATTTGGTTGACGGGCTTGATATGCATCGGTAGGAATTTGACTCTGCTCATATTTGCTTGCTGCCCTATTTAGATGGCAGGCTTGAAATGTGTCAGTGGGTATTTGTGCCTACGTGTAGCTGGTTTCCGTCCAATTTGGTTGACGGTCTTGATATACATCTGCAGATATCTGCATATACCTATAATTTTTCGCTCTATCTGCACGGCAGGACCGGGATCACTAGTAGGAATGTGCATATGCTCGTATTGTTCCACCCTATTTCTGTGGTGGGCTTGAGTGGAAGGGGAAGAGTCATATGTCTTCCCATTGAGTGCCACCGCATTAGTACGGTGGAGTTTCTCCTCAAGAACCAGGGTGATAGCATGTTCCTGATTATATATTTTCCACCCTTGGCGGGCAACCCGAGGGACCTGGGTCTCTTGGACTTTAGTAGGTTCCCTTGGCATAAGGTCCTCTTCAATGGGAGGAGGTCTGGTCATCCGATGTCAGCGGAAATACTCTCTGGAAGGGGCATGTGAGTAGGACCCCTGTGTAGTTGAGATGAAGTATTCGGCATTTACTTCATCTTCCTCCCTAAGTTAAGGGAGGTACCCACTATCTCGTTCTAGGGAAAGGCTCCCAAAACGATTTGAGAAGACAACTGAGGCTACCTTGAGTTGGGGTGTCATCCATGACTGAGGAGGCAACTGGAGAACCTTTTCATACTGGAGGGATTGTCTTGATACCTCTAGCATGGTGAGAGTACCATTTTGGTGGTATTATTTTATCAGCATGTTGGATACCCAGCATTAAAGACACTAGGTAGGTGAGGGGGTCCTGCTCTTCGTTGGGGACTCAGCTGCCTGTGGGATCGCTGATACAAGTGTCTGCATCGGTCTTCAAGATGTCATTTGGATTGAAGGTTTTTCTATGGGAACCTATAACATACATATATAAAATAAAAACCAAAAAACCTCATCAAAGTATAATTCTTTTAAACATGTTCATATCGGACGATTCAGCTTGGCCCCCTTCCCCTTTTCTTTTATTGTGGGGCGAAGGGGTTTAGGTAGGGTAAGACCACCACCTTGGTTAAGGATTCACGTCAGGTTCACCACTTTTGTTCTGCCTCTAAGGTGGTACATTTTTTGCGTACTGGGGTGAAAAAAATGTTCCTATGTGCAATTTCCATTTTTCTTTTATCATTAGGGTAGAACTGTCGCCTTGGTTAAGGATTCACGTTGGGTTCACCATTTTTGTTCCACCTCTGAGGTGGTTCACTTCAGGTGATGAGGAAATGGTCTGACAAGGATCATCACCCATCCCTCTTTCTGGAGATAGTTTCCTATCAAATTCACCATTTATTTTGTTTTGAACCATTCTACATCATTATCCTTTAGAAGAATGTTGGATTAACACCACAGGGACTGGGCAATTCACCCCTTTCACATTGAAAAGGAGATTCCATAGTCAGTCAGTCCTAGTTGGCGATTGCGTGGGGTCAAGTACTTGTGCAATCAGTCCTCCTCAGATATAACTTCCTTAGATGGTCTCCAATGGGTTTATTCATGGATCCAAAAACACCCAACGACCCTAGTATCCAGGATTCATGGACCTGCTTTCCAAAGGAAGGCGCTCATTATTTATGATTCAGCCAACGACACTTGAGGAATCCATTGATCGAGAGGATGGGAGGTCAGGATCACTGCACCCTTCTAGGAGAGGATTATTTCCTATTTTGGGACTCTCTTATAGATTTAAGTCATGTTCATATGTTCGTGAATCCTTGGTTCATTCCAAAGAGTGTGTCCATGGGATACCCTTGGTTTACAGGATCATCGTAGGCATGTGTATATTTGATGATACAGAGGTACTACTAACTTGATCCATACAATAAGGTGCTCTATAGTTTATTATCATCTAGGGGGGACAGAAGGTTATTTGATGTTGGAATAAAACCCATAAGACGGGTTTCTTACTACAACGTCCCGGTTCCGGGTGCCACCCAAAGGTTCCTCGTACCCAGTTGGTCACATGTCCTCAAACGCATTTCCCCAAACACCATAGGATTATAAATAGAAGCAAGGTCCTTGGGTGTGAGAGTGGGTAAACTATTCCCTCATTAGAAGAGTAATGCAGAGGAAAGAAATAGATAACAATAGCAGAAGGAGTAATAACATGCAATAAGTAAATATCAGAAGACTGGAAGTAATAACCAACTAGAGCACATATATATAAATGATGCATGATACATATGTCTAGGAAAGTATCCAAACAAGTCACAATGTTGGAATACAGTACTAAACCAAAGTACAAAGAAAACAAGTAAACAACTCCTCAGCATCACAAGCCTTAGCTTGGTCACATGCTCTCCATCTCCACAGCAGTCAAGTACATGAAGTAGAAGGGAACTTTCCCTTATCTAGACCTGAAGCAATATAATCTATTTGAGCCCAAAAGCATGACCCAAATAGGGTGTGAGACGAATCCTAGTATGCAACCACCCAAAGATCTGTGCCTAACAGTTAGTGAATATATATGGCAGGCAATATGCAATCTGAATTAATAAACAAGGAAGTACTCAAAAGTAAACAATCCTACATTTTCAATTACATTCATTGTCATTATCAAAGTAAGAATCTAATCAAACACGAGTAACCCTCTGGGAAGTACTCACAGCCTAACCCCTCTAGTTCAACTTTAAAATAGACTCTCTGAGGAAGCACTCACCATCAATTCCCCATGTGGTCTTGTATCGATAACTATAGACACTCTGAGGAAGCACTCAATGTCCAATTCCCCCTGTGATCTCATAACAAGGAAATACAGACACTCTGAGGGAGCACAAAGTCCATCCCCCCTATGGTATCACAACGTAAAAGTAAACAAACACTCTAGAGAAGACCTCAACATCCATTCTCGCTATGGTCTACTACACCAGGTTCCCACAGCCCTGTGTAAGTCAATCGTGAACAACGATATACGGCAGCCAAAGTAAACCTCAAGAACTATGTGGCTAAATAGTCTACAGTATATCACAACACATTCGATAAAATCACTCCATCCTAATAACACTAGGCATGGAAAACAAATAGCCTAACAGGCAAGGCTAGACCAAAAGTTCAATATCAAAACAAAAATGGGAAACACATCCATAGTATTGAAAATAACCCTATTCATAATCAAAAAACCTCTACTTAGGCACACAAGGCATAACAAAAATCAATGGGGCTAAAATCCCTAAACACACAATACCCCGAACAAGGTTATAGTCACTTTTCCACATATAACTCAAAGACCAACTACAAAAATGCACAAACCACCTACCTCGATGTTATAAGATCGATATACTCCAGCATTGGCCCTTGAATCTCCCTATAATGTTGTAAATCTACAAAAACATCTGAAAATTTCAACCAAATATATCTCACACAAGAAGAGGAATCAGGAAACGAGGCTCTAGAAGAAGTAAGATCTTACCGTGGTGATTCCAAAGCAATTGATGGCAGTTGAATCGAAGAACGGATTCTCTATTGGGGGCTCCAGAAAGATTCAGAGATCTTCGGTCACTCCTGGACGAGATGGATCCAAAAGAAGGTATTTTTTTCCAATTAGACGTGACCCCGGTCCGATATAACATTTAAAAATAAAATTGCATGGTGTTTCTTTTAAAAGTACATGGCGTGTGATTGCCTTTATCGGGCCCCACTTTAGGCAGCCTCTAGGTCACCCCACACGGCCATGTACTCAACCATTACATGACCAGTACATGGTCACTCGTGGCAACCAGGTACATAGCGTGTACTCCTGAAATTTCCAGAAACTCCTCTATTTCTCAAAAACAACCAAAAATGAAAGACATACCTGAAAAAAAGATCCAGGTTCTTACAAACTTCCCCCCTTAAAAAAATTCATCCCCAAATTTCCCTAGCAAGGAGGCGTAAAAGAAGAAACCTCAAACAACTTCGTCCACTGTGATCATACATCGGTCTCCCTCTCCCAAGTCTCATCCTGTACATGCTCGTATTGTCATAGCACCCATACTAGAGGAACAGAATGGCCATGGAGAACCCTTTCATTGTGATCAACAATCCGGATAAGATGCTCCTCGAACGACACATCCACCTCCAGCTCAACCTCCTTGGGTTGAAAAATATGAGATGGGTTTGAGAAGTAATGTCGTAGCTGAGAAACGTGGAAGATGTCATGCATAACACAGTAACTCTGAGGTAACTACAACCAATAGGAAATCGGCCCGACCCTCTCCCAAACCTAAAATGGTCCAACATATCTCGGTGAAATCTTTCCCTATCTCCTAATCCTCCTGTGTCCCAACCTCGGTGTGACACGCAGAAAAACCTGATCTCCAACCTCAAACTTCAGAGGTCGTCTCCGTCGATCAACATAATACTTCTGTCATGATTGTGTAGTAGCCATCCTCTTCTGAATCAACTCCACCAGCTCTGTAGTCTCCTGAACAAGATGAGGTCCCAGTATAGCTACCTCTCCTACCTCCAACCAATATAGGGGTGATCGGCATGGCCTACCATACAAATCCTCAAAAGGTGTCATTTGAATAGTTGCTTGAAAACTACTATTGTAGTAAAACTCCACCAGAGGCATTTGTTTCTCCCAAGAACTTCCAAAATTGAGGACTCATGCTCTCAAAATGTCCTCCAGCACCTGAATCGTATGCTCGGACTGGCCATCTGTATGGGGATGGTAAGATATACTCAGAAGTACCTGTGTACCCAAAGTTCTTTGTAGTCCCTACCAGACCAGAGAAGTAAAATGAGCATCCCTGTCTGAAAAGATGGAGTGAGGAACCCCATGAAAACGTACAATATCTCAGATGTTCAACCTTCCTATCTTGTCAACACTGAAGGTCTCCTTGATCAGCAAGAAGTGAGAAACCTACGCGATTCTGTCAATGACAACCCAAACTGCATCATTCCTTCAAGGTGACCATGGTAAACCTATCATGAAGTCCATCGCGATATCATTCCACTTCCACTTAGAAATGGATAACTACTGCAAAATCCATGTTGGTTACTGATGCTCCACCTTCACCTTCTAATAGGTGGAACACCTCATGAAAAACTCAGAAACATATCTCTCCATACCTAGCCACTGATACTGAAGATGCAGGTCTCGATACATCTTGGTGACACCATGATAAACTACCCAAATTGAGGAATGAAAGTCCCACATCATCTCCTCACGTATGTCTGCTGACACCCATACGCACCCATGAAAATGCAAGATCTCATCCCCGCCTATGGTCCATCCAGGAATAGGGTCCTCTCCTAACACCCTCTCCCATAGGACTAGGCCTTCAGAATCTGATAGCCGCCTCATTCGCACTCGATCAAGTAGAGTAGAGGTAATAGCTATAGAAGAAAGAAATGTCTGCCCCTTCCTTTCGTGCACCTCAAAATGCATCTCAGAGAACAGATCCATAAGCTTCCACTCACTATTGGCCTCTTGAACTGCTTGTATGTGAGTCCTCCATCTCAAAACATCAACTACTGTGTTTCCTTTCCTAGGAATATAGGCAAGCTCGAAATAAATGGACTGAAGGTACTCAACCCACCTTCGTTGTATCAAATTCAGATCACACTGAGTGAAGATATACTTGAGACTTTTTTGATTGGTAAAAACCACAAAATGCTCTCCCAAAAGATAATGTCTCCAACAGCGTAAGGCATGAACAACTGCATCCAACTCACAATCATGTGTCGAGTAATTCCTTTCATGTGGACTTAACTGCCGGGACCCATATGCAACGACTCCTTCTCCCTACATAAGCACAGCTCCTAGATTGATACCTAATGCATCATAGTAAATAGTATATCTTTTTTCCAGCTCTGGAAAAACTAGTATCGGTGCTGATGTCAACCTCCCTTTCAGCTTCTGAAAGGTTGAATCACAAGAATCTAACCATAAGTACTTCATACCTTTCTTAGTCAGGACCTTCAGGGGCGCTTCTAAGCATAAAAAGTACTGTATAAAATGTCTGTAGTAATCAGACATCCCTAGAAAACTTCATACTTCAAAGATGTTCTTCGAATACTCCTAGGAAACTACTACTCTCACTTTCTCTAGGTCTACTGATACTTCTATCTTTGAGATAACATGACCTAATAAGTGAATCTAGTCCATCCAAAAGTGGCATTTTGAGAGCTTATCATATATTTGATTCTCTCTCAATGTACTCAAAATGATCTCAAGATGGGTAGCATGGTTTTATTGAGTGTTAAAGTACAACAAGATATCATCCATGAAGACTACCACAAAAGAATCCAAGTATGGATGGAACACTTGGTTCATTAGTTCCATGAAAACAACAGGTGCATTCATGAAACTGAATGGCATAACAACATACTTGTATAGACTATACCCTCTCTGAAAGGCTATAAGAGGTATATCAGATGGTCTAACACACAATTGATGGTAACCAGATCTCAAGTCGATCTTCGAGAACACCCAGGATCCTTAAAGATGATCAAAAAGATCATCAATCCTTGGCAAGGGATATCTATTCTTAACCTTCAAATGGTTCAAATTTCGATAATCCACACAAAGTATGAGGGTACCGTCTACCTTATTTGCAAACAGGATAGGCAAAACCTAAGGAGAAGTACTGGGTCGGATAAAACCCTTTTCCTGCAACTCCTCCAACTGCTTCTTGATCTCATGTAACCCTAGTGTAGACATCCTATAATGAGGAATGGACACTAATGCCACTCCCATCATTAGCTCAATAGAAAATCCCACCTCTCGCTCTGGAAGAAAACCTGAAAAGTCCTTTGAAAATATATCTCTAAAACGCTCCACCAATAGAGGAAAGTCCATATGTGAAGTCCCATGGTCATCCAGATAAAGGCTATCAATATGGGTTATAACTCCTCTCAACTCATGATGCTCGGGTCCCACTCTGCTTTCCTGGACATCCCATTCACCCTTATGAAGAAACTATCCACCCTCTGGTGATGTGAAACTCACCCTACGACGATAGTAGTCAACAACTTCCTAGAATGAAACTAACTAGTACATTCAGAGAATGATGTCATAGCCTGTCATTTCTAAGACATAATGGTTCCATGAGAAGTGACACCCACCAACATCAAGAGGGAACTCCTTGCACTGACATACACTAGTTATTCTTGTCCCCAATGGAGTTTCTAGAGTCAAGACATCAGCAGAATAAAAGATACAGAGCCCAAGGATCTCCATAATAGAAATATATATGAAACTATGGGAAGCCCCTATATCAAAAAAGTGAAGAAGATGAAACTGAGGCTACTAGGATCGTACCTTGAACTGTATAGGGTCTGGGATCCTGCTCCTGCTGGGTCTGCTCCACTGCAAAGGTCTGGACTATACCGCGGCCCTGTGATCCCTGAACTAATCCACCCTATGGATACCGAAAACCCTATATCGGACCACTATGGCCAAGACCTCTACCTTGGCCTAAACGTCCTGAAGAACTCCAGTTCCCAGACTGATGAGAAAATGGTGGTCCTGCTCCGGTGTGAGGAGTCAAAATATAACCCCTATCACCAGCTACTGGTGAGAAGATATGACAAAAGCACTGAATATGTCCCATCTTACTACATGATCAGAACTCCACTGGGTCTCTCGAGAAATGTTGCCGCGTATGCCTGCTCTTTCCGCACTTGTATAACACCACCTGGATACCAAAATAAGTATCCTGCCGACTACGATATCTATGTGTAGACTCCCTGCGTGCTTCCTGCTTTCAATCTGAGGGGTACTGACTCCAGATGCCAAACTGCCCTGGTTCACAGCTCCAGAATCCCTCATATTGCACTCTGTGATCAGTTCCTGGTTGACTATAAAGGTGATGGAAGTCAACCTAAATATGTTCACCTAAGATCAGATGTCGTGCTTGAGACCATCCTCAAACTTCCTCACCAGAAATAACTCATAACCTCCTGGGATGGGTGTAAATCATTATAGCTCTGTGAAGCGAGAAGAATACTCCATAACTGAAAGAGTACCCTGCTCCATAATCATAAACTCTCATGTTTGATCGGCCCTCAAAGTCTTCAGGTAGAAGTAATCATAGAATTCACATTGAAACTCATACCAAGCCATAACTTGTCAGCATCTCACCTATGAGATCACATCCCACCATCTCTTAGTAGAATTCTAAAGCATATATGTAGCAAGATTCACCCCCTCTGGAGGCATCTATAGATGCTCAAAGATAGATAGCATGGCTTCTAACCATGA
Source organism: Viscum album (assembly GCA_963277665.1). Classification (NCBI taxonomy): domain Eukaryota; kingdom Viridiplantae; phylum Streptophyta; class Magnoliopsida; order Santalales; family Viscaceae; genus Viscum; species Viscum album. The sequence goes on from OY728139.1 coordinate 494,059,216, forward strand.
CTCTATAGCCTAAGGTCCTCCATCCCTTATGAAGGTGGGAGGATGCTACTATTAGAAAACCTGTGTCAGCTCTTCTATAGAAGGGGAAGGATGCAGTACTCCTTGGAAGGTATGCATGAAACTCATGAAGCCATCTCGGAACTATGCATCATCACCTGTATCTAGAATAACAGCTGGTTCCAAGACTGGAAATATAGGAGGATCTGCTGGTAGTCCCTGATCATCCATGTCTGGGGTCTGATCACTTCCCTGTAACTAGCATACAACCGGAGGACGACTTAGTGGCATTACTCTGTAAGGTAAAACACACACCTTAGCTCAAGATTATCAAGGATTGAAACTTAGAAGTGAAATTAGGTAATAGGAGAAAGAAAACATTCAAGTTTTCTAAAAATGGATACACAGCATGTATAATCCCTACACGGCGTGTTCCCTTAAGCCTTAACATGGGAATGTACTCCTTCCAACCCTGGTCGTGTAACACCCTACACACAATGTGTTGTCCTAACACACGGCGTGTACTTGAATAGTTTTCCCCTGCCTGAGTTCTTCTACATGACTAACCCAAATGATTCTCCTATGACAATACTACATAGCATGTTTTTTCTTAACACAGCATGTACTAGAAGAACTTCATCGACCCGTGTTGTTATTCACACGGCCGGTTTCACGGCTGACTCTATATGACGTGTTTACTCCAAACACGACGTGTATTAACTACCCAAAATCCACCCATTTCATTGGTCACACAGCTAAACACATGGTCTATACACAAAGCGTATTCCACCAAAGATTTTCCCAACCCTGTGTCTTTTCCCACACAGCCAGTGACACAGTTAGAGACTACACGGCGTGTACATGAATTACACTGTGTGTACTTAAGAAAAATAGTTCCTTCCTGAACAGAAGGATACATGGAATATATTCAGAAATACACACCGTGTATTCTGGGATTTTCCAGACAATAAGCCTCAGAAACTACTCTGGAACCTAGGAAAACACTGAAAAGAACATTAAAGTTCCAAATTCCGATCTTTGAGGGCCTATACTTCCCACAAATCAAATCTTGGCATCTTATGCATGTCATATACAATCATATCAGTGCAATGATCCACCAAATTCCGATCCATGGGGGACCATAACACCTCAGGTACCAAAGTTTGTCATTCATTAAAATGAACTTTAAACATTAGCAATACCCTATCAAATAGCAGGTCTTCTATCAAGGCATCTATCACAATAGCATGCATATCTAGCACAAAATATATCACAACAACATGCAATCAGTAATGCACCTTAAATGGAATGGAAAAAATGCATGACATGTGATCTCTAGAAAGTTTCTATATGATGCATGATATGGAATACCCTCATATCATCTGGTTTCAATAGAAATAGAACCTCAATAATATCAACAATAACAGCACAAAACATGTGAATCACCCAATGGTGAAATCAAATCAACTGTAATAATTGAAAAACCAGAAAAAAAAATGCAATAAATGAGGTAAATTGGATTTTCTCTATACATGGGTTAGCTAATCTAGGGTACAACTTATTACCAAGTATCTATTCCATCCTATACCTGACTATAGGCTCCAAACATTATGTCAAGAATAAAATAATTCCTTTTATACCACTTTGTAATGTCTCAGTTCCGAGTGCCACCAAGAGGTGCCCCATACCTGGTTGGTCACATGGCCTCAAGCACATTTCCCCAAACTCCATAGGCTTCTGGCTAGTAGTGAGGGCCTTGGGTGTGATAGTAGGGAAACTATGCCCTCATTGTCAAAGTAATGCAGTGAAAAGAAATAGATAATAATAGTGGAATCAGTAATAACATGAAATAAGTAAATAGCGGAAGACTAGAAGTAATAACCAACTGAAGCACATATATATAAATGATGCATGATACATATTTCTAAAAAAGCATCCAAACAATTCACAATGCTAGAATACAGTACTAAACCAAATTTCAAGGAAAACAAGTAAACAACTCCTCAGCATCGCAAGCCTCAACTTAGTCTCATGCTCTCTAATTCCACCGCAGTCAAGCACCTGAAGTAGAAGGGTGCTTGCCCTTATCTAGACCTGCAGCAATATAATTTGTTTGGGCCCAAAAGCATGATCCAAACAGGGTGTGATATGAATCCCAGTATGCAACCACCCAAAGATTTGTGCCTAACAGTCAGTGAATATATATGTCAGGAAATATGCAATTTGATGAAATAAAAAAGGAATTACTCAAAAGTAAATAATCCTACAATTTCAATTACATTAATTTTCATTATCAAAGTAAGTAGCTAATCAAACACAAGTAACCCTCTAGGAAGTACTCATAGCCTTACCCCTCTGGTTCAACTTTAAAACAGACTCTCTAAGGAAGCACTCATCGTCAATTCCCCATGTGGTCTCGTATTAGTAACTATAGACACTCTAAGGAAGCACTCAACGTTCAATTCCACTTGTGGTCTCATAATGAGGAACTATAGACACTCTCAAGGAGTACAAAGTCCATCCCCTATATGGTCTCGCAATGTAAAAGTAAACAGACACTCTAGAGAATCCCTCAGTGTCCATTCACCATATGATCTACTACACTAGATTCCCACAGCCCTGTGTAAGTCAATCGTTCACAATGATATACGGTGGCCAAAGTAAACCTCAAGAACTACTTGGCTAAACAGTCTATAGTATATCACATCACGTCAGATAAAATCACTCCATCCTAACAACACTAGGCATAGAAAACAAACAACCTAACAGGAAAGGCTAGACCAAATGGTCAATATCAAAATAAACATGGGAAACACATCCATAGCATGGAAAATAACCCTATTCACAATCAAACAACCTTTATTCAGGAACACAAGGCATAGCAGGAATTAACAGGGCTAAAATCCCTAAACACGCAATACCCCGAATAAGGGTATTGGCACTTTTGCACATATAACTCAAAGACCAACTATGGAAAGGCACAAACCACCTACCATGACGTTGTAAGGTTGATATAATCTGGTTTTGGCCCTTGAATCACCCTAGAATTCTGTAGATCTACAAAAACATCTAAAATGTTCAATCAAGGATATATCATGCAAGAAGAGGAATCAGGAAACGAGGATCTAGAATAAGGAAGATATTATCGTGGAGATTCCAACGCAATCAACAGTGTTCAAATTGGAGAACAGATGCTCGATCAGGGGCTCCGGGAAGAATCGATGATCTTTGGTCGCTCTTGGATGATACAGAGCCAAAATAAGGCATTTCTGCCAATTAGACGTGACCTCAGTCCGATATAACAATTAAAAAGAAAAGTACACAACGTGCCTTTTAAAATTAAACGGTGTGTACTTGCCTTTATTGGGCCCCGCTTTAGGCGGCCTCCAGGTCACCCCACACGGCCATGTACTCAACCGTTACATGGACAGTACATGGTCACCCACAGAAACCGGGTACACGGCGTGTACTTATAAGTACATGGCGTGTAATCCTGAAATTTCCAGAAACTCCTCTTTTTCTCAAAAACAACCAGAAATGAAAGACATACCTAAAAGAAGATATGAGTTCTTACACTTATGTATCCTCGAGGGAGATATCATAACCCACATATTTTAGATTTATTGGGGCTTATGCATTGAAGTTGCCCATTTAAAGAAACATGATTGGGTGGACCCTTTATAGGAGGGACCCCTTTTGAGCTTGGTCCTTTGAGTAGGCATCCTATGTATCCTAGTTTTATTAGGAATCAAAGTTCTCGTAGTTAAAATGTGTTGGGTCTTATGCATAGAAGATGCCCATTTAAGGGGAAATGATTGGGTGGAACCTTTATGGGAGGGAACCCTTTTCATATTGATCCTTCAAGCATGCTTCATATGTATCCTGGTTTGATCAGGAATCATAGTTCTTATAGTTCAAATGTTGGGTCTTATGCATGGGATCTACCCATTTAGGGGATCATTATTTGGTGGACCCAATTGGATGGGCACCCTTTTGAGATCAAGACTTTATGAAGGCTTCATACGTATCCTGGTTTGATCAGGAATCAGAGTTATCATAGTTCAAAACGTGTGGATTTTGTGATCATCACAAACCTCTAAGCCCATGTGATCCATGCTCGGTGTGAGAAACAAGAATATTTGAGATATCCAACCAACCACATGTTTTTTCTTCTACTGGTGTAAGAGGGAGAGCCTACGGTGGACGAGGCTGGGGTGACCTTGGGTGAAGGTGCAGAGCAATAAACCTTTCAATGTGAAATGACATTAAAGGTCATTCAGCTTAGCCTCGAAAGATTGGGGACTTATCTAAGTAGGAGGGTCCTAGAATATGTTCTGGGAAAGGGGAGTAGTTTCTTCCTCGTCAAAGCATAAGTGAACATAAATCCTTCAACTAATCACTATTACTCATTGAATGGAAAAGAAAGTGATCACTATTAATCCCTATAATGGGGAGGTTCATGTCGGCATCCTAAGGTTGTACTATGGGTTAACATGGGAATATATAACCACATGCATTCTCGAATCCCAAACCATGTGACTCTGCTTACCATGGGTATGTAGACTCAAAGGGGTGCGTTGATGCACCTGATGGTCTGATCATATGGGTCTGGTGGATTTGGAGGAGGCTTTGGCCTGATTTTGGAGGACTGGTTCATAGAGGTATCATGGAGGACTAGACGGTAATAGAGAGTTGAGGTTGGAACTAAGAGGAAATAATACCTAAAAATACCCTATTCCATGTATTGGTTTCTTGTACAGGATTAGGGAGGCTCCGCATACTGTAGTGGTATACAGGCAGAGAGGTTATCCTCATACTGATGCAGTATGCGGGCATGGGTATAGAAGATCATGTACTATAGTGGTATGTGGTCTATCACGTTGCTTTGGGTTCCATCCGTGTACTGATGCAGTATGCGGTGTCGGGTTCAGTCGGTGTAGCGGTACACTACGCGGAGAACCATATTGAAGGAGGGTCCGGGGGATTATCATTCATGGGAAGTTCATCCATAAGAACTGTATGGTTTGCAGTTCCATCATTTAGGTTCATGGTTCCCTTTTTATTATTAAGTTCCCCCATTAATAGATTGCGGCCAGCTATACCTTCAGAGAGTGTGGTTCACATTTCGAGCTTCCCCGATGCATCAAGACTAAAGTTGGAATCTTCTCTAAGTTCTTTCTCCCAACCTCTAAGTCCCCTTAAATCTTTCATCGTTCATCCCATCATCACCAACCTATTCTCATTTTATGAGCATCGGGGCAATCATATTTATTGGGAATGCACCACCATTTTCAGAGGCCCATGTAGAGATATTCTGACCCGCATAAGACTCAGTCAATCTGGGGTTTGCAGAGGCTACGGTTCGCGATAATGGTTTGCGGAATCCTTCCTGTTTGCTTCATCTATGAATTGATGAGTTTGAGGGATGGTACATTGTAACGCCCTGACCCCAGTTACCTAGAGTCGGTGCATTATTTTAATACATTGGCATGATTACAAGGAATCAAGTCCCGAAGGACCAATCGATTTAGCAGTCTTGGAAAATAGATTACATACATGAATGTTTCATTACACTTTATAACATACAAAACAACATAAATAATCCTTTATGAATGCCATTATTCTCTTGGCTTAACCTTGCATATCAATCACAATACACTTCTTAGAATCCTGGTAAAAATAAAACATAGAAAGGGGTGAGCTCAGATGCTCAGTAAGGATAACAATATAGCAAAAACTTTCATAAATAATCATAAACATTTAAGGAAATATATAACTAAAACAAAAGCCATTTAAACTTGAACTTCAGCATAATATGGAAAAAATAAAATGAATCAATTCCATTTACTTATTCACATGGATATTCTACTAGTCGAATAATCACATGCAATATCACTAACCACTTTCATAATGATGGAATGCATAATGCTAGACTATCATAACCACATAGTCAAGGCCTTGTCCCAAGACTACAAATAATATTTTTTCAAGTCCTTGTGCCAAGACACTAGTTTGTCTCATGAGACCTACCGATGCATTGAGGAGCTATAGCGGGCTCCACCCGTCACTTACTAAGTCCAATGCATTCCTCATATGAACAGGTTTAAACATAACATAAACATTCGTATTAAAACTAGCATAATAAATGTCAACACTTTATCCATAAACCATGAATGGTATAGAAATAACACATCCACAGTCAAACATATCAAAAAACCTTCAATAGAATATGGAAGTTTTGTATCATAATAAATCAACTTCAAATAAGCTTAAAATCCATCAAAGGATGTTGACATAAATGAAATCAAAACTATTTAAGAGAAATATCTCTTTTTTTGAAATCATTTAAAAGTCACATAATTATAAAATAAAATATTTACTTTGAAAATATTCTTATTAGATTTTAAGGGAAGCTTCAACAATTTTATAATGGCAGAAAATAGCCGCACCCTCTGTATAAGTTAAAAAAGACATTCTTACCTTAATTTTGTCAAAAAGGTTAAAAAAGACCTTGTTTGGAAAACAACGGAAAGATTCATTTATAAACATCTTATAAAAAGTCAAACAAGGGTATAAATGACTTTAACCCATAGTCTATAAAATATTAATAATTTTTTGAAATACATTTTTAAGAAACATGGTTGTGGATGATAAAGAGGTACCAGTAGATACCTACGTAAAAACAACCTCAGATAATAAAGAGATTATGAAATTGACCCTTACCAATTTGGTAACTTACGACACATACACCCCGTGAAAGAGGTATCATACAATGAATATGTAAATACACATAAATTAAAGTTTATTACACAAAGAATACAATTATGGGTAGTACATACACCACACAAAAGGTAATAGGGGCAATATGGCACGAATCTCACGGGAATAAGAAGTGAGATGAAAACCCCTTACCTTGTACTTTTCCTTGGTCGAGAGTAGGTTAACCTCCTGTATAATAGTGAAATAATTTTTATTAAATTATTCAAGAATCATATACATTAATGTGATATCATATATGATCTTCTAATATTGCCTTTTAGTATTATCGTTGTTTCGATGTTAACTGATTCTTTCTCCTTTATATGCTTGGTTACGTAAGTCACGTTTGTTATGAATAGGATATATTTGATTTATATACAGAGTGATATTATGTCATTAAACATTATTTTTAACCATTAAATTAAAATTAGTCTTGAATGGATGTGATGGGTAAATGAATCTCATCGCATTCGTGGAGACGGTAATCCGTACGTACGCACGAACGCTACTTCCATTTAATTTTTCATTTTAAAAGGAATAAATACCAAATGATACATAGATATATTATTATTACAGTATAATATAATATCTTATATATTTTACTTAAGTTCATTAACACCATCCTTTATACTTTCCATGTATGGTATGAACGAGTCATATCACTTTGAGGGGGCGGTAGTCCGCACTTCCTCAAATGAAATTATCGTATATATATATATATACAACATGAAACGAATAATGGTATGCTATAAAATGGAATTACAGAAGCTTATATATAAACTAAATATCATTAATATCATATTTAATTATAGTTCCATCTTAATGACCACCATGAGAGGTGGTAGGAGATAATTGAACATCATCGTTTCGTGAGGCGTTTGGTTTTCATCCACAGAAACATTATGTTCTTCACCCATTAGATGGAGGTGTGTGTAAGTTTATTTCGAATAATTCTCATAAAAATATCCTAGTATATTGATTATATTGGTTTTGTTACAAAAAAATAATAAGAAGAGTTTAGGGGTTAGAGAAGTAAAATAAAAGAAAAGAAGCTAAGAGAAATTGTTACCTTTAATTTGGGTAACTCCCTTTGGTTTGAACCAAAAAGGACTCTTAAAGTGCCTTATGCCTAAGGTAAGGCTTCTAGGAGGAGGATAGGGATGTAGGGAGATTAATTGGGAAGAGTTTGGATGATCCAAAAGGCTTGAGAGGTGTCAGTAATTGGTTATAAGTGGTATCCTTTTATAAGGGGGAGGAGGGGCTCTTTAGGAATGATTGAAAATATTATTTTATTATATAATGATATTCGGTTTCTAAAGGTCCAAAACTCATTAAAGTTAAAGATAATATGACTCATGGTCTAAATGAAATCATCCAATAATAATTGGACAAGTTTTGGGTAATATTTTAGTCTTTATAATCTTATTTATTTGAATCATTTATTAATGAGGTAAACACTGTATCATTATTGTGTCATGAATAATTTAGTTTATTAGATGTATAAAAATTATAAAAAAAAACCATGTTGTAGGAAATCTTTTTATCTTTCTAATGAATATTTATAGTCGAAAATATAACATATTTAACCATATTTAAAAATTGTTTTTCTAAAAGATATATGCTTATGTCATTTTTGTATTTACTTTAACTTAATTAATATAAAGTGTCATTATCACTTACAAGTGGATCCATGGGATCCCAAAATCGACCCAAATATACCCATGGTTTGAAATGTATCAACCAATAGGGTTAGGACACATTTTAGGGTAATTTGGTATTATTATAATATTATTTTTTTACCCTTATTTACCAGATTTGCCCTTTAACAATGGTAAATAAAATATTTACCGAAGTAATTATTCAAAATGTCTAAAAATAAAAGTCACCTATTTACACAATTTGGACCTCGTGATTATAAATATGGAATCCATTTTTCTAAATTCAAAACACAGAAGTTGCAGAAATTAATTTAAAATTAATTCCCGTTGTCGAAACAAAAAAACGTGTTTTTAACAAATAATAACTATCAAAAGATTGACACTTTCTTATGTCCAATTTAAATATGAAATTATGTACAATGACCAACATTGGATTAAATGGTAAAATTATAATCTAATTATACTTTAAAATCACTCAAATTCATAATTTACCACTATTAATTATTTTGATTAAAAAAGTTGTTTTTAATTAAAATTTAGTAATTTTCACTATTCATCAAAATATGAAAGTTATCAGAAAAGTACCAAAATTTCACCCTAAGATAATTTCAATATTACAAATCCAAAAATGAATTCTATTTTACCAAATTTAAAACTTAAAAGTTTCATTTATTAATTTAAAATTAATTCCCGCTGTCAAAACCAAAAGGCGTATTTTTAAGAAATAATAACTATCAAAAGTTTGACACTTTTTTATGTCCAATTTCAAAGTGAAATTACTTACATTGACCATTATTGGATTAAATGGTAAAAATATAATCTATTTATACTTTCAAACCATTAAAATTTATAATTTAACAATATAAAATATTTTTATTAAAAAAGTTGTTTACAGTTAAAATATATTATTTTTCACTATTCACCCGAATATGAAAGTTATCAAAAAAACAAGAAAACTTTATTGAAACTAAATTCTTATGACCCTATTATAAAGAAGAAGTTTATTTTGTCAAATTGAATATATAAAAGTTTCAAATATTTGGATTTAAAAAGGCTTCGCCATTAAAAGGCGGTAAAATTGCATTTTTTGAAAAATACTTCTTTTATCTGAAAAAATGTATATGTTATTACATTATGTCTAAGAAACTCATAATATGGATTCTAAAATTATAAGAATTATATAAAGTTTAAAATTCAGTTAATACTATTCATAACCGCTTTTGAACGGCTAGTTTGGTAAGTCATGGTGTGCTAGAACTCGGTGTTGCATGTAGTGAAAGTTATTGAATTACTTTGAAGAAATAACGTACTATGAAATCTTGGGGTGTTACATTATTCCCTCCTTCAATAAATTTCATCCTCGCAATTTAAAATTATTTTTCAAAAATAAAAGGTTGAAAATAGAAAATACCTTTGGGAAAACCCACATCGGAAATTAGGTTAATAAAATTTAGTCTTAATAAGAGGAAAAGGGAAATGAAATGGTCACAACCAAATTGTGATCTCTATTAGGAGAACATTGGTGGAAATTAGAGACATATAATTGGCAGAAAAACATAAATATTTATAGGTAGTTATTGAGGTCATCAATAACAAACAACTGTAAAATTGAGGGCCTTAAATTCATCAATCTATTATGATTTAAAATACCATCGGTTCAACAAAAAATATGGTATTAGGATAACACATTTTTGGTTTTAAGATCCCTTCACTAAAGTATAAGAATTAATTTCTTCATAGAATAATAGAAGAATAAAAATATATACTTGACAAGTAGAGTCCCATCCTTGAACTAATTTCTACCACAAACTCATCTTTCACTCTAAAAGATAATAGAACTTAAAAATAATATTATATTTATCCTATTCGTATAGGGTTCAAAAAAATGAATTTATAATTCATCTGCTAGAATTTTTTTTTAAAATACTACATTATTCAATCCAGGACATCATGTGGGCCAGTGGTAGGTGATACACCCTTGTCGCCCTTCGGTTACGGGTTCAAGTCTTGTGGCCTTGCCGGATGCGACGGGTTGCCGCCCGACCTCCGGGTTGTCCTTTTATGGCAATCCAAAAATAATATCAAACTATAATTAATCAAAATACTTCTATCCAAACTCACAGTCCAAAATTTATAAGGAAGGTAAACACAGTGAAGATCCTTTTTGTCGCGTAATAATATGTGACCACCTTCATCATGTATTCTTTTAAAACACTGGAATTACCATAAAACCTTATTGATTACATTCATGATCCCTTATTACTTATAGAATACTAGATATACTCCTTCTATCCAAAAATGTTGTAACCTCAAACAATGATGGAATATACAAATCATTAATCAGTTTCAAGGTAGTCAAGAATATCCAATATAATTTATCCAAATCAATCATGTATTATTCCAAAATCACTACCTCGGTATCAGAACCATATTATGGTTTATCTTTCTCTCAACCATATATTTTCCAAAACTTTAACCTGCTATTGAGTCACTTTTCTTGGTTCCACACAATCTCAAGTCCTTAATGAAATAGTACTGCAGTACAATCCTTATATACTCTATAATTATTATAACCAGTACATTGTTGATACAGCACTCAAATGACATAATTCTATGATAACAACATAAGAACTCTAATCATTCCTCCTTATCTTTGGTAGTATCATAAATTGATTATTATCCAATATCATCATTTGGGACATACTCTGATGATTTGGATATTGGTTCGCGTAGTGTCCCAACTCCTTGCAGATAAAGCATTGTACATTTGAAACCTTTTTCTTACCCTTGTAGTCATGTACATGGTGTCCTTTTTCTCCACACTTATAACAAAATCCCATTCCCTTCAGGCAAGTTCCAAGGTGTTTCTTTCCACAGTTATCACATATGGGAAAATTCTTCTTTTCCCTCTTCCCTTTATCCATCTTTCTCTCTTCCATCCTTTTATTCTCTTTCTTCCCTTCAAAACCATAGGACTCAGAGAATTCTTTACTTATCTTATTAACACATGATATTATTTATTAATATGTTGAGAATACATGAGAGACTATTTCTCTTCTAAATGTTGGCTTAATACCATGAATGATATGATCCTTCTTACTCTTTGGATCATACGTATTGCTGGAGTTCGCATTCCTTCTACTGGGTGTCATTTCTATACAATAGCAAAAACTTGGTCAGTTTATGAATTGCAATGAATAATTCCAAACTTGTAAAATACCTAATGTAAATTGAACGGTTTATGGATATAATCCATAATCATAAATATGTTTTCATTGAGGAAGAATGTACTCATAAACCCTTCATAAAGATTTGTAAAGAAAATGAGAATTATCCTAAGCATATCCCTCAGGAGTGTCGTAACCAAGAGTGCATCAAGGCCCGTTGTCATGAACTAGTTCTCGTTCGAGTCTAACTCAAAGCGGTGTTTTTGGGTTTTACCCCTAGGTACATCTGTGCCAGAGCCACCTCTACCTGCTCATATCTAGATAGGTATGTATTTGTTTGGAAAACTCACAAAATCTCTACATTACCAAAATTCTTGGAATTTCTTCTATACTAATCCTCAAAGTATATCTTAGGTCTATATGCTCTAATCAGAGTTTATCTAAATCTAGCTTCCAAGGTTATTGCTAAACTTCCTATGATACCAACTGTAACGCCCCGACCCCAGTTACCCAGAGTCGGTGCATTATTTTAATACATTGGTATGATTATAAGGAATCAAGTTCCGAAGGACCGATCAGTTTAGCAGTTTTGGAAAATAGATTACATACATGAATGTTACATTACACTTTATAACATACAAAACAACATAAATAATAATTTATGAATGCCATTATTCCCTTGGATTAACCCTACATATCAATCACAATACACTTCTTGGAATCTTGGGAAAAATAAAACATAGAAAGGGGTGAGCTCAGATGCTCAGTAAGGATAACAATATAGCGGAAACTTTCATAAATAAGCATAAACATTTAAGGCAATGTATAACTAAAACAAAATCCTTTTAAGCTTGAACTTCGTAATAATATGGAAAAAATAAAATGAAGTAATTTCATCTACTTATTCACATGGATATTCTACTAGTCTAATAATCACATGTAATATCACTAACCACTTTTATAATGATGGAATGCATAATGCCAGACTATCATAACCACATAGTCAAGGCCTTATGCCAAGACTACAAATAAGATTTTGTCAAGGCCTTTTTCCAAGACACTAGTTTGTCTCATGAGACCTACCGATGCATCGAGGAGCTATAGAGGGTTCCACCTGTCACTTAATAAGTCCAATGCATTCCTCATATGAACAGGTTTAAATATAACATAAACATTCGTATTAAAATTAGCATACGAAATGTCAACACTTTATCCATAAACCATTATTGGTATAGAAATAACACATCCACAGTCAAACATATCACAAAACCTTCAATACAATATGGATGTTTTTTATCATAATAAATCAACTTCAAAAAAGCTTAAAATCCATCAAAGGATGTTGACATAGATGAAATCAAAACTATTTAAGAGAAATATCTCTTTTTTTGAAACCATTTAAAAGTCACATAATTATAAAATAAAACATTTACATTGAAAATATTCTTATAATCTTGTAAGGTAATCTTCGACAATTTTATAATGGCAGAAAATTGTCTCACCCTCTGTATAAGTTAAAAAAGACATTCTTACCTTAATTTTGTCGAAAAGGTTAAAAAGGACCTTGTTTGGAAAACAACGGAAAGATTCATTTATAAACATCATATAAAAATTCAAACAAGGGTATAAATGACTTTAACCCATAGTCTATAAAATAGTAATAATGTTTTGAAATACATTTTTAAGAAACATAGATGTGGATGATAAAGAGGTCACAGTAGATACTTACATAAAAACAACCTCAGATAATAAAGAGATTGTGAAATTAACCCTTACCAATTTGGTAAATTATGAAAAATACACCCCATGAAAGAGGTATCATACAATTAATATTTAAATACACATAAATTAAAGTGTATTACACAAATAATACAATTATGGTCAGTACATACACCACACAAAAGGTAATAGTGGCAATATGGCATGAATCTCATGGGAATAAGGAGTGAGATGAAAACCCCTTACCTTGTACTTTTCCTTGATCGAGAGTAGGATAACCTATTGTATAATGGTGAAATAATTTTTATTAAATTATTCAAGAATTATATACATTAATATGATATCATATATGATCTTCTAATATTTCCTTTTAGTATTATCGTTGTTTCGGTGTTAACTGATTTGTTCTCCTTTATATGCTTGGTTACGTAAGTCGTGTTTGTTATGAATAGGATATATTTGATTTATATAAAGAATTATATTATGTCATTAAACAATATTTTTAACCATAAAATGAAAATTAGTCTTGAATGGATATGATGGGGAAATGAATCTTATCGCGTTCGTGGAGACGGTAATCCTTACGTACGCACGAATGCTACTTCCATTTCATTTTTCATTTTAAAAGGAATCAAAACCAAATGATAAATAGGTATATTATTATTCCAGTATAATATAATATCTTATATGTGTTACTTAAGTTCATTAACATCATCCTTTATACGTTCCATGTATGGTATAAATGATTCATATCACTTTGAGGGGGCAGTAGTCCGCACTTCCTCAAATGAAATTATCGTATATGTATACAACATGAAACGAATAATGGTATGATATAAAATGGAATTACAAAAGCTTATATATAAAATAAATATAATTAATATCATATTTAATTATAGTTCCATCATATTGGCCACCATGAGAGGTGGTAGGAGATAATTGAACAATCATCGTTTATGAGACGTTTGGTTGTCATCCACAGAAACATTATGTTCTTCACCCATTAGATGGAGGTGTGTGTAAGTGTAGTTCAAATAATTCTCATAACAATATCCTATTATATTTAGTATACTGTTGTTGTTACAAAAAAAAAGAATAAGAAGATTTTAGGGGTTGGAGAAGTAAAATAAAATAAAATAAGCTAAGAGAAATCGTTACCTTTAATTTATGTAACTCCCTTTGGTTTGAACCAAAAAGGACTCTTGAAGTGCATTTTGCCTAATATAAGGCTTCTAGGAGGAGGATTGAGATGTAGGGAGCTTAATTGGGTAGAGTTTGGACGATCCGAAAGGCTTGAGAGGTGTAAGGAATTGGTTAAAAGTGGTGTCCTTTTATAAGGGGGAGGAGGGGCTCTTTAGGAAAGATTGAAAATATTATTTTATTATATAATTATATTTAGCTTCTAAAAATCCAAAACTCATTAAAGTTGAAGATAAGATGACTCTTGATATAAATGAAATCATAAAATAAGAATTGGACAGGTTTTGGGTATTATTTTAGTCTTTATAATCTTATTTATTTAAATCATTTATTAATGAGGTAAACACTATATCATTATTGTGTCATAAATAATTTAGTTTATTATATGTCTAAAAATTATAAAAAAAATACCATGATGTAGGAAATATTTTTATATTTCTAATGAATATTTATAGTCTAAAATATAACATATATAACCCTATGTAAAAAATTTTTTGCTAAAAGATATATGCTTATGTCATTTTTGTATTTACTTTAACTTAATTAATATAAAGTGTCATTATCACTTACAAGTGGATCCATGGGGTCCCAAAATCGACCCAAAGATGCTCATGGTCGGAAATGTATCAACCAATAGGTTTAGGACACGTTTTAGGGTAATTTAGTATTATTATAATATTATTTGTTTACCCTTATTTACCGGATTTACCCTTTAACCATGGTAAATAAAATATTTACCGAAATATTATTATTCAAAATGTCTAAAAATAAAAGTTACCTATTTAAAAAATCTGGACCTCCTGATTCTAAATATGGAATCCATTTTTTTAAATTCAATACACAAAAGTGGCAGAAATTAATTTAAAATTAATTCCCGTTGTCGAAACAAAAAGCGTGTTTTTAACAAATAATAACTGTCAAAAGATTGACACTTTCTTATGTCCAGTTTAAATATGAAATTATGTCCAATGACCAAAATTGGATTAAATGGTAAAATTATAATCTAATTATACTTTAAAATCACTCAAATTCATAATTTATCACTATTAATTATTTCAATTAAAAAAGTTATTTTTAATTAAAATTTAGTAATTTTCACTATTCATCAAAATATGAAAGTTATCAGAAAAGTACCAAACTTTCACCCTAAGATAATTTCAATATTAAAAATACAAAAGTTAAGTCTATTTTAACAAATTCAAAACATAAAAGTTTCATTTATTAATTTAAAATTAATTCCCACTGTCAAAACCAAAAGGCATATTTTTAAGAAATAATTACTATCAAAAGTTTGACACTTGTTTATGTCCAATATCAAAATGAAATTACTTAAAATGACCATCATTTGATTAAATGGTAAAAATATAATCTATTTATACTTCAAAACCATTAAAATGTATAATTTAACAATATAAAATATTTTGATTAAAAAAGTTGTTTTCAGTTAAAATATATTATTTTTCACTATTCACCCAAATATGAAAGTTATCAGAAAAACACCGAAACTTTATTTAAACTAAATTATTATGTCTCGGTTCTAAAGAAGAAGTTTATTTTGTCAAATTTAATATATAAAAGTTTCAAATATTTGGATTTAAAAAGGCTTCTCCATTAAAAGGCGGTAAAATTGCATTTTTTGAAAAATACTTCTTTTATCTGAAAAAATGTATCTGTTTACATTATGTCTAAGAAACTCATAATATGGATACTAAAATTATAAGGATTATATAAAGTTCAAAGTTCAGTTAATACTATTCATAACTGCTTTTAAACAGCTAGTTTGGTAAGTCATGGTGCGCTAGAACTCGGTGTGGCGTGTAGTGCAAGTTATTGAATTACTTTGAAGAAATAACGTACTATGAAATCTTGGGGTGTTACATACACTGATGGATTTCACATGCACGATTATTTTGGTGATGTGTTTTGTGGTCCATCGTATTTTCTGGCCATCGCTCTGCGGGCCAGCAGTTCGCAAATCATTCTGCGTACCAGGTGGTTCATGATCCAAGCGGTCCATGAACCTTTCTCAGTGATGGTACATGGGACACCTGAATTTTTTTGAAAAATTTAATTCCTTAAAGTTTCTTCTGAAATTTTTAACTCAATTTGAGTCTATTCACCTTTCGAGACTTGTAGGAGTACTTGCTTCCTTCTGCAAAGTGATTGTAGGGGTATTTTCTACCCTTGGAAGAATTTTTAGGACCCTACAATATTTTGTACTCTCTTAATTTTAGTTGAGTTGATTATTGTTTATCTATTCCTATTGTGTCTCTTTCTAATACCCCTTAAACTTTTGGGGATTCCTACTGGGTATGTATATACTCACCCTTACCTGGGATTTTCCTACACATGTTGTGTCTTATGTGGACAACGGATAGGTCGACGGTGACTACAGAGGATCTTAGGGATACTTGGTGTGTTGGACCGCATATGGTGGTTGGAGCTTTTAGATTTTGATCTAGGCTCTATTATCACTTTTACTTTCTATTTTTATCATGTTGGGTAATTTTCTAGTTGGGTGTGTATTTTTTCCCTTTACTTTTCAGTTTTCACTTTCGTACTCTTGTACACCCTAGAGGTTTTGCATTCTTGGTTTACATTCTATCTATTGAATCTTTTTATTCTTATTAATATTTACTTATATATTGATATGGTTGGTTTTGTGTGTATAGTTAAATTAGGTTAAACCCTCCCCATGTTAGATATGTCTTTCAGCACTTGTCGTCAGCCCATGGCCTATGGAGGTGGCTTGTGGTAGCTGCGACTCGAGTCTTATTGAGTTAGGTCATGACATAGGTACCCTTAGTACATTATCACATAAAATTTCTTATAGAATAAAAATCATGATTTGATAAGAAATTTATTAATATTCAAAACCCATGAATATAAGTAATCGTAAAGTGTATAGAAGTTGGTTCTAGGTCACCAACTCCAACAGACTCCCACTTATATTAGATCCAATTGCTAATAAACTTCAATTTACTTTCTATAAAATGGTATTCGTGATTATTCTAATATAAGTCTTTAGTTATTCAGTCTAACAAGTTCTATACCTTTGAAAATCTACACACAATAACCTCACCCCTTTAAGAAAAATCCCTCAAAAGGTGATAATTATGAAGTATCTTCTTATTTTGTTAATGTGACCTTGGATCCTTTGTGAGAGCTACCTATAAATATTATCACAATACAATGTGATAGTGTATTTACTACTATTCATCACATCAAGCTCTTGGAAAAAGTTTCATATACACACTGCTTCCTTAACCACATCAAAAGCTGTAATATATTTGAATTATGTTGTAGAATTAGAGACAACTGGATGTTTTGAACTCTTCTGTCTCACAGATCCTCTATTGTGACTAAAGACGTATCTTGACTACTATTTCATATCATTATGATCTATTTTTAAATTAGTATCACTTTTTACCCCAATGAATATATCCTCATCCCCTATATATTTCAATAATATATCCTTAGTATGCCTCAGATACTTAAGGATAGGCTTAATAGAAATCCAAATTTTGTTCACCTATATTAGCTTGATATCTTTCTACTATTCTCAAGGTGTAGGAAACATTAATAATGGTACATAACATGACATACATGATTGATCATATCATATATTCATATGGGATCCCACTTATCCTCTCTTTGTCTCTCTCCTATTGTGCATGGGGAAACATTTTCTTGAAGATATGTATTTCATGTGACATTGGTACCAATCCCCTCTTAGATTGTTCCATACTTAATCTATTCAGTATCTAGTCAATTTTTATACCTTGACTTGGTCTAAGAATCCTCTTGGATCTATCATGGATGATTTTGATCCATAGATTATAGGATGCTTCACTTCATGGAAAAGCACTTATTTAACATATCCTTAACTGAATATAATACTGGTATTCCATTTACAATAATTGATATGACATCAGAATATATTACTAGTAATAAGATCTCACTACCACTAATTCACTTGTAAACATATAACTAACATTAATTATTTATTAAACCAAATTATTTTATGGATATATCGAAATTGAATTTTCCATGACCTGGATGATTATTTCAATCCAGAAATGGGTCTCCACAACTTCTATACCTTATTAAAATTACCTGGAGTCATAAAACCTTCTATTTATTTCATATATACATCTTACTAAAGGTTCTCATTAAGGAAATATATTTTTAAATCCATCTAATATATCTAATAGTCATGGAAGGATGTTATAGAAATTAAAATTATAATTGATTTTAATATGGAAACTAGAGAAATGGTTTTTTCATAGTGCATACCTTGATATTTTTTAAACCCATTATCCACTGGTTATGATTTTTAGGTACTCACTTTACCCCACATGTTCAATTTTCTCTTGAATACCCATTTTTACACGATGATATTTACATCAACTTCTAGGTCAACTAGAATTCATACTTGGTTCTAATACATGGAATCCATTATAGAATTCATGGATTATTTCTAAATTGTAGATTCTAAGATCTCTACTACCTACTTGTATAAAATAGGGTCATTGTTTTCAACCAGAAATGAGTTATTATCCTCGGATACTATAAAACCATATCTCTCTAGTTCTCTAACCTCTCTGGTATTCCTACGCAATACTTGTGTTTCTAGAATAACCTCTTACATGGTAACCTATGTAATCTATTCTTGTACCAAATATTGTGTATCTTGAGCATCAATTTCATCATAGTCAATATTTTTTCCACTGTATATTTTATATATGTCCTCCCTCTCAAGAAATGTATCTTTTATTTCCATAATAACTTTATTTCATGAGGGTTCATATAGGTAATATCCCCTTGTTTCTTTGGGATGTCCTATAAAGATACACTTTGTGCCCTTGGTGTTAGTTTTTTTCTATATTTGGACTTAATAAATGATTCATATCCCCATACACGAGTATGTGATAGCATGAATTTCTATACATACATTAATTCATAAGGTATTATGTATTTTTTCTTTGTTTTAACTTGGTTTAGAATGTGTCATGCAATCTTTAATGCATGTCCTCAAAAGGATAATTGAATATCTACATGAATCGGTATCAATGTCACTATATCAAGAAAGGTATATTTTCTCCTTCCACTAACATTGTTCCACTATGGTGTATAAATATGAGTGGGTTTAAATTGAATCCAAAACTCTCATAAATGATTAATGAAATCTTAGATAAGATACTCACCACTCTGATCAGATTGAAGCTCTTTGACTTTTTAAAAATTTAATTATCTACTTCATTATTAAATCTTTAAATTTCAAAAATTATTGTACTTGTACCATATTAAGTATACGCTTCAATGTATACTCAATTAATTATTAAAATTAATGAATTAAGAATACTTACCTTTCACTTATACTAAAAAAGGTCCGCACACATTACTGTGCATCAATTATAGAATTTTTTTGGGCCTTTAACTCTTTCCACCAAAAGGTAGTTTAGTCATATTTACTTATAGAAAAGAAATACATCCATCAAGTTGTTTTAGTTCAAAATAATTTAAATATCTATATTGATAGAGCTTCTTTAACCACTTCTCATTTACATGACCAAGTCATTGATGACATAGTTGGGTGTGTAATGAGTCATGTGGACCTGATTCAATATTACTTTTCAATACTTTTTTTTCATAAAATAATACCCAAATATCATTATTTAAATGAATCATACCATAACATATGATGTATTTATAATATAAGCATATTTTATTCCAAAATTTTAAAATAAACCCATTTTCATCTAAGAAGGATATAGAAATTAGTTTTTTAGTAATAGAGGGTATGTAATAACAATCTTTCAAAACCAAGATCATACCTATTTACAAAAGAAGGTGGTAATGTCTTATATCCAAGGAAGCATGTTGTGCTTTTTTGGCTACTCGAAGACCCACCTATCCTATAAAAATCTTCCAAAATCTACTTATCTCATTCATTTAAATACATATGTGAGTACCAAAAGTTGAATCTAATACCCAATTAGAATATATAAATATTAAAATTGATAATTATTTCACTTAAAGATTCCCCTTTATTCTTCAATCAGGTTTAGTTCTTATTTCATTGGTCCATATTTCCACATGAAAAATATAT
The DNA here is from genome assembly GCA_963277665.1 of Viscum album. Taxonomy (NCBI): domain Eukaryota; kingdom Viridiplantae; phylum Streptophyta; class Magnoliopsida; order Santalales; family Viscaceae; genus Viscum; species Viscum album. Next base: position 494,079,828 of record OY728139.1, read on the forward strand.
TACATCTTTTTCCTTTGCATATCTTTTTATTTCCCTTTTATTAGATGGATGGTGCCCAGGAGACTTGTACTTTGAGTGAGTCTTGGGTCCCTTTTCCTTGTTATTACTTTTATTCACCATAAGGACCATAGGTTTGTCATGTCTCATATCCTTATCAACATTGCAAATAAATGTGAGGAGTTTTGAGAGATACTTCTCACAATTTATCATATTATAATTAACAATGAAACTAAATAAGCTCTTAGGTAGTAAGGATAAAAATAGATATGTGTGAAACTCGTCAATGATATTAATTACCAAGATGTCCAAGTGATTTATGTATCTAGTCAACTTGATTACATGAGGCCCAGTCGGAACTGAATATCTAATCTTGCACATGAATAGTGTATTAGAGATCTCATTTCTTTGTTATCTCTCTTTCTCTTGATAAAGATCATGAATTTGAGACATGGTTATAAATGCATCTATATCCTAATATTGCTAAATAATCTCACTATACTTGGATGATAATATAAACATTATACATCTATGATACTATCTAAATGTTTCATGTAGAGATCCAGTTTTTCCTCACCGGCCTCTTTACAAGGCACTTTAGGAATAGGGGTTTCCAGTATATATAATTTCTACTCCTGATATAGTATAACATGTAAGTGCTTATACCATTCTTGAAAATTTAAGCTGGTTAGAAGGTTATACTTCTCTAATATAGATCATAGTGATATATTCAAAGTCATGTGTATTTTAATTTATATAATAAATAAGAGAATATTTTTAGTACTTTATATGGATTACAAAATTTGACAATAAATTTAGTTTATTAATCCTCCACTATTTTAGCGAAACCCAATATCCCTCTGAAGGTTCAAGATGCAGTGGAAGAACCTTTTAGGTGCATAGACATTGAGGTTTTTTTAGATTTAATGGATAATTTTCCAATTGTGTAAGATGTGAACATCATGAACAATTAAATTTTTCTATCAAATATTCACATATAAAGCCCAAAACCTAGAGAGGATTTTTCATGTTAAATTTATAATCAATTTAAATAAATTATAATAAATAATACCTCACCTTAGAATCTTTATTCAATGATGATGTTGATCATCCAAAACCCTTTTCAGATTCTTTATGTTTCATAGGTAGGACCCAAAGTAGATCTCCTATAGCGATGATCCATGTGTAGTCTTTTAATCTCCAAACAACACTGATAGAATGTCGGGTTCTAGCACGGTGGATCGATCGTCTTGTGTTTTCCATCTTGATTACTTCAAGTTCTATCAAACTTGAAGGATTCTCTCTTATTCTTATCATTCTTGAAAGGATGATAGGAGGAGGAATTGAGATAGAAATTCATTTTTCACAGTGATTCTCAATTCTCGATTAACCCTATTAAATAGACATAGCCATCTATTTATAGAGTTAAGGTTTAAATTAAAATATTATTTAATCACACAATGGCCCTTAAATAATATAATAAACCTTATCTAACCTCATTCCATATAATAATATTATTATTATTACGATTATGGAATGCACTAATTGGCGCAACAATAACTATTATTTTATCAACTTGTAAATTAATATTTATCACTAAACACAATCTTGGTCCGCTCATCCTCCTTGACATTTATCGAATACCCAAATAAATATTTAATCAAATATTTACTCATAAATAAATATTCTATTCATAGTCTAGTGAATAAATATTAATTAAATAATCAATAAATAAAATAAATGTTCTATTCACAGTCTGAAAAATAAATATTTATTAAATATTCACATAATTAAATAAATTATTTATTAATGAATAAATAATTATTTATTACCTTGAGAATATTTTTGATCAATGAATCCTGAATAAAATTATTCCTTGGTCTTAAGAATAATAATTATTCTAATAATTAAATTCAAATAGAATTTTATTCAGATCAACAAAAACACATAGTGTGTGACCCTCTGGGATTATTTCTCATTGGCATTAGGTGGGATTCCCTAAAGTCTAAGATTACTATCTAGAAATAGGTCAAGATATCCAAGAGAAATAAGTTTTGTCACAACATCAAAAACCACACATGAACACTTACTGTGTAATGTAATCTCTTTGTCACAATATCTTATCAAGAAGGTCTTACACATGTGTCATCAACCTATATGCTCGATATGTCTTTCTTTGAATATCTAAAATAAAATCTTCATTACACCATGTCCATAGAATTTAATGCAACAGAACCATTTCAATCAAATGTCCAAGATATAAAATTCCATTAATATGGAAAGGACATATCCTTCCTCAGATTATTAATTAGTAACATGAAATTCTCAATGCACCCAATATACCATAATTCTCGTGAACATATGGCATCATGATTTTGGTATATACATAAAAGTACACAATTCATGAAAAGAATTAATAATAATATTGAAGTATAAGGACCATTACACATGCTCATAAATAGGAATATTTGATGACACATAAACATGTATAATTCCTACGGGCATGTTTGTTTTTATAATCTCTTATCTTGTATATTAAGAAGTATGAACTTCATGAAAAGAAGTTTCTTTGATCTCTTTCGACTAATAGAACCTATATTGAGAGTGAAGATGTATCCCATCTGCGATTTCAGATTGTCTTGACCTGTTTGGAAACTAGAATCTGCATATCCTCTGATGACTAGTTTCTCATCTTCTCCATAAACTAAGAACATATCCTTAGTACACCTAATATACTTAAATATGGTCTTTACTGCCATCCAATGGTGTTCACTTGGGTCGGGGTGATATCTTCCTACCACACTTAAGTTTTATGAGACATCTAGTATTATACATATAATAGCACACATAACTAACCCAGTCACTGATGTGTATGGAGTATTTTCCATCCTTTGTCTTTCCTCATGTGTTTGAGGACACATTTTCTTAGAAATATGAATTTCATGTGAAATTAGAAACAATCCTTTATTGGATTGTTCAATATTTAATATCTTCAGTATCTTTTCAATATATATACCTTGGCTTAGACCGTGTCTCCTTTTGGATCTATCATGGTGGATCTTAATGCCAATAATATATGCTTCTTCACTTAAGTATTTCATGGAGAAAAATTTATTAAACTAGGATTTAATTGATAATAATACTGGTATTTAATTTCTAATAAGTAGTATGTCATCAACATATACTATTAATAAAATGACTACACTCCCATTAAACTAATTATAGATACAAGGTTTTCATTATTTCTTTATAAAGACAAATTCAATTATGGATTCATCAAATTTAATGTTCTATGGCCTGGATTCTTTTTTTAATCCATAAATGGATCTTTATAATTTTCATACCTTTTTGGAATCATTTTTTTCACAAACCCTTCAGGTTGTGTCATATAGACATCTTCCTAGAGGTTCCCATTAAGTAAGGCTATTTTGACATCCATTTTCTAAATCTCATAGTCATGGAAATCCATAATGGAAATTATAATTCTAATGGATTTCAGCATAGAAAATGGTGAAAAGGTTGTATCGTGTCATATTCCTTGATATTGTTTAAAACCTTTTGACACCAGTCATGCCTTATAAGTACTGACTTGAACATACATGTCAAGTTTCTTCTTGAATTCCCATTTACAACTAATGAGATTTATATCCTCTAGAAGATATACCAAAATCCAAACTTGGATTTGTTATATAGAATTCATTTTAGAATTCATATATTCTTTCCACTTTTCAAAATTTGTGCCACATAATGCCTACTTATAGGTTACAGATCATTATTATTAACTAATAATGATTCACCATCCTTGGTGATGTGAATATCATCTATTTAAGGTTTTATAACCTCTCTTGTACTCCTATGAAGTACTTATGTCTCTAGAAATTCTTCTTCTATAAGGATTTATGGAATTTTTTATTAAACTAACTCTTGTGTACCTTGATCCTGGACTTCATCAAAGTTTATATCACTCTCACTATCACTTTTAGAGATGTGATCCCTCTCTAGTAATACAGAATGTATTTCCACGATTACCTTTTTTTATGAGGGGTTGTATAGGTAATGTCCCCTTTTTTCCTTAGGTTATCCTATAAATTTACACTTTGTGTCTCGGGGAGAAATTTTTTTTCCTGAAGAGGCCTTAACAAAATATTTCAAATCCTCACCCATGTTAGTAAAACAATACAAGTTTCTTTCCACTCCATAATTGGTATGGAATACCATCTTTCTCTTTGGTTGGAACTTGGTCTAGTATGTATGCTACTATCAATAATGTGTATCCTCAAAAGGATAATAGAAGATTAATATGACTCATCATTGATATAACCATGTCTAACAGGGTGTGGTTCCTCCTTTCACTTACATTATTCCATTGTAGTGTATAATGAGGTGTGAGTTGTCATAGATACCTAAACTCTCATAAATAATCAATGAAGTCCTAATTAAAATATTCTCCACCACAGTCTGAGTGGAGTTTCTTAATCTTATTACCAAGCTAGTTCTCAGCTTCATTTTTATATTCCTTTAATATTTCAAAGGAATTTGATTTATACCTAAATAATTAGACATATCAATATCTACTTAAATCGTCAGTAAAAGTTATGAATTATGAGTACCCACCCCTTAAATCAACTAGAAATGGTCCACAAAAATTAGTATAAATTGATTCAAGAATATCTTTGAACCTTTCACCTTTTCCACTAAATGGGGATTTGGTAATTTTTCCTAATAAAAATGTGTGACACACAAAGGAATCAAAATATCCATCTTGGTTTAATTTGGTTAAATGATTTTTGTTTACATGAATTAGTTGGTGATTCCATGGTTGGGTGTGGTATGATTCATGTGAGTTAGTTTTTTATTGATTTCCATTACTTAATTTACATAATCCAACACATAAAGACTGTTATTTAAATGTCTTACCATAACATATTATTTCTTTTTAAAAGAAACAAAATTTATTTCCAAATTTGAAAATAAATCCATTTGTATCAAGTTTGGATATTTAAATGATGTTTTTGGTAACTAAAGGCACATAATAACAATATTTTAAAACTAAGATCATTCTTATCAGCAACATAAGGTGGTAGTCCCCAATATACATGGTAGTAATTCTGGATATATTGGCTATTTTTAAATATACCTACCCTCATTCAATATTCTAGAATCTACTTGTTTCCTATATTTGAATACATTTGTGAGCACTGCCTGTTGTATCCAATGTCTAATTTTTAGAAAAAGATAGATTTCACTTGATAAAAAATGCACATGAATCTTTCCCTTTCCTCTTTTCCTAGGTGAAATTTTTATTCCTGTGGATATTCTTACCACATGTTAAATAGATTGAATCTTATTCCTATTCTTTCCCCTTGATCTTTCTCTTCTTGGAAGAGCATTGTGAAGAATATTTAGACTTAGAGCTCTTTTCATAGACTTTATTTTTTTCACTATAAGGAAAGAAGGATTTACATGTTTCATATCCTTATCAAATTGTTTAAGTATAGTGAGAATATATGGAAAATATTTCTCTATGTTGTTTATATTGAAATTAATAATAAAGTTGGATAATCTCAGAGGAAGTAATGTAAGAATGATATTGGTGTAAAGTTTTCAGGAAATTTAAACCCTATAAGATCTAGGAACTCAATGTAGCCAATGATTTTTAAAACATGAGTCCCAAATAGAACACCTTCTCCAAGATTACTCTGAAAGTGAACCTTGGATATCTCAAACTGTTCATGTCTAGATATCTCATCATATAGACCACAGGGATGTTGGAGCATGATATAAGAATCCAAGTCTTCATGTGAATTCATGTGTTCATTAGACATGGATGATAGCATTAAACATTGAACATTGACCATGTAGCTCATATTTTTATTATAGATAGAGAACTCATCATCACTTGACTCCTTTTCAGATAGATCAGGTAGTGAGGATTAAAGCATGTAAAATTTCCATTTATGGAACAACATAACCCATAAGAATATGAACCATTCTTAGAAGTTACTTCCAGTAAGGATATGGTCTTTATCCAAGATGGTTCATGGGGATAATGTTTTGATGAACATGCCATTAATATACAATTATAAAAGAGCAAATTATTTTTAATTCACTTGATTACAATTTTTGTGATACATGATGAATTAATTTTTATTAATTCTACCACTATTTTATCAAGTCCTAGAATCCATCACTATTGGACTCAAAATTTATAGTTTCTCAAATATTCTATTAGAAAGGATCCATATTCCTTTTCTCATAACCGAAGCATGGGATCCTTCAAATACTTGAATGTATTTAGGTAGGTATGTCTTTTCCAAATGCTGGCATGTAGCTTCTTGATTCATTGAGTGGACTCCCCAGTCAAAAATTTTTGACTTGATTTCCTCAACACTTTCCTATAAGTTATATCAAGTCTAGTGTGGGATAATTATCTTGATGTAAATTAGTTAAGTTAGCCAAAAATTACATAATAACTCCCTGATAAAAGTAAGCATCCCAACATGATTTAGTAAAACACTTAGTTTTATGGTTTTCATTCCTAATAAAGTAATGGAAAGCCTATTTTGACATAATATTAAGTTGAGGGATTTCATTTTTTCTGCATAAAATTTTCTTGTTTTATCTTTTACATGTATTATTAATATTAAGTGGATTTTACTTAAGTGATTATCAATGTTTCGATAAAAAAAATTACACATAATACATTTATTTAAATTTCATTTTTTCATATTAGTCCATTTATTTATGTGTTTATGGTCTTTCATCCATAAAATAAATAATGAATAAGATAGAAATAAATAAATAACCTGATTATGAGCTTATCTAACAGTTGATTTATTGAGCATACAATAAATCAACCTATAACCTTAAGGGAAAACTCATTGTTCCAATATTATCATTAGTTGTAGCATTCCACCTATCCACCTATGTATCACCTGGGTTGGTTTCATCTTAATTCTATCTTGAACCACTACTTTTCACCTTGGGATACTCTTTTTATTACATATTCTTATAACTCAAATGCAAGTGAGGTGAACCAAAGGATTGGTTAATAGGTATTATATAAACAATCTTGAACACATGGGCCCTACATAATAAAAAGAGAGGGATGACATGTAGGACATCATTTTTAATTTAATAATAAATAATTTCACAACCCATATAATAAATTAAATTAAATTAAACCAACTCATACACTAGTTTGGTCAAATATCATGATAAGTTATACACATGCAATGAATAATAAAAATTATACAGGCTATCATTCACTTCAATTCATTATTTATTATTAAGATAAATGTACTTATATTAATTAATTAATTAAAACCCTTCATCTTAATGACCATATAATGTCTCTTGGAGATACCCATAATAAATGTATCCATGGAAAATAAACAACATGGCCAATAATTATAGAGCATTACAATAAATTAATTGTTCATTTATTAATTCTTCAAAACATTCATCACATATTCAAACACATATAATTCCAATAGTGTTATTAGGTTTTAATAATGCAATTAATTCTTTCAGTGTAATTTAAATGTCTTATTTTGTGGGAGACTACATGGTGTGTACTTACGAGCTACACATCATGTTCTTCATTTGTTGTGTATCTGGGATAAATTCATGGGGCCTTAGCATGTATCTCGGTTAGATTACATGGTGTGTAGTAACTAGCTACACATTGTGCATTATTCTTTTCATGTGTTTGTATAACCCTCCAATTGACTTGGTGTGTTCTTTAAATGTAGAACCACATGACGTGTAATCCAGCTACATGTCGTGTGTTCTATTTTTCTTTTGTCCACATAACATGCTGATTAAATCTATGTGTTATTTAAATGTGGTAATTAATAAGTTACACACCTTTTACACCATCTACACTCCATGTGTCTCATTAATTATCCAAGTTTTCAGTCTCATGCAGTTAGACACCGTGTATTTAACCATAAGTTTAGTGTGAATTTATCTTCTAAACCATGTAGACTACACAACATATATTCCAGATACACATCATGCAATATGATAAACCATGTTTCAGGTTGGATCGTTCTACATGTAGTGTGAAATAAATACATTGTGTGTAATAGATGCTTGGAACATCATTTATCCTGTGATGCGTCTAGGTGTAGTAAACTTGGGTATACGGAGTGTACTACTGTTGCACATCGTGTAACCCAGTCTTTCGACCAAAAACTTTAACACCACATGATAGAATCTCTAATCATTTTTCATATTTTCTTAGTCCTTAAGAAAATATGAATCATGAATAAATAAAATTAAAATGTCAAAAATATTTTAATTAAACTTCATATTAAAGAATGAATAATTTTAAAATGAAAAATCTTACCATTATTTTTCATAATCAATCAACAATCAAATAAAAAATATAAATTTAAATGTAACCATTCTAATGCCACTTGAAGGCTTTATTCACAGTGTAAGTACCTTTTTGGGTGAATAGCCATTAAGGTTTTTTTGGATTTGATAGATCATTTTCCAATTGTTCAAGACATGAATTTTATGACCAATGAAATTTTCCCATCAAATATTGACATAGAAAACATGAAACCTAGAGAGGATCTTTTAATGTTAAATTTATAATTAATTTAAATTAATTTTAGGAAAAATTATCTCATATTATGATCTTTATTTGATAATTTTTTTTTATCATCTGAAATCCTTTTTGGATGATTTTCATTGTATAGGGAGGACCCAAAGTAGATCCCCTCTAGTGGTGATCCACACATGGTCCTTTGATCTCAGAATAATGATAATGGAATGTTAGGTGATATAACAATGGAACAATAATTTTGTGTTGTTCGCCTTGATCACGTCAAGTTCCTTCAGGCATGAAAGATTCTCTCTTGTTCTTCACATTCTTGAGAAGATGAGAGAAGGAGGAATCAAGAGAGAAATTTGTTGTGCACAATGATTCTCAATTCATGATTAACCCTACACAATAGACGTAGACATATATTTATAGAGTTAGGGTTTATGTTGAAATATTATTTAATTATACAACATCCCTTAAAAATATAATAAACCTTATCTGACCTTATTCTGAATAATAATGTTATTACTATTATTATTATGGTGTTTCCTAAGTGGCACAATGATAAATATTATTTTACCAACTTGTAAATTAATATTTATCACCAGACACAATCTTGGTCTACTCATCCTCCTCAATATTTACTGAATACCGAAATAAAAATTTAATCAAATATTTATTCATAAATAAATATTTTATCCATAGTCTGGTGAATAAATATTTAATAAATAAAATTAATATTATATTCACAGTCTAGAAAATAAATATTTATTAAATATTCACATAATTAAATAAACTATTTATTAATGAATAAATAATTATGTATTACCTTGTAAATATTTATGATCAATAAATCCCGAATACAATTATTCCTCAATCATGAGAATAATATTTATTCTAATAATAAAATTCATATATAATTTAATTGAGATCGATATAAACACTTAGCGTGTGACCCTCTAGGTTTTTTTCACATTTTCATTATGTGGGCTTACCTAAAGTTCAAGATTACTATCTAGAAATGGGTCAAGGTACCCAAGAGAAAGAATTTAATGTCATAATGTCGAAAACCACACTTGAACACTTACTATGTAATATAATCTATTTGTAAAAATATCATATCAAGAAGGTTTTACACACATTTCATGAACATATGTGCTTGATATGTCCTTTGATTGTCTAAAAAAACACATTGTTACACCATGGTCATGAAATTTAATGTGGCAGTTCCATTTCAATAAAAATTTCGAGATATAAAATTCCATTAATGTGTAAGGTAAAAATATTTCCTCAACTTATTAATTAATAACATATCATTCATGATGCACCCAACATGACATACTTTCCATGAACATATGGAATCATGGTTTTCGTCAGTACATCAATGTATGTGATTCTTGAAAATAATTAATAATAATATTAAAATCTAAGGACCATTACACATTCCCATGGATAGGAATATCTAATGACACATAAACATGTGAAATTTTTATAGTTGGGTATGTTCTCATAATATCCCATCTTAGAGATTACCAAGTAAAAAACTTCGTGAGAAGAAATCTTATATTCTTATGAGTACTCACACCTAATATTAAACCTTATATGTGTCCTATAATAGTATTTTATCCAACCATAGAACTATATTTAAGAATATCATCATGTCATTTCAAAGTTCACATCATGGCGGGGAACTTTTAAGACCTTATCAATGCAACAGATACTCTAGGAAATTATTACATTAAATTCATGCAGAAAAGTGAACAATATGTAATAATATTTTTTATTAATGTGAAAATATTTTAATATATTATTAATTTCTCAAAGGCCTTATATTTTTATTCATTTTTGGATAATCCCTTTTTTAATAGGGTTGAGAGGGAACCCTGACATGACCTAGAGGCCTAAAGATATAAAACTTTAATTATATAGCCTAGAGGCCCAGAGGAACAAGCCCTTATATCTATTTAAAAGACTGGACTACATTGTAAAAGCCCCTACCTAGTACTTATTCAACTCTAAATCAATCCCACCAACTTTAAATTGCTACCATCTTACAGTGCCCGTGTGTAGAACTAGACGAACTGATGGTGTGTCTTCCATATCCCTCCTTTAGTCCTTGGGTTCGCTTATCTCTACCTTAATGACTAATTCCGCTCTCATATATCCACTCAAGGATACTCTATTAATCTAGATATGTACTACTTTTTGTCTCTTAGTCCTTGTGGCCTGAAGGCCCTGTGGCTATGCATATTTTTATAGCCCAAAATATCATTTAGGATGAATAGTACTACTACTACAGTACCCCATTACAATTCCTACTACGGTACTCGCACTACTATAGTGTTATAATACCTGAAAAAATTCTATCCCACCCAGATTTGAACACTTTTCTGATGTAAGATTACGGGGAGTCTTTACCACTCGGGTGAGACCCCAACTGCTCAAATCTTCGAATATACATCTAATCCAAAGTACAAATAGTTAGTTCTAGAACACCAACTCCAAAGCCCTCACTATTGGTTTTAGAATATCTTTTCATATGGATATTCTAGTGTCAAGGATATATAAATCCCTTCTCATAAATTGAATAGAGTCTTGATAAGCTATTCGAAGGTATTTAGGTAGGCATAACTTTCCAACTATATTAACTCATAACTCCTTGGTCTATTGAGTGGACTCCCCAATATTGAAATCCTAGACTTGTATTTTTTTCAAAACTTACCAACTAGTTTCATTAAGTCTCATAGAGGTGATCAAATTGTTGGGACCAAGTTGGATGGATAAGGAAGTAAGAAGAGTTTGTTGTTACAGAGTGTTGTCTTTTGTTTTCAAAGAAGATAAATCAATTTTATTTGTAAAGGACTTGAAAATCATATGATGATTTTATGATATGTATTTAAAAAATATCATAAGTTATAAAAACTTGTGATGCAAGCCTTATGAAGTAATGGGGGAGAAATTATGATGCCATTCATATACAGTTTTGATTGGAAGGAATGATGCTGCTGGAAGATAGGGAAGTTTCAGTTCTTCCCATTGAAACTCTAACAATTTTAAAGCTATTTGATCAAAGGATACATATCACAAGTGTGTATTTCATAATGAAAGCTGAAGAATGTTTATGGAATACAGTGAAGAGAGAAATGAAAAAGTAAAGGACAATATGGAGGCGGCACAAAAGAGCATTTTAAGGTGGTGTCTTTTTCTAGTGTTTGCCAAATTTTTGGGCCCGAAAATCAGGAGATGAAGAAATGTGTTTTTGGAAAAGGGTGTTGCTCACAAGTTTGAAGATGGATTGGTATGTTGTGTGAAAGTGGAGTTCCATGATCCGAACATCAAAATCTGGAAAAGGATAGGCTTGCATGAAATATTTTTTTTTTTTTGCGCGCAAGATTGGTTTTTGCACGCATGAATGAAGGGAGTTTGGAATATTGCATGAAAATCATGATTTGAGGTCCAAACTTTGAAAAATGGAAAAGGTATGAAGATAAATAAAGATTCAAGAAGTGCGTTAAATATGAGGTTGGCGCGAAAGAGACATATGTTCCCAATGAGACATCAAATGGGGTTTTGCGCAACGCATCATGATCTTGCACGACACATTGGGGTTATTGTGCACAGGGGTCAATGGGGTCTATAAATAAGAGTTGACCCCCTCACATTTTGTTTTCTTGATACTTAGAGAAATACTAAGCTCTAAGGCATGGAAAAATATTAAGAAAAGGAGAGTGCACGAAAGAAATAGATTTGTGCGCAAGAAGAAGAAGTTGTGTGCAAGAAGGGAGTTGCGCGCAAGAGGTTTTTTGCAAAAAAAGTCAAATATTGCATGCGTTTCATAAAAGTTTCATGCAAGACACCTACAAGGGTGTACAAAAGATTTGGGTTCTTTACACGTATTCAGTTGTGCGTAATAAATTTTTTATCAGTTTCTGGGTAAGAAAGTGAAGATTTGTACTTCAGAGAATACACATGTTCAATTGTAAAGAAGCACTAAAACACTATAATTCCCTATTTGTGCTAATAGGGTGCACACACACTTTTGGATTGTTTTCCAAGTGCTACACGAGTGTAAGGGTATATCCTACTCATTGTATTCCACATCAAATGATTGTTTTTTAGTAGATTATGTGGTACTGGATTATTTCTGTACCATACCAAGGATGTAGCTACTCTTGTTGAGTAATGAACCTTATAAATCTTGTATTCTTGTGGTTGTGTGTGTTTATTGGGGAAGAAACTCTTTAACAGGAGGCGAAAGTTGTTTCAAAAGGAAGGAAACATAAAAAGAAAAATATATCACTTGATTCACCCCCTCCCCCTCTCAGTGATACTTAGATCCTGACTGGGAACTTCACAACTCTTAATGTGAACTAAGTTAAGTTAACACAAAACTCAAGTTAGAAATTTCATAATAATTGAAATCACCCCCAACGAAGGTTGTTGAATCACTTTGAGATATGGTTTGATTCCAACCCAAGTAGTGGAAGGCCTTAATAACTTAATATTTTTATTTGAATAATTTTTATCTTTTATGCATAAATTTCCCATTTTATCTTATTACATTCTTATTAACTTTAATTGGGTTATACTTAAGTGATTAACCATGTTTAGATAAAATTTATGCATAGTCCAATTTTATTTTAATTCCATATTTCATGGTTTTTAATTCATTTGTTAAGTGGTTAAAATGAAGCATAAATAAATAATTAACCATAAAAGTGATAGAAATAAAATAATAAAGTGGTATGATCATGATCCTTTCTAATGGTTGGTTTATCTGGTGGATGATAATCTAATACTTCACCCTAAGGGGGAAACTCCTGGAACCACAACCTGGTTCAAGTTTCATCATTACACATGTACATGTCCTGGGTTGGTTTCACCTCAAATTCAAGTTTATACCACCTCCTATGTAAGAACCTAGGTTTTGGGACTCTGAGAATTTGAAAATTTTCTTGATTTCATCCCAGAGAAGGGCATTCAGACGACGTGAAATTCTGAGGCCCGGTGTGCCCGGAATTAATTATATAAAAATGTTAAGTGTTTTTATATTACGCACGCATGGTTGACTAAAGAAAATGTGATATCTCTTAGACGGTTGATCGGATCGTAAATCTGAGACCACGGTTGGGTCTGGAACGCAGTGTTTACCCTAGGCGCGACATAAAATGAGTCGGGGCAGGACGTTCGGACCCCTCGCTCGTTGGCGGTGTGTTAAATGGATAATTAAATTATCAAATTATTCATTTAATATCTTAAACCTAAATAACTCCTAAACGGTAGCTCAGATCAAAAATCTGAGGGAACGGTTGCATCTGGAGCATGCTGTTTACCCTAGGTGGGGTGTAAAAGTTGCGGGCGCGGGCCTGCTATGAGAGATGTCACCTAGGGGCAAAATCGTCATTTTAAAATAATGACTTAGTGATTTTTATCACTGGCATTATTTTCAAATAAATTTCAAACGAAGCCTCATAATGGAAATATGAGACTTCCGTTGAGTTCAAAATGGGGCATTTTTCCTAGGCGCAATATAAAATGAGAGGGTGCGGTGATTTCGGAATTCGCGCCTGTTGAGAGAGTTTCAGTGAATTTTTATAAATTCGCTTAAGTGTTGGGAGGGTACAACCTATTTTCTCTCTCTCTCTCTCCCTCCCTCCCTCTCTCTCTCTCTCTCTCTCTCTCTCTCTCTCTCTCGATCGTTCTTCATTGTCCTTCGGCGTTCTTCGTTGTTCTTCACCGGATTGAGGAGCGGACTCCGGCGGATCGAAGCGGGATCAAGCGGGCGCGTCGCCAACGACGAACGGATCCAACGAGGTAGGATTTCTTCTACTTTTAAGTTCCAATTCAAGTTTTTAAATAATATACTTTGTTTTCCATTTGTTTCATCATTTTTTTTAAATTATCAACATCGATGGCCGCATGAACACGGCCATCGATCTATGTTTGGAACCCCGTTCTTGGTTCTGTTCTTCGTGAACACCCGCTTTAATTTTCAGATGTGCCAACCAACTGTCGAATCGTCGATCAAAGGTGGGCGTTGTGAAGGTCTCGTCGTATGGATTGAAAAAACATCCTCGGATCTGGAATCGGGTGCCCGATCGAGTCGCGGTGTTCCGCCTAAGGGATCACAGGATCACCACCGGCAGGAGCGGCCAGCACCTGTGCGCGGCGGCCGTGGTGTGTCGCGCGGCGGAGCGTCGTCGGAGGTGCGGCTGGCCGAAGGTGGAGCACGGTCGGAGGTGCGGCTGGCCGAAAATGGAGCGCAGTCAGAGGAGCCAAGTAGGCAGGGTGGTGCGCGGCCGGAGGAGTCGACCTCTGCCGGTGCAACAGGGGCGAGGTCCAAGCGGCGGAGCGCGGCAGGTTAAAGTCGAAGCCGGCGGAGCGCGGCGACCTCGAGGTAGCGCGGCAGTGCTGCGGGAGGCGGAGGCACCGGCGTCAAGCGGTTCGTCGCGGTTGAAGGGAATCCAGCGGGGTGTGCTGTGGCGATGCCTTCGGGCTGTTGCGGTCGGCGGGGGAACCCGAGGTGGCGACCTTAGGGTGTGAAGAAGACCAGGACCCACACTTCGCGGGTCCTGCTGCGCGACGCGGCGGAGACCGGCCAACTGGCCGGTCTAGTTTAAAAAAAATAAAAGAAATAAAAGAAAACCGGACCCGAGGTGGGTCCATTGTTGCTGGAGCGGACCGTGGCCAGCGGGCCGTGGCGGTTCGGACCAGGCCGACCGGGGTGAACCGGCCCGGTTGGGCCCCCCTTGCGTTCGGGGGGCCGTAACTTCCAAACGGCGCGTCCGTTTGATGCGCCGTCTGCTGCTGCAAGTTTGTATTGGTGAGGTGAACTGTTTGAAGTGGGTTCGGAGATTTTGGGTTCTGCGTGCGAAGACAGGTGCCCCGAAACGCATTAATTTAATAATATTAAATTGTTATTAAAGTTGCGTCGGATGTGGTTCACGAGTCGGACGTTCGTTTGATGCGTCGTCAGAGGCACTGTGGCCCTGGAGCTGAGACGGTCATTCCAAGTTGGTTTGGAACCTTTGCGGGTTGGTTTCATTGCTCGGTGGCACGAAATTCTAAATGTGAATAATTAATTAATTAATTAATTAATTAATTGTTGCGTCGGACCTAACTCCCACTTAGGATGTCTGATTGATGCACCGTCAGCGGCAGCATGACCCCAGTCCTCGTGCGGACTTTTTGAGATGCTTTCTAAAGCGTTCGGGTTGGAGACAAGGTGCGGTCCCCACAGGGTCTAGTTCGCACGCTTTACTATGAAATGTCACTTTTTCACCCGACATCCGTTTAGGGTGTTTGAGTACTCGTTTCTGGGTGTTTTTCCGAGGGGATTGCAATGATGCAATCTGCCCGCTTAAATTCGGGCCCAAGGCATGGGCCCTACGAGCCGGATTTCGGACGTATGCTACGTTTTTACAACTTATGCTTTATAAGTCCGTTCAGGGAAAATGAATAGCCTATCCCGCATGGTTATCAGCAAGGAATTCAATAGTATGATTTGTGTGATGTGTTTCGGGGTTGAGGTGTGGGCCCCATAGGGTCATGTTTGCATATAACACGGGGAGTTGCAACTTCTGCATCTGGAGTCCGTTTTAGGCATCGTCAACGGCGTTGTGACCCTAGCATCGAGGTGAAATTGACTGGGGTGGTTTCAGGCATTGAATCTAGAGTTGAGGAGTGGGCCCCACGGGCCATCTCTTAAGTTGTGTGCCGTGTACTATGACTTTTCATCAGGCATCCGTTTGGGGCGTATGAATAGTCGTTTCGGTGTGTTTTTCCAAGATCATCGCGGTGGTGCAGTTCGCCCGACCACTTTCGGGACTGAGGTGCGGGTCCCACGAGACGTCGTATGGGCATAAAGTAGTGTTGAATGACTTTTCCACTAAGAGCCCATTTCCAGCGAGTAAGTAGTCTATCTCGCATGTTTTTTCAGCGAGTTTGGGCAATGAGATACCCATTGACCTTACGGTTTACCCTCCAACGGGGCTGGGAAGTGGGTCATCGTCGAATTATTCAGGGTTTACCCTCTAGTAGGGCTGGGTAGTGGGTCACCTGATGTTTTATTACGGTTTACCATCCAGCAGGGCTGGGCAGTGGGTCACCCGATGATTTATTACGGTCTACCCTCCAACGGGGCTGGGCAGTGGGTTACCATTGACTTATTACAGTTTACCCTCCAACGGTGCTGGGTAGTGGGTCACCATTGACTTATTGGGTTTACCCTCCAGCAGGGCTGGGCAGTGGGTCACCTGATGATTTATTACGGTCTACCCTCCAGTGGGGCTGGTCAGTGGGTCACCGTTGACTTATTGGGGTTTACCCTCCAACGGGGCTGGGCAGTGGGTTACCCAACGACTTATTTCAGACTTGTTTCTTTCGATGTGGATAGTCGGTGGCTTTTCTTCGTTTTTACCGAAACGGGACCCTTGGTTGTACGGTTTAGTGATGATGCAACTTTGGCGTGTAGAATTGTTGGGCATCAGTGATGGATATCCTTAGAATTGTTGGCGACTTCTCTTAGGCTGATCTTGAAGATAGAGATCCCCTTACACACTCATTCAGGTTTCTTTTTGAGCATATATATACACCATACTTTTGTTCCCACTCCTTGGGTTTAGTTGCTCTCCTTCTATGAGGGGTGAAGGCACACGGGGTATGCCACGTGCTTTCTATGTCTAGCTCCTCTTGGATTGGATGAGCCTACTTCCTTCTTTTTTGTTGGGTTGAGCTGCACTCTCTCCTTTTTACTCTTACACTGTTATTTGTTATGTCTATTTCTCACCATTTTATTACCTCCTTTTTTGCTCCCTCGAGCTTTCAGGGAATCCTACTGAGTATCTTTATACTCACCCCTACTTGGGCTTTGCCCGCACTTGGTGTGCCCTTGCAAACAACAGACAGATCGATCGAGACTGTGGAGGAGCGTAGAGGACACTGGAGCTTGGGCCGCGTTCAGTGGTCGCAGTAGGACTTTCAAGCGAGATACTCACCAATGGTTTACTTTAGTTTTACCTGTTGTCGGGTTGTGGCACCTTTCTGGTTGGGCATATGTTTTGCCCCTTTTTTTCTTTTTCTGTTCAGCACTTTACTTGTACTAGTTAGAGGTCGATGAATGTATATTGGTTTCCCTTTTCGTAGTAGTTTTGTGTATTTCTTTCTTTTCTATGCACTTTTTCATTGAGTTGTTGCGTGTGTGTGTGTATAGTTTCTTAGGCAAAGGCCTCCTCTAGTTTGTTGAGCCTTCGGTGCTAGTCGTCAGCCCCTGGCCTATGGAGGCGGGCTTGGGGTAGTTTCGACTAGAGCCCTGGTATGGGTCGGGTCGTGACAAAGTGGTATCAGAGGTGGTTCATTTCTTGGGACATTGTTCGGACATCCCTAAAATGGAATTGGTTGAGTTTTGGGGCAATAGTGTCAACGTGTCTCGAGAGCGGCTCTTAGGCTAGCGAATCCAGTGATGGTGCGGCGGTCGATGTATCCATTCATGAGGACCCTGATAACCCATTTGTTGACTCGGCACACTGAGACACTTGTTGCAGGGAATTTGGTTCGTGCATCATATAGGATTGAGTCTTTGACTGTCCTTCTTGAGTCATCTCCCCATCGTTGTCAATATATATATGCTAATTTGACCGCAGTACTCCTTGATCGGATTCAAGATGTCTCCGCGATGATAGCCAGCCAGGATAATAGCTCTGGTTCGTGATGATGACTCTGTGAGCGATGAGGCCTCAGTTCAAGATCCATTATATGATTACCCTTTCTCCAGGAGGACAGGTAGTATCACCTCCACCTGTAGAGTAGCGGATAGTACCGGCAGCGAGGGCCGATGATGAGCGCAGGATGAGCGCACTACATGAGTTCCATCATCGGAGACCGATGAGGTTCCACAGTGGGCCATACCCTCAAATAGTGAAGGGTTGGTGAGATTCAGTGGTTCGCCTCTTCAGGCTTGTTCGAATACTGACAGGGTAGATGGTGGCTTTGACTGCCAGTCTTTTTCCACCAAACAATTTGGCATTGGTAGAGCCAGAGTTACTCTGATACACGATGAGTCGGTACTCTTGTGGGATGACTTCTAGAAGCTATTTCGTGAGGATTACTACCTCTCCTTCTTATGATTTTTACAGTTTCATGAGTTGTTGTAGCTTCAGTGGGAAGTGATGGCGGTGGCTGAGTACGCGACTAGGTTTACAAAACTTACTCGGTACTCTTTGGACGTGGTCCATGATAGTAAATTCCGAGCACAAAAGTTGAGCGAGGTCTCTGTAGAGGATATTTGTGCCAGCGTAGTGCCCTTGTGAATCCTCATCCATCTCGAGGTGCTGAGGTAGGCACTGATGAAAGAGAAATTTTTGGCAGAGGGACGTCGATTGGTGGGGCCTCGACGCCGGAGGTCTCCCCTTGATGAGACTCAGGCACATGGTCGGGGATAGTGTAGAGCATCGTGGAAGCCCAAGGAGGACTAGTGTTATGGTTGTGATGTGCGGGGTCACGTGGCGTGAGACTATCCGACCAAATGTGTTGATTCTTTCAGATAGTTGGTAGATGCACCGCCACGGCAGAGGCAGTGTCGTGATCAGAGGACCCCCGGGTGAGTACAGGGTGGTCCCTAGGGAGGCAGTGTTGACAGAAAATCAGGAAGAATTGTGGTTGGTGGATGACGTTTCGAGGTCCTTCCATCACTTCTAGGTGGCCCATGTCAGGCTCAGGGAGCTGACGGACAGGGCCGCAGGCGGCTGTGTGCTATGGATGTCTACAATCCTACATCCCAAGAGATGATAAGAGTTACGCTCTGTGTCTTTTCTACTTTTCTCAGTAGAACTTGTTATACACTATTTGAGGTACTATTTTCATCTAGCTCTATGTTCGAGGGGTTACCGAGGGTGACGTAGGGCGTTGGTGTAACCCTGTGTCGGTGTTGACTGACGTAGCTTTGAATGCACGGGAAAGAGAGATTCTTCCCCCACTGAGATGTGTTTTTGTGATGCGATCAAAACTGTGAGGGAGATTCAGTACCACCCAAATTGGATATTATCTAGGTGCGGTGGATGAGTCCCTCTGATATGTGCATTCATGGTATGGTTGTGCGGTGGAGTGTCAGAGCAGGTTCTGGATTTTTCAGTGGGCCTTTTCTGCTTGACCTCCCTTTTCTTGAGGTGCCACTAGTGGGTTTGGAAGAGTGCCTATTTTGGGGATTACTCTCCTTTAAATAAAAGAAAAGAAACGTGGGGTATTCCATGTGCTTTCTGTGTCTATCCTCTGGCATTTGGATGATTTTTCTCACCTTCCCTGTTCATTGGTACCTCGCGTGCTCAAAGTCAACCTTGATAAAGTTATCAAGTACAGGTCGAGGTGATAGATACCCCATAAACAGAACTATGCGATTCACTGTGTGGTGCTGGTAATGGTGGTTATTTCACTGAGAATGTGGAGACGCTATCTTCTGGGAGAGTGCTTTGTGGTTTGCTCAGACCACCAGTGTCTCAGGTGTGTTCCTACACAGAGAGACTTGAACCTGAGATGACGGTGCTGGATGGAGTTTCTACAGGAGGGTACGGCTTGTCTGCAGTTGATGATGCTGACTCCTTCACTTATTGAGCGTGTAAGAGAGTCTCGGTTGTGATGCACCAACTGGAAAACTTGTGTGACCGGATATCCTTGGGTGTTTCACCAGATGGGTATTCTGAAGGAGGGAATCACGAGATCTTGTTCCAAGAACAAACCATGATTTCGGTCGTGACGTGGGAAGTAGAGGTTCAGTCAGGGAAGTCCCCTGAGTTTCTTTGGGTCATTTGGGAATCGTGCAAGCGGTTGATAGGTTTCCTACCGTCTTGCCTTACCCTCCCAACAGTAGGAGTGGGCGCACGATGTCTTCCACGTGTCGTAGCTGATGAGGTGTGTGCGTATTCCTATGCATGTCCTCAAGAGTAGAATACATTATAAGTACGAACCATCCCTTTGGTTCGCGTGTTGTACCAGTATGGTGTTGTGCAAGTTTTCTTGGGAGTGGGAGAGATAAGTGTGAGCTCCATATCCCGAGTTGTTTTTCCTAGTTTTGCTTTTCGGGGACGAAAAGCTTGAAGGAGGTAATGATGTAAGAACCCAGTTTTTGGGACTCTAAGTCTTTGAAAATTTTCTTTATGTCATCCCAGAGCAGGGCGTTCAGAAGGCATGCAATTCCGAGGCCCGGTGTGCCCAAAATTAATTATATAAAAATGATAAGTGTTTTTATATTATGCATGCATGGTTGACTAAATAAAATGTGATATATCTTATATGGTTGATCATATCAGGAATCTGAGACCACGGTTGGGTTTGGAACATAGTTTTTACCCTAGGAGCGACATAAAATGAGTCGGCTCAGGACGTTCGGACCCCTTGCTCGTTGGCGGTGTGTTAAATGGATAATTAAATTATCAAATTATTCATTTAATATATCAAACCTGAATAAATCCTAAAAGGTAGCTCGGATCAGAAATCTGAGTGCACGGTTGCGTCCGGAGCGTGCCATTTACCCAAGGTGGGGTGTAAAAGTTGCGGGCGCGGGCCTGCTATGAGAGATGTCACCCAGGGGAAAAATCATCATTTTAAAATAATGACTTAGTAATTTTTATTACTGGCGTTATTTTCAAATAAATTTCGAACAAAGCCTCGGAATGAAAATCTGAGACTTCCTTTCAGTTCGAAATGGGGCGTTTTTTCTAGGCGCGATATAAAATGAGAGGGTGCGGTGATTTTGGAATCTGCGCTCGTTGAGACAGTTTCAGTGAATTTTTATAAATTCGCTTAAGTGTTGGGAGGGGACAACCTATTCTCTATCTATCTCTATCTCTCTCTCTCAAGCGTTCTTCACCATCCTTCAGTTCTCTTCGCTGTTCTTCACCGGATTGAGGAGCGGACTCTGGTGGATCAAAGCGGGATCAAGCAGGTGCATCGCCAACGACGAACAGATCCAACGAGGTAGGATTTCTTCTACTTTTAAGTTCCAATTCAAGTTTTTAAATAATATACTTCGTTGTCCATTTGTTTCATCATTTTTTTTTAATTATTGACATCTATGGATGCATGAACACAGCCATCGATCTATGTTTGGAACCCCGTTCTTGGTTCCTTTATTCACGAACACTCGCATTAATTTTCGGATGCATCAACTGACCGTCAAATCGTCGATCAAAGGTGGGCGCTGTGAAACTCTCATCACAGGGATCGCAAAAACATCCTCGGATCTGGAATCGGGTGTCCGATCAAGTCGCGGTGTTCCGCCGAAGGGATCACCGGATCACCACCGCCAGGAGTGGCTGGAGGCTGCGCGCGACGGTCACGGTGTGTCGCAGGGCGGAGCGTCGTCGGAGGTGCGGCTGGCCGAAGTCGGAGCGCGGTCGGAGGTATGGTTGGCCGAAGGTGGAGCGCGGTCAGAGGAGGCAAGTAGGCAGGGCGGTGCACGGCCGGAGGAGTCAACCTTGGCTGATGCAGCAGGGGCAAGGTCCAGGCGGCGGAGTGCGGCAGGTTCAAGCTGGAGCCGGTGGGGCGCGGCGGCCTCGAGGTAGCACAGCGGTGCTACGGGAGGCGGAGGCACCGGCGTCCAGCGGGCCGTCGCGGTCAAAGGGAAGCCGGCGGGGTGCGGCACGGAGATGCCTCCAGGTTGTTGCGGTCGGCGGGGGAACCCGAGGTGGCGACCTCGGGGTGCGAAGAAGACCAGGACCCGCGCTTCGCGGGTCCTGCTGCGCGACGCGGAAGAGACCGGCCAACTAGTTAAAAAAAATAAAAAGCAAAAGCAAAAGAAAACGGGACCCGAGGCAGGTCCAGTGTTGCTGGATCGGGTCACAGCCAGCGGGCCGCAGCGGTTCAAACCGGGTCGGCCAGGGTGAACTGGCCTGGTTGGGCCCCCCTTGCGTTCGGGGGGCCGTAACTTCCAAACGGCACATCCGTTTGACACGTCGTCTGTGGATGCGAGTTTGTATCGGCAAGGTGGACTGTTTGAAGTGGGTTCCAGGGATTTTGGGTTTTATTCCCGAATACGGGTGCTCCGAAATGCATTAATTTAATAATATTAAATTGTTATTAAAGTTGTGTCGGACATGGTTCACGAACCGGACGTTCGTTTGACGCGCCGTCAGAGGTGTTGTGTCCCTGGAGCTGAGACAGTCTTTCTGAGTTGGTTGGGAACCTTTGAGGGTTGGTTTTGTTGATCAGTTTCATGAAACGCTAAATGTGAATAATTAATTAACTAATTAATTAATTAATTAATTAATTGTTGCGTCGGGCCTAACTCCTTCTTTGGATGTCTGATTGATGCACCGTCAGTGGAAGCGTGACCCCAGTCCTCGTGCGGACTTTTTGAGATGCTTTCTGAAGCGTTCGGGTTGGAGACAAGGTGTGGGCCCTATAGGGCCTAGTTCGCACGCTTTACGGTGAAACGTCACTTTTTCACCTGATATCCATCTAGGGTGTTTGAGTGCTCATTTCTGAGTGTTTTTCTGAGGGGATTGCAACATCGCAATCCACCCGCCTAAATTCGGGCCCGAGGCATGGCCCCCACAAGGCATCTTTCGAACGTATGCTGCGTTTTTACGACTTATGCTTCATAAGTCCGTTCAGGGCAAATGAATAGCCTATCCCGCGTGGTTATCAGCAAGGAACGCAATGATACGATTTGAGTGACGTGTTTCGAGGTTGAGGTGTGGGCCCCATAGGGGACCGTTTGCGTATAACACGGGGAGTTGCAACTTCTGCATCTGGAGTTTGTTTTAAGCGTCGTCAACGGAATTTTGACCCTGGCATCGAGGCGAAATTGACCGGGGTGGTTTCAGGCATTGAATCCAGAGTTGAGGTGTGGGCCCCATGGGCTGTCTCTTAAGTTGTGTGCAGCGTACTGTGACTTTTCATCAGGCGTCCGTTTGGGGTGTATGAATAGTCATTTCGACGTGTTTTTCCAAGAGCATCGCGGTGACGCAGTTCGCCCAACCTCTTTCAGGACTGAGGTGTGGGCCCCACGAGACGTTGTATGGGCATAAAGTGGTGTTGAATGACTTTTCCGCTAGGAGCCCATTTCCAGTGAGTAAGTAGTCTATCTCGCGTGTTTTTTCAGCGAGGCTGGGCTGTGGGATACCAGTTGAACTTACGGTTTACCCTCCAGCGAGGCTAGGCAGTGGGTCACCGTCGACTTATTTAGGGTTTACCCTCCATCAGGGCTGGGCAGTGGACCACCTAATGTTTTATTACGGTTTACCCTCCAGCAGGGCTAGGCAGTGGGTCACCTGATGATTTATTACGGTCTACCCTCCAGCGGGGCTGGGCAGTAGGTTACCATTGACTTATTACGGTTTACCCTCTAGCGCGGTTGGGCAGTGGGTCATTGTTGACTTATTGGGGTTTACCCTCCAACAAGGTTGGGTAGTGGTTCACCCGATGATTTATTATGGTCTACCCTCCAGTGGGGCTAGGCAGTGGGTCACCGTTGACTTATTGGGGTTTACCCTCCAGCGGGGCTGGGTAGTGGGTTACCTGATGACTTATTTCAGACTCGGTCCTTTCAATGTGGCTAGTCTGAGGCTTTTCTCCATGTTTACTAGAACAGGACCCTTGGTTGTACGGTTCAGTGATGAGGCAACTTTGGCATGTGGGGTTGTTGGGAATCAGTGATGGTTATCCTTAGAACTATTGGTGACTTATCTTGGGCTGAGCTTGAAGATAGAGATCCCCTTACACACTCGTTTGGGTTTCTTGTTGAGCATATATATACACCATACATTTTTTCCCACTCCTTGGGTTTAGTTGCTCTCTTTCTATGAGGGTCGAAGACACGCGGGGTATGCCACGTGCTTTCCATGTCTAGCTTCTATTGGATTGGACGAGCCTACTTCCTTCCTTTTTGTTGGGTTGAGTTGCACTCTCTCCTTTGTACTGTTGCGATGTTCTTTGTTCTGTCTATTGCTCACCATTTTAGTACCTCCTTTGTTGCTCCCTCGAGCTTTCAGGGCATCCTACTGAGTATCTTTATACTCACCCCTACTTGGTCTTTGCCCGCACTTGGTGTGCCCTTGCAGAGGATGGATAGGTCGATCGAGACTGTAGAGGAACGTAGAGGACACAGAAGATTGGTTCGTGTTTAGTGGTCGTAGTAGGACTTTCAGGCGAGAGACTCACCAGCGGTTTACTTTCGTTTTACATGTTGTCGGGTTGTGGCACCTTTCTGGTTGGGCGCATGTTCCCCCCCCCCCCTTTTCTTTTTCTATTCAGCACTTTACTTGTACTAGTTATAGGTCAATTCATGTATGTTGGTTTCCCTTTTCATAACATTGTTGTATCTTTCTTTCTTTTCTTTGCACTTTTGCATTGAGTTGTTGTGTGTGTGCGTACAGTTTCTTAGGCAAAGGCCTCCCCTAGTTTGTTGAGCTTTCGGAACTAGTCGTCAACCCCTGGCCTATGGAGGTGGGATTGGGGTAGTTGTGGCTCAAGCCCCAGTACGAGTCGGATCATGACATCCTATCACTTGGTATCTCTATACATTACATATGCATTTACTCACACACATGTAAGGGGAACCAAATAATTTTTTAAGGGTTTACATAAAATAAATTGTGGCTACACAAGTCCTTACATAATAAGGAGGGGATGATATGTAGGTAATAATTTTAATTTAATAATAATGAATTAAAATAAATCAACCACATATACAGGTTATTCTATGATCATGATCATCCACACACATGCGATGACTACGCATTTAATAAACTAGTATTCATTTTAATTATTCTTAATTAATATAAAACATGTTTGAATTAATTAATTATCTTTATTAATTAATCAATTTATTTATCTTAATTTTCATCCAAATTGTACTTGATATTTATATCAAATGTAATTTTAAACAAATTAAATAAATTAATTTTATTTAAAATTAACTAAGTACAAAGTATGTACTTGGAGGCAACATGGGGAGTACACATATGAAATACCCTGCATGTATAGTGATCATATACTATCTACTCATATGGAATATAGAATACATTTTATCTCACATAATTACATGACATGTACTGTCAATAAATGACACAAAGACATGTGATAATTTATGTAGTGTATAATTCTTTTAATGCATGTGAAGTGATTAGCTTATTATAACTATACATGACATGTAGTTATGAATATTATTCAGATATTAATTAATCATTTAATATATATATATATATATGTAACCTATCACACTGTATGTAATATCAAAAAATGACACATTGACACATGTTAATGAGGTTTAAATGGATTAATTAATTAATTTTACTTTCCATGTAAATAGGTAGGGTACACAGTATGTATTGTCTAACAACATGTCATGTATAATGCTTCATCGTTTATCCACAAAAAATGCTTAGGGAATGGGAATATATATAAATCACAAATATTTATGAGGTACACAAAGTGTATAGAAGTTAAACGCCCTATGAACTCCAGGTTCCATGGTTTTCAGCCATAGGAATCATGAAATTAATACATAATGATTCTTTGACTATGCATTTTCCACTATGAAAATATGTGGACTACACGACATGTAAATGAGTTACACGGCATGCATTCAAAAAAACCATGTGTCAGGATGACCTGACCAACACACGGTATGTATTAATACATTCTAAATGTTTTTACTATAGAAGACCTATATTTCTCACATTTTGTCCTAGAATAATTTACATGGATATTGATGTAAAGTTTTTCATGGTCCTTGCATATAAAATTTATAAAACTCCTAAAATGCATCCTTGCGGCTGACTAGGGTCATCTCTCAAGGATTTAGGCTTAGATATTAACTACAAAAACACTTTATTAATGTTTTTCTTCTATTGTTTTGAAAGTAGGAAATAAGGTTTTTTATGCATAGAACAAGAAAGAAAAGAAGAAAAAATTGAATAATTGTGAGAAAGGAGACACCTCTAGATTTAACCTAGTAGTCATTAATTATCTCACATCCTTAACTCTCTATCTTATTCTATGTATGTTATAACTAGATACACATAGCCTCACTACCTAG
The DNA here is from genome assembly GCA_963277665.1 of Viscum album. Classification (NCBI taxonomy): domain Eukaryota; kingdom Viridiplantae; phylum Streptophyta; class Magnoliopsida; order Santalales; family Viscaceae; genus Viscum; species Viscum album. The sequence continues at coordinate 494,106,413 of OY728139.1, forward strand.
ATGGTGTGAATGGAATTCACACTCAAGAATAATTCCTAAGTGATAAACTCATCACTCTCTCAAATAGGTCACAACTATGAGTTTATCCAATTCCCAAACCATTGATCCTAATCGTATATCAAGGATCCAGATAGAGTCATAGGAAATTTTATTCAATAGTTTGAAAGAAAATTGAAGGAAGGAGAAGCATGAGGTATAATCATCTCTTAAACCCCTTAATCACCCAAAATAACCAAAACAAAATAGAAATATATAGCCAGGTGTGTGGACTCTGGTTCACTAGTTTTCATCTAGAAAGTGATCCTCAAGTAAGCCTCTCATTGTAAATGAAAGCTTGAGAAACACAATTACTTCATAGTGGGATAAACATGAATAAATGGAGAAGAAAATAACAACACAACATGATAAATAAAAAATAATAATTAGAATTAAAATTACAGAAAAAAAATAAAACCCTAAACTTAATCAAGATAAGAATAAAGAACAAGGTTCGAATCATGTACAATGTGGAGGTGTGAAAATATATATAATAGTAGATAGTCTTGTCCTACATCTCCTTCTTAGTTTTTGGTGTAGTGAACCCGATCTCTTCTTCCACGTATGATCGACACATATACAGCTTCAAGGGTTGTGATTGATTCATGTGGGATTGTCTTGAACCTTCCAGTTGCTCAAAATTTCTCCCATGATTTCTTGATCCTTATTCAATTTGATGATCACCACATGGATAATCGATTATATCTCTCCTTGATTTGGTTGAACCAGTAGAATTGAAAATTTATTTTAGGTTAACCTTTCCCATTTTGGGTATTTCATATTTTAATTCCTTTGGTTGGTTATCTTTAGAAATTTTGTTAATTTTTGGGTAACAAATATATAGGTTTAATTACTCATATGATGCATATATTGGCTCTGTTTAACATATACATTGGATTAGTTGACACATACATAGGGATCTGTCATATCTATGTAGACACTGAATCACACCTAAGCTAGGAAAAGGATACCTATGCTGAGCAATGAATGACGCATACACAGGGCATTCATCACACATAAGCTGGTAAGACTTTTCCAAATTTCAGCCTCCACCAACATATCAAGAAAAATATAATCAATGTATTATTTGTTTAATCGATTCAAAATTAATTCAAAACATTTGAAAATAAAATAAAAAACCTTTTAATAATTTAAAACTAGAACTAGGTTAATGTAGGGGTTATTCAATTAATCCAAAGATGAATAAAACCACTAAAAATCATGATTTAAACCATTTATCAAATAAAGTAAAGATTTCACAAAAGTAACTAAAATAAATTAATTAACCAGGTTTTATATTACCTAGGGGTTAATTATCTATGAATATCATTTTAAAATTGAGAAATTTTACCCTCATCACTCCCCCATACTTACACTATTTCACTCTTGGGTAATAAAAAGAATTTAACCTTACAAAATGATTATTTCTTAATATATTAAAACACACACACTAAAAATGAAAGAAAGAAATGACTCATCCATTTCTAAAAATTTAATTCCAACAATATGAATTAATATGTTTCCTTACTTCAATCCATGTGAATTTTCTAGTTCTAGGAGTGAAAAAAAAATAGATTTCATTGGAATTAAAACTTTATCAAGGGGCACTTCATTTATCACTTTTATCCTAAGTTCTTTAAACCAAAGATCTATTTTCCACTTGATTCAACTCAAGTGATATTATTATAATTTAATTTCTCCCTTTTTAATTTTGGTTCAATATTCTCCTCACCTAAATTCATTCATTTTTGATAACTATGAACTTATTTAATTTTTCTCAACCATGTATGTGCACAAAACTTATTGAATTTATAGAGGGATTTTATTAGTCCCACACCCGGTGTCTAATAATCTAAAAAAATCATTGTGGGATCTCAATTTCCCATTTTAATCCAGTTTCAAAGGACTTCTATGAATATTTTTTTATTTGGATCCCTGAGGATTTCTTTTTCACAAAGGATAAGTTACCTAGGTTCAAGTTTAAAAATCTATTTTCCTCAGGTTATAATTGCATTTCCAAAAAATTATTTGTTATCACATTCCTGTTCCTAGTTATAAAATATAATTTCCATGAAAAAAAAGACTTATTTACTCAAAAATCATGTAAATTAATAAATTTCAAAATTCAATGAATCCTTATAACTAGCATAAAATACTAAACTAAGAAGGATAATAATTAAACTCAGTTTTCATATCATAAAAACACACTAAAAATTAAAATTAGAAAAAAAAGGAGTAATTTATTTTAAGATTCATAAAATAGATCTAAAAGGATTTTAAACTAATCTAAAAAGGTTTTATCCCCCACCCCACACACACACACACAATTATTTATCATTTCCCATTCAAATTCATAAAAATCATAGAAATTGAAGTGATAAAATAGTGTAAAAAGTTGAAAACCACCTGGTGTTTATTTTTCTAGTAGGTTTGAGTTAGCCTCTCCACTAGTAATTTGTTAACAACTTGGGTTATCCTCCTAATATGTTTTCTAATTTGGAAGACCTATATAAAGTCATATTTAAAAATGAAAAATTTTATGAAAAACTAAATAAATATAGAAAACTAAAGGAAAATTTGGTTTTACCCCAAAGTGGGTATTAGGTTTTGACTACCCCTAATAGGAAGTTCTAATTATTAACCCCAACCAAGTGTTGGGTTTCATTTATTTAATAGAAATAATCATGTTTTGTTTTTACTGATGTGTATTAGTGGAAACTAGTTTTTTAGAACCCCGTGAACATAGTAAAGTTTTACCATCCCTAAAATATGAAAACATGAATATAAAATATGTGGGAAAAGAAATAAATGGGCCTCCTTGTTAAAATTTGTATCCAACTCCATTTATTATTCATCATGATGTTGAGGAGTTAGTGGCTTCTCTAAGGGTCCTAGAGATTCTTCTTCTTCAAACTGGATAGCCTCATCTTCTATTTCTAGCTACATCTTCTCTTCTATGTTGGTTTCTATAGGTTCTTCTTCATCATCCATGGATAAATTATTCTTAGCCTGGCCTATAAATTCAGTACATAGGGAGTTAGATTTCAATTCAAGTAGTGAAAAACCAAAATAAATTGAATCAAATGGTAATTACTCTCCTTTATATAGCTCAAAATTAATATTTTACTTAAAAATGTAGGCCTCTATACTAGTTTATTCAAGAGAGGGTAGTAGATCCACTAATTTTTCTTCAAATCCCAAAATCTCTTTTTATTCTTCTTTTTCCAAGGCATACTCCATTAATGATAATTTTGTATCATTAAAACAAAAAGGTTTAGTTTTCAAATAAATTTTAGAAAAATTAAATGAAAAATAGTCAAGAGTTTGGTCATCCCCCTTTAAGGTCTCAATTATTAGTAATTGTTACTCTATGTTGGCCTCAGGTAAAATTTCAAAAATTATTGGGAGATAAAATTCTTAAAGTGTTTCATCCACCTTCCTAGTTAAGATAATTAGGGGATGTGATTCTGGTCCACCTTCTTTTATCACCTTATGATCCTATTATTTATGTTATTTTTTTCTTTTATCCATAAGTTCTTGGAGGGTGATGGCTATCATAATCATCATTTGATTTAACTCTCTAAAATCTCTTTATTATTCCTTTAACTATTTGTATATCCATAAAGAGATATTGATGTATGCTTGAATCTCCCCCAATATGGGTTCTTATTTACTTGGATGGTGTGGGGGGATTTTTAGGTGATGTTGGTGTTCTCTATGATGGTATTAGTGTTCATCCTCACACTCATTGTCATGTATTAAAAGTTTCTTCTATTTTCCTTGAAAATTATCCTTCTAGATCTCTTATGGAAAGAGAGATTGGTCAGTTTGAAAAAAAATCTCAGACGGTATTCCATCAATCTCTTTGAACTAGGAATGTAATCGGTGATCCATTGTTAAAGAATTGTAACCCAATGTTATTTATATCATATTTTAGGGGAAATAAATAAATAAAATAGATGTGCATGAGATATTAAATACTCATCACAACTCCTTGGAAATTGTGTCAGTGATGTGAAGGCTATCATGGGCCTTGCATACAGAATTTCTAAAACTATTAGAATGCATCCTAGTGGATGACCAAGGTTTCATATCAAGAATTTAGTCTTATAACATCACTAACCTAAAACTTTATTAATATTTTTTTTTGTTTTCTATTGTTTTGAAAGTAAGAAATAAGGGGGTTTGATGCATGGAACAAGAAAGGAAAAGAAAATGTAGAATGAATACAAGAAAGTAAACAATCATGGATTCAACTTAGTGATACTTCATTGTCTCGTAGTATGGAATCTCTATAAAATTCATTGTATTCTCTAACCAGTGAACAAACTCACTTTTTATATGGTGTGAACATACTTCACATTCAAGATGAATCCTTAAGTGATTAGCTCATCACTCACTCAAATGGGTTAGAACTGTGACTTCGTCCACTGCCCAAACCATTGATCCCAATAATACATCAGTGATCTAGATAGAGGTAAAGAAAATAGATTTTAGTAGTGTGAAAAGAAATGTTTGTAAGGATAATCATGAGGTACAATCATCTCCTCATCCCCATAATCACCCTAAATCCCTAAAATAAAATAGAAAGAAACATCCAAGTGAATGGACTCTAGTTAACTAGTTTTCATCTAGTAAGTGATACTTGGGTTAGCCTATCATCATAAATGAGATCTTGAGAATCACCATTACTTCATAATGGTAGAAACATGAATAATAAGGGAATAAAATAACATTATAACATGAATAATAAATTTAATGAATTAGAATTAAAATTTTAGAAAACAGTAAATTCCTAAGACAAATCAAATTGAGGCTAAAATCCAAGGTTCGAATAATTTATAATGGGGAGGGGGAAATAGTTATAGCATAAAATGGTCTTGTATTAATCCTCCTTCTTGGGATTAAGTGAAGAAATCATGAGCTCCTCTTCCATGGATGATCAGTATATGTACAACTTCAAGGGTTGTGATTTCTTCAATTGGGATAATCTTGAATCTTCCAACTACTCAACATTTTTCTCATTATATATTACTATTTTTGTATCTTGATGATCTCCACATAGATATTTTTTTAGATCTATCCCTAATTTTTTTTAATTAGTGTAATTATGAATTTATGTTAAGTTGAAATTTTCCATTGTGGGTATTTCATATTTTAATTATTATGGTTGATCATCTTCAGAAATTTCATTAAGTGCTATATCACATGAACATGGGTGAAGAAGCTCTGATGACACATACATTAGATTTGGTATGAACCTACATTGTCTTAGTTGACACATACATTGGGTGCCATAACACCAACATAGATGATAGATTACAAGTATCCTGAGTAGAGGACAACTACATTGGGCAGCAAATGACACATACGCAGGGCCCTCATCACATGTATGATGGAAATACTTTTCCAAATGTCTGTCTCCACCTGTACATCAAGAAAAATACAATCATTGTGGGATTTTTTCAATTGATTCAAAATTGAATAAAAATTCTTTAAAAAATTTAAAACTAGAACCAGATTAATGTATGGATTCTTTAATTAATCTAAAGATGAGTAAAACCACTAAAAATAATGATTAAATCCATTTATAAAATAAATTTCAAATATCAGAAAACTAACTAAAATCAACTAATTTCCTAGATTCTATACTACTTGGGGGGTTAATTATCAATTAATAATATTTTTAATTTGGAAAATTTTGTCTCTCCTTGGGTTCATGGTGTGTACCAATGGGATACACACTGTGTAACCTTATGCTATCCGGCCATAATTTTTAACACCTCTAGATGGGTTCTTATAATGTTATTTGTATGTTATTAACCCATTTTTTATTATATAAGAAAGAATAAATAGGAATAATAAGAAGAGAAGATATCAATATTCGTATTTTAATGAACAAATTACATAAATAAAAAACTAACAGTAAATGTGTAAATCAATTAATGATTAATAAATAATTATAAATTGTTATGTGACCAATATAATACTACTTGAAGTTTCTAGGGTGAAACGAAAGCATTTGGGTTTGTTCCTAACAATGGAAATTCATCAACTTCATTGGATTTCACCTCATAATTAGATGAATAGAAACCCATAATCCACGATATAGGATCATCACATATAATTTATAATTAATTTATGTAAATTAATATTTACATTGCATTGGAATTTTTTTTATTCAATTAAGATTTAGTAGATCACTTATTGTTGTTCTATAATTGTGGTAAGAGGGTCAAGGTTAAATCCCTCTAGTTATGATCCACACATGCACCAAAAACCTCTAGACATCACTGTAGAAATCCATGAGTTATAGCATGGAATATTCTTACACTTTCATCATTTATTGATGATCACCACAAGAATCTATTTGAGGTTAGAAGGATTATTCTTGTTCTCACTAGAATAGAGAGGGTGGGGGGAGAATTTCCCTGTATTCTTGATAGTATTCTTGAGGAAGATCTCTCTAAGACTTGGGATAATTTTCTCTAGACTTTCGTTGTGCACAACCATGTTTAGGATTGTGAATGATGTAATTAGGTTTATATAGAGTTAGGGTTCTAAATTAATAATTACACATGGGACCTTTATTATTCTATTAATCCCTGATGAACCCCATGTCAAAATAATTATATTATTATTATTTAGTTGACATGCGCTATACTTGTAGATAAATAAATATTATTATCTTGAATAAATAAATTAATATTTTTTAAAATAATATTTAATATTTCATTTATTACCAGACCATTAAACTTGGTTCTTCAATCCCCCTGGATATTTATTGAAACTTTAATATTTTCTATTTATTTAAAAAAATAAATATTACTTCATTATTCACTGATAAATAAATAAATGTTATATTCACTAAAATATAGATTAAATATTTATTAAATATTCAACTCACATATATATTCTCTTGAATAAATAGTGAATGGATATTTTTTATCAACTAAACATAAATAATTATTAAACCACATTCATGAATAATATTTAATCAATGTGTTAAATTCTTATAGAATTTAACTTGGGTTTTAGATACACTTAATGTGTGAACCACTAGACCCATTTCTCAGTGGCATTAAGAAAAACCACTCAAAGTAAAAGATTATAATCCTGAAACACACCAAGTCGCCCAAAAGAAATAATTTAATATTGTAATGACATAAAACCTCATACAGATGTACACTATGTAATATAATCTATTTATCATGATATCACTAATCAATTAGGTTGTGAACTGATGTCATTAACCTATGTTCTTGATGTCACTTTCTATGACTTTCCAGAAATGAACTTACTGACAGAACTCCATGTCCATGGACTTAATTAGTAAGTTCAATTCCCATAAAAGGTACTAAGACATCAACTTCCACTAAACTAGGAAGGTACAAATCCTTTTTAACGTTATTCATTAATACAATATCACTTGTGATTCACCCAATGTATTCAACCTCATCGTAAGCATATGTCATCACAGTTTTTGTCAATACATGAAATTATGTCACTCGTGATATGTATTAATAATAATATTGAATCCTAATTATCATTACAAACATCCACATATAGAAACATACAATGACAAATATAAATGTGTATTTCCTACTGGAAAATCAAGTTCTCATAGCCTCCTTTCTTGAGATTACTAAGGAAAACAAATTATGATAAGAAGTCTCAATGTCTTATGATACCTCTAACCCTGATAGTCTATATCATCTTTATATTATAAAATAATATCATACATCTATGTAACATGTGTTTAAAAATTATTTCATTTCACTTCTAGTTTTTCATCATAGCGGGGAACTACCATGAAATTTCAGTGTGACAAGTACCCTTTAAACATTATCGCATACAATATCACACAAAATAACAATCATGATATGATAATAAATTTATTAATATTAAAAAATTATGAATACAGGTAATCATAAAGTATATATATGTAGGTTCTAGGTCACCAACTCCAATAAGAACATCAAAAGATGAGTGGAAAGGGAAAATGATCACAACATACTAAAATTATCTAAATTACTAATAGAACGTAAATTAATCATATGACTTCATATACATGATCCATGTGGACTTATTTGGAATCAATATCAATATATGAACGTCATTTACTAGTAACAATGATATAGATGGATGATACACTAAATAGGTGATGCATAAGTTGAGTGAAGAATTCTATAGAATAAATATTATCAAGTGGAAATATTTTATCGAAATAGAATACCAAATCCAAAGATAAAATAAAGTAGATAGAAGCATATTTTTAAATCATGAATTCCAACTAAGACTTTTATCCAACATTCCACTCCTTCTAGGACTTTAAGAGATTAATCAAAGAACAATGACAACTAGGATTTGATGAGTGGGCAAGTATAATGGATATATTTTCATCCATATAAATATTTACCTACAATGGTTATATTGAACATGCTAAAAATTCAATTAAAAATCTATAAGTAATCCCCAAATAATTTAAAGAGAAATGGTTATCAAGATAAATCTACAACAACCACAATGGTTAAAATAATGAACAACCATAGAAGAATCCATAATGGCTACAATGAGAAAATGAGAAATGGTCATATATGAAGTCACTTCAAACTCCAAAAACTATATTTATTAATGGTTGTATTTTAACTCTATATAAAGGATCTAGGATAGCTCATTTGAAAAAAGAGACAAGAGGTATTCAAATGGATTGGTGGATAAACATTTAAGAGCAAAAGGAAGCATCACAAAGCACTCATGTACTTTGTCACATCCCTTTGCTCATCTCCTTAATCCCCCTCTTTGAAGAGAAATAATTTTTCTTCAAGGATTTAATATCTTGTTATTAAAATCTTTTGTTCCTTGTATTAATTATTTTTTTATCTATTTTAAAATAGCACAAGGAACCCTCTATGGTAATCATTGTATCACATCATCCTCTGATATTTTGATCTAATTTTAAGAGATAAGAACTTGTCACCTATCGATGCTTGATAAAAGAGTTCTTGGGTATAATAAGTAACACCCCTAGATTTTATGATATATTTTTATTTAAATAACTTTATTTTTTTGATAGCATTCTTTACACATAACATCGAGTTTAAATGAACTGTGATATAATATTGAAATATTAATATTTAATGTGGCAGTTATTGCTTAGCCATTAGATTGATGGGTCTGAATAGGATTAACCACATTATGAAATATATAAAAAAAATTCATTAATTCAAATGTATTGATTAATTCATAATAAATAATAATTAAATTTTAATAAAATCATTTCATGATAAAATGCCCTATTTTTATGAAGAAATGTATTTTTTTCAGGTGTTATGTATTTTTATATAAATAAATATATTGATCACTATTAAAAATTAATTTTAGTGAAATGTATTGATAATTTATAAATAATCATTCATAAATTTTTTATAAATTGGTTATAAATAAAAATAAAATCATTTTAAAGTAAAAAAATATATGTTTTTTAAAACAATATTTTTATGGATGCATTATGTTTTTATCTTAATAAATTAAATTAATAACTATTGATGAATTATTTTAAAAATATATATATTATATATTAAATAAAAAAAATTAACATTCATATAATTCTTTTTACTAGGCATAGAATAAGAATTAATCCAATTTTATACTTAAAATGCATTTTTCAAAAAATAATTTTTGTTGCGTTTTGCCCGATTATTTTAAAATTAATTTCTACCACTTATAAAAATTGAATCTTGTAAAATGGATTCCATATTTGGAATTATAATTTAAAATTTTTATAATGAGTCCACTTTCCTTTTTTCAAAATGAATAGTAAAAGCAGTAAAAATTGTTATCATGGTTAAGATTAAAACGGGTTTATCAGGGATTAAACTAAGAGATAATGGTAAAAATGTCACTTAATATTTTCTAAATATTATTGCTTGAAGATATTTTTACCTTATATTATCCTAAATTTTAATTATTTTCATTTAGTTCCACTTTCACAATAAAGTGACTTTATATTATTTAAATCTTTTAAGTAATTTCACATGTGTCCCTCCCCTCACTTATAAAAGGGCACATTATCCACCCTTATTCGCACAATTTTATCCCTATATATCAGCCAATTACTACCCAAAAACCTTCATAGATTCATTTCCTTAATTCTTGATCTCTTTTTCTTACCATAAGACCATCTTAATAAGGCTTAAGGTGTAAACCAAATGATGTCTCTCAAAGAAGAGGTAATCACCTTACTCGACTCTTTCAAAGTTTATTCCTTCTACTAATTCATCTAAATTTTTTTGTATTCATAATAAAATAATTAATAAAGTATCATAAATATATTTATATGTTATTATGATTATAGGACAATCATTTTCAACATCTTTTCCATCAAATATGAAATGAAAGTATCACTTATGCGTACGTGTGAACTATCATCTCCACGTAGCGATCTGATTCATTTTCCATAACCATATTTTATGGTTTTTTATTATGATAGATTTAATATTTATATATGATATTTATGAAATAATTATTCTTATATAATTATAATATCTTATCTACCTTCTTACGTTCCCATCCGTTCGAAAATGATAACGTCGTCTGTGCGTACGCGTGGACTACCACCTCTACAAAGCGATGTGATTTTTTTTTCATTTATGCTTTACATGGTTGGTAATAAGGATATATTTAATTAATTATATGATATTTATGATATAATAATTATTATTTAAAGGTTAATTATTATTTACCTTTATTTCATTCCATCCATTGAAAAGTTGAAACATCACTTGTGCATACACCGTCTTCATGAAGTGATGTGATTCATTTTTATTCACCAATTTATTTATATGGTTATAAAAGTGTATATAATGAATAAATATGATACTTATTTCATGATTAATATCATGTATATGATGAAACCATTACCAAGGTGCAACTACCAGAACCATCAAACTAGAAGATGCATGGAAAATGAACCAGTTTTCACCTAAATGTTCATTTTAATGAAGAAATTATTAATAAAAGGGTAATTGGAAATTATAAAGGAATGATACATAGTAATTTATGTATTAATATGGTTATAAAATATATTTATAATAAATATATATTTATATTACAGGAATTTTGAATGCGTATGAAGCAAGACAAGACCTAAAGTAAGGGTTTATGTTACAATCTCATTTCTTTTCAGGATTGTCTATGCTAAATTTTCATATACAGAAATTATATGGATCTTATCCTTTAAAACCCATATATTTTATTCTAATATTTTTATTCTTATAATTATCAAGTAATATTATCATTTTACTCTCTTTGTAACTAAAAATGATTAATAAAATGTTTTTAAGAAAAACTAACCTTATTTCCTCTTTGGTCGATGAACTTTTTCTACCATGTCCATGTTCTTTAAAATGTTTTCAAGAATATAATTTTATATGATCTAATTATTGTTTAAATTAATTTTAAAACATATTTTAATTTATTTTAAAAAATTTATAAAGTGACTTTTACAATGTTTTCCAAACTGGTTATTTATGTCTTTTTACAAAAAAGTGTGAAGGGAATCTTAGATTTAATGTTTACTGCATGAATAGATTTTCCCACCATCGTGGTTATTCTTTAATTTGAATATTCCTTTACAATATTCCATGGTTATTTTAAAATAAAAGTTTTTTCTCAATATTTTTGGAATTTTTAGTTTTTAATGATACTGAAAGAAAAGGATATTTTACCAGCTTTCAAATAAATATTCAAATGATCTTCTAAAGTTATTTTTTATCTATGTAAACATCCTTTAGAGATTTTTATGCTTCAATAGGGATATTATATTATGATACCATACGATTTCATTCTCTGGATGTATTATGATGATGATGATTTAAGGATGATTCTATGAAACTCATTTCTTTCCCATGGGTTAATTAAGTTATGATGAAATTGCTATGAACCCATTTTTTTCCATGGGTTATGTTGTGATAAAATGATGGAATGTTTATGAAACTCATTTCCTTTACATGGTTTATGATATGATGAATTGAAGAATGTTTTATGATCTTATGGCACATATATGTATGTTGTGATGTGTAGACCCATAATTATATAACCCTCCAATGCATTAGATAAAGAATGATATCTCATGAGAGAATAAGTGCTAGAATAGGGAGTGAAATCAGGTCATTAAGGGACTCTATCCACCATGATAATCTTGGGAGTTAACCTTAACAAAGGAAATGATAGAATAGGGAGTGAACATAATCCACTATGATATTCTTGGAAGTGATCCTTGACTAAGGATATTATTTTCTATACTTATGTGTATTCCATAAACTTTTGTCTTATACTTATGATATATTATCACTATAGCTAGGGAAGAATGGGGGAGCGACGCTGAGTTTTCAACTCCCGAACTGACGGCAGTGGCCTCCGAGCAGGCTCCCCCCCCCTATGGGGGAGGGACCTCCGCTGCGGTGAACAAGAGCAGAATCTCCCTTTATCCCGTTCTCCAATCCGGATTTTCTCCCTCCGTTTCCCCGAAGTTTCCTGATCCCTAAGGTTCCATATCTTCACGATGGACAACCTAATCTTCCGATGTCGGTTGCAGAGTTTAACGAAGCCTCGGCTCTACATAATCTGACGTCGGTTGCCTGATTTTAGAAGAGAAGACCCTCGGTTGATCTATTTGATATATTCGTGTTCGGTTCTTGGGATTTGCAAGAGAAGGCAATAGTAGGATTGTTGGATAATAGGAATATCTCGATACGTTTTGCCTCGGAGGAAGATTTGATAAGGGCCTGGTCAAGAGCCCCTCGCAGCTGCAACGGTGCTCGGTTCTACCTGTATCGATGGTCGTATGATTTCCATATGAGGTGTGATTCTCCTTCTGTGGCAGTTTGGGTTAGTCTCCCGAATCTCTGTTTACCGTTTCAAAATCCATCGATTGTTAAAATGCTTGGAAACCTACTGGGGATATATCTTTGCTCTGATAGCCGGACCACTACTGTCTGTCATCCGGTAAACCCTTGTGTGTGTGTGTGGAGGTGGACGCCTCAAGAGCTCCTTTGGACTTCATTTGGATCACCATAGGTGAAGAGTTCCGGTGTAAACAGCCGGTTGTTTATGAATCCTGGGTCCATTATTGTTCCTCCTGCAAATGGTTGGGCCATTCACTGGAGAAATGTATGCGGGGGGCAAAGGATACTAACTTCCAAAAGAATGTGAGCAACTGCGAGTGCAAAATCTCTAGAAATAACATGGTGGTGAACCCGTTGGAGGAAGAGTTTGGTGGAGAACCCTACAATAGACCCCCTGAAGGCAGTGAATTATCAGGCAGTGCTCCAGTTGTCCATTCTGATGGTGTGTTCCAGGATGAACAGGATGCCGGTGTTATTTTTGTTGGCTCGGGTCCACTGTTTATAGGTGCTGGAAACCAGGTGAAGCCACTTGCCCTGCCTCCTGGACCGAAAGTTCAAGATGTTTTCTGCATACTGTTAAGTGACCTCGATGGAATGAGCAGGACAAACATAGTTTCAACTGGCCATGCCAATAACAGGTCTGGCCAGGATAACCTTGCAGGTGTTTCCCAATCGGATCTCAACGAGGAAGGCCCTACGGTGCAAATAGATCATGCAAACCATGAGGTGACTTTGGAGGACACTAATAGATAGCCTCAGTTCATGGGGTGTGGCTTCTTACAGGCCATGCATGACGAGGCAGTTGGCCGAATGCCGCTTGCTGAAGAGGCGGGCTTGGGCACACCGAATAATCTTTTGGATGGCAGTGGTTCCATACCTGCAAGTGAGTTACAAATTGTGGGTGAGGGAAGGAGTCCGGGCTTGACTCGGACATCAGTTCCCCTATACAATAGATTTGAAGGTATTTCAGAGAAGAATGCGAACTTAGAACTCATTGCACCAGGTGAGGGCGACGGGGTTGGAATGAAGGAATCCAAGAAGAGTGAACTGGACCTTTTAGATGAAGAGGTCACAATTCCAAAGAATAGCATGAGTTTCAAAAAGAAGAAAGGGAAGAAGGAATATTCCTACCTACCCTCGCCTTTGGAGACCCGCTCCACAAAGAAGTTTAATGAAAAGAGGATGGACATGGAGTCTCTGCACCAGCATGGACCAGGAGGAAAGGAGGAAGACTTGATTCTCCTACTTAGATCCGAAGATGAAGTGATTGAGCAGGCTTTGATGCTCAACGCATCGGAGGAGGAGGAAGCCAAAATGATGGGGAGGACGCTAGAGGTGTATCTCAGTGAGGAACAACTTTCATGGATTGACAGTCAGGACTCAATTCTGGTTAGAGGTTTTAATAGAGGGGAAATCAGTGTTGAGGAGTACATTCAGACCTAGGATCAACTTGCTTCTGAGTTGGAGAATAGAATTAGGGAGGATACCGATCTTCAAGTTTCATTATTATCTTGGAAACTTTTTAGGGAGAGGAATTCAGGTAATCTTAAGTTTTTCTTTAATAATTCGGTTTAAGTCGAATGTCTTGGTCAGGCAGTTTGGGAGGTTTTCTGGTGTGTGTTGTGTTTTCTTTTGGTTATTCCTGTTGTCTGCCTTTGTTTGGAGGCTTGGTACTTGTTTCCAGCTTCTACTTGGACCTGCGCCAGAAGGGGATCGGAGTGCAAAGTCTTCACTGGTGCGGGCCTTTTGGATTGGGAGGCTTGAGAGGGTATGGATTGGCCATCGGTATCATGCCCATGCATTCTGCAGGGACTGCTTGCCGGAGGGTCCTGTGTTGGTGAAGGCTTCTTGTCATGACATATTTTCTGGGGTGGGGAAGGTACGGTAGTTGGTTCTGGTTCTTTTCTTCTTGTGTTGTTTTATTTTGGTTGGACGGTTTTTTGGTTTCTCACTTTTTTCCATAAAAGAGTTTTGATAATAAAAAATTAATTTTCATCCAACTTATGATATATTATCATGGATCATAATTGATTATTGATGATTCTTTACACTTATGACTTATGTATTTTTTTTTAAACAAAGCCTTATGCCATGATTTATGATTAATTATATTTGACTGATTTGGTATTATTTCCATAAGTTATGAGCATGTTCTCATACCCTTATACTTATCTTATGCTCACATATGATCATTGATTGATATCTCATATGTTTACCCTTACTAAGCATCTGATCTTTCCCTTTCTTATGTTTCCTTCCCCAGGTTATGAAGAAAGTTTTTAAGTAGGGTATGTCTAATAAGTGTACTATATGAGAACTTTATGGGAGATTTTTAAGATGTTTCATGAAATAAGATAATTATGTATCTAGTGTCTAAAGGCACTAAACCTTTATGATTCTAAGGTGTGTATTATTATGATATGTAATGAATATTCATCTAAAATGATGTAATATTTATGTATGTAATTCTTGGGTTGCTTTCATTGGTATCATGGTAGGTTTTAGTTATTTTTGAATATTTGGATTAGAGAAAATTATCGGAAACTCTAGGGATAATCCTTAGTATAGGATATCATCCTGAAGATTTGGGAAATAAGATATTGTGTGGGTTTCTAAGAAAATATATCTTTGTCTAGATACTAGAAAGTGGATGTAGTTTTGGCATAGATTCACCTAGGGGTAATAAATCTAAAAGGGGTGAATTAGGTATTAACTAGATTTTCACTGGTGCACAATGAGTGGGTCTAAGACTGTACAGCTGGATAGACACTCCTGAGGCATATGCTTGGGTTAATTCACATTTTCTTTATGAACAATTATGAAGGATTTGAATTGATAGTGACCATAGATGTCCTAGGTTAAACCTAAGGTGTCATAGATTAAAAATAAGGTGTCATGATTTAGACATCCTATGAATGATTTTTCAAGATAACATGATTACTATTTCTCATGATATTATTTTTGGTTTTAGTCAATGAATAAAACCAGGAAGAAGCATGTTAACATTGAATTTAATGGACAATGAAATGATTATCCTCATGAGAAACCAAATGAAATGGGATCTGGAATGCAAAACCTTATGATTATACCTAACCATATATCTTGATATATGATTAAAAATCTCAACTTATTTGAGTTTCCTAAAACACATACAAAAAATAAAAATGGAGTTTAATGGGAGTTTTTATTGATTAAGACCTTGGATGAAAAAATATTCAGCTTCCTACATATTGAAAATGTGGGAAGAAGCACCCAGGTAAATGTCTCAAAGGAAAAATAAGATGTTTTATGTTTGGAAAATAATAGAATAGAAAAAGTAATTGTTGAGGAAAAATGAAGAGTTCTATGGAGAAAAATAAAGTTCATCATAAGGTTCCATTAATATTTAAATATCTTATGTGGGGGGAACTTGAGCATTATCTGAGTCTATTCCCTAATTAAAGGGATAACTCCTAGACCAAGGAAGGTCTTATATTATGTCTATCGTTAAAGTGGATCATGATAATTAAGGAAAACTTATACTCCACTCTAGATTTAGGGATTTCATGTTAAATTTTGTAAGAATGTGCCTTATAACAATCTTATTTTCCATCTTTTAGTAGAATTTAATGTGATTTTGTGCATTGATTATTTCTCTCTATATAGATTCCATATAAAATTTCAATAATAAGGAAATCACATTTGATATTCTAAATCAACCTATGGTTTTCTTTCAGTACGAGGATTAATATTAAATTACAATGTAAATTACTTCCATTATATGGTTCTTACTAATTATTCATGAGGGTCATTTATCTCAAATGGTTGGGGAGAAAATCAACATTGGATATATGCCTATTGTTCAAGAATATACTGATGTATTTCCTGAATACTTGCCTAGTCTTCCCCTAAATCATGAAGATGAGTTTTTAATAGAACTCATACTTAGTGTTATATCTATTTCAAATACTCCTTATAGAATGTTCCAAATTGAGTTGTAGGAATTGGAGAAGAAACTCTAGGAGAATCTTGATATGAGATTCATATTCTTGAGTGCATCACCATGGGGTGCACATATTCTTTTTATTAATAAGAAACATGGGTTAATGAATATTTTAATTGATTATCAAGAACTTAACAATATCATTATTGATAACTAGTATCATTTACCTCATATTGATGATGTGTTTGATTAATTACATGATGCTCAATACTTTTCCAAGATTGAACTTCATTTCGAATATCATTAATTGAGGGTCAATAAGGAGGATATACTCAAGATAGTCTCCTGTATGAGGTATATTCATTATGATTTTATAGTGATTTTATTTAGACTTACCAATTCCCCCTCTATCTTTATAGATCTAATAAATAGAGACTTTAGAGATTACCTTAATTAGTAATCTTTATAGATAGTGTTATTATATATTCAAAGAGAAAGTAAGAGCATGAAGATCATTTAAATATTGTGTTGAAGACCTAGAGAAAGGATAATTTATATTCCAAATTTAGTAATTGTGAATTTTGGTTACATAAAGTTTCATTCTTGGGTCATATAATCTCAAGCAAGGGTATATTGATGGATCCTTTAAAATCAAGGGTATATTGATGGATCCTTTAAAGATGGAAGTTATTGAAAAATGGCCCAAACCAACCATGGTGATAGAGATACATAGTTTTTATGGGATGGAAAGATATTATCAATGATTTTTTAGGGATTTCCCATTGTTATTTAATCCAATAACTAAGTTGCATGGAAGGGATGTAAGTTCCTTTAGACTGATAAATGTGAGGAAAATTTCAAGGATTTGAAAATAAGGTTGGTCATCTCACCTATGCTTACACCACCCTATAATGGAAAAGGGTTTATGATCTTTAGTGATGCATTAAAGAATATACTAGGATGCATCCTCATGCAGAATGACATGGTGATAGATTATGCCTCACAATAATTGAAAATTCATGAGCAAAATTACCCGACACGTGATTTGGAGCTGGCAATGGGAATTTTTGCATTGAAAATATGGAGGCATTATCTTTATGATGAAAGGTGTGATATATATATGGATCATAAAATATTTAAGTAAATATTCATACAAAAAGAGTTGAATATGCACCAAAGGAGATGGTTTGAGTTGATTAAAGATTGTGACTACTTAATATATTACCACCCTGAGAAGGTGAACAAGTTGGTTGATGCTCTGAGTCGAAAAGACCATGATAGTTTTTATATGATGAGAATTGATGGATATCCAATACTTATATATTTTCATAAGATGCATCTTGGTATCATGAGGAAAGGGGATATATCTTATCTTTCTCAGATGAATTTTCAACCATCCATCCATGTGAGGATTAAGAAGGCATAGAAGGAAGATGTGGAACTATGAAAGAAGGTGGGGAATGTTCCGAAGTTCAGTAATGATTATGATGGAATGATAAGGTTCAAGAACTGATTATGTGTCATGTCAATACCATATTTGAAAAGGGATTTGTTGGATGAAGTCCATAGCTTGTCGTTATTTATTCATCCTAAAAGTATGAATATGTATAGAGATCTGAAAGAGTATTTCTGGTGGGATGGTAAAAAAAAGAATATTACAGAGTATGTATCTTGATGATTGGTATGTGATCAAGTTAAGGCTGATAAATTTAAGTCTAAGGGGATTTTATAACCATTACCCATACTAAAATGGAAATGGAAAAACATCACCATGGATTTCATCATCGGACTCCCCAAAACATCTAAAGGTCATAATGTTATTTGGATTGTAGTTAATCGCCTTATGAAGTCCATACATTTAATTACAATTAGAGAATATTTCTCACTTGATAATTTTTCAAGATATATATTAATAAAGTGGCAAGTTTTCATATAGTACTAAATTCTATTATATCTGATTGGAATCTGAGTTTTACCTCAAAATTTTGGAGAATTCTTTGGTAGGCATTGAATGTGTGATTGAGATTTATCACTACATATCATCCTCGAGACAAATAGTCAGTCTGATGGAACCATTTAAACCCTAAAATATATGTTTAGAGAATGTTCTATGGATTTCAAAGGTGTTTGGGATCAACACATTTATCTGGTTGATTTTTCTTACAACAACACCGTTCACTTGAGCATTTAGATAGATCCCTCTATGACAAGAAGTGAATAACTATAATGTGTTGCGATGAAGTTGGAGAAAGAAATCTATTGGGACTTGATCTATCTAAGTAAATGATAATGAATATTAAATCCATTTAGCATCACATCAGAGTAGCTCAAAGTCAGCATAAAAGTTATACTGATAATCATTAGTGAGATCTATAGTTTGAAGTTAGTGATAAGGTATTGTACATGAGCCTTAGCCCAGTTGGTGAGGACTCCTTAAGTGAATCCACAAGACCCAGATTTGAAACCAGGAAAAGGTATATTTTCGGGGGTAATGTAGTAGTACTGTAGCAGGCACTGTAGCAGTACTGTCCGAGTACTGTAGCAGGTACTATAGCAGGTATTGTTCAGTATTGTAGCAGCCAAAACTATTCACCTTGGGCCACCGGTTTGGGCTTGGAGTCATTAAGGCCTTCGGGCCACCCATGCCTTCAGGTCAGTAAGGCTTTTGGGCCACCTTTAAGGCCTTCGGGCCACCTCAAGGCCTTTAGGCCACATTATCAGTGTAGTTACCCCAGACAGACTCTACAAAAAAGGAGTAGCCCCAGAGGAGGATTCAGAGCAATTTCACTCGTCAGAGCAGAACCAAATGGATTTGGAAGAATGAGAGGGTATGGTTACGTCATTGGGATC
The DNA here is from genome assembly GCA_963277665.1 of Viscum album. Classification (NCBI taxonomy): domain Eukaryota; kingdom Viridiplantae; phylum Streptophyta; class Magnoliopsida; order Santalales; family Viscaceae; genus Viscum; species Viscum album. The sequence goes on from OY728139.1 coordinate 494,126,129, forward strand.
ATCCTATGATTGCACGGGAAGCCTAACCAGACTGCCATGTGAAGGTGGAGAGCTACCATCACGATGCAGATGTTGGGGAGGGGTAGTTCCTTATAGTTATAGTCTGGTTGAATTCCCTAATACCTTTGGGTCATGTAATCTCTTAAGCATACGGACCATGTAATCTCTAAGCCTATGGGCCTTTTAAGGGTTCCTCCTCATCCCTTAAAAGAGGGGTTATCAAAAATCAATAAAAATGAAAGCCTTTGGGCCATTCGGGTGTAGTGATAAGGTATTCTTATGAATATTTCTCAGTAAGGAGGTTATGATATTTGGAAAGAATGGAAAGTTGATCCCTAGATATATCAGCCCCTTAAAATTATTGATTGTATCGAGATGATTTCTTATCGCTTGGCACCTCCACCAAATCTCTCTCAAGTTCACAATGTGTTCCATGTATCTCTCGTGATAAATTACATTCCTAATCCTTCACATGTACTGAATTCAGAGGTCACACCACTAGAGAATGATATCTCTTATAAGGAATAGCTAGTAGATATTTTGGATTGAATATATAAAGTGTTGTGAAACAAGACCGCTGTAAGAACCCGGTTTTTTCTGTGAAATACTTTGGAATATTATTGATGATATTCCAGAGCAGCGCCTTCAGACGGTGTGGGATTCCGAGCCCCGGAGTGGCCGGAATTAAATTTTCAGTGCGTTCACACTGGAAACGCCAAATAAATGAGATAACTCCTAAACGGAGTTCCGGATAAGAGATCTGATTGTACGGATGGGTTTGGAATGGTATTTGTACCCTAGGAACGACATAAAACTTGTCGGCGTGGGACGTTTGGACCCCTCGCCCGCTTCTGGAATGTTAAATGGATAAATTAGTTAATTAATTTGATCGTTTAATGTTGAAACGTAGGCATCTCTTAAATGGTGGCTCGGATTGGAAAACCAAGGGCACTGTTGAGTTCGGAGCATGTCTTTTACCCTAGGAGGGGTGTAAGTTTTGTGGGCGTGGCCCGTTTGTGAAAAATGGCCCCAGGGTCATTTTCGTAATTTGGCGGCCTCGGGCGCTAATTTTAATAACTTTTGAACGGGGTCTCGGGATAAAATTCTGAGACCGCCATTGTGCTTAGAGCGTGGTTCTTAGCCTAGGGGAGGCTAAATCCCGACCCCGTCGGGAGTTCGGGTTCGGGGCTATCAGGCGGGCGTTTAAGTGATTTGTACTTAAACACCCCCCCCCCTTCTTCTTCTTCTTCTTCCTCAAACCCTCCTCCCCCTCCACCTCCGGCGAGGCAGCTCTGGCGAGGCAAGCTCCGGCGAGGCGAGCTCCGGCGAGGCAAGCTCCGGCGAGGCGACTCCGGCAAGGTGCGGTGGTGTCGGCGGGTCGACGCAAAGCTCCGGGCGAAGCCCAGTGAAGTAGGAGGTTTCATTGCGTTTTCATTTCTGAACCCCCCCTTTGAGTTTATTTTATGTGTCAATTTGATGTTAAACCTTCAAATAAATCCCATAGATGCGTAGTATACTTTTTTATCTTTCCAACGCATATTTCGGAATCAAAATCCGAGGTCGGATGAGTTCGGGGTTGATCGTCGAAGGTTGCGGGAATTCTGGGTTGTCCTGGCGATTTCCGGCGGTCCGGCGGGTTCCCAGGGCGGCGCGGCTTCGGTCCGAGGCGGCGGGCGGCGGTTCCGGGACGGCGGCAGGGGTCTCGGCTGGCGGCGGCGCTTTCTGGCGCTGGAGGTTGGAGGCGGCCGGGTGTGCGAGGGCGACGGCGGGCCAGTTTCAGGGCGATGGCAGGCGGAGGCGGCCGGGCGGCTCCGGCGTAGGGCAGAGGAGGGATGCGGGGTGCGCGACCCCGCGTGCGGCGCGACCGCGACCCGCATGTCGCGGGTCACTGTTGGGGAAAGGAGACCGGCCTTGACGGCCGGTCGAGGGAGCTGGCCGCGGCCAGCTGGCCGCGGTGGACTGAACCGGGCCCGCGGCTGGGCCGCGGGCCGGCTGAGGGCGGACCGGCCGGACCGGGCCTAGGGAGTGCCCCCCCCCCCTCTTTGAATTTCCGATGCCCATAACTTTCGTTACGGGCGTCCGTTTTGCGCGCTGTCAGCGGCAGCGCGGACCTTGCGTTGAGGGGAGTGTTTTGAGATGGTTTCGGGAATTTTTAATTCTCAAAACGATGGGTCTCGGAGGCGCGACGCGTCTTTAAGTGAAATGTCGTTTTTTTTTCGAGAATCTTGTTTTGGACGGCGCGGACGCGTCCGACGTCCGTTTTGAGCGCCGTCAGCGGCGTTGCGATCCTGACACTGAGGCGGAGGTTTCCAGGGCAGTTTCAGGTGTCGGGGCCGAGGTTGAGGCGTGGGCCCCACGGCCCGTCTTTTGAGCTGCGTGCAGCGTTTTAGCGACTTTTTCCTCGGACGTCCGTTCGGGGCGTGCGAGTAGTCGATGTTGGGTGTTTTCTGAGGGCATTGCGTTGGCGCAGTCTGCCCGCTGTAATTCGGCACGATGGTGCGGGGCCCACGAGGGTCGTTTGGGCGTCGACGGTGATTCTCCAGCTTTATCACCGGGCGACCGTTTTGGACAAGTGAATAGTCCATCTTGTGTGCTTTTTTGAGAGGATCGCAACGGTGTGATCCGTTCGTTGAGTTTCGGGACCGGTTTGCGGGTCCCATGAGGCACCGCTCGTGTGCGGTGCGCCGGAATGCACCTTTTTCTCCGGATATCCGTTGCACTCATGTGAGTAGTGCTTTTGACGTGTTTCCCCGAGGGGATCTCAATGGTGCGATGCGCCCGACTGTTTTCGGGGCCGAGGCTCGGGATCACGGGACGTCGTTCGGGCGTGAGGCTGTGTTGGTGACTTTTCTGTTAGATATCCATTGGAGGCGAGTAAGTAGTCGATCTCACGTGTTTTTCCGTGAGGATTACAACGGTGAAATCTGTTTGGTTGTGCGGAGCCTCTTGCGCGATCTTGTCAAATTTGAAGCATGGAAGGTGCTCCAGTGGTGGTTCGCCCTACCTTGTTTGTATCAGACCCTTGGCATGTGATCGCGCACTCTTGGGAGAGTGATGTAAATGGTTCACGAGTTGTGGTTGGCCGTGCCTGGGCCTTTGAGGTGGAGTTGCTACGTCACGCCTTTGCATTGACGCTGGGTGTCGTGTGCACGATAGCCTTTGGGCTAAAACGAGGTATACTCTGGGAGTATACAGGTGCGCTTGGAGGTACGTGTGGTTGTTTGTACCTGAGGATGTTTGTGCGCTCAGTTGGGGTTGACTTGGGGCCACACGTCGTGTGGGCCCCACGTGCGTGCCGTGATCTGCTTGCGTACTTGACCTCTCGCGACGTAGAGGGTCCCTCTGTGCTCGTTTGTTTGACCAGTAGGGTGGAGTTTTTCCCCTGGCTCTGTGCTCGTTTGTTGACCAGCAGGGTTGAGTGGTCTCCCCCTGGTTTTGTTCTCGATGGTTTGGCCGGTAGCAGTGATAGTGACACCCAATGATGGAGCAGACGCTGCACCTCATTTGGGGTGAGTTGTTCTGGAGTTGGGTGGTTGCGCGATACCCACTCCGTGTTCGGTTGGCCAGTGGTGTACCCTTCGGTAGAGATGGACAGAGCAGTTCTGAGTTTTACCCTCCAGCAGGGCTGGGCAGTGGGTTACTCATCGACTTCTTCGGGTTTACCCTCCAGAAGGGCTGGGCAGTGGGTTGCTCGCTGACTTTTAGGGTCGACCCTCCAGCAGAGACTGGGCAGTGGGTCACCCGACGCTCTTAGGTTCTACCCTCCAGTAGAGACTGGGCAGTGGGTAACCCGATGCTCTTAGGGTTTACTCTCCAGCAGAGACTGGGCAGTGGGTCACCCAACGACCTCTTAGGGCCTACCCTCCCGCAGGGCTGGGCAGTGGGTCGCCCGTCGTCTAGTTCCAGGTCTACCCTCCAGCGGGGCTGGGCAGTGGGTCTCCTGTTGACGTATTGGGGTTTACCCTCCAGCAGGGCTGGGCAGTGGGTCACCCGATATCTGGTTATGGTTTACCCTCCAGCGGGGCTGGGCAGTGGGTCGTCTGACGATGTATTATGGTCTACCCTCCAGCGGGGCTGGGCAGTGGGTCGCCGGATGATGTATTATGGATTACCCTCCAGCAGGGCTGGGCAGTGGGTCACCCAGTATCTTATTATGGTCTACCCTCCAGCGGGGCTGGGCAGTGGGTCGCCGGATGATGTATTATGGATTACCCTCCAGCAGGGCTGGGCAGTGGGACACCTGTTGAGATTCCAGACTCAGTCCTCCCTACTAGGCTAGTCTATGGCTTTCCTCCGTGACCACCGGAGCGGGACCCTTGGTTGTACGGGTCGGTGATGGAACAACTTTGGCTTTGAGGAGACCTCTCGACTGCAGGGCAGTGACGAGGTGTGGTTTGACTTTCCCTAGAACTCTCAAGTAAGAGGGGCACTTTCCCCACTGAGACGTGTTCTTGTGATGCGATCTAAAACCGTGTGGGCGAGTCAGTGCCGCCCAAAGCGGATAGTGTCGAGGTGCGGTGATTGACCCCCTTGGCTTGCGGTTCGGGGCAGACGTGCGGGATGCTGGGCATCGATGGAGTTTACTCCTGAGACTGTTGGCGACTCACCTTTCTTGGGCTGAGCTACGGGACGGAGATCCCCTTACGAGCTTTTTCGGGCTTCTTGGCAGAGCATATATATGTATACACCTCGTACGAGTACCCACTCCTTGGGTTTTGGCTACTCTCCTTCCAGGAGAGGCGAAGACGCGCGGGGTATGCCACGTGCTTTCTGTGTCTAGCTTCTCGTGGTTGGATGAGTCTACTCTCCAGCTATAGGTAGCGAAGACTCGACGGGAAGTTCATCTTCTCACCGTTTCCAGCTCCTTGTGCCTGGACGATTCTACTTCATTTCTCTTGTTGGGTTGAGCTGGACTCTTTACTGCACCTTGTTGTACTTCTGTTCTACTCCCTGTTTGCTCTACTGCTCACCCTTCGGTACCTCCTTTTGTTGCTCCCTCGAGCCTTCGGGATATCCTACTGAGTATTTTTATACTCACCCCTGCTTGGGCTTTGCCCGCACTTGGTGTGCCCTTGCAGACGACGGACAGGTGGAGCGTGACTTCAGTGGAGCGTAGGAGCTTGGGAGCTTGGACCGCGTGCGGTGGTCGTAGCCGGGTTCTAGGTGGGAGACCCGTCAGCTGTTTGTTTTTTGTTTACCTGTTGCCGGGTTGTGGCACCATTTCTGGTTGGGCGCGTGTTTTGCCCCTTTTTCCTTTTCAACACTGTACTTTGTACTGTTAGAGGTCGATGCACACTGTGGTTTTTATATAGCAGTTTCCTTTTTCTTTGCTTGTCTTTACTTTTACTCTGCACTGTTGCATTGAGTTTGTTGCGTGTGTATGTACAGGTACTTAGGCAAAGGCCTCCCCGAGTTATTGTGCCTTCGGCGCTGGTCGCCAGCCCCTGGCCTATGGAGGCGGGCTTGGGGTAGTTGCGGCTCGAGCCCGGGTAGGGTCGGGTCTTGACAACCGCTCACCTAGTTAGTGTTTTATGACGAAACCATAAATTTGAGGAAGGTAAGTGGGAACTCGAGGATGTAATGAGACAAAAGTATCCTCAGTTGTTTGTATCAAAGTAATGAAATTTAAAAGGAGAAATTATTATAAGGGGTTAGAATGTGACACATTTATATTTTATGATAAATTTATCTTTAAATAAATTTTATTTCTTTGATATTTTTTTTACACGCAACACTAAGTTTAAACGAACTGTCATATAATATTGAAATGTTGATTTTTAATGTGACAGTTATTGTCTAGTTGTTGGATTAACATGTATGAATAGGATTAACCACATTATGAAATATATATAGAAACAATTTCCTTAATTCAAATGTATTGATTAATTCCTAATAAATAATCATTAAATTTTAATAAAATCAGTTCATGTTTAAAAGCCCTATTTTTTGAAGAAATATATTTTTCTAGGTGTTATGTATTTTTATATAAACAAATATATTGATCACTATTAAAAGGTTATTTTAGATAAATTTATTGATAATTTATGAATAATCATTCATACATTGGTTATCAATTTTTTATAAATGAAAATAAAATCATTTAAAATTAAAAAAGAGATATTTTTCTAAAACACTATTTTTATGTGCAATATATTTTTATCTTAATAAATTAAATCAATCACTATCGATGAGTGATTTTAATGAAAACTATATATTATATTTTTAATAAAATGATTTATCATTCATCTAATGTTTTTTAAATGGAAATGAATAAGAATAAATGCAGTTTTAGTCTTAAAAATGCATTTTTCAAAAAAAATAGTTTTTTGTTGCATTTTGCGTGATTATTTTAAAATTAATTTCTATTAATTATATAAAATTAATCTTGTAAAATTTATTTCTTATTTTTAATCATCATTTAAAAATTTAGTAATGAGAAAATTTTTATTTTTAGTCATAATGAATAGTAAAAACAGTAAAAATTTGTTACCACGGTTAGGGTTAAAACAGGTTCATCAAGGGGTTAAACTAAGAGATAAGGGTAAAAATGCCAATTAAGTTTGCATAAATCTTATTAGTTGAGGATATTTTAACCTTACCTTATCCTACCTTCAAATTATTGGCCATTTTGTTCCACTTTGACAAGAAAGTGACTTTATATTATTTAAATCTTTTAAGTAATTGCATGTGTGTCCCTCCCCTCACTTATAAAAGGGATCCTCTTCTCTACCCTTATTCACACAATTTGATCCCTCTGGCTCACCGAAGAACTACCCAAAAACCTTTCTAGCTTCTTTCTCTTCATTCTTTAACTCCTATTATTACCCTAATACCATCTTAAGAAGGCTTAAGGTCTAACTCGGAGGAGGTCTCTCAAAGAAGAGGTAATCGCCTTACCCGTCTCTTTCAAAGTCTATTTCTTTTTCTACTTCCTCTAAATCTATTGTATCCATTATAACATAATGAACCCAATATCATAAATATAATGAGATGTTATTGTGGTTATGTTACAACCATTTTCCACCTTCTTTCCATCAAATAAGAAATGAAAGTATCGCTTGTGCGTATGTGTGGACTACCGCCTCCATGTAGTGATATGATTTATTTTCCATCACCATCTTTCATGGTTGGTTATTATGATGTATTTAATATTTATATATGATATTTATTACATAATTATTCTTCTAAAATTATAATATCTTATATACCTTCTTACTTTCTCATCTGTTGGAAAACGATAATATCGCTCGTGCGTACGTGTGGGGTACCACCTCCACAAAGCAATATAATTCATTTTTCATTTTTGCTTTACATGGATTGTAATAAGAACGAGTTTAAAAAATATATATTATATTTATGATATAATAATGATTTTGGAAATGTGAATTATTATTTAACTTTCTTTCATTTCATCCATCAAAAAATGGAAACATTGCTCGTACGTATGGATTGTCATCTTCCAAAGTGATGTAATTCATTTTTCATCACTGATTTCCATGAATGGTTATAAAAGTGTATATAATGAATAAATATGATACTTATTTCATGATTAATATTATGTATATGATAAAACCATGAACAAGGTGTAAGTACCAGAACCATCGAACCAAAACATTCATGGAAAATAGACCAATTTTCACCTAAACGTTCATTTTGATGAAGAAATTATTAATAAAAGGATAATTGGAAATTATAAAGGAATGATACATAGTAAGTTATGTATGGATATGGTTATGGAATATATTTATAATAAATATATATTTATTATATAAGAGATTTGAACGCGTACGAAGCGAGATGGGATTTGGGGTAAAGGTTTATGTTATGATCTCATTTCCTTTCGGGGTTGTCGATGCTAAATTTTTGTTAAAGGGAAATTATATGAATCGTATCCTTTAAAGCCTATCTATTTTCTTCTCTTATGGTTATTTCTGGAATTTTCAAATAATAGTAACATTTTTCACTCTTTGGTACTGAAAATGATCGAGAAAATGTTTTTAAGAAAAACTAATCATATTTCCTCTTTGATCAAAAAACTTTTTCTTCCATATCCATGTTTTTAAAATGTTTTCAAGAATGTTCTTTTCTATGATACAATGATTGTTTAAATTCATTTTCAACCATATTTGAATTTCTTTTTGAATATTTAAAAAGAAATTTTTTCTAATGTTTTCTGAACTAGTTATTTATGATGTTCTACAAAAAGTGTGAAAGAGTTTTTTTTGTTTTAACATTTATCATACGAACAACTTTTCCCATCATCGCGACTATTCTTTCCTTTGAAGCTTCTTTTATAAGTTTTCCTGGTTATTTTCAAATTAAACTTTTTCTCAATATTCTGGGATTTTTTTTTAATGATACCGAAAGAAAAGGGTATTTTCCATGTTTTCAAAGAAATGTCCAAAAGTTCTTTTAAATGTATTTTTCATCTATGTCAACATCATTTAAGGATTGTTATGCTTCACCAGGGATATGATCTTATTATACCATCCACTTTCATTCTCTGGATGGCTTATGATGATGACGATTTAAGGATGATTCTATGAAACTCGTTTCTTTCTCATGAGTTAATTAAGTTACGATGAAATCTTTATGAAACTCGTTTCTTTCTCACGGGTTATGTTGTGATGAAATATTTATGAAATTCATTTTCTTTCCACGGGTTATGATATGATGAATTGATGAATGTTTTATGATCTTATGGAACACATATGTATGGTTCTCATTATGTGACGGGTGGGTCTGGAATTATATAGTCATCTGATATTAGGTAAAGAATGATATCTCATGAGATAATATGGACTAGAAATGGGAGTGAATCTGGTTCAGTAAAAGACTTTATCCACAATGATAATGTTGAGATAAATCTTAACCTAGGAAATGATGGGATGGGAGTGAACTCAATACAATATGATAGTCTTCACACTAAGCCTTGACTTAAGGAAATGATTTTTTATACTTGTATGTATGCCACAAACTTATGTTTTCTGCTTATGATATGTTCTCATGGCTTGTGATTGATTATTAATGATTTCATACACTTATGACTTATTTCTTTTGTTATGACAAAGCCTTATGTCATGATTTATGATTAATGATACGACTGATTGGGTATGATTTTTTTAAGTTATAATAATGTTTTCATGCCATTATGTTTATCTTATGCTCACTTATGATCATTGATTGATATCTCTTGTGTACATTTACCGAGTATCTGAGCACACCTCTTCTTTTGTTTCATTTCTCTGTGTTATGAAAAATGGTTTTAAGATTGTCTAAAAAGTGTGCTATGTCAGAAAAACTTTGTGTTAAAAATATTTCATTAAATAAGATGATTATGTATCTAGTCTCCAAATACACTAAACCTTTCGGTTTTGGATCATGTATTGTTATAAGATGTATTGGATATCTATCTAAAATGTTATAAATGTATTGGATATCCATCTAAAATGTTATAATATTTGTGTCAGGTCACCTCTTAAGTACCGGTCAATTTCATCGGAAATTGGGAATTGTTTGTACATGTTGTCCTGACCGGGTCATAAGATCCTTTTGGGTAAAAGTGAAAAAGTTTCTGAAAATAGGAACTTGTAAGTGTGGATGTTATTTTAACAGCGTTTTGGACACCCCATGAAGTTGTCTATTAGAGTTCACCTCCTCGCCCATATGTGGACCAACATTGTTTTCTTTGGAGAATGATCAGGCAGGGTTAAAGTGGCAACAACACAAACATGTAAGAAAGAAAATGCAGCTCGGGGATGGAAATAGTTGTTAAATGGTGTTGGTACACGTAAACTTGATTCATGCACTCAAAGCACATGGTGCCATTGAGTACCCAGAAGCACATATCTACCAGGATCTCTGTTTTTATCCATCCCAATATGTGGAGTCTGGCTTCGACGTAGTCTTCAGAGCTGAAAGGAGAAGTTCGAGGCGCAGTATCCCGTCATGGGAACCATGATCCAAGAGAAGCAGTTCAGAGATGATCGAGAAGAGCACGCCTTTCGACAGAATAGTTGCCAGTAGGACCAGGTGAGGACTGGAACAATCAGAAAAATAATAGTATATACGCTTCTTACCATCGCAACAGTACACGCCCTGAATAAATGCCAACCAGATGAAAAAGAATGGCTCTGAACAAACAGGAAGAGCATAATGCAGAGACTCTTGAAAAGAGAACACTTCTGAACAAACTTCAATTAAGAAGCCTCAACAGACAGAATCTCGAGTTCAGCCCACCAGAGAGGGGAGAGCCTCGGGGTGGCAGCCTCAGGCGAAATAGCAATTGCTCCCCTCAGCTTAGAAATGACTTCCGGGATGGTGGGCCGATGCCTCGGATCTTGCTGCGTGCACTCCAGGACTGTCTCACGGATCACTTCGAGGTCGTTGTCTTTAAAGGACTTGAGGGACGGGTCGATCATGCGGCTCATGCTTCTCCTCTCACTCAGGTACCCACCCGCCTGCCCGGAACAAAAGCAAATCAGAAAGGCAGACCCTGACCATGAAGATGAAGTTGCAGCCGTTTTCAAGGCCTTACCCAGTCCAGAAGGGAGCCCTGCTCCGGCGAGTAAGGCCGCTTCCCGGATATGATTTCAAGCAACAGTATTCCAAAGCTGTAAACATTTGCTTCTGGATCAGAATAAGGTGGCAGCTCACGATGCCCCGACCTGTCTTCCCCACCCGAGAGCTTGAATTTTGAAGAGGGTCCTGGTGAGAAGCTGATCTCTGCAAGCTGTCGAGGAGATGCAAAAGGGGCATGTGAATTTGGATGAAAGTAAGTTATGGAGGAATGGAATGATAATAATATATACCTTGCCAGCATAATCATCTGTCAAATAGATGGCACTGGAGATCAGGTTCGTGTGCGAGAGGGGCGGGTTCAGGTCACGGTGCATGTATTGAAGACAATATGCCACCCCCATGATGACCCTCATCCTAGCATGCCAGTCAAGATGTTCCATTTCTTTAACTGTCAACAATGAAAGAACACATGTTTTTCAATATCTAGGAGAGAAAAATAAAATAATCAACCATGACCCAACTTAATAAACCAGAGTACCATGCAAATGCTCGAAAAGGGTCCCATTTGGAGCATATTCAAAAACCATCATCCGGTTAAAAGGTTCATCCTCCTCGCAATATCCAATGAGGTTGACGAAATTCTTGTGGTTCACCCGTGAGAGTTTATCAATCTAAAACAATCCAATCGCAGTCTTATAAATAATAAAACAAATTAAAATAAATATCTTTCTTGATCACTTTCCCCTATTTGTTGAGAATCAAAAGGATCATTTAAAAAAAACATTTTGAATCCGAGTTCTTCTACCACTATTTTGCTATCTACGTATCTTTTTTTCCTTCAACAATTCCAGAAATCCGATAGTTCACGTATAACCCAATTAAAAATACAATGATAATATAAAATATTAAAAATATAATAATAATTAATTTTATAATTAATTTTATTCTTATAATCAACTTAATTTGAAACAATTCAACATGTTTATAACACATTGTTTATTTTAAATGATTTAAGAGGGTTTGGTTGTAACATGGATAACATGTGTTTCATATTAAATAGGTTATTTTTAGTCTAAATGGGATAATTCGATGTGATTAGGTCATTGAGTTTATGAGATATTAACTAGTTGGACATGATAAAAAAAAAGTTGGATATGTCATGATGCAGTCTATGCTATATATTTAAATTTGAACAGGTTGACGGGTTAGGTTAGGGTTGAGCCCTTCATAAATGGGTTGGGTCGGGTCAGTCCAATAAATTAAATGGGGCCGCTCAGGGTTGAGCTTAAATGGGTTCATGGGAGGGCCAACCAGACGGGTGAACCCGAATTGTCACCTCTAGTTATTTCCTTGACCCATTTTCATCATTCAAAAACTAGCATGCCGATAATTTTATTGAAAACGAAAGAAGATAGTTGCAGGTTAGTTTAAATTCACCAAAACAATGTACCTTCTTCCGGTAAGCCATTTCAGAGCGCTTTGACCAATCCTTGGAAGATGCAACTGCAGTAGAAGCGACAGCAATCTCAACTCCACTCGAAAGTGTTCCCTTGTACACAGTGCAATCATCGAGTATATCAATGATATTGCTAAAATCCTCGCAAGCTGTTTCTAGCTCTGATCGATTTAACTTGGGCACACCTAAATTTCAATGAATATTTCGCTTCTCTCACTAATGGGCATCATTCAATGTTCTCAAAAAAGTGAGAAAATGGTGGGGGGGGCCTTACCAGTGACAAAGGCTTTCTGCAACTGGCCACTTATGCCAGTTTTCCAAGGCTGTATGGTGGCTGCTGCACGGCTCCGATTAACATATAACAGAGCTACAGAGCCGATGAGCAAAAGGAAGATACATGGAACAGCCACAGCATACTTCAATTTTTTCCCAGTAACCAAAGACCCTCCTGCATGTACAGGTTCTGGTTTAGGCTCCTTATGAAGTGAAGCTGCGGCAAGAGGGAGTGGTGCAGGAGCAGGAGCCCAAGGTTTCATCTTTTCATTTGGCACGGCAGGGAAGGTCCCACTGCTTCTGCTGGTAGGAAGACTAATGATTTTTCCAGAACTGCCCTTAGCTGGTGAAGCCTCCAGGTTAGTGATCTGTTGGGCAAGCAGCCTTCTGCGGATGATTTTAATTGGAGTTGGCATGTTTGGATTGATGTGCTGATGAGATGAATCTGTGGGATGCATTATTAATGTAATTTTAAATTAAATGTAACTTTAGATGGGCCAGTTCACTCGATATACCTGGAATAGATTTGTAACCCTTTTCCCCACCATGCAAAAAGCCCTTTGCAAAGTTGTACCTTAAAAAAACACACAATTTTCTTATAAAAATGATGAATGAAGAAGATATTAAGCAGTGCAACAAATAAGATGTGTTTTTCCCCTGTACATTGGCAAGGCTTCCAGGAAATATACAAGTTTCTCTATGATTGGACCAATGATGACACCAGCGTCATTTATTTGTTTCAAACTGCTCTGCCAGGTACTGTTCAAAACATGAATAAAATGATCAAAAATCTAACCAGATGACCATCATATTATAAAAGGAAAAGAATTTTGAAATAAACGATGAGATGATTTTCAAGAAACACATTAATCTTTGTAGAAAGAGTGGGCCCAGAAACCGTTCCTCTTGAATGAGGATGGAATACTTTAATTATAGAGATAGATAACACGATACGACTCAAAATCGATACGAAATACCAAATTCAAACTAGAGAAAAAGTGAGGAAGTGTACAGGAGCTGGGCGCCCGGGCACAGGGACACTTGGGTACCGGAGAGAGAGAGAGAGAGAGAGAGAGAGAGAGAGAGAGAGAGAGAGAGAGAGAGAGAGAGAGAGAGAGAGAGAGAGAGAGAGAGAGAGAGAGAGAGTGAAGAGAGAGAGACTATGTTTTGCTGGGGCTCTAATACCATGTAGAAAGAGTAGGCCCAAAAATCGCTCCTTCAGAATGAGGACACAGCATTGTCTTTATATAAACTGATATGAGATACAAGACTTCAAGATAAATAGAAATACAAAATTCAAACTAGAGGAGAAGGGGGATATGAGAGACCTTGCCAAGACTCATATCTTAAATATCTGAATACTCTAACTATCTCCATCTATAGGACATTAGAAACATGTTTTCTTTCTTCATTTGAGTGACTAATTTTAAAAATATATTACAATTTACAACCAAAATAAGTTATCTTACCAGTGTCGAATTTTTCTGTTCATGCAGCCAATTTCAGTTGAGCCTGCATAACTAAGGTTTCCATCACATTGCAGTTCTGAGGGAACATGGAGCCTGTGAAACTCCAGTGGAATCCCGCCTTCTAATTTATTGTTGCAAAGTAACCTGGCATATATAAGATGATCTACTTCAGCTAAACAAAGGTTGAAACCAATAATAGTGAGTACCAAATTATGATAACAAAAAAGAACTCACAAGTGTTTCAGTGAATGGATCTTCCCGATTTCTGCAGGAATTGTTCCAGTTAAGTCATTATACCGTAGGTCCAGGAGTTCTAGCATTGTAAGCACTCCGATCTCTTTAGGAATGGCACCAGAGAAATGGTTCTTGTGTAGTACACTGTGGGTTTAGACAGACAACACCAGGACCACAAGTATCCATAAGATCTCTAAAATTCTAAAATCAGTCCAGGGTTTGGATTGTGAGAACAGAATAGGTAAAAAGGAGTAATGAAATAGGGAAGAACGTCTGTATGTTAATACTTGAGCAAGATTATCGTTAGAGAATGATCATGCCTCCAATTTTTGCTCTACTAAATAATGACATGAAAATTAAGCAATGCATTGGGAGGGGAAAGAAAATGATAACAGAACACAACAATTCAACGTAAAAGGAGAACGCAAAAGGGTTTGGAAACTATTATGACCAGAATATTGGGTTAAATTTTCATAATAATGGCGTGGGTGATGGTTTAGTCCAAAATTAAATGGGTCCAATGTGATGATTGTTTGGTATAATGACATTTGAGCCGGTGTTTTAGGAAGGTGGGGTGTTGCTGTTATGCAAGGGTAGCTACCAGGGGCGGAAATAATAGGAGGGTTTACTAGCTGTTATGCCGGGGGCAGCTTTGTAATTACAATAGATAGTCATTGGGGATTGTAGTGGTTAGGCGGTATTAAATAAGGGCAGGGGTGGTAGGTGAGGGCTGGTCTGGATATTTCATTTGGCTTCAGCTGCAGGCTGTAGTGGAGGCCTCGGCCTAGCCTCCAGTCCTGTGGAGAGTCTTCCCTTCTTCTATTTCTTACTCTGTATTCCGAAACCTGCGCCTCTGTTTTCAATAGAATCTCTCTTTCTGCTCTTTAGCACCAACGATTCTTATCAAATTGGTGATTTCATTAAGAGTTGCGGTTAAAGGCAGGAAAACGAGGATTGTTGGTGAAAATCTGTCCAGGAGCACTCGCCGCTGAGATAGAAGCTTCCGCAAGGGCAAATGACGAGTTTATGAAAAAGCATCGTCCGTTGACGTTTCTGACGAGTTTATGAATCTGTTCATCGAAACCTTTGTCTACGGAGGAAAAAAGTACGAGAGTTTCTCCTGCTGTACGGGAACTTGCTGAGCAGCAGGAATAAATCATGGTTTCCGCTGACATGTTCGGGCGTCTAGCAAGTCCAGCACAGGTGAAGCGAGTAGAGCAACGTCAAAGCTCTGAAGATCGCATACCGGATGGTGAATCTTCCTTCGACGTTTTTGTTGAAGGACAGATGTAGACGCTGCGGAACATGCAGGCACAAACACAGACAAACCCTGCACTGTCGACACGTGCTAAGGTGGAGCAGTTTGTCTCTACACCGGAACAGCCAGAAAAGGTATGGCGAGTAACAGTGAGCATCACGTCAACTTTTGCTCTCCGTGAAGAGAAACCTTTCGGTCTAAGCTTAATTCGGGGTGAACGAAGCACTGTGTCAGCTGAACTTGCTCAGAATGTTCGACTTGCGGGTGTTTACAGCAAGGTGACGGCTATGCAAAAGGCAATTCCAGTACAGTCGAGTGCGTGGAGTGATGCCCGTAACACATGTGGAGGCAGTTCAGCGTTCCAGTCCGCAGAGACCAGTCCTGGATTTTCTGTTTGTCTGCATACTTCTGGATTTCTGAAACTCATGCAAGACGATTCCAGACCAAAGCCTCAGCATGTGGTGCAAAATCTGTTACAATCTGTTCCAGCAAGCTGTGTTGGCGCCAGTGTGGGATCCTGCTGAGCTGTCCGACCATCGACGATCTTCTGTTACTTCTAAAACTCTCCGGAGGTCCCACTGGTGTAGTCAAAGCCAGTGGAGGATAAGGCAGCAAGTTTGAAAACTTGTGAGGTCAGCTTGAAAGTTTTCAGGTTCGGATGGGAGGCAGTGCGGCAGAATTTCTATTCGGAACGGACTGATGAGAATCCTTGGGGTGCCCTGCGCACTGGCAATGACAGATTGTTCAATTCTGCAACACGAGCACATGGAGAAGTGGTATTCTCAATTGCTGCAAAGCCACTTCCTGTGGTTATAGTTGTTGTCTTCTTGGAGACATGTACCTAGTACGACAAACTAAAGTCGCTTAGCTGCTTTCAATTTTTCTTATGTTAGCAGGTTATATGAGTTGGTGTTGCTTGGCTGTTTCTGCTGCTCACTGCAAGGTCTGTTGATTTCAGGCACTCATCTTTGTGTCTGAAGTTTTTCCACCCTAAGGAAAACTCCATCAAGCCTTGGCATTTGCTGCTACTGCTCAGTGTTTGGCACCTTTCATTTCTGAAGTTTTGGAATGAGTTGGGAGATGCAAAAGAGTCTCTTGCTGCAGCCGGATCTGATAACAATAAAAAGGTTGATGATGGTGCTGTTATATCGGCTGTCTATAGAGGTGCTAGAGTTTCGTTGGTAAATTTAGAACACCTCAACCACAAGCAAGTTACCCTGTTTATAAGAGGGAGTTATAGATTGCCAGGGGGCGTAATGATGACAGTGTTCTTGTGGCGGTTTCTGCAGTTTCTGAAAGCAGTGTTTTTTATCCAGCATTCTTACCCTAGCTCATGTCCTTGTCTTGATAGCTGAGCACATGATAACTGCTGTTGGAAATGCTATTGGTTATGGATCCTCTCTCACTTCCACTGATACATCAAACAAAATTTTAAGAGCAAAAGGTGATGCAACGGTGCCAGGGCCGAAGGGAGGCACAAAGGGAGAGATATCCACAGCATTATTTGATTTGGCGTTATCGGCTGCTGGCCAATCGTTCATATCTCACGATCAGGCTACATTTGGTCGTTATGGACATTCTTTTATCTGAAGAAAATGGTCAGCCTGACCTTTTCCAGGGCATGTGCCGCCTTAAACATGCTTGTGTTATGTGGAGAGACGAGAGCCCACAAGGGTAGCTGTCATGGGCGGAAATAATAGAACGATTTACTAGCTGTTATGCTAGGGACAGCTTTGTAATTACAATAGATAGTGGGTGGGGTAGTAGTGGTTAGGGGGTATTTAATAAGGGCAGGGGTAGTAGGTGGGGGTTGGTCTGGATATTTCATTTGGCTTCAGCAGCAGGCTGTAGTGGCAGCCACAACCTTGGCTCCAGGGGTTGTAGTGGTTAGGGGGTATTTAATAAGGGCAGGGGTTGTAATGGCTCTAGGGTGTGCGAGTAATCCGTGAAGCGCTGTTCCCTCATCCGTTGAGGTTCCGTCGCATTTAAGCCACAACTCCCTATTGTGCATACTTATAAAAGACATGAAAGAGGGTGAGCTAGCGGTTTGAGTGCACGTGAGTCTGTTAGTCTGGAGCGGCGGTCTCTCTCCAGGTTACAGGTCTTCCAGCAAGGTGTCAGTGAGGGAGGTGGACTCTACATTGTTTTCCCCCTAGAGGGAGTCAACTCTTCTCTATTCTATTGTGTGTTGGATTGGTGTAACTCGATCCGGTTGAGCCGAATGCTTCTGGCCTGCAACTATCGCGGGTCGAGCTCTACGGTGAGCTTGTTGGGAGTTGCAGGAGACAACGCGCCCCTGCTCCGGGGGTCCAGGGGCCAAAGGCCCTCGGCCCAATTTTTTCAGCATGTAGCATTTTTGACACTTTAGCGGAGCTGGTCGACAGGCACTGTAGCAGTGCGGACTTCGGAGTCAACGGTACTATAGCACTTTTAACTTTCTAACCGGCAACCACTGTAGCACTTTTGACAAAGGTGGCAGTCGTTCACTGTAGCGACGCGGACTTACTTTTCGAAACAGTGATCGCCTTTTCCATTTTATAGCCCATTTTCGGGCTAGGGTTACTACTGAAACTCTGTACTTTGTACTCCCGAATTAGTGAAGTTTTGTCTCTCCGTAGACGTAGGGATTTTTCTCAAACCACGTAAATCGTTGTGTTCCGTGTGTTTTCTTTTCTTCTGCATTTTCAGTCGTTTTTTACTTTCCAGTCGGCAACCACTATAGCACTTTTGACAAAGGTGGTCGTCGTTCACTATAGCGACGCGAACTTACTTTTCGGAACAGTGATCGTCTTCTCCATTTTATAACCCATTTTCGGGCTAGGGTTACTACTGAAAAATTCTATACTTTGTGCTCCCGAATTAGTGAAGTTCTGTCTCTCCGTGGACGTAGGGATTTTTCCCGAACCACGTAAATCGTTGTGTTCTGTGTGTTTTCTTTTCTTCTGCATTTTCTGTCATTTTTGACTTTCCAGCCGGCAGCCACTGTAGCACTTTTGACAAAGGTGGTTGTCGTTCATTGTAGCGACGTAGACTTACTTTTCAGAATGGTGATCGTCTTCTCCATTTTATAGCTCATTTTCGGGCTATGGTTACTACTGAAAAACTTTGTACTTTGTGCTTCCGAATTAGTGAAGTTCTGCCTCTTCGTGGACATAGGATTTTTTTCCAAACCACGTAAATCGTTGTGTTTCGTGTGTTTTCTTTTCTTCTGCATTTTCTGTCGTTTCTCATTTCTGCCGTTGCGACTCCCGACGATTCCGCAACATTGTGAAGCTCGGTGTAATTCTTGTTCGAAGATACTGAAATTAATAGATACCATTGTTATTTTCCATGTGTCATGTTCACATTATTGTTAGCTTAGCTTCTAATAACTTTGATGCTCTCGTAGAGAGAAACCGAACTAAGGTCGAGAATTGTTTAATGCGAACTATTCTACTCTCCATTCTCGTTTGCATTCAAACAATTCGGCCGTAAAAAACATTCGCTCTCTAGATCAAACACAATTGATATGATAACGGTAGATGACATTGACTTGGTGGTATGTGCGGAGTTGGAGTTGCAAGACCCAATGATACAGGGAAGAAGAGACTATAAGCGACAACGGGAGCCCATCTCACCGCATTAAAAGATCTCACTGCATTAAAAGGCCCAAACCCAATGTGCATGCATGGAAGTGGCTTATGGGCCTATTGTCACTCTTATTTAAGCCCAAATGAGATGCATGAAGCCCAAAACACATGGTTGCACGAATTTTGAAAGTCTTGCCCACATAGAGATTCTATAATGGCATCTTTGGACACCAAAGTCAAATCCGATGGGCTAGGTACTCAAAGTCAAATCCGATGGGCTAAAGGTGGAAAGACGTGTTACTTTTCCCAAAAATCTTTGTTAGACTTGATCTTTTTTACTTTAATGGGACAAGGTAGGTTTAGCCTTTATGACTTTAGGGTATTAGACTCTTAACTATTGTATCACATTTTGGCTATAAATAGTCACCCCATGGCATTGTATTTTCATTCAAGATTGTAATAAAGAGTTTATGTTTTGCTTCTTTCCATT
Organism: Viscum album; assembly: GCA_963277665.1. Lineage (NCBI taxonomy): Eukaryota > Viridiplantae > Streptophyta > Magnoliopsida > Santalales > Viscaceae > Viscum > Viscum album. The sequence continues at coordinate 494,145,399 of OY728139.1, forward strand.
GTGTGATGATCGTTCTGGTTTTTCCCCTTACTCTTGTGCATTCTTGTCTTGTTAATTTACAAGTTAGATAGTGATTCAAGATCACAAAACTCTCAATTTTGTGCCTCAATCCAAGTGTGTTGTCGTGTGGATTGGTCATCACACCCCTCTCTTGAGTGTGTTAAGTAGTAGGTCACGCTCCATATAGCTTTGGTTGACTACTTGCTTCCACTATCTAAACTCATCATCCACCACTTGGCCCCGAACCATATCCGTCTCGGTTTCATATCATCGAGCCCAGGAGATGACAATAATGCATAACAACATAGATCAGCTTATTCTCGATCAGGTAGGGAGTCAACGGTTCATAATCGAGCAGACACAACAGGCCGAAGAATGTGTTATGCTTAGGCTACGGGTCATGGAGGAATAGACGATCGATCGGATTAAAGGATTGGTGTTGCAAGCTGAGCACAACACCATTACCGGAAAACATAGCTAAAAGACTCACGTGCACTCAAACCACGAGCTCACTCCCTTCCCCCATCTTTTATAAGTATGCACAATGGAGGGTCGTGGCCTAACAAGCACGATCTTTCTCTCCCCTCTCCCTCATAAGTGTATAATGTTTTTTTCCCCAAAGAGAGAAATCTGGTAGAGAATAACCGCTTATCAATTCTACATCATTAAAAAAAAGCATTATGGATCTTAAGAAAAACAAAGTATAAACCCGGTGAATTTTATTTCGTTGCAATGGATCAAGTCACTTTTACTGATTTAATGTTTATTGTGGGAAAATCATAGATCTTAAGATCCAAGGAATTAGAGGTGTTTGTTCATGATGAACCATCGATGAATCAAATTAAAAGATTAACGGTTAATATCTGAGACATAGTTCTTTTACTGTGGCTTATAATTTTTCCATTTATAACCACCATGCCATATTCTCTGTTCATAGCATGTATGAAAGGTCCGTTTTCCCACTTCTGGCACAAACTAAAGCAAAGCATCACCGCCAGAATATTTTTCCCATGGTCATCACCGCCAGAATATTTTTCCCATGGTCAGGTCATGGGACGTTATATTTTAAGCCAAAATCATTTTCAGAAAAATCAGCCATTTTGCGATTCGCGCTATCGGATCGTGAAATGCAGGATTCGAGTGATATTTTCATTTGGATATAAAATAGTGAGTCACACAGCCAAAATTGGAATTTTACAGCCAAGGAACGTGTAAAACAATTGTAGAAAGATAAAACACGTAGATCCGAACCCCCAAGGTGTACTGTCTAAAGGAGTCTTTGAGGTTCTTTTATAACAAATAATTAAGACCACACCGGACCTCAAGTCCGATGTGGGATGCAGACTCCGACACTCCTCTCAAGCTATGTGTACCTAGCTTGGACACATAGAGAAAAGAGACCAAACCAAACCAATGAAAACAAAGCAATCAACAGACTGCAAACACTCCCCCTCAAGTAGGACATACTCAGCTTGACGACAAAATAAGACAAAACAAAAGAAAAGAAAACATTCGCGATTGAAGCTCCCCCTCAAGATCGCAGCTCCCCCTTGAAATGAAAACGATAAATGATTCGCTGAAAGACCGGATAACATCAGTGGTGCGACATGTCGTCGAGGCGCAGCAACGGAACCGCGCAGGCGGGGCCGGACGTCGGAGTGCCAGGAAACCCGAACTAGCGGGGTCGGACGATAGAGCGCCGGGAAATCAGAACTAGCGGGGCCGAATAAAAGAGCGCCGGGAATGCCGCGCAGGAGCCATGCTAGAGATCGACGATGCGATGGAGTAGCCAAAGGAGGAGCTAGAGCTTCTGCGCGAGGGTTGGTGCTGGGGGAGGCAAGCATGGAGGTCGGGGCTGCAGGTGGTCGGCATGGAGGGGGCAGCAGTGGAGGTCGTCCGGCAGGGAGGAGAGAAAGCGTTGGGATGCCGCAGCAGGATCGCCGGGAGGGAGTCGGCCTGGTCCGTCGTGCGCGCAGAGGCGGGAAGGGGACTCCGGGGAAGGAGGTACCGACAGGGGGGAGATCCGCCGGACAGAGGCCGACTGGGAGAGATCTGCCGCCTAGGAGAGATAGTCGGCATGGGGGCGGCGGTAATACCTATGGCTTGCTGGCCATGAAAGCCGCCGCCCCCCAACCGGGAGAAACCCTAGAGGCTGACGGGAAAAAAAAGAAATAAAACGGGAGGAGGGTTCGGGATTAGGTTCGCTCTTCTCGGGCAGGATGTAGGGCTGCAGGAGGAGCCGGCGGGTGGAGGACCAGCCAAGGAGGGAGGGGCTCCGGCAGGATGGATCCGCTCAGGCGGGATCTAGGACCGCCACAGGGGGCGGACGGGAAATACCTACGGCTCGCAGGCCATGGAGGCCGCCGCCCCCCATGGAGGAGAAATTAATGGGAAAACCCTAGACGGGAAGAAAAAAAAGAGATAGGAATCGGGTTAGAAAGTACCCTCTGATACCATGTAGAATGATAAAACACGTAGACCCGAACCCCCAAGGTGTACTCTTTAAAGGAACCCTTGAGATTCTTTTATAACAAATAATTAAGACCACATCGGATCTCAAGTCCGATATGAGATGCAGACTCCAACAACAATGTTAGGAACATAAAATTGATGGTATATGAATGAAAATAGTTCATTTTATAAAGCACTAATAAGTCACCCAACTACAGACCATAACTTATAATAACAACATTAAAGAGAGACATCTTAACATGCTCAATCGATGTGCTTGGATATGTAAATATAAGATATAAGTTTGCAAGGGCATAATATTTATTAAAGTCAGGCGTTTAAAGATCATCCAAAGTTGAATTTAAATACATTATTGTAGAGGGTGAATTCCCCTTACCTCAATGTGAGGTGGGGATACTCTTTTATAGAATAGTAAATCTAATTACAAGGTGGGTAAATCCGATGTGGGACTCAGAAATACTCATTTAACCTTAAAGGGGGTCCAACACTCCCCCTCAAGCTGGACATGCCCAGATTGGATAGAGTCCCACAAAGAAACAAAGACAACAAAGACACATGACCATCTCAGACTCCCCCTCAAGCTGGGCCAGGGAGGCTGTGAATACCCAGCCTGGTAGTGAGAGACTCAAGGCGAGCTCCTGGAAGACCTTTGGTGAAGAGATCGACAAGCTGATCGGCCGTCGGGATATGGCCGAAGCCGATATGGTGCTGCTCCAGATGGTGGCGGAGAAAGTGACAGTCCACCTCGATATGCTTCGTTCGTTCATGGAAGACGGGATTCGAGGCAATCTTCGTGGCGGCCTGATTGTCACACCAGATATGAGCAGGAGTCAATGCGGGGAAACCGAGCTCATGGAAGAGATGACGAAGCCAGAGGATCTCAGTAGTGACGGTGGCCATGGCTCGATACTCGGGATGAGGAAATGGTTCCGAGTCGGAATGAAGGGAGCGTTCCCCAGGCTCAAGTGGAGTGTCCACGGCGGTGGCTGTGCTCAACCCGGCATCCTGCAAGATATCAAGAGCATACTTGCGCTGGCAGAGAGAAATAGTGTCCGCAGTCCGGGAGACCTCGATGCCAAGGAAGTAAGTGAGGGGACCAAGATCCTTGGTGTGAAAGTGTTGGTGAAGATGCGCCTTGAGGCTGGCGATGCCTCTGGAGTCGCTCCCTGTGATGATAATGTCATCAACATAAACCACAAGCAAGATACAGCCGTGCGCCGTCGTACGGAAGAAGACTGTGTGATCTTTCATACTGCGAGAGAGGCCAAAGGCTGTGACGACAGTGCTGAAGCGGCCAAACCAAGCCCGAGGAGACTGCTTGAGGCCGTAGAGGGAGCGACAGAGACGGCAGACATGGCGGTCGGCACCAGAGGTAGAAAAAACAGGAGGCTGCTGGAGGTAGACTTCTTCATCAAGAAAGTCATGGAGAAAAGCATTTTTAACATCCAGTTGATGAAGCGGCCAGTGATGATGAGCAGCCAGCAAAAGGAAAAGGCGGACAGAGGCCATCTTTGCGACTGGAGAGAAGGTCTCAAAGTAGTCGATGCCATATGTCTGAGCAAACCCCTTTGCGACAAGTCGGGCTTTGAGGCGGCAAAGAGAGTCATCGGGATTGAGACGGATCGTGAAAATCCATTTACAGCCGACCGCCTATTTGCCCGCCGGAAGTGGAACAAGATCCCATGTATGGTTGTCATCCAGAGCCTGCAATTCATCCCTCATGGCGGCTAGCCACCCGGGGTGAGATTTTGCCTCACCAACTGTCCGAGGAATCGACACGGTCTCCAGCGCTGACAGACTCCTGTATGAAGATACAAAGAGAAGAGTAGTCTGACACGAGCGAGTACCTTTCCGGAGCGCAAACGGCACGTCCTCGGGAGCTGTGACAGGAGCATCGGACGAAGCAGGAACAAGGTGGTCCTCGGCCGGGATGGGAGGTACAGCGGAAGGACGACGGGAGTAGGTCTGGCCAAAGAGATGACCGGGCGGGGGAGACACCAGAGGCGGGTGAACGAAGGGCGGAAGACAGTCATCGATGGTAGTGTCGGGAGAAGGAGAGGGGAGAGTGAAAGGAGAGGTCTCAACAAACGATACGTCGGCAGAGGTGATATATTGGCGGAGGTCTGGAGAGAAGCATCGGTACCCGCGCTGAGTGCGGGAATATCCAAGAAAAATACAGCGAAGGGATTTGGGAGAAAGTTTGGAGAGATTAGGGCGAGTGTCCCGGACATAACATAGACATCCGAAGACGCGGAGTGGAAGGGAGTGAGGAGGACTAGAGGGGAACAGGGTATGAAAGGGAGTCTCCCCTTGAAGAATGGAGGAGGGAAGACGATTTAGAAGGTAAGTAGCAGTGAGGATGACATCCCCCAGAAGAGAAGAGGTACCTGGCGGTGGAAGAGGAGGGCACGAGCGGTTTCCAAAATATGCCGGTGTTTCTGCTCGGCCACCCCATTTTGTTGAGGGGTATCAGGACAGGAGGTCTGGTGGATGATACCGTGGGATCGGAGACATTTGACAGGGATAGAAAACTGTGTATGGATCTCAAAGGTCTGAAAGGTGGAGAGAACCTCCGTCCGATCTCGAAGAAAATAAAGCCATGTCATCCGGGAATAATCATCAATGAAGGAAATGTAATATTTATACCCAGATTGACTCGAGGTGGCACAGGGACCTCATACATCAGAATGAACCAAATCAAAGGGTTTGGCGGCCCGTGTGTCAACTCGAGGAGGATATGATGTGCGATAATGTTTCGCAAAACGACACGACTCATAAGGAAAAGATAAACGGGGACTAATATCGGGGTAGAGTTGATGAAGTGCGGAGGCAGAGGGGTGGCCCAACCGAGAATGGAGGTCTACGGCATGAGCAGGGATAGACGCGCAGGCGATGGAAGGCGGGCCAACGAACATGTACACCCCATCCCGAAGCTGGTCTCTACCAAGTTCCCGGTTCGTCGTCCGCTCCTGAAACAAAACAGAAGACGAGGAAAAGATAGCAGTGCAATTGAGATCATTGGTCAGTTTGCTGATGGAAAGCAGGTTAAAAAGACTCCGGGGTACATGAGCCACCGAGGAGAGGTGAAGGGAGGAGGTGAGGGAACAGGAGCCAAAGCCGACTATGGGGAGAGTGGACCCATCAGCAACAGTGATGGTTGAGGATCCACTATAGGGACGGTAGTGGGAGAGCATACCTGCATCCCCGGTGAGGTGGTCGGACGCACCCGAGTCAAGCATCCATGCAGGGGAACGATGACTGACAAGGGCAGTGTGACCACCGAAATGGGCAAGAGAAGCTGATGAAGAGCCCAGGATGGAGGTGGTCCGGTAATCGTGAATTAGCTGGATCTCAGCCAGGGAGAGATCCAAAGACGGGGGAAGAGCAGCAGCAGGTGAGGACGCATCACGGAGTGCAGTCTGGCCCTGGCGGGTGTGCGACTCGGGACGACCATGCAAGACCCAGCAACGGTCTACCAGATGGCCGAGCTTGCCGCAGTGCTGGCAGAGGGGGCGAGGTCGGCCGTCCCCACGGCCGCGCCCGCGAGGACCGGTAGGACGACTACCGCCACGTCCGAGGAGCGCAGTGTGATCAGGGAGGGGGACGGGTGGTGCAAGGGCCCGATGAGCATTCTGCAGGCGATGATAGACCTGCGGGATATCCAGTGTAGACGGGCTGGCAAGCATCTCAGTGGTCGTCGTGGCGTAGTCCGGTGCGAGGCCATTCAGGAGATTGAATAGGCAGAGCTGGTCCCGCTGAGTCTGCGCTTCGGCCGGAGTTTAAGGAATCGGCCAGAGTTCCTGTAGTTCGTCGCGGAGACCCTTCCATTCCATGAAGTAGGTTGGGAAGGTCCGATCTTGCTGGAGGATATGGGAGAGACGCTGTAGAACGCCAGAGACCCGAGCCAAGTTATTGGTCTCGGAGAACATGACAATCAAGGAATCCCATAGCTCTTTGACGGTGTTGGCAGTCCTGGTGACATCTTTCACGGAGCGGTCCATGGAGTTGACCAGTAAGGCGAAGATTTTGCTGTCCGCCAGCTGCCAAGAGTCGAACTTAGGGTCATTGATTTCAGGTGGGGGTTTCTCAAGATGAGAATGAAGTCTCATGCCGCGGAGGGACATCAAGACCGTCTTCCGCCAGACGGAGAAATTAGTGGCATCCAGCCGGTCATCGACAAGCCGGGAGGAGGTCGTGATCAGGGACGGCAGAACGGAGGACGCGTCCATGGAGGGCGAGCGTTGGACCCGTTCGCCGGGAGTCGGGCGGTGGAAGGGAGGCGGCCCGGAGATGCTGCCGGAGGGAGCAGTGACAGGGGGTCGTGCTCAGGATGGTGCGGCTGGGCAGGGGTGGCGCGGGAGCTGGGGCGCGGGTTCTGGGCAGGAGCGTCGCGGGGCCGAGGGCAGGGCTGGACCTGGGCGCGCCGGGCGCCGGAAGCCAGGGCCGGGAGCAACGCCGGGAGAGGGCGCTGGGAGGGGAGCTGCTGGGAGAGGGTGAGGGCGTCGGGGCGAGGGCGAGGGTGTCGGGGCGAAGCCGAGGATGCCGGGGCGAGGCCGAGGGCGAGGCGCTGGGGCGAGGCCGAGGGTGAGGCGCCTGGGCGGGGCGCCGAGGGCGGGGTGCCGGGGCGAGTCGCCGAGGGTGAGGCGTCTGGGCGGGGCGCCGAGGGCGGGATGCGCCGGGGCGAGGCGCCGACGCGAGGCCGGCGAGGGCGAGGCCGGCGAGGGCGAGGCGTCGGTCGTGGAGATCGCGCGCCTGGCAGGAGGGCGACGCGGGGAGCCACGGGGGCGATGCGGGGAGCCGAGACGCTGGGGAGCCGAGAGTCGCGTCAGGCAGGAGGGCCGCCGGGAGGGAGGGCCGCCTGGAGGGAGGGAGGACCGGGAGGGAGGGCCGCCTGGAGGGAGGGAGGGCCGGGAGGGAGGGCTGCTGGGAGAGTAGGGCAGAGCCAGAGGGGGGGGAGAGGCGGGGCCGGTCAGAACCGGGAAACCGCTGGGAGGGAGGGTCGGGAAGAACCCTCTGATACCATGTAGAGGGTGAATTCCCCTTACCTCAATGTGAGGTGGGGATACTCTTTTATAGAGAAGTAAATCTAATTACAAGGTGGGTAAGTCCGATGTGGGACTCAGAAATACCCATTTAACCTTAAAGGGGGTCCAACAATTATTAACGTTACTATTTTTCGTTACTAATTGTCTGGATCCATTATGATTACTTGAAACATTAATGTGTGAGCACGTGTAACATTTCCAACTACCAATTAGATAGCTTTTGGTTAGTTTTGGGTAATGAACTAATCAAATTCACGGGACTTGATATAATTGGTCTAAACAAATCCATGCGCAACTCAATGTTATGAATTTAGACCTAACTGTAATTATGAATGAAAAGACTGCAGTCAGAATTGAAACATGTACAGAAGCAGACAAATCTCTTCATGAGACTTGGTAACGGTCAAATTGGCCGAGAGTTTAGAATAATGATGACTAAAAATGCGAAGCTATCAATACTCAAAAACTGACAATGCAAAGAAATTTATATTGAAAATAAAAGAGTACTCACAATCAAACATTATACGACAAGTTTATTGTGAGGAATCTGATTGGGTAAGCTCCAAGAAATTTGATTGGTCACAACCCGTTCATGATTATGTGACAAGTATGACAAATCTAATATCAAAGTTGAAGTTAATGAAGAAGGATGTGAGTGGGTCATTACTTCTTCAGTTCATCGTGAACTCATTACCTTGGTAGTTTGACCAATTCCCTGAGAATTATAACACCGTAAAGGATAAATAGAACTTTCAGGAAAATGCAATCATGCTCGTTTAAAAGGAAGAGATTAAATTAAAAACTAATCACTCTATTCAACTCATGACGCATGATAGAGCTAGTAACATCAACACTGAATTGAGTAAACAAGACAAGAAAATGGACAGAGTTTAGATGAAAGTTAACAAGGGCCGAATCCATAAAGAGCAGGAATTTCAAAAATATTGACAGGAACGTGGAATTGAGGTTGGCTGCAGGGAAGCTGGCTGCTGCGGCGCGGGCTGGAGAGGCGAGCGGGGAGACTCTAGCTGCTGTGCGTGGGAACATGTGCAGGGGTCCTGGGTTTGCCAGTTGCTGTCTGTGGGGGCAGCTATTAACTGCTGGGGGATGCTGTTGCTGGGCAGTTGGTGCGGTTGGTATGCGTAGGGCAGCTATTGATTGTTTAAGGTGTGACTAGCCACTGCCAGAGGCAGTAGTGTCTTTACTCTTAATAATTTGTTAGGGCTGGTAAGTGACGGGTTAGGGATAATAATGTGGGTTGTTGGGGCAGTTGGGAGTGGCTAGGTATTAAATAAGGGAGAGACTGTTGTCTAAAGGATTACACATTGTATTTTGAAGTAGGCTTTCAGCATTGCTGAAGGAGGCTGCGGCCAGGGCCTCATCCCAGGGGAGTTCTTCCTTATTCCTCCTACATTTCTTCTTCTCCTCCATCCTCTTCTACTGGTTTCCTATAATTCTGGTACGCTGTATTTGTTGGATATTGTAGTGGGTGAATTCCCCTTACCTCAATGTGAGGTGAGGATATTCTTTTATAGATTAGGAAACCAATATACAAGACGGGTAAGTCCAATGTGGGACTCACCCATTTACACTTAAATGGGTTCCAACACTCCCCCTCAAGCTGGACATGCCCAGATTGGATAGAGTCCCACACAAAAAGAATAACAAGACAATCTCAAACTCCCCCTCAAGCTGGGCCAGGGAGGCTGTGAATACCCAGCCTGGAAGTGAGAGACTCAAGACGAGCTCCGGGAAGACCTTTGGTGAAGAGATCGGCAAGCTGATCGGCCGTCGGGATATGGCCGAAACCGATATGGTGCTGCTCCAGATGGTGGCGGAGAAAGTGACAATCCACCTCGATATGCTTCGTCCGTTCATGAAAGACGGGATTCGAGGCAATCTTCGTAGCGGCCTGATTGTCACACCAGATATGAGCAGGAGTCGATGCCGGGAAACCGAGCTCCTGGAGAAGATGACGAAGCCAGAGGATCTCAGTAGTGACAGTGGTCATGGCTCGATACTCTACCTCGGCACTAGAACGGGAGACCACAGTCTGCTTCTTGCTGCGCCAAGAGATGAGATTACCGGCGAAGAATACGGCGAATCCCGAAGTAGACTTGCGGGTAGCGAGGCAACTGGCATAGTCCGCATCACAAAAAGCCTCAACATCCATGTGAGCATGATGTGAGTACCGAAGGCCGCGTGCAGGGTCTTTCTTGATGTACTTGGCAATGCGGAGGACAGCATCCCACTGAGAGCAGGTGGGATGCTCCATGAACTGGCTGACTTTGCCAACGGCACAAGCAATGTCGGGACGCGTCATGGTGAGGTAGTTGAGTTTACCGACCAAGCGCCGATAGCTCTCAGGATGAGGAAAGAGATCCGAGTCGGAATGAAGGGAGCGTTCCCCAGGCTCAAGGGGAGTGTCAACTGAGGTGGCGGTGCTCAACCCGGCATCCTGCAATAGATCAAGAGCATACTTGCGCTGGCAGAGAGAGATAGTGTCCGCAGTTCGGGAGACCTCGATGCCAAGAAAGTACGTGAGGGGTCCATGATCCTTGGTGTGAAAGTGATGGTGAAGATGCGTCTTGAGGCTGGCGATGCCTCTGGAGTCGCTCCCTGTGATGATGATGTCATCAACATAAACTACAAGCAAGATACAGCCGTGTGCCATCGTACGGAAGAAGACGGTGTGATCTTTCATACTCCGAGAGAGGCCAAAGGCGGTGACGACAGTGCTGAAGTGGCCAAACCAGGCGCGAGGAGACTGTTTGAGGCCGTAGAGGGAGCGACGGAGACGGCAGACATGGGAGGCGGCACCAGAGGCAGAGAAACCAGGGGGCTGCTGCAGGTAGACCTCCTTGTCAAGAAAGCCATGGAGAAAAGCATTCTTAACGTCGAGTTGATGAAGGGGCCAGTGATGATGAGCAGCCAGAGAGATGAAGAGGCGGACCGAGGCCATCTTGGCGACTGGGGAGAAGGTCTCAAAGTAGTCGACGTCATATGCCTGAGCAAATCCCTTGGCGACAAGTCGGGCTTTGAGGCGGCAGAGAGAGCCATCAGGATTGAGACGGATCGTGAAGATCCATTTACAGCCGACCGCCTGTTTGTTTGCCGGAAGGGGAACAAGATCCCAAGTATGGTTGGCATCCAGAGCCTGCAATTCATCTCTCATTGCGGCTAGCCACCCGGGGTGAGATTTGGCCTCACCGACCGTTCGAGGAAGCGACACGGTCTCCAGAGCTGACAAGCCCCTGTAAGAAGATACAAAGAGAGGAGTATTCTGACACGAGCGAGTACCTTTCCGGAGCGCAATCAGCACATCCTCGGGAGTTGTGTCAGGAACATCAGGCGAAGCGGGAACAATGGTTTCCTCGGCCGGGACGGGAGGGACAGTGGAAGGACGACGAGAGTAGGTCTGTCCAAAGAGATGACCGGTCGGAGGAGACACCAGAGGCGGGTGAACCATGAGCGGAAGGCAGTCATCGATGGTAGTGTCAGGAGAAGGAGAGGGGAGAGTGAAAGGAGAGCTCTCGACAAATGAAACGTCGGCAGAGGTGATATACCGGCGGAGGTCTGGAGAGAAGCATCGGTACCCGCGCTGAGTGCGGGAATACCCGAGAAAAATACAGCGAAGGGATTTGGGTGATAGTTTGGAGAGAGTTGGGCGAGTGTCCCGGACATAACAGATACATCCGAAGATACGGAGTGGAAGGGAGTGAGGAGGGAGAGAGGGAAACAGGGTATGAAAATGAGTCTCCCCCTGAAGGATGGAGGAGGGAAGACGATTGAGAAGGTAAGTAGCAGTGAGGATGGCATCCCCCCAGAAAAGAAGAGGGACCTGGTGGTGGAAGAGGAGGGCACGAGCGGTCTCCAAGATATGTCGGTGTTTCCGCTCGGCCACCCCATTTTGCTGAGGGGTATCAGGACAGGAGGTCTGATGGATGATGCCGTGGGCCCTCATAAACTGCTGAAAATGAGTGGATAAGTATTCTCGCCCATTGTCAGATCGGAGACATTTCACAGGGAGGGAAAATTGTGTCTGGATTTCCTGAAAAAATGTCTGAAAGGTTGAGAGAACCTCCGTTCGATCTCGAAGAAGATAAAGCCAGGTCATGCGGGAGTAATCATCAATAAAGGTGATATAATAACGGTACCCAGACTGGCTAGGAACCCGGCAAGGACCCCATACATCGGAATGAACAAGAGCGAAAGGAGTCGCTGCACGTGGTTCCGGGCGAGGAGCATACGTCGTCCGATGATGTTTGGCAAACTTGCAGGATTCACAATGGAAGGAGAGGTGAGAACCGAATTGGGGGCAAAGTTTATGGAGGGTGGAAGGCGGTGGATGGCCAAGGCGGTAATGGAGGTCAAGGGCTCGGGCTGTGGTGGATGAGCAAGCAAGGGATGATGGGGTATCAAACAGGTAAACCCCATCCCGAAGATAACCTCGACCAATTTCCCGATTCGTCTTCCGCTCCTGAAAAACAACACCAAATGAGCTAAAAATAGCAACACAATTCAATTCGGTGGTGAGTTTGCTGATAGAGATAAGATTAAAGGGACTTTGAGGAACATGAGCGACCGAAGTCAGGGGAAGAGACGGGGTCAAGGAACATGTGCCATATCCGGTAATAGGGATTGTTGAGCCATTAGCAACAGTAATGGTAGAGGCACCGGTGTACGGATGATAGGTAGTGAACATACCAGAGTCCCCTGTGAGATGTTCTGACGCACCGGAGTCAAACATCCACGCTGTCTGGCGATGAGAAACACAGGCGGTGGAGTTGCCAGTCTGAGCAAGTGGGGCTAGAGAAGAAGATGGTGGCGCAGTCGCGCGATAAGATGTTACCAAAGCAAGCTCCTCCGGCGAGAGTGTTGTCCTGTAACGGGTACTGGATGAAGGAGGACCGCTGCGCGGTAGAGCCGATGATGGAGGATGGGAGAGCCGCTCGGCTGGGTGCATAGGTGCCCGGGAAGGCCGACAATGGAAGGGAGGGTGCGGCCCGGCCGGAATACTGGCGTCCAGAGGTGATGCCGGAGGGCCGCGGGCGGACTCGCCCGCCATTAACGCAGGGAGCTGGGCCGACGGCGCAGGAAGGCCGCAGGGTAGCTGCTGGTAGACGGGCTGGGGAGCGCCGCCGGGAAGGGCAGGACCGCCGGGCACAGGAGGGAGGGCCGCCGGGAAGGGCAAGGTCGCCGGGCACAGGAAGGAGGGCTGCCGGGAAGGGCAGAGCCGCCGGGCACAGGAGGGAGGGCTGCCGGGAAGGGCAAAGCCGCCGGCATGGGTGGAGGTCGGTGCTGGAGGCTGGCTGGAGAAGGGAGGCTGTCGGCGCATGGAGCCGGCTGGGATGGAGCCGCCGGGGAGGGAGAGTCGCCGGGAGGGAGCGCTCCGCAGGAGGAGGCGCCGGCGGCTGGAGAACCAGGGAGAGCCGCCGGGAGGGAGGGCAGCCGCGCAGAGGCGTCGCGTGGGGCAGGGGAGATCACCGGGACAGAGAGGCGTCGCGCGCAGAGGGTCGCGCGACCAAGGGCGACGTGCAGGAGGCCGCCAAAATGTGAGGCGCGCCAGGAGAGAGGGCCTGCCGGGAGGAGGGGTGGCCGCCGGGAAGAGCGGGCGTTGGGCCGAGGGCGTTCCGGCGGGGCGAGGTGGGGCTGGCCGGGAGGGAGCGTCGAGGGAGCCGGGAGCCGGGAGCCGCGAGAGGCCGCGGGAGCAGAGGGAGGCGCGGGAGGCGCAGGAGGCGCTGGGAGCAGCGGGAGGCCGCCGGGAGGGAGCGCGCAGAGGAGGGCCGCTGGAGCAGCGGGAGGCGCCGGGAAGCCGCGCAGGGCAGAGCGGCCGAGGGCGTGCCGGCGGGGCGAGCGGGTGATGGCGTTGGGAGCAGCGGGAGGCCGCCGGGAGCAGCGGGAGGCCGTCGGGAGCAGCCGGGAGGCGCCGGAAGCAGCGGGAGGCCGCCGGCGGGGCGCGCGGGTGATGGCGTCAGGAGCCGCGGGAAGCCGCGGGGAGGGAGCGCCGTCGGGGAGGAAGGTCGTCGGGCGGGGGCCAGAGAGGCGCCGGGAAGCCGCGCAGGGCAGCCGGGAGGATGGAGGGCGGTGCGACGGGAGGGCCGGGAGTCGCGGGCGTCGGGAGGTGGAGGCGTAGCGGGAGGGACGACCGCCGGGAGGGTGCAGGCCGGAGAGGAGAGGTGCGCCGGGAGGAGAGGTGCGCCGGGAGGAGAGGTGCGCCGGGACGGAGGGCCTACCGGGAAAGGCTAGGGCAGGAGGGAGAGAGGCGGGGCCGGGAGAACACAGGGAAGCCGCAAGGGAGGGAGGGTTCGGGATAAAAATCCCTCTGATACCATGTAGTGGGTGAATTCCCCTTACCTCAATGTGAGGTGAGGATATTCTTTTATAGATTAGGAAACCAATATACAAGACGGGTAAGTCCAATGTGGGACTCACCCATTTACACTTAAATGGGTTCCAACAGATATAATAGAGTTCACTCATTATTCTCTCTCACACCTATCAATTGGTGATTTCATTGAGAGTTTCTAGAGAGAGAGGTTCTTGAAACAGAACAGATCTGTTGTAAGCTCACGCGCATGGTCTTGAAAGTGCAATCTGCTTTTCAGCGACTGGAGGGCCACGTGCAGGAGTTGTCGGCAGCTATGGCTTAGCGCATGAAGGCACAGGGGGAGAGCATGGCTCTAGAAACTAGTAATGAAAAGTCGGTTGTTGTCGTGGAGGAAGCAGTTTGAAATTGGATGATTGAGTCACTGGTCCGAGAAATGACGCAATGACGAGTAGGAGAAACCTGCGTACGACAGAATGGGAAGAGCAGTGTGGTATCCATCCAAAATGGCTAGATGCGTAGAAACAAACGAACACACAAACACGGGCCCAAACTATTTTACCGCCTGCTGCACAGGTCACGCCTGTGCTGACCAAGTTTTTTTGTGGTTATCCTTCATCTGATTCAAGGCCACCCCTCTGTGTGTGGTGGTTATTAGTCTGAGTCGCGGCAAACGTAGTAAGGCGAGGGCGGGGAATGATGCCCACAGCATCAGAAGAGGAAATGCAGCAGACCAGTTGCGAAGTGTTGTTGTACATGCATTGGAGTTTGGCAAGAAGGGACTGCAACCAAAGCTTGATCGTGCAACGCCTCTGATTGGTACAACAATGGTCGACGATGACAGTCGGGGCATCAGTGCAGACTGGAGTAGACCCTCACAATCCGGGGAGCTACACCTTCCATTTCAGGAAGGCTTGAGAGGGAATGAGTCAAACTAGAGTAAGTGGGCATATTGAAGCTACTTTTGGAGTTAGAGAACATGACCAGAGAACTCTTTGATGAAAGGGACTTCGGTGCTGAACTTGAGTTGTACTCAACAACGGGGGATACTAGAATGTGTTGGGTTTAGAATCAGTTCCTTCCAGGTGAAAAGGTCATCAGCACTGGTTCAATACCCCATGTATATTTCATGTGGTGGTTGAATATGGTGATTTGGGTTGGAAAGAATTTGCAATTGACGACGAAGATCCTGGAAACACTGAGGAATTCTTCACCTGTCAGGGAAAGAAGAGACTTGAACCTTTCGATGGCGAAGTCACTGATGCTTCGTGAAGAGGGAAAGGCACAAAGCTTGAATCATGTGATTTAAAGAAGTTCAATTTCTGGTCCACTCACACCTCGCCGCAGCTGAGGATCAGTTTCCTGGGGTAAACACTGGTCTGGGGCATGAAATTTCCCCAACTTGGGCTTCTTTGCCAAGAGGGGTCCATGGTGTTCCTACAAAAAGATTTGTTGCCAAGCTAGCTGAAGCGAAAGGAAACTTCAAGATCTTTAGAAAAACTGCAAAGATTGGTGACAAATTTGTTGCTGAACTGAGAAAACTTTGGTCTGAAGGGCGACATGTTCGAGAGGATGTTCTCAAAGAAATAGAAGAGTGTGACCTGCGTACAAGGAGTCTTGGTGCTGGCTGTACTCAACTTCTGGCTGAAATGTGAGCTTACAAGGCTGCAGGTCCAAGCCATATTATGAAAGATCTTGTAGGGTGGCACTTTTCCCCGGTACTATGAAGGCTGTACCGAGATGAAGATACTGGGAATAATGATGCATGCGACAATGATTCCAATTGTTATTCGCATCTTGCCGTTGAGCTGGAAAAGATGCGACAGTGTTGGCTGCAGGGAAGCTGGCTGCTGCGGCGTGGGATGAATAGGCGAGCTGGAAGACTCTAGCTGATGTGTGTGGGAACATGTGCCGGGGTCCTGGGTTTGCTAGGGAGCTGCTGCTAAGGAATCCTAGGGCTGAAGAGCTTGCTGCGTAGGGGTCCTTGGCTTGTGAGAGGGCTGCATAGGGGTGTGCTGGGGTTGGGCTGTCTGTGTGGGCAGCTAATAACTGCTAGGGGATGTTGTTGTTCGGCAGTTGGTGTGGTTGGTATGCGTAGGGCAGTTATAAGCTTGCCCACTACTTAAAAGACGAGGTGGAGAAACAGTGGCAGAACTGTTGGCTAGTGGACTTATACAGAATAGCAACAGCCCGTATGCAAGCCCCATTATTCTTGTCGAAAAAAAAATGGAGGGTGGTGCATGTGTGAGGATTACTGGGTTTTAAACAAGCTGACAATTCCGAACAAGTTTCCAATTCCGGTCATAGAGGAATTGTTGGATGAGTTGGGTGGTGCTCGTTATTTTACAAAAATTGATTTAAAATCAGGGTTCCGCCAGATTCAGGTCAGGGCAGGAAATGAGAGCAAGACCGCTTTCAGAACTCATAAGAGTCATTACGAATATCTTGTAATGTCTTTCGGTCTCATGAACGCCCCGACAACTTTCCAATCCACTATGAATCAAGTATTGAAGGAGTTGCTGTGAAGGTATGTTCAGGTATTTTTTGATGATATATTGGTTTAGTGGAACTTGGTTAGAACACCAAAAACACCTTGACACAGTGTTCTGTTTGCTGCTGAAAAACCAGCTTCCATGCAAATAAGAAAAGTGCTATTTCGTCCAACAAAAAGTAGAATACTTGGGGCATATAATTTCTAGTAAAGGGGTGTCAATGGATCCTACGAAGATTGAATGTGTTTTGAATTTGCTGAGACCACAAATACGGGGATTTCTGGGTCTAACTTGGTACTACAGAAAATTTGTTGAAGGGTATGGAAAAATTGCAAACCCACTTACTGAATTAACCAAGAAAAATGGGTTTCTTTGGAGTTCAGCAGTTGAACTTGCATTTGAGGAACTCAAACGCTGTTTAATTTCAGCACCAACTTTGGCCTTGCCAGATTTTCAGAAGTCTTTTGTTGTGGAATGTGATGCATCAGTAAGAGGAATTGGGGTTGTTTTGATGCAAGATGGCTGACCAGTAGCTTATTTCAGCAAGGCATTAGCAGCAACCCACCTTTCTAAGTCCGTTTATGAAAAGAAGGTGATGGCGCTTGTTTTAGTCGTAAGCCATTGGAGGCGGTATTTGATCGGGAAGCATTTTACCATATATACAAATCACAAGGCACTGAAACACCTGCTGAGCCAATTATACCACACAGTTGATCAGCAATGCTGGCAATCAAAGTTACTTGGATTGGACTTTGAAGTGGTATATAAACCTGGGAAAATAAATCAGGCGGCTGAATCTTTGTCACGGCAGGTTGCTGGAAACTTCCAGGAGGAAGGAGAAAAGCATTTAGGTTCAACTGTGTGAGAACCATTTTGGCTGGAAACAGAAATTGTGCGGGAAGAACTGCAGAAAGATAAGGAGCTTGCTGAGATAATTGCAGCACTAGGTAGACAACCAGGTTCCAAGACAGGATATATTTTCAAAGATGGGTTGTTGTATGTAGAATGATAAAATAGGGTACCTAGCTTGGACACATAAAGAAAAAACAAAGCATTCGAAAGACTGCAAACACTCCCCCTCAAGCTGGGAGCTTGATGACAAAACAAGACAAAGCAGAATAAGAGATAAAGTTGCAAGGCTGTTGCTCCCCCTCACGATCGAAGCTCCCCCGCAGGATGATGGATGGATGAAGTTGTCGCGGGCGCAGCAGAAGAACCACAGAGACCGGGCCGGTTGACGGAACGCCAGCAAATCCGCACTAGTGGGACCGGTCGATGAAACGCCGGGAAATCCATACTAGCACCGGGAAAACCACACTTGCGGGGCCGGCGACGGGAGGCGGGGATTCCGCGGAATTGTTACAGGATCTGGCGTCGCCAAAGGGCCCGAATCTCAGGCGGTCGAAGTGTTGCGCCACGGTGGAGGAAGCGCGAAGGTGTGCCGGCGGACAGTGATGCGGCTGCCGGGAGTCGTCGGGAGATGCCGGCAACGGGAGGCGGGGATTCCGCAAGAGGTGTCGAAGATCCGAAACTATAAGCAGGGCAGCCGCAGGGAGAGACATCGGCTGCTAGAAGAGGAGCGCAGAAGGAGGGGGCTGCCGCAGGAAGAGGCCGGCATGGAGGGAGCAGAGTACCGGTGCACCACTGCGGTGCACAGGAGGCCGTCGAGGGAGGCGCGACAGCAGGGAGAACCGCCGTAGGAGGAGCGGCTGGATCCCGTCGGGAAGCACGATGGAAGGCGCAAGCGGGATCGGGAGGATGCTGGAGCAAGAGGATCGTCGTGCGGGAGCAGTGCAGGAGGGCCGCGCGCATGAGGTCGTCTCGCGTCACGACGTAGGGGCGAGAGGTCGTCGTCCGCCGATGAGCCGTCACGGGATCTGGTTCGGGGCGGAGGAACGCCGCGGGAGCCGTCTGGAGCGGGAGCCGCGCAGAGCGGAGGAGGCCGAGCAAACCGCAGGGGAGGGGAACGCCGCGCGCAGAGAGAGAGGGTCGTCGAGGGTGGTCAACGGGAGACTGGGGTCGCCGGGCGAGAGCGCAGAAGGGAGCCGCCAGGGATGGGGAAGGGAGCCGCCGGGGAAGGGAGGTCGTGTAGGGCAGAGCCGGAGGTGGGGGGGGACGACGGCAGAGCTTGCCATGGAGGTCGCCGCCCCCCCGGGGAAAACCTAGAAAAATCTAGGGTTGAGGGAAAAAAATGAGGGAGAGAGGGTTGGATTAAGCCTCCTCTGATGCCATGTAGAATGATAAAATAGGATGACCCAAACCCCCAATGTGTGCTCTCTAAAGGAGCCCTTGAGGTTCTTTTATAACAAATAATTAAGACCAAACCAAACCTCAAGTCCGATGTGGGATGCAGACTCCAACATTGTATTATAAGGGAAAAATGGTGTTATCTTGGAAGTCCAACCTTATTCCAAAGTTTATGCATTATTATCACACCTCTGTTGTGGGGGGCATACAGGATTTTTGAAGACTCATAAGAGGTTGGCAGCACGACTGTTTCAGAGAGGAATGACAAAGTGTATAGCACAATATGTCCAAAAATGTGATACTTGTCAACGTCAAAAGTAACTCACCATGTCGCCTGCAGGGTTATTTCAACCGTTGCCATACCCGACCTGATTTGGGAAGAAATTTCAATGGATTTTCTTTCCGGTTTACCCAAGTCATTTGGCTATGATGTGGTCTTAGTAGTTGTTGATCGGTTGTCAAAGTATGCTCGTTTCCTTTTGCTACGGAGCGGCCCCGATCTTGGGCTCAATGGATTCCTTGGGCATAATTTTGTTATAATACAGCTTTCCGCACTCCATCCAATATGACACCTTTTGAAGTTGTGTATGGCCAAAAGCCTCCATCAGTTTTACGCTATGTCAAAGGAAATACACCAGTTGGGACAGTAGTTGCTGCCTTAGTAGATCGGGACAATGTTTTAGACCAGCTTCGGTGTAACCTCCACCATGCTCAACAGCTTATGACTCGGTTTTCTAATAAACAGAGACGGGAGGAGGTTTTTCAAGTTGGTGATTTGGTATTTGTCAAACTTCGACCTCATATCCAAACGTCGAAATCTAAGAAAATCTGTCCAAAGTTGGCAGCACGATACTATGGGCCTTATTTGATAGAAAACTGTTTGAGACCTACTGCTTATAAGCTGAAACTGCCAGAAAATACTCAAATACATCCCGTATTCCATGTTTCGCAGTTGAAGCAGACTGTTGGCACTGCAACTATACAGACAGCCCTAACAAATTCTTGGGAGACGGCACCACCTTCACCGCTTATTCCAGAAGAAATTCTTATTGTTAGGAAAACGTCAGGACATTCCAAAGGCCTTTGGCTCGTTAAATGGCTGGAAAAATCAGCTGAAGAGGCCACCTGGGAAGATGCAATGCACATCCTTGATCAGTTTCCAGATCTTCACCTTGAGGACAGGAGGGGAAAATGTTAGTTCTCCTAACAATTCCCAACCTTTTTCTAAAACTCAGCCCCTTATTCTTCAGACAATTCCCAACACAGGAGGGGGTATTTTCGGGAGAATACTTCATCTTCTAGTTTTCCAGATTAGGCTACAGAAGATTTCCGATAAAATTTCCTGTAATGTTTCTTCTCTCTCTTATATTGTAACACATTGTGAATATAAATCTCCTGGAAATCCTTTCCTCAATTAGTCTGTAAATCAAGAAACCTACTTGTTTTCCTCTTGCAAACTGAACATCCTATCAACAGTACCCGGAATTCCACAACAGAATGGAGTTGAAGAGAGGATGAATCAGGCCGGATGCATGCATGTGCACTTCGATATGCCCAAGGCCATTTGGGCGGAATCAATTAACACAACAGCATACTTGGTCAACAGAAGTCTAACCTCTGTAGTGGGACAAAATTTACCTGAAGAACTTTGGTCCAATAAGCTACCGGAAGTTTCACAGCTTGAAATTTTCGATTGCATAGCTTATGCTATTGTTGATGCAAAAGATGAGATAAGTTGGAGGCAAAGTCCAAAGCATGTTTTCTTATAGGTTATGAAAATAAAGAGTTTGACTACCGACTCTGGAGTTATGCTCAACAGAAAATCATGAAGTCGAGATGCAATCTTCAATGAGAAGATCCTATGATCGGAACTTGGCTGAATCGGAAGTTGAGAAAAATAGGTCAACTACTGAAGTACAAGTTAGTATGGATGAAAATACCAAAAATTCACAAATACCGATAATACCAGACATCAGAACGAATGCATCGGAAGTTCGACAAAAGGTAGATGTGCCAAAATGCTCAAGAACCGCAGAAGTCCGAAGGAAAGCTCCGGCAGCAAAGCAATTGGCAGCAAGAGAACCAAAAGTTCAAGCACCGGAAACGGAAGTTTCGGCAAATACAAAAACTTAATTGAGAAGATCTTCTAGAGTCAAACAATCAGTCCAGCGGTACAGGGTTGACATGAACTTCTTACTTCTAACGGATGTTGGGAAACCGAATGTCCAGAAGAGGCAGCAGCACTCAGTGACTCAAAGCAATGGGAGTCGTCTATGGTGGAAGAGATGAATTCCTTAAGTTCAACAAAATTTGAGAGGTGACTGAACTGCCAAAGGGGAAACGAGCACTTGAAAACAAATGGGTCAACCGTTTGAAAAGAAGAAAGGAATCGATTTTTCAGGAAAAAAATCACCGGTAGTAAAGCGTACTACAATCTGAACATTGCTAAGCATTGTTGCATCCGATGGTTTATACTTGGCGTAGATGGATGTAGAGACTATCTTTTTTGTTAGAACCAATAGGGGCCTATATACCATGAGAGGGGGGGTGAATCAGGGTATGAATATTCTTTTTCAAAGTTCTTCCTACCCCACTGGATCTTGACCTCTTTATTACAAGAGTCACTTTGTTTGCTCTTGTGTGTAAACTATGATCACTTCTTTACTTCTTTATCTAATGATGATGCTTTGAATGCAATGCAGGGAAGCAAACAGACAGACACATAGATTTTTACTTGGTTCACCATCACTGGGCTACATCCAAGGAGCATACGCCGACAAGTTGCCGGTCGTACCAAATTCCACTATTCTTCACTAGATGTGGATACAAAGTTCGGGTTAGATCACTTCTATGCTCAGGTTCACTGCCTTTACAAAGTTTAGGGTCAGCTCACTGTTTTCCCAAGGGTCACTCCCTATTTCTCTCTCTCTGGCTCACTGCCGGTGAAGAGGATCACCTTCTTTCTCTTCCTTTGCTCACTGCTCTGAAAGGAATCCACTCACAGTTTATAGACTTATAGGTCTCTTCATTTGCATGAATAAATGCATCCTCAACTGTTTATAGATGCTCTGTTGAAGTTCAAAGTTCATCCACTGATTAATACCCCTTTGCCTCTTAAACACCGGGTAAACTACCTTTGGAAAGTACCTTCGCAAAACACCCTACTTCGCGAGGCTCCCAATTTCGCGAAGCTCAAACAAGCATTCGCGAAACTCCTGCCTTTTCGCGAAGCACTCTCGCGAAACACTACCGCGAAACACTACCGCGAAGCTCAAGTCGTTGCAGAGCAACTTCCCTCGCGAAACTCACTGAGCCAACGCGGAGCGCGCAACTTTCACGGAGCTACAATAGCCGCAGCGAAGCTCTTCTTTCACGAAGCACACAGGCTACGCGAACTACCTTCGCGAACCGAGAGCAAATGATATTCTCTGAAAATTCTCTCTACTTCTCTCGAGGGGGTCGGCCTCTATTTATAGGCAATTCCACCGACCCTCGACCCTTCCGCGCGAAATTAGCGCCACGTCATCTCCAATCACGAAGCTCCGAAGTTCCTGCCGGAATTCTCTCAAAATCGCGAAACACCACGGAAATTTTCCGATCGCGGAGCTCGTCGTAATCGCGGAGCATCACCATCAACATTCCTTTGCGCCTTCACCGCGAAGCTCCCTCGCAAAGCCCTTCACCGCCGCGATGCGCTTCAACTCTGCCGTTCGCGAAGCTTTGACGTAATCGCGAAGAATCACCGCCATCATTCTTCTGGTCTTCGCGAAATCCAAACCATAAAGCCTCTCTTCGTGAAATTCATGTCTTTGCCATATTAAAATATGATCTTCAAGGATATCCTCTTTTCGCGATACTCACCAACCTCCAATTTTGGACCCCAAAAATTTGGCAAACACTGGGAAACGGCGCCACCTTGTACTGCTCTTTTGTACCGCCTCCAAATCGTCATTTCCTTTGTCATCGTTCTTTGTCAACATGGATTGTCAACAACTTCTCTGGAACTCGACAATTCTCCATGGAAACCTGCTTTGTCAACAAACACAATCAACCCAAAAATACTGCAATGTTACCTTGAGGGATTTTTGCCCAACATTTCTTCACGGTGATTAGGAGGAGATCTACATGATGCACCTCAAGGGGTTTGAAGACCATCGGATGGAGGGCCCTGTTTATAAACTGAAGCAAAGTTTATAAGGCTTGAAATGGGCACCTCGAAGGTGGAACCGGAAGTTCGCTGCTTTCATGAATGAGGAAGGTTTCACAAGGAGCGACTCTGATCACTGTTACTATCAGAAGTCTTGGAATGATGAAACTTGCAAAATTCTTCTACTCTACATGGACGACATGTTGCTGGCCAGACCAGAAATTCAAAGGATTAAGGAGCTGAAGAGTAAGTTATCCAAAAGATTTAAAATGAAGGATTTTGGCCAAGCCAAGAAAATCTTGGGGATGAGGATAGAAAATGATCGGAAATCTGGTACTCTGGTGTTATCCTAGGAGTACATCCAGAAGATCATTGAAAGGCTTTATATGGTCGGATGTAAATCTATCAAAACTCCCATCACTAGAAACTTCAGATTATCTAAGGCACAGTCACCTTTAACAGAAGATGAGGTCCGATACATGGCGAAAGTACCATATGTTTCAGTTGTTGGGAGCTTGATGTATGTGATGGTATGTACACAGTCATGCATTGTTTTTGCAGTGGGAGTAGTAAGTGTTTCATGTTTAACTCTGGGAATGAGCACTGGGAAGCTGTGAAGTGAATCATCCGATACCTAAAAGGATCAGTAGGTACAACACTGTGCTTCGGGGGGGATGATCCTCTATAAGGTTTTGTTTATGCAGATTTTGTTGGTGATTCATACACCAGGAAAAACACAATGGGTTTTGTACCTTTGGCGGAATGGCGATCAACTGGATGTCATGGCTACAGGCGATGGTGACTTTGTCGACAACTGAAGCATAATTTGTTGCAGCTACAGAGGCTGGAAAGGAGCTGATATGGTTAATGCACTTGATGAAGGAACTCGGAAAAGCATCGGAAGAAGGAACGTTATTCTATGACAATCAAAGTGCTATTCACCTTGCCAAGAATTCGTTATTTCATGTAAGAACAAAACACGTTGATTTGAAATACCATTTCATCCGAAATTTGCGGAAAGGCATGGTGTTTGAGCTACAGAAAATCGCAGGGAAGCAAAATTCGGCCGTCATGTTCACAAAGGTGTTAGTCCAAGAAAGCCTGAGGCAACATTGTGCCTCAATGGGACTCAGCTGAACGAAGAGGAGAATGGAGAACCCTACAACGAACGCGAAAAAAGGATTTGATATGCCCAAAGTGTTAGAGGATGTCGATGAGGTTCCTTGAAGCAATTTTCAAGAGGGAGATTATTGGGATCGTGACCGAAAATTCACTCATCGGAAGTTTGAGATTCTGGTAGTTCGCTTTGGCCTTGTCATAATAACAGCAGCAAGAACCTTCAGCATTTAGGTCATATCACCAAAAGTTCGTGAACTTCCGATGGATGTTGTGCGGACTAGTCTTTGGGCGCAGTGACCGGTTGGGACGGTTGAGTCGATGGAAGCCCCACGTGAACGGAGAAGTCAGCGGATGGCTGACTGCAAATGTCGGAGGTCGGCGTTACCTATTTGACCAGCAATGAACCTCTATAACAGGAGGTGGGACCAGTTGCTGAGGTGTACTATACTGTTGTATGAAAAGTATAACGTTGGCTTACTAAGCTATAGTGTTTATAAATCTTGCACTTCCGATAATATAAGAGTTAACAGTGTTCTCCTGTAGACGTAGGACGAAAGTCCGAACCATGTAAAATTAGTGTTTCCTTCGTGTTTTTCCTGTTATTTGTATGCGTGCGTGTGATTCGTCTTTTGAGCAGTGATTAGGGTGTTGCTTGACTTCCTAATTCCAGTGTTCTAAGACAGACAGGGAAGATCCGGTATGAAATTTCACTCTGTTGAACTACCGGTGGATACGAATTTTCGGGGAACTCAAGGTTCAAACATTCAGTGTTTGTATCGGTTTTTCGGAGGCATCTTCTTACCCAACAGTAGTTGTGCAGGTACTGTAGAGGATACTGTAGCGGACAACTGCGATATTCGTTGTATTGTAACAGTATTGTATCACTATAGCAGTGCGGGTACTGTAGCGATATTGTAACGAGGTACAGTATCAGTGAAACTATTCATCATATAAGCACTTTTGGACCATGTAATTGGGTCTTCGGGCTTGTACTAAAGCATCTTTTGACCGGTGAAGTGCGAGACGATGCGAGGGCGGTCACCTACGAAGCAGTTGAATGCAAAATGGTTGTTAGAGCGGCAACCAGTCACTAATAGCAGCGAATGGCTATCAAAGCATGCTTAAGGACGAAGTCCCCGGGCGCTTTGGAGCGAGGCGACGATGGCAAGCTACGGACGAGTCTTCGAGGTGTCAAGTTGGCGTGAGCAGGCCGTAGAAAGATGGAAGGGGTTGTTGCAGTTTGGGGCCTTTGGGCCACATCTCAAGGCCTTTGTGTTTCTGGGTCTTCGGGCCATTTATTTTAAGCTTTTCAAATTATGTAAAGGTTTCCTCCCAACCCAATTAAAAATAGAATTTATCCAGAAGATGAAATAAAAATTGAATTGAAGTAAGAACTAGCCCAAAATTAAATGGGCTCAATGTTATTAGGCATTATAAAATTTGGGAGGGTGGATATTTTGAATTTAAATTCAAAGATTTTATCCTGTCTCCTTCATAAGTGAACAATCATCGATCTTTTCTTCAGTCAAGGATGAGCATTGCGGGTCTAAATGAAGAGAGATGATAAATCTGACAAATTTATTCTGCTACAATGGATCTAGGCAAGTCATCTTTAATGAATTAACGTTTATTATTTGAAAATCATGAGTCTCAAGATCTTGTGAATCAAGGGTGTTCATTCAAGACAGATCATTAAAAGAATACAAAAACAAGAACGGATAAATTGAAATTTGGAAGGCATGGGCAGAATTTGGATTACAATGAGATGAAATTTTGGAGCAAAACACCCTTGAGAAGCAGACCATTGCCAAAACAAAAATACTTACAGAGATTTTAAGTACTTTAATTTTCCAAGCTCTGGCGTCAAAATTCCTTTCAGAGAAAGTTCCTTCAGATCCCTACGAGCAAACAACCACAACAAAATGTCAAAACAAAATAACAGCGCCACAAGTAAAATTCAATCCACTGTTTGCTAAGGACACTGAAGAGATTGCATGTAAATTACAGTATTTGCACTTCGGTATCGACACAATGGACACCAAACCACACGCAAGGGTTGCTATCATTCGGATTCCAATTGATGAAGATCCCATACGGATCAGAATCAACTCTTGAACGGAATTCCAGCAAAGCCAATCCTGCATTTTCACTACAACTGCTCTTAAGCTCGATAACAATGCCGACTTACAGTCCCACCAAAAAAAGAACTGGAAAATGCATCAGTTTCCCCAACAACAATGATGGGAATCACCTTCAGGGTTGAGCGAGAGACACCCTCGAATCTCTAGAAAAACGATCAGAATCATCAAACATAAGAACTGGAATCCAGAAGGATTCCATCTTCCCCCCATTGCTCAATATACAGAATGCTGCAACGGCGGAGAAGGCAAAAAGCTTGAATGCAGAGCAAACTCGCCAGCTTTTTCTGATTTTGTTTCGATATTTTCTGCAATGCCGAACACGGCCGAACACGGCCAACCTTCCTCAAACTTCAAATCAACGTAAATGCATAGATTTGAAAACGCAGAATCTAAAGCACGAGCAATGGAAACCCATAGCAGCCGCTGCGGTTGATATCAGGATCCCTCATCTTCGCCGATTCGGTTGGTGTTGGGAAAGCCCTTCGGATGAACGATCCCATAAACCGGCTTAAAGCACTGCCGATCAGAATTCAGAAAATGAATAAAATGGAACAAAATGGCAAAATCGTAACGAATACGCAGCGACAAATCATGATGGAATAACGAACGGTTGCAGGGATAAACCCCAAAACACGCATTCCGGCCAAAGAAAAGGAAAATGAAACAGATAAGAGGGAGAGGAAATGGGAAAGAGGTCAGTTATATGATATGGAATGAAACAGAAGGGTCCGGATGCTGCAATCATGCCGACGCATCAGTGTATCTGATTACCTGATTTCTCTGAGGCGGTCAGAATAGCGCTTCGGATGGTAGCAGAAGAAAACGATGAAGAATAATTTGGGAGGAGTGAACGCAATTAAACGTTCAGAAACGAAGCACAGTAAGAATCAAAGGATTTTGTCATGACCTCGGAAGAACCTTTTTTCGCCATCTTTCGTCGAAGAAAGACAGGGTGGCTCCGTTGAGGGATCGGGGATGATGGGGACGGGTTGAGCCATTCTCTCTCCTCCCTCTCTCGCTTCCCCTCCCTGCCTCCCTCCCTGTCTCTCTCTCTCCTCTGTTGTGGCCCCACCCACAGGCACCTGTCGATTCTCTCCTCATCTTAGCTGCCCCAACTCCTTCCCGTAAAATGAGGAGACAATCAGACATACCATTACCGTGATTCCGTCGTACGGGTTTAATGTCTCGTGCTTCAAAATGAATAATTTGTGCATGGTCCCCGAATATGTCGCGGCCGGCGGCGGCGGATCGTTCGAGTGGTGGCGGTGGTCTCCATTACCGATTTTCTCGGCCGTGCTGTCCATTTATTTGTATCAAATTCGCTCCCACCCTGCATCCGCCCTCTCCTTCCCCCTCATCCTGCAAATCGATTGCTGGGCATTAAAGCGGAAGAAACAGTAGGTTCCAGAGGAATTTGCCGTCCAGTTTGATATCCATATGTCTGAAATGCTTCGACTCTTAACATTAACGGACTTCCGTTTCTTCCTGCCGCCCCATGGGATATGATCCGAATAACATTGATCGCCGGAAATTAAATGAAGTTGGCTGCTCCCAGTTCATCGGAAGATGGAGAAAAACGGTGTTGCAGAAAATCATCCGCACGCCATTGTCGAAGATGGATTGCCGTTCGAACTGCATCGTGAGGTTTGAGCAAAGATGATTTAACAGTAGAATCAGACGCAGTTCCAGTCTTGGAGGAGACCTGAGTCACGTATTTTATCAAACATAGAAATCAAACAACAATATATATGAGCTTGAATCAGACGCATTTCCAATCCTCGAGGAGACCTGATGAGAGTCCCCTCTGAGCCCCGTGGACTCCTTGATAACTCCGACCTAAAACTCGGATTCGTTAAAAAATGAGCAGGGCAAAGATTATTTTAGCATCGGTTGTTTTTAATTGATTTCATAATAAATCAAAATTCTAGGGATAAACGTGGGTTTTTTGTTTTTTTCGGTTTTTCTGAAAATGATTGATTTATTGATTTAGGTTAAAATAATTTACTTAATATAAATTTTTAAAAGAATTGACACATTTCATTTCATTTATTTGCATTTCTTTGTCCCACCCCCACAATGTATATGTAATAAAATTTTAAATATTATTTAACTGCAATTACATTCCCTATTGATTTTATTAATGTGTTTCCAAAATATTATTTAAAATGTCACTTCAACCCCTCTTATTGAAGGAAGGGGATCCATAAAATTATTTTAGATTTTTTATGTGGAATTAAACTCATCTTTTTCATCGTTTGGGGTAATAATTTGTTATTGATACTGTAACTATCAATAATTATTATGTCTCCGCGCTCGGCTGGTTGGTAAGGGTGGGGAGGGGTTTGGCGCGTGGTTGCGAGGTCAAATCCTCGAGGTAGGGTTTAATGTGTTTTTTTTCTTTGCGTGTGTACTGTTTCCGCGATTGTACCTAATTTTTAACTATCAATAATTATTAATTATATTTTAATGATAATTAGCAATACTATTGATGATAAATAACAATGTTTTATAATGTTACTAATAATGGCTAATAATATTGATATTGCACTTAATAATATTAAAAGTGTTATTAATAGTAATTAATAATTTAATAATGTTATTCATGATAAGTAGTAAAGTTATTAATAATAATTATTAATAATTGATGATAATTATTAATAATTAATGATAATTATTAATAATCGCGATTTTTTAATAAAAATATTGATTATTAATTATCAATAACATTATTAATTGTTATTGATTTTATTATTAGCTGTTAATTATTACTCTAAATACTATCATTGATCGCGCTTTAGCCAACATCAACTTTTATCAGCGTTGAACACAAAACGCAGATGAAAGGATGACATTTATCAACGATAGTTAAAAGCGTTGATAAAGGTAATTTTTACTAGCGTTAAAAAAATACTAACAAAAGTGTATCATTTATCAGCTCATTTTTTAACACTGATAAATATGCATCTTTATCAATGTTTTTCTTAATGCTAATAAAAACTTTTAATAAAAATATTATTAATATATATATATATATATGTATATATATATAATTATCATATTTATATTCAAAAATTAATGTTTATTTACATACATTAATTACAAAATGCATGTATATAATTAATATAAATATGATATATATATATATATAATATTGATATATATATATATATATTAATAATTTAAACAGTTATATAAATATAAGTGATGAATTGTTAATCTGTGATATTTGAATTTATATATTCATATCAATGTCTACGTACATATATGTGAATGCATTGTGTTGTGTATCCGTGTTTTGTGTATGTGTATATATAGATGTTCTACATGTACAAATGTATGTATGTGTGTGTATATGTTCACATGTACGTGGGATGTACAAATATATAGAACATGTGCACATGTGTATGTACGACGTGTACTTATTTCAAATTTGATTTATATTTTTTTCACTTTTGAAATAATATTTTTGGAATTTATTCATTTTTTATACATATTTATATTTTACTAAGTATTATTTTAAATATGTTTTTAATTTATATAATTAGTATTTATTCAATTTTATTTATTGAGTTATAATATTTTTTAAATGTTTGAAATTTATATAATTAAGTTATTTAAATGCATTTTTTAACATTTCCTTCATTTTTGTGCGTGTTTACAATTCATGTAGTTAATCTTATATGAATTCATTTTTTAAAATGGTTTCGTCTATTAAATTCTATTTATTCATTTTTAATATTGCTCTCATTTAATACCATTTATTCATTTTTAATATTTATTGATTTTTATATTTGTTGTAATTTAATCAATTTGTAATATTTGTTTATACATATATTTATCTACTATACATGTAATATTTTTAATATGTTTGCAATCTATATGAATAATATTTATTTGTTTTTGTTTATTAAGTTTTAACATTTAAAATACGTTTGAAATTGATACAATTAATCTATTTAAATGATTTTTTTAGTAATTTTGTAATTTAAATAGTTAATTATAAAATTATAAATATATATAATTTAAAAAAAATATTTATAAACTTATAAATAAATAAATAAATAAAAATATAATTATAATTACAAAATTGTAATAAATATATTTAAATAATAAATATATTTATTATATTTATAATTGTATATATTTATATATTAATAAATACATACCAAGAACGGTGCGGACCATGGATTAAAATCCACGGTTTGAAAAAATTTATTATTGAAAAAGAAAGTATGCAGGTAAAGAAAACGGGGGGTTGGGATGTTAAAAGGTGGCACCAACAATGCCACAAAAAACAAAGGATCGTTCAACAATCACCTTCTGTTATGTTTGTCGCCCCTTCCTCAGGAGTTATCCTGACCTATTGGGTGTATGCCTCTCTTCCACTGCTCAAGAGTCTGCCAAGTGACATCCTGATCATTCATGTCTGATGATTCATCTTTCTCATCATGAGGCTCAATGCCTCCGGTGAAATCATTTTTCAAAATAGTTTCATTTGATTTGAGGCACTATCCTTTATGTCATAATTGCTCCTTTCCTTGACATTCTCAATGTACGCGAATTGCGTTTCAATTCGAAAATGTCCACGAACGTTGCCAAATTCCTCACGTAAATTTTCTCTGCTATTAGATCTGTTTAAAATGTCAAGCAAAGTAAATCTATTTATATCGGGACCAGAGTCTGGTAGGGTAGTGGCACACTCCTCTGTTGTCGCCTTCCCTTCCAGTGTACCACCAGTAACAAGATCGCTCGCTGCATATTCAAGACCAGCCTGCAAAGTAGGTGTAGAATGTATTGGAGGATCAGCCTGCAAAGTAGGTTCAAACTAAAAAGGCAAATGCATATCTCCCAGGATATCTTTCCCAGTCATCTCTACCTGAACATATTCCCGAGGTTCAGCGTTGAACACCATGTGTTTCTATAAGCTGCCCAGACAAGGCCTGTATAGGCACAAGTGGCAGAGCCCTAGATTTCCTATGTCACGACCCGTCCCAGTGGGGCCCGCGCTGCGACTCCCCAAGCCCGCCTCCAATAGGCCAGGGGCTGGTGACTAGCACCGAGTAGACATATTACTAACATGGGAGACATTCCTTAAGTATCTGTACACACACACACACATCTCCAAGCCCACAAATGTTGAAATGTAAAAAAAACTCACTAAGGAACAAAATACATGCATACAACTAAACCCAACCAACAGAGTACGACGGAAAGTAAAGTGCTGAAAACAAACTGGGTCGGAATACAAGCCTACCAAAAACAAGAGTCTGAAAACTGCAAAGTCCAACCTGTAAACACAAAGAGGTATTGGGACTGCTGCTCGTAGCTGTAGGAACGCCTCAACCTGTAGGGAACTCAGAAAGCTCCGTCATGTCCTGGTCCGCCCTGGACTCTGTCAAAAGGTTGCTTGTCTTCACAAGACACGACGCGTGCGGGCAAGGCCCGTGCATGGGTGAATATAACAATACTCAGTAGAGCGCCCTGAAAACCACAAAACGATACATGAAGTAAAGGTACAGTCAGCTCTACACAGTATATGTCTACAGAACATATAGCGGAGAAACACAAACTAGATATACTCAAAACCCAGACCCGTGGTCTAGAGACAAGTCACACAACCACACACCCCCGCTAGGGATTCAGTTTGAAGATTCCACGAAGCACTCATTCCGGGAGAACTCACTCCACGAGTCTGATAGCTCTGATGACGTTCGTCCGAGAAACACTGTTCGTTGGGAAAAGCCACGAGAGATAGATACACCCATTACGGAAGAACACACTCCTGAGTGGAAAAGATCATGATAGATAGATACACTCATTACGGGAGAACACAAACCTGAGTGGGAAAGATCACGATACACAGATGAGGATCACTGTTAGGGCCACGACGGATACCACGACTCATCCAGATTCACCGGTTAGGTAGAGGATCGACGCCCGGTGGAGTTGGTCACGTCGATGCCTGACTCTACCTAGGGTCAAGAATGGACAGAGGATCTCGCTCCGGACCTCTCAGAGGGATGCCTGACTCTATCACAGAAAGTCATGCTGAAGGGATCATATTCCTGTAGAAGGAAACGATGTCTGACCTTCAGGGGAACGAGAAGAAGGGACACTAACCCAAACGAAACATGTCCAAGATATAGTGGACAAGAAGACCAAGCCATTTTCCAAAAAGTACACGGCGTGTAGAAAAGTCACACGTCGTGTCTTCTGACCCCGGGTACTGCCCCTGTACAACGGCCCATGTCGTAAGGCTGGTCGTGTAGAAAAATTCAGTACACGACATGTGGTACATATTACACGTCGTGTCCGAGTAACTAGGGTCGGCTCCGTGTACGTTGGTCATGTGCCCGTACACGGCCTCAACCCATGTATGTCAACCCGTGTAATCGATACACGGGGTGACCCGCATTACTGGCCTCGCTTGGCCGTGTGGTGGAGTACACGGTCGTGTACTCCATCCCGTGTCCGTGTATCCCCTGGATACACGCCGAGTCCTGCGTAGTTGCCTCTGCCATGCCGCGTAGGGTCTACACATCGTGTTCTGAAGTCGTGTAGTCCATCCCATGTCCGTATATTTCCCAGAATACACGCCGAGCTTTGGGGAAGGTCCAACACGCCGTGTGACCGGGGTCACAGGCCGTGTGATACCTGTCTGACGCCCCGAACCCCTAGCCGTCACTGAGTTGGTCCACACGGCGTGTTCTTCGGGATACACGCCGTGTATTCTGGAAATTTCCAGAATCATAGACTTCCGCCGTCGCGCCTTCCGTGCTGCCCCGTTCGTTGATCCGGCCGTCCGATCACCATGAAACTCACGGGTTTTGGTTGCCCCGACACCACGAAGCTGATTTCGTTGTTTTCGGGCCTTCGATCGGTCCCGAAAACACGTAACGATCCACTCGCGCGAAGAACGCTCGAAGAACGGTCTTTCCCAACCTGGTCTGATTCGTCGTCCGCTATCGTCGTCGCACCTCCGCCAGGTCGTCGTGACGTCAGATCTTCAATTTGGGATCGTTGCGTCGCAAAACGAATGCGCAATGATCTGTTGTTCCGCACCCCGCGAAGAACGCGAAGATTGCATGGGGAAAGGAAAGGGGGAAGAAATCCAATAAGCAAATCGAGGAACGAACCTCCGCCGTTGTTCGTCACGGCGTTGATCCGCTCCCATTAGTAGGATCAAACAGAGCATAAATCAACAACAATTCAACATGAATTAATTCCCCGAAATCAACCCAATAAAACTCTCCCGTAAGAACGTACGAATCTGCAGATCAGTATGTTCGTGGTTGATCCGCATTCGTCGTTTAAATTCAAAAACAGGGAAAGAAGAATCAAAATAACAACCCCTACCTCGATCCGATTGAAGAACGATCGCCAAGTCACATTCGTTTGTGGGATTCATCGAATCCGAGAGGCGTTCGCTCGCGTCGTCGTCGTCCGCCAATGAGTCCTCCTCCAAAGCTCCAAGAGGCTCTCTCTCTCCCTCTCCCTCAATCCACAGGGTTATGAGGCTAACCCTACGAACTTACCATAAGCATGAACTTATAGGGGAGGATTAGGTTGCTGCACAAAAAGGAAACATTTTAAAATAATAAAAATAAATTATTAATTTATTTTATTTCTTCTAAAGTGCTTCCTTTAAAAACGCCAAAAAACTAACTTTTGCAGCCGACCCACGCCAGTCGATGTTAGGCCCCGCCTAAGGTAAAGTCACTACTCTAAACGCAACGGTGCCCTCAGCTTTCTGATCCGGACACCCGTTTAAAAGATATTCCACTTTTTCAGGAAAACCGCTCACGCGCGCTGTTTAAGATTTTAATTTATTTTAAACATTTATTCCAGGAACTCCGGGCCTCGGAATCACGCGCTGTCGAAAGGTCTGGTCTCAAAATAATTTCATATAATATTTAAAAACAATACACGGAAAATCCGATACATTACATTCTCCCCACCTTGGGGATTTACGTCCCCGAAAAGCCAAAACAAGGCTACTCAACAAGATGTGGGTACTGGGCACGGATCTGAGCCTCCCGCTCCCACGTGCTCTCCTGAAGATTACGTGCTCTCCTGAAGATTCTCGTGCTGCCACCGGACGCGCACCAATGGAATCGATCGCCCACGAAGGATCCTCTCCTGCCGATCCTCGATCTCCACCAGGTACTCAGCAAAGGTCACTCCATCTTCGATGTCCATCTCGCCCCAGTCGATGACGTGTGACGGGTCATGCACGTACCTCCTCAGCTACGACACGTGGAATACATCATGTACCTGATGCAAATATGGCGGTAGAGCTAGGCGATACGCCACCTCTCCAATTCTGCACAGTATCTGGAAAGGTTCGATGAACCTCAAAGATAGCTTCCCGCCCCGACCAAATCTCTGTAACCTTCGCCGAGGTGAGACCTGAAGAAAGACGTGGTCTCCCTCCTCGAACTCCAGAGGTCTCCGTCGTCTGTCAGCATAAGACTTCTGCCAGCTCTGTGCAATCTTCATCCTCTCCCGGATGACCTGCACCTTCTCGGTGGTAGCTCGTACCAACTCTAGACCCATGAGTGCTGACTCTCTGGGGTCGGCCTAGCAAAGTGGTGACTGACAGGGTCTCCCATATAAAGCCTCGAATGGTGCCATATTAACGGTGGAGTGGTATCTATTGTTATACGCAAACTCCACCAGTGGTAGGTGGTCCTCCCAACTGCGACCAAAGTCCAAGATACAGGCTCGCAACATATCCTCCAGAACCTGAATGGTCCTCTCCGTCTGACCATATGTATGGGGATGAAACGATGTACTCAAGAGTAGCTGAGTCCCGAAAGCCTCTTGTAATCCCTTCCACAACCGGGATGTGAAACGGGTGTCTCGGTCCAAGACTATTGTTGAAGGGACGCCATGAAGCCAAACTATCTCCTGCACGTAGAGGCGTCTCAAGCTCTCTATAGAACTTTGCTCCCTGATAGCTAGGAAGTGGGCCGACTTGGTGAGTCGGTCAATGACCACCCAGATGGAATCGTGCCCCTTGGATATATGTGGTAAGCCTGTCACGAAGTCCATCGATATTCCATCCCACTTCCACTCTGGAACTTCCAGGGGGGTGAGCTAATCCCGCTGGAACCTGGTGCTCAGCCTTCACTTGCTGGCATGTAAGGCATCGAGAAATGAACTCTGCTACTGCCTTCTTCATGCCTGGCCACCAGAACTGCCGTCGGAGATCCTGGTACATCTTTTCCACTCCTGGATGTACCGCCAAGGGGGATGTATGATACTCCCTCAAGACCTCTTCCTACAACGCCACTGGTGCAACAATGCGTCCTCTGAAAAGAAGTATGTGCTCCCCACATTGCGAATATCCATTAAGAGCATGTCCTATGGATAACTAGGCACGTGAATCCTCACAGTCGACATCCCCTAGTTGTGCCTCTCTAGCTCGTTGTAAGAGTGGAGGGGCGACAACCATCGACTGTAGGTATGCTGCATCCTCTCTGTCCATGAAGGTTAACTGCAACGTGGCTAACTGCTCTGTCGTCTCACCCAACAGCTGTGAGCTCGACCTTCTGCTAAGAACATCCGCCACCTTGTTCCCCTTCCAAAGAGTATAGATGTTCTCGAAATCATAGTCTTGGAAGAACTCTAGCCAACACATCTATCTCAGATTCAGATCTTTCTGCGAAAAGATGTACTTGAGGCTCTTGTGGTCAGAGTAGATGATAAACCGCTCGCATATAAGGTAGTGTCTCCACATCTTCAACGCGAAGACTACCACTGCCAACTCGAGATCATGGGTCACATA
This sequence comes from Viscum album, assembly GCA_963277665.1. Classification (NCBI taxonomy): domain Eukaryota; kingdom Viridiplantae; phylum Streptophyta; class Magnoliopsida; order Santalales; family Viscaceae; genus Viscum; species Viscum album. Next base: position 494,181,180 of record OY728139.1, read on the forward strand.
GTTCTGCTCATGTGGTCTAATCTAGCGCGAAACATAAGAAATCACTGCCTGTCTTTGCATCAGGACACAACCAAGCCCGGTTCCTGATGCGTCGTAGAAAACTACGTACCCGACACCCTCCTTCGGCAATCTCAAAAACGGGGCGCTCGTCAAACTCTGTCTCAACTGCTCAAAAGAATGTTGGCACTTCTCCGTCCACAAGAAGGGTTGCCCCTTCCTGGCCAAGGCTGTCATCGGTGCTGATATCCGGGAGAAATCGGGAACGAATCTCCGGTAATATCCTGCCAACCCAAGGAAGCTCCGCACCTCCGTCACATTCCAAGGTGGCTCCCATGATAACAATTCCTCTACCTTGGTTGGGTCTACAACTACTCCATCTGCTGAGATGACATGTCCTAGAAAGTGGACCTCATTAATCCAGAACTAGCACTTCGAGAGTTTCCCATAAAGTTGGTGCTCCCGGAGTACGTCTAGAACCATCCGCAGGTGTATCGCGTGCTCCTCCTCTGACGCCGAGTACACAAGGATGTCTTCGATGAAGACCACTATGAACCGGTCGAAGTACAACTGGAAGATCCAGTTCATCAGTCCCATGAACACTGCGGGGGCGTTTGTCACGCCAAAAGACATTACCAAGTACTCATAGTGACCGTAGAGACATCTGAATGTTGTCTTTGATATATCCTTGTCCCGTACTCGTAACTGGTGATAAACTGATTGAAGGTCAACCTTCGAGAACCATTATGCCCCTCTCAGCTGATCAAAGAGGTCGTCGATTCTCGGCAGTGGATACTTATTCTTCACCGTCACCCGGTTCACGCGCCGGTAATACATGCACAACCTCAAACTCTCGTCTGCCTTCTTGGCAAACAATATTGGGGCTGCCCAGGGTGAAACGCTGGGTCTTACGAAACCCTTGCTATGCAAATCCTCCAACTGCACCCTCAACTTGCGAAGCTCTGCGGGAGCCATTCGATATGCCGGTGAGAAAATCGGTGTCGTCCCAGGGTATAAGTCGATGCAGAAGTCGATTTCCCGGTGGGAAGGTAATCCTGAAACATCTTTGATAAAGACGTCCTCGTACTCTGCCACTACTGTTGGGAATTGAGAGCTCATAACATCTACTGCTCCGAGGGAAAGGCTAGCCAACTCATAAGTGATCGGCTACACCCTCCTATGCATGAGCCCATTCTGTGCTGCCTGGGTCTCCTTTTCTCCGACAAAGGAAAACCTCGTCCCATCACTACGGACACACCACACTCTTCGCCTAAAACAGTCAATCTGGGCATGGACCAACGATAACCAATCCATACTGAGAATGACGTCGTAAAACCTCGACGCTACCACTAAGAGGTTCCAACTGAAACTCTCACCTCCAAGGGTAAGATCACATTGTCTGCAAAGGTGTGTGATCGTTGATTCTCCTCCCGTAGGTGTCTCCAAGCGTAAGGATTGAGTCAACGGCTCTACCAGAATCTCAAGGTTTCACACAAGACATGTGGCAAGGAAGGAATGACGGATACCTGTGTCTATAAGTACAACAGCTAAGGTAGAGAAGATACAGATCGTGCCTCAGATCATCCCTGGAGTCCCTGGGTCGTACGCCTCGACCGCATGCTGTTGTCCCCGCCCCTGTCCCCCAACTCCCTGAGCCTAGTGCAGACCTCCTGGGGTAGTGGTGGAAGTAAATCGTAGTGTCTTCCACTACTTGCATCTCTCCCAGCTCCTCTGCCACGTCCGCTGCCTGGCGGGTCTGCCTGCTCCATTCACTGCCTCTGCCTCAGTGTTCCATCCACCGCCTCCCTGTCAGCAGCTCGACGGGTCGGACAGTCTCTAGCGAGATGTCCCCTACCATCTCACGCATAACATCACTTCTCCTCGGGCTGACTGGATCCATCCTGAGAGCCCTGGACTGTCGATCCCCTTTCCTGGGTCCTCCTATGACATTTCCCACGTCCAGATCCCTATGTCTAACGTCGGCTCCCTACTGTCGAGGTCTCTGCACCTGTCTGCCTGCTGCTAACTGCCATCGGCTGTTTCTGCTCCACCAAGAAGCTCTCGATCACCAAGGCCCGCTCGAGCACTCCAGTATAAGTCGAAATGCATAGAGGCACGACACTAGCTTAGATGTCCCATTGTAGACCTTGCTCGAAGGTCCGAGCTCTGAAGTACTGATCCCTGACCATATCCATTGAGTACTGGGCGAGGTTGGTGAACCATGATGAATAGTCAGCTACCGTCAAACTGCCATGCTGGAGCTAAAGAAGCTCCTGGATGCGTACTGCTCTCAGCGTAACCAGAGAGAACTCCTCCCTAAAGAGTCGCTCGAACTTCGTCCACGAAAGAGTCTCCTCGTCATGAGTCTGTGTGGTCAGACTCCACTATCGTCCCGCCGAACCCTGAAGAAGGCTCACTCCTAGGATCACCATCTGGTCCGTTGGTGTCCTCACTAGACGGAAAACTCTGGTCACCGCCCCAAGCCAGTCCTCAGCCGCCTGAGGGTCGGGCTCACCTCGGAACCTGAGGGGTCTTTATCTCTGGAACTCATGGAGCGCGCTCAGCCTATGCCCCTCGTCGGTCGGTACTGCAGGTACCACGGGCTGCTCCACTGGTGGTGGTATAGCTGGTGCACCACCTGGTGGCAACGCCTGGAGAACTAGTCCCTATATCGAAGCCTCATCACTGAGGGGGTCATCCTTGTGATCGCGCTGCTGAATCCTAGAGGGTATGCGTCGCGGAGACATCCTGTAAGGAAACAAGATGTACCATAGTCAATGAGTATATCGGGATAGCTGACACAAGGACATGGAAAACACAACCCATTCTTATATGATGCATGTACCATTCTTTTACTTCCCCGCAACTAGTGTTTTTATGCACTGAGTCAAAAATCAGGTTATCAGAGTCCTGATGTATGGATACGTCGGCCGCCCGCACCAACACTGGAGTCCCTGGCCTGAAAGTCGAACTTGAAACACTTAACATTGTTTCCCCAAACCAATCTCACAGACTCTTGGTCCTAAGGTAGAACTGACCAGATCTGATACCACTCTATCATGACCCGTCCCAGTGGGGCCCGTGCCGCGACTCCCCAAGCCCGCCTCCAATAGGCCAGGGGTTGGTGACTAGCACCAAATAGACATATTACTAACATGGTAGACATTGCCTAAGTACCTGTACACACGCACACATCTCCAAGCCCACAAATGCTGAAATGTAAAAAAAAAACACTAAGGAACAAAATGCATGCATACAACTAAACCCAAACAACAGAGTACGACGGAAAGTAAAGTGCTGGAAAAAAAATTGGCCCGGAATACAAGCCCACCAAAAACAAGAGTCCGAAAACTGAAAAGTCTAACCTGTAAACACAAAGAGGTACTGGGACTGCTCCTCGTAGCCATAAGAACGCCTCGGCCTGTATGGAAGTCAGAAAGCTCGGTTCTGTCCTAGTCTGCCCTGGACTCTGTCAAAAGGCTGCTCGTCTGCACAAGACACGACACGTGCGGGCAAGACCCGTGCAGGGGTGAGTATAAAAATATTCAGTAGAGGACCCCGAAAACCAAAAAGCGATACACGAAGTAAAGGTACAATCATCTCTACACATTATATGTCTACAGAACATATAACGGAGAAACACATACCAGATATACTCAAAACCCAGACCCGTGCTCTAGCGACAAGTCACACAACTGCACACCCCCGCTAGGAATTCAGTTCAAAGATTCCACGAAGCACTCATTCCGGGAGAACTCACTCCACGAGTTTGATAGCTCTGATGAAATCCATCTGAGAAGCACTATTCATCAGGAAAAGCCACGAGAGATAGATACACTCATTATGGGAGAACACACTCCTGAGTGGAAAAGATCACGATAGATAGATACACTCATTATGGGAGAACACACTCCTGAGTGGGAAAAATCACGATACACAGATGAGGATCACTGCCAGGGCCATGGAAGATACTGCGACTCATCCGGATTCACCAGCTAGGTAGAAGATCGATGACCGATGGAGTTGGTCACGTCGATGCCTGACTCTACCTAGGGTCAAGAATGGACAAAGGATCTCACTCCGGGCCTCTCAGAGGAATGTCTGACTCTATCACAGAAAATCTTGCTGAAAGGATCATACTCCTGTAGAATGAAACGATGCCTGACCTTCAGGGGAATGAGAAGAAGGGGAACTAACCCAAATGAAACGTGTCCAAGATACGGTGGAAAAGAAGACCAAGCCATTTTCCAAAAAGTACACGACGTGTAGAAAAGTCACACACTGTGTTTTCTGACCCCGGGTACTGCCCGTGTACAACGGTCCGTGTCGTAAGGGTGGTCGTGTAGAAAAATTCAGTACACAACATGTGGTATGGATTACACGCCGTGTCCGAGTAACTGGGGTCGGCTCTGTGTACGCTGGTCATGTGCCCGTACACGGCCTCAACCCATGTATGCCAACCCGTGTAATCGGTACACGGGGTGACCCGCATTACTGGCCTCACCTGGCCGTGTGGTGGAGTACACGGTCGTGTACTCCATCCCGTGTCCGTGTATCCCCTAGATACAGGCCGAGTCCTGCGTAGTTGCCTCTGTCATGCCGCGTAGGGTCTACATGCCGTGTTCCGATGCCGTGTAGTCCATCCCGTTTCCATGTATTTCCCAGAATACACGCCGAGCTTCGGGGAAGGTCCAACACACCGTGTGACTGGGGTCACACGCTGTGTGATACCTGTCTGACGCCCGAAACCCTAGTTTCCGCTGAGCCGGTCCACACGGCGTGTTCTTCGGGATACATGCCGTGTATTCTGGAAATTTCCAGAATCGCGGACTTCCGTCGTCGCGCCTTTCGTGCTGCCCCGTTCATCGATTTGGTCATCCGATCGCCATGAAACTCACGAGTTTTGGTCGATCTGATACCACGAAGCTGATTCTGTTGTTTTCGGGCCTCCGATCAGTCCTGAAAACACGTAACGATCCACCTGCGCGAAGAACGCTCGAAGAACGGTCTTTCTCGATCTGGTCCGATTCGTCGTCCGTTATCGTCGTCACACCTCCGCTAGGTCGTCGTGATGTCGGATCTTCAATTTGGGATCGTTGCGTCGCAAAACGAATGTGCAAGGATCTTTTGTTCCTCACCCCACGAAGAACGCGAAGAACGCACGAGGAAAGGAAAGGGGGAAGAAATCCAATAAGCAAATCGAGGAACGAACCTCCGCCGTCATTTGTCACAGCGTTGATCTGCTCCCGTTAGTAGGATCAAACGGAGCAGAAATCAACAACAATTCAACATTGATTAATTTTCCGAAATCAACCCAATAAAACCCTTCCGTAAGAATGTACGAATCCGCGGATCAACATGTTCGTGGTTGATCCGCGTTCGTTGTTTAAATTCAAAAACGGGGAAAGAAGAATCAAAATAACAACCCCTACCTCGATCTGGTTGAAGAACGATCGTCGCGTCGCATTCGTTGGCGGGATTCGTCGAATCTAAGAGGCGTTCGCTCGTGTCGTCGTCATCCGTCAACGGGTCCTCCTCCTCCAAAGCTCCAAGAGGCTCTCTCTCTCTCTCCCTCAATCCGCAGGGTTATGAGGCTAACCCTGCGAACTTGCCATAAGCATGAACTTATAGGGGAGGATTAGGTTGCTACGCAAAAAGGAAACATTTTAAAATAATAAAAATAAATTATTAATTTATTTTATTTCTTCTAAAGTGTTTCCTTTTAAAACGCCCAAAAACCAACTTTTACATCTGACCCACGCCAGTCGATGTTAGGCCCCACCTAAGGTAAAGTCGTTGCTTTGAACGCAATGGTGCCCTCAAATTTCTGGTCTGGGCACCCGTTTAAAAGATATTCCACTTTTTCAGGAAAACCGCTCACGCACGCTGTTTAAAATTTTAATTTATTTCAAACATTTATTCCGGGCACTCCGGGCCTCGGAATCGCACGCCGTTGAAAGATCTGGTATCAAAATAATTCCATATAATATTTAAAAGTAATACACGGAAAATTCGAGACATTACATCCTACAAGTGACCAACTGAAACCCCTCTTCACCCATCACTTTGACTTTTCCTTTCCTTTTGGCAGTGATTAGTTATTGTCACTGATCATGTTCAACTTCCTTTTGGACAATAGTCTCACGATCATATTGTTCATAGGAGGCCTCATTTTCTGGTACAACTTTAGTCTTATTGCATAAAGTCGCTTTAAAAGAGAAATTAGCATGCCTGCACCTCCCCTTATTTCCTAGGAGAGTCACATATTCCTAGAGGGGGGTGAACCTTCTCGGCTTGCACATCTGAGCCATCCTCTAGCCATTTTCTAGGAGCATGTGAAGTCCCTGCTACCTGCAAGCCGCAAGCTGCAATCCCCTTTTGATCATGCGTGACAACACCCTACGCGGACTTCAATGCCTTCCTACAGTCCTTTGCCAGATGCCCTTTCACACTGCATTTACTACAAATAATGTTCCTATGACATACCTCCACTGAATGTCCAATAGCATTGCAATCCACATAATAATGAGGACACTTCTCATACTCTACACGCAGATGAATATCATCATTAGGGGTCGAAAGAATTACCTTATCAATGAGGATGACACCGAGATCCACCTCTACCAGCATTCTAGCAAAGTGGTCGAACTTAACTTGCTCTATCTCCCTGTCCAATCTAATTGGGATACCAATAGCAGTGACAATGTCATGAAGTATCTTGAGGTGCCATAGGATCCAGTTAAGTTTGTGAATCCTGATCTAAACCTGTACAAAAACATTATTGACATTTGAAAAATTGAAGTCCATACTCCAATCATGTATTTGAAGGGTGCCCGACTTTAAAAATAGGGAGCCAAAACTCTATGCTTGTTACCTGAGTTCATCGGAGGGAATTAAACAGCGAAAAAAACCACGACCGATTGATACACATTTCCAATTAGAAAACCCCCAAGTTGTAGAAACCCTATGAACCAAATCATCCAACCATCATAGTTTCTCACCCTTATGAAGAACAAGCCCCAAAATAAGCGAATTCTTACCCATATATATCCTTTCTGAGTCCGCTTCAACATTTGCCTCAATGAAAGCCAATGGATCCTTTTGAAGATTCGTCCTGTGGACGTTTCCCTAAATGAAGCAAGTGTACGAGTACCATCTTTCGAGGCCGACACCCGAAAATCTCCAGGATTCCCATCCGATTACCACTGGCAAACCTCCATTATCGCCACGAGCAGTGGAGCTGCAGACCCCCCCTCTATCTATTAATAAATATATTTATAATTATATAAACATATAAATAAATTTATATTTATAATTATATAAACATATAAATATATTTATATTTATAATTATATACAAATAGTTATAAATATATTTATTTATAATTATAATTATAAATAAATACATATTTAAATAATTATAAAATGATAATAAATATATTTATTATATCTATCATTATATATATTTATATATTAATAAATATATTTATAATTATATACAAATATTTTTATATATTTATTTATAATTATACTTATAATTTTTTTAAAGTAGGGACAATGCCCATTTATTAAGAACAAGAAAACATAGAGAACATAAGATGACGCCATACAAGACAAGATTTCCCTCATCCATGAAGAGTCAAAGACCTAATTTTTCTCTAATCCTATTACCAATTTTGCGTTCCTCATCCTGCAAGGCATTCCAGTCAACACGTCTGCGCCCACGCCCGCGTCCACAACCTCAGAGATGTCTTCCTCTCCTCCAAGTTCTTGCTTGTTGTAAGAGGCCTTCAATGTCCGTGCTCTCCGAGTTCAACCTCTCATCATTTGACTGAGTCTCCACCTTCTTAGGCAGTGTATCTTCAGTATCATTCACAATGGGAATCTGAGCAGCAGGCTGATCTCCAGTTCCCTGCATATCGTTAGAGATCAACACTCCATACGGGTTATGTGTTACCTGTGCTACGCCTAAAGCTTTTGTAGTGGCCGGAACTAAAGCACCTTCTTCTAAAGTATGCGAACACCTGGCTGTTGGAAAAATATTATTAGGATCAGAGATAGGCTCATCCCTTGTCATGTGCATTTTTCTCTCTTCATTCTGCAAAATACATGGCTCCCCTTCCTTGCATCCTAAGGAGGGTGAAGAAGCCCCTGAAAACTCAATTGAATTAGAGACCACCTGTTTTCAATTAGAACTACCTGAAGGAGGGTCCACCTGAAGGGGCAACACCAAGGATGCTAAAGCCAAATCACGTGAAGTAACAGGTGTTGAAGACTGTCCAGGCTCACAAGCCGGTTTGGATTTCCTAAATGGAACCATTTGGAAACCTTCATCATCCAATAAGGGCCTGGATGAAGTTTTATTTTTTTCTCACCGAAAGTGGAGTGTCGCGCATAGTTACAGAACCAGTCGGAGACTGCTTCACTGTCTATGGGGATGGTATCACCAGCTTAGATTTACCTTTCCTTTTAGAGGCATGTAAGGCATGCTCCTGAAACAATTCCTGATCCACATCCTTTTGTATATTGATTTCAATATCAGTTAACTCATCACCAGCAACATCAACAGGAGATGAACAACCTTTCTCCCACTCCTCTGCTGCGATATCAGCCCAAGATCACTTGGGCAGAGAAGTGGAAACACCACCAGCCAGCTTCACAGTGTCAACAACAAAGTTAGCAGAGACCAAAGAAGCAACCTTCATGGTCACATCAAAGTTATTTTTTTCTTCCATTCTATTAGGACCAATCTGCACTACATCTTCAGGCTGCGGATCCACCTTAGGTAGCCTCTCCATCTGTACAGAATGACCATGCCCTCTGGATGAACCACAACTTTGTCCCTGCCTATTTCTAGCTCCACACTGCAATAACTCCTCTTGAGAAGTGATGCCAGGCGCCCTGTCCACTGACATTCTCTTCAACTCATGTTGATTCAAGACTTCACCTTGAATCTGCACATGACCGGGATGCATAGCATGGCTTAGTTTCTCAAACCGAACCTTCTTGTTGCATGAAGTTTCCTCATGCCCACGTGCTGAGCAGAATGCACAAACCAAAGCTTTTTTACAGGTTGATATATCACAATCAATCAACCTGCAGTCCATACAAGAAAGGTACTCTCTCATATTTGATTCTCAATGAAAGTTCATCAATGTCAGTGGAAAGAAAAACCATGTCAACCAGAGTGGAGCCAAGATCCACCTCCACCAAGAATCGGGCATAATGCCCAAATCGAGCCAATTCAGTTTGCTTTTCCATTTTAATTGGAACTCCAATTGCAAGTGCAATATCGTATAGTATCCTTGGTGTTGGGTGTGATTTAAAATCTGAACATAATATTTATTGTTGTGGGTGAACCGGATATTTATTGTTGGAGGTGATTTAAAATCTGAACAGAATATTTGTTTTAATTCTCCTAAAAAATAGGATATCATTTTGACTGCATTTAAACCACGCGGAAGGTTGAAAAAAAAGGAGGCCTATAAAAGGCATGGTAGACAATAGAGGAGGCACGCCTTTTAAAGGTTCCAAAGCCCTTGCATATTGGAGTGGGGCGTTGACAGATTCACAACGCCGAGGGCTCGAGTAGTGGTGTGCGGTGCACGATGTGGCTGCAAGCGGAGAGGGGAACCTGAGATCACAGAGGCGGTTGAAATAAAGCACGAAGTGGAGCAGAGATTATTTCCCCAATTGAAGTGTGTGATTTGTGAGACTTGTAATTTTTATTTGACAATAAAATTACTGATTATCGGGTGGAGTAGGCTTTCGCCGAACCACGGTAATTTTTTGTGTTTTTTTTATTTCGCTGCATCTAAAAACTGCGACCTAACATTTGGTATCAGAGGAGGTTATCCATTCTTTCTTGCTGAATAATTATGGGAGATTCACGTCCAAAGATTTCTGTCCATATTGATATGTTTAACGGGCAAAATGATTTCACATTGTGGCAACAACGGGTAAAAAATATTTTGACTCGGGAAGGGACAGTGAAAGCATTGAAGAAAAAATCAGAGAAGTCGGAGAAGACTAGCTCTGATGATTGGCAAGATATGAGAGATTTGGCGACGAGCACCATTCAATTGTATTTGGCAGACAATACATTACGAGAGGTGATGAATCTAATAGATCTGGAGGAGATCTGGACGAAGTTGGAAGGCAGGTATAAATCTAAATCTCTAACAAATTATTTATATTTGAAAAAACGATTGTATCATCTTCGAATGTCAGAAAGCGGAGATTTGGGAAACCATTTGGACGAGTTCACCAGACTCTTGACAGAATTGTCTTCTGTGGCGATCAAAACTGATGATAAAGGCAACGTGGTGCCCGTGGAAATGGAAGACGAGGACAAGGCTTTGCTCTTGTTAGGTTCTTTGCCAGATTCATATGACAATCTTGTCACCACATTGTTATTTGGAAAATACACTCTGAAATTGGATGATGTTATTTCATCGTTGCTAATGAACGAGACTCGATGAAAGACCAACGATGATGGATCATCAGGTAATAGTGGGCTCTTTTTAGTGACTGATGGACGTAACTATCAAGGAAGGTCGATAGAATGAAGGAATGGTCCAGGGAGCAGGAGTGATCGAAGTCAATCAAGACCAAGAGGTGATTTTGTATGTTGGGAGTGTGGCAAAAAAGGTCACATGAGAAGGAATTGTGATAAGTTCTGTGAGCGAATGAAGAAAGAAGAAAAAGAAGCTGAAAAAGTAGAAGAATCAATTGAGGTGAATACTGTGACTCAAGATGAGAGATATGCTAGTGATTTATTGCTTACAAATGTGGAAGATGTGGATGATTCAGACTGAATTTTAGATTCTGGTTGCTCTTATCATATATGTGCAAAAAAGGAATGTTTTGACAGTTATGAGAAGTATGACAGTGATATTGTGAAAATGGCCATTAAGTCGGAAAGTAGAATTGTTGGAATCGGTACGGTGCGAGTTCGTATGTTTGATGGGGTTATCGCACACTTTCTGATGTGAGGTATGTACCTGATTTGAGAATGAACTTAATTTCTTTGGGTATGTTGGATTCCAAAGGTTTTAGGTTTTCTACTGGCGGTGGAGTTCTCAAAGTGATGTGAGGAGTAATGACCGTGATCAAAGGGAAGAAAGTTGTGAATCTATACAAGTTGATTCATACAGGTGAATCTTCTTTGAGGCCCCAGAGTATCATTACAGGTGATGTTCAAAAGGATATGTTTGCAAATGGCTATTTGAAAAGGAATGTGACATTTGCTTCAGTTGTTCATGGCACGGTGGAGCCACAACATTTTTTTCATCAGATTTGAGCATTTGTACACCCGTTATGGGTGTGGTGGGTCATGCCAATATTGGGCATGGCATTGAAGGTCAAAATGGATGATGGTGGTGAACTATTCAGATTTTTTAATCATGGTGGAGATTGTTGGGTGTGATTTAAAATCTGAACGAAATATTTATTGTTGTGGGTGAACGGAATATTTATTGTTGGGGGTGATTTAAAATCGAAATGGAATATTTTTTTTAATTCTCTTAAAAAATAGGATCTCATTTTGACTGCATTTAAACCATGCGGAAGGTTGAAAAAAAAGGAGGCCTATAAAAGGCATGGCAGACAATAGAGGAGGCATGCCTTTTGAAGGTTCCAAAGCCCTTACATATTGGAGTGGGGCGTTGACAGATTCACAATGCTAAGGGCTCGAGTAGTGGTGTGCGGTGCACGACGTGGCTGCAAGTGGAGAGGGGAACCTGAGATCACGAAGGCAGTTGAAATAAAGCACAAATTGGAGCAGATATTATTGCGCCAATTGAAGTGCGTGATTTGTGAGACTTGTAATTTTTATTTGACAATAAAATTATTGATTCTCGGGTGGAGTAGGCTTTCGCCGAACCACTGTAATTTTTTGTGTTTTTTTATTTCGTTGCATCTAAAAACTCCAACTTAACACTTGGATGCCACAAGATCCAATTCAATCCAAAAACTTTGACCCACAATTGTACAGAGGAATTGCTTACCTCAATTGGGTTGAAATTCCTATCCCACTCACGAATATGCATTACGCCAGGCTTGAGGGAGACCGAGCCAAAACCCCATGCCTTCATCTTCAAATCTTCAAAGGGGAAAAGGAAATGAAAAAACCCCGACCCATTGAGACACATTTCCACTCACCAGATCCCCACATATCTGAGAGATGCACGACCAATTCCTCCACTTTCCATGGATTATAATCCTTCGGTAAAATAATTCGAGCAATTATGGAATAGTTACCAATTTGCATCCATTCTGAAATCACATCAGTGTCCGCTTTGACATGAGTAACACTACCTTTTCGATGAATCACCCCAGCAACTGGCTCCTTATATTTTTAATTATATAAATAATTATTTGTTTATAATTATATATATTTATAATTATATTTATAAATACATATTTATAATTATTTAAATATATTTACAATTATATAAATATTTATTTATTATTATATACATTTATATACATTTATATTTATTTATAATTATACACATTTATAGTTTTTTAATTATATTAACCATATTATTAAAATTAAGTCTTTATTAGCGCTTATTATTTTAGCGCTGATAAAACCACTCTTTATCAGCACTTTTTTAAAAGCACTAATTGTGACATCCTGGACTCGGATGCCACTCAAAGGTGCCCCAAGCCCGGTTGACCACATGGCCTCAAGATCATATCCTCAGACGCCAAATACTACCAACTAGTAGCGAGAGCCTAGGGTGTGTCCATGGGGAGACTATGCCCTCATTACCAGAGTGTAGCACAACGGATAAATAAGGTAATAGGTAAATGGCGGAAGAAATATATAATAAACAGATGACACAACAAAAGCAGATGAGAGTAATAAATAACTAAAGTAACTGGTAATCATATACAAAAGTTGATGACGATATGTCATGTATCTGATAAGCTGGAAAACATGGATATAAAGCAGCAGACAATACATGCTATACAAAAGTAGCAAAAAGAAATGAAAAATATCCAAGAATCCTGAGCTCTAGCTCGATCATCTGATACCAAGCTCTATCCTAATGCAAGAAAGAAATCAAGTGTCTGAAGCGATATGCTTCCCTTTGTCAACACCTGCATACATATAATCTTCCCAGGTGCCAATGGCTACCCAGATATGATGTGAGATAAATCTCAGCAGACCACCACCAATGATGTCTATAAAATCTAGTCCATGTAATATAAACTGAAATAGTGCACAAGCATGCATATATAAAAGTAAAGCAGTACAATAACATAAATACCCAAGTACCTACTTTAGCCTTAGCTGGTGTCTGAACATGTAACCGGTTCATCAATTATTTATGTTCTAGTTTATCTAAACAATTCACATGAGGTAACACCGACACTGACATCCTGACATGATAATAGTGAAGGATCCAAGGCATAACAAGACATCCTATAATGATAATAATAATGAAGAGGTTCCAAGGTGATAACCAAGGAAACCTTAACCTCAGGGATCGAGCCAAATCAGGTAATAAACCATAACCATACTATAGGGGTAAGAGTGTAATCCAAGGCTCATCGCCCAAGGCATTCCACAATAATGTAATTCTAACCGAGTCTAAGGAAAACATCCAAGGTAAAATAGGATAAACAGTGACTAGGCCTAAGGGTGTATCCAAGACGCCTCATGTCTGTAGAATTCACGCTAGATCCAAGGAGTGTATTCAAGGGATCATATAATAATAAAGAAGGAATCCTACGATGTCATATTGGGCATCTACAAGTAGACAAAGACTAGGTTCCAAGGTGGGTCTCACCCTTGGCAATCAGCATCTTTGAATCAGAATGACGTCCATGAGTGCTCAAGGCATTCCCTCGGGAATCCAAGGTTAGCTCGAGTCTGATCACTCCTATAATAATGTCAAGGTCCATATACAAGGCACCTTATAGTTGATTCATTTAATTAATTAGGCTATGTCATAGTCATTCCATTTAATAAGTTGATTTGGTTCAAGCCTTGCCTTTCATTAGTGTGACAAGGCTAACTAGACATACATCCATTTCATTCATTTAATATTTAATCACTTGGTTCTCTCCTTTACCTTTCATAAACAAGACAAGGTGGTCTAAGGATGAGAAAACCTATTCAATTCATCTAATATAAACTAGGCCAAGTGATATTAATACTATACTTTCCAATTACCATTTAAACATCCAATTAGGACAATTCATATACATAGTATACTTTCCAATTTCATTTAAGATTTATTTATTAAGTTGAAGCACTTACCTTAGGCATGTCAAGTGATAAGCATAAACGTGCTAGCAGTTTACAACTCATTGATTTAATTAAACACTTACCTCTATCAAGGTTAAGTCAAGGCACACGTAAACGGTGGCACAAATAAGATTAACAAGCCACTAAAAGCATAATTATAGGAAATTCCCTACTTTGGGTGGTCAAAGTTGTGGATGTAACCACCAACGATAGATAAAATAATCAACAAGGGCCTTAGAACACGATTCTAATTATTATAAGCAAGACACGCGATTTAAACATGAAGCACCCAATGAAATCAGCGCACACACATGTCAAATTATAAAATGACTAATCTCGAGGGATGAGTTATATACCACCTAACATGTACTCATATGAATCTCCTAATCTAGTATTATCCTCTAGTTTGGAATAAACTAGAATATATATGAAGAACAAATAAATTCCCTAAAAATAGGTCATATGAGCCTGCATCTAAATAGCACCATCGATAGAAAGAAGAGCGAAGACCAGCTAAAAAAGAATTAAGATCATACTATCACAGATCTAATGAGACAAATGGTGCTTTGATCAGACTCCATATGGATGTTCAGGATCAAAAGCTAGATTAGGCTTGCAGAGGGCTCTAAAAAGTGAGAAATAAGGTGGTTGTCTACTGGAATGAGAAAGGGAGAAATTGTTTTTTTTTAAAACACATTATTAAGGGAATTTTCATAAAATCACCCAAAAATAGGTATCACACGGTTTGGTCACACAGTTGGCCAAACTGTGTGTCAACCGTGCGCCTTCTAACATAGGGAGGGGAATTTCACAAAGTTAGGCCGCATAGTTAGGGAAACTGTGCACCAATCGTGAAAATCACCTCTACAACATGTCTACAGTTTTTTTCATGGGCATGCGGCCCCTAGCACACAGTTAGGGAAAACCATGCGCCCAATTTCACCCCACTATCCATCACCACATGGTTAGGAGAGATCATGTGTCCTGGATCATATGGTTTCTACTAACTCTACATCCAATCTATTTTTCATATCGGTCGGGGTTCCGAGCTCTGAACAAGCCCCAGACGCCCCTGAAATGTTTGTGAACTCATTAGGCATCTGCATTAGGTCCAAAATAAATAATTAGAAAAAAATTAAAAGGATCCATACCTGAGTAAAAAACTGGGTTCTTATAGTCTCCCCCCTTAAAGGAACTCGTCCTCGAGTTCAACTTCCAAAGGCGGTGAAACACTATATAAAAATAACTCCAGCCACTGGGCATGTACATTGGCATCCCGCTCCTGAGTCTCATCATGTACATGGACATGCTGCCATAACACCCATACTAAAGGGACATACCAGTCTCAGATAGCCTTCATGCTCCGATCAATAATGTGTATAGGATACTCCTCAAAAGAAGCACCGACATCTAGCTCAACTTTCTCAGGATCAAAAGTATGAGACATGTTTACATGATACCAGTGAAGATGTGAAACATATAAGATGTCATGCATGTCATGGAACCTATTAGATAGTAGCAACTGATAGGATACCAGATCAAATCTCTCCAGAACCTCAAACGAACCTACATAACGAGGCGAAAACTTCCCTTTCCTCTGTATTCTTCTATGCCTTAGCCTGGGCGATACCCGCAGGAAAACATGATCCCCGACCTCGAACTCCATAGGTTGTCAACGATGATTGGCATATGATTTCTATTTATACTGAGCATTAGAAATATGCTTCCTGATCATCTGAATGTGCTCTGAAGTCTCATGAACGATATGAGGACCTAGTAGCACAACCTCACTAGCCTCTAACTAGATCAAGGGTGAACGACACGACCTACCCTACAAGGCCTCAAAAGGAGTCATCTGAATTGTCGCCTGAAAGCTATTATTATAGGAGAACTCGATAAGAAGGATATGCTTATCCCAAGAATCACCAAAATTAAGGACGCATGCCCAAAGAATGTCCTCTAGGACTTGTATTATCTGTTCTGACAATCCATTAGTCAGAGGGTGAAAAGTTATGCTCAGAAGCACCTGTGTACCCATAGATTTCTACAACCCCTACTAGAACTATGACATGAAGTGAGATTACCTATATGAAATAATAGTACAAGGGAACCCATGTAGTTATATGATCACAATCACATACAATCTTCCCATCTCATCAACTGAGAAATTATCCCAAATAGGAAGGAAGTGGGCTACTTTCGTCAGTCTGTCAATGTCAACCCATACAACATCGCTGCCTCTAGGAAGCCTCAGTAAGCCGACTACAAATCCCATGAAAAAATCTTTCCATTTCCATTATGGGATTGGAATCAGTTGTAACAAGAAGCAGGTCACTGGTGCTCTGCCTTCACTTGACAACAGGTGGAATACCTAGTGATAAAATATGCCATCTGACATTTTATCCCAGACCACCAATACCGACGTCACATATCTTGATACATCTTGGAGATGCCTAGATGAACTACCCACTGAGAAGCGTGGGAATCTCACATCAACTCCTATATCATATATGTAGGAAACCAGACAGGTCCATGAATACATAGGATGCCGTCTCTATCCATAGACCAATCCAGTGGTGGGCCATCTCCTGAAATACTCTCATGGAGAACCAAGCCTTCATGATTCAAAAAATGCATGCTCTTCACCTTCTCAAGGAGGGAAGAGGTAAATGTCAAGGATGATAGATAGTACTGCTCATGACTATCATTAAACTCCATATGTAGATTATAAAAGAGGGTTATTAATTTCCATTTGTCACTGGCTTCCCGTACGGCCTATGCCTGAGTTTTCTGACTCAACACATTCGCTACCGCATTGCCTTTTCGAGGAGTATAGGTAAGCTAAAAATTGAAGGAATGAATATATTCAACCCATATTTATTGGATGAGGTTCAATTCATTCAGTGTAAAGATATATTTGAGGCTCTTGTAATTTGTATACACCAAAAAGTGATCAACCATCAGATAGTGTCTCCAGCAACGTAAGGCATGTGCAACTGATTCTAGATCAAGGTTGTGTGTCATGTAGTTTCTCTCATGAGGCCTAAGCTGCTAATATCTATATGAAATGACTCTATCCTTATACATTATCATTAATCCTAGGCCTATTCTTAATGCATCACAGAAAACTATATAGTCTCTGCTAGGCTCTGGCAGAATCATAATATGTGCCAATACAATCCTTCCTTTAAGATCTTGAAAGGCTTATCACATGCTTCTGACCACAAGAACTTAACACCCTTATTTGTAAGACTAGTAAGAGGTGTAACAAGGCATGATAAGTCTTGTATAAAATTACTATAATAACCATCCATCTCCAATAAACTCCATAGGTCAAACACGTTCTTGGACTGCTCTTAGGAAACTATAACACTCACCTTCTCTGGTTCAATAGATACTCTTGATTCTGAGATAATATGACCCAAGAAGGAAAATTTTTCAATATATAAGTGTAACTTAACAATCTTGGCATAAAGGTGATGCTCTCTTAGTGTACTTATAATGATCTCAAGGTGCTTAGCATGGTCACTATGAGTGTGAGAATACACCAATATTTTTTCCATGAAGACTACAAAAAAATAATCTAGATAGGGATAAAACACCCTATTCATCAGATCCATGAAAATAGCAGGCACATTCATAAGACTGAATGATAGAACAAGGTACTCATATAGACCATACCTACAATGGAAAGTTGTACGAGGTATGTCAGATGACCTAAATCGCACCCTATGATAACCCAATCTCAGGATGATCTTAGAAAACACCCTAGCTCCTCATAGCTAGTAAAAGAGATCATCTATTTGAGGTAGTGGATACCTGTTCTTGACCATAAAATGGTTCAAACATCTATAATCCACAGATAAATGAAGGTTCCCATTCGCATTCTTGGTGAAAATCATGGGTGAACCCCAAGAGGAAGTGCTAGGCTGTATAAAAAATTTGGCCTCTAATTCCTCCAACTACCACTTGAGCTCCTGGAGATTAGTAGGTGAAATTCTGTACGGAATAATGGACACTATATCTACTCCTAGGATGAGTTAAATAAAAAAATATACCTCCCTCTCAGAAGGCAAGCCAAAAAAATCATTGGGAAAGACATCCCTGAAATGATCTACTACTGGAGGGGAATCATCCTGTAGTAAACCCTGATCATCCATAAAAAAATTAACAATCTGGGTGGTCACTCCACCTAGTCCATGATGCTATGGTCCATCTATACTAGCCTAAACATCCCACTCACCCTTAGATAGATAGTTGTTTCCCACTGGTGATGTAAACGATACCCTACGGTGATAGTAGTCTATAAAGGCATGATACAAAACCATCTAATCCACCCTGAGAACAAAATCAAAGCCTATCATATCAATAATATAGAGGTCCCACAAGAAAGGGTAACTACTTACCTCAAGGGGACAGTCCCTACACTAGTTTATTCTCTCTGATCGTACAACCAATGGTATATCTAGGGTCATTACACCACAACAATACTGCATTTCCAACCCGAGACATTACACGATAGATAAAGAGATAAAGGAGTGCAAAGAACCTATATCAAATAAAGAAGATACTACAGTAGAGTTTACTAGAATAGTACCTTATGCTATATATGGTCATGCACTCCAATCCTCCGGTATCAGTTGTAATTCATGCAACTAACCTGATCCATAACCTTGTGCTACAAATGGACTACTACGATCATGAATGCTCTACTGGAACTGATGATAATCTAAATTCTGGATACTACAGCTATGAAATCCTCCTCGGTCAGTCCTACCAGTGCTAATAAAACTCCCCATCTGACACGACGTAAAATAATCTGCCCCTGAAGGTGGAGATGGTGCTGAACCTCTTCCACTAGAATCTCATGAAAATGTATGATATAATCTCTAAAGGTTCACCATATTCCTACAATCCCGACACTCCATAGGGCCTCTATCACACTAGGGCTTTAGGTTCCCTTGTTTTGTACACTGATTACACTCCATAGAGCTACCAGTATGGGTACTCAAGCTGCCACTACCCCGATGAGAAACCTCGAGAGACCGCTTTCTTCTACTGAAAGAACTACTATCCTGACACAACACTGATCCTCTATTCTCAATACGATCACTATACCTTAGGCTTCTCTCAGTGATAAAATCCCTATTGACTATTTCAGAGAAGGTGGGTAGGTGAAAAACGTTCACCTGAGTACAAATGACATACTGAAGCCCATCCTCAAAGCGTCTAGCATACGAAATCTCATCACCAGCTAGAAGCGGTGAAAAGCACTGTAACTCAGTGAAACATGCTAAATACTAAATAACTAATATAAAACCCTACTCTAGATGCATGGACTCTCTATATTGGTCATCTCTCAACATATGAGGAAATAAGTACTCATAGAAAGCAGTATGAAAATCACCCCATACCATGCTGTGATGGTGGTCGACCTGAGTAATCAAATCCCACCAGCACTTGGCTGAATCACACAACATGTAATTAAAAATCTTAACCCTCCTCTTTGGAGGAATCTCTAGATTCTAAAAGATAGAAAAGGTGGCCTCCAGTCAAGAATCAATAGCCTATGGACCACCATCCTCTGATAAGCTAGGAGGATACTGCTGCTGGAACTCAGAGGCCAGATCAACCATCACATGTGTAGTCCATAGAACACCTTCATTGGACTGTATCCGACATAGGAATATATCACAAAGCTGAGCATTAGTTCCAAAATCAGGTATAATAGGAGGTGCCTCAAGTGAAACTTCTAGTGGTAATACTAGTGGCTCATGGGCCACCACGTCTGGAGTATGGTTGTCACCACCATCACGACGCATGACATAAGGGATTCATGGTGTCATTACTCTACAAATTCCAAACACACAACTTAGAATAATCTTTAAGTAGATAGATAATAATAAAATAAGCTAAAAAAGTAAGGGGCTCACTACCCATGGCATACTAACCCAAATACCCGCTTAGAAGGCCAAGTATCGGTAAGTGATCTAGTTTAAATTATAGGGGTTCTAGTAGATGAAGGGTCAAATATACCTTGCCTCATCATTTACTGGAAACCATTTCATTTTATGAGTCAAGATTTACATTTTCAAGTTTCATTTTCTTTTAAACTTATATCAAAGTTGGATCAAAATGAGTTGTCAGTCCTAGTGAATTGGGGTCCATACACCTTATCATTGAAATTGACACCCATTTAATTCTAGTTAACCTAGTCTACATCTAGTCTCAGAATGTAACAAGGTATATACAATGTCTTGACTTGGTAAACTACTCATTCCAACCCACAAGGGCCCATACACCTCATGAATTGAAACATGCAATCACTCAATCACAACCAAAGATCAGAATAAGCATAATATATAAACAAGGATCACTCAACAATCACAGAAAAAACAAGCAATGAAAGCATTGAAATTCACATACATGGCATGACATATGCATGGCATGTGCATTCTAGGTGCCTATAATGATGCATGTGACAATGCTCCTTGCCCTCATATCATTGGCCCAAGGATAAAATGAAATACTCAATAAAAATAATAATAATAACCATCACACAACATGTGTGTCACCCAATGGTGAAATTATATCAATTATAATAGCAAAATCAGAACAATAATCATAATTCAGGCAACTCAGCATTTACCCTGAACATGGTTTAGCTATGCCCAAGCATAGATTATAACCAAGTTTTATGTGTTCCCAATCTCCTATATATTGTATCCAAATACTAAAGTAAGAAAGGAAATCTATGATACCACTTTGTGACATCCCAAACCTAGATTCCACTCAGAGGTGCCCCGAGCCCAGTTGTACACATGGCCTCAAGTGCATCTCCCCATGCCAGAGGTTGTCGTCTAGCAGTAAGGCCCTAGGATGTGTCTGTGGGAAGACTATGCCCTCATTACCAGAGTGTAGCGCAATAGATAAATAAATCAATATGTGAATGGTGGAAATATTATATAATAAATAGATGGTACAACATAAGAAGACAAGAGTAATAAATAAATGAAGCAACTGATAATCATATACAAAAGCTGATGATGATATGTCATGTATCTAATAAGCTGGAAAACATGGATACAATGCAGTAGACAATACATGTTATACAAAAGTAGCAAAAAGAAACCAAAAACTATCCAAGCATCTTGAGCTCCATCTCAATCATCTTATACCAAGCTCCATCCTAATTCAAGAAAGAAATCAAGTGTCTGAAGCAATACACTTCCCTTTGTCAACACTTGACATGTAATCTGTCCGGGTGCCAATGGCGGCCCAGATAGGGTGTGAGATAAATATTAGTAGTCCACCACCAATGACGTCTATAACATCCAATCAGTGTAATATAAACTGAAATAGTGTGCAAGCATGCATATATAAAAGTAAAGTAGCACGATAACTTAAATACCCAAGTACCTACTTCAACCTAGTTGGTGTATGAACATGTAACCATTTCATTAATTATTTACGGTCCATTTTATATAAATAAGTCATGTGATGTAAAACCAACACTGACATCCTAACATGATAATAGTGAAGGATCCAGAGCATAACATGGCATCTTGTAATGATAATAATAATGAAGAGGTTTCGAGGTGATAACCAAGTCAACCTTGACCTCAGGGGTTGAGCCAACTTAGGTAATAAAATCTAGCCTAACTATAGGGGTAAGAGTGTATTTTAAGGGGAATTTACCAATGCATTCCACAATAATTCATTTCTAATAAATTCTAAGGAAAACATCCAAGGTAAAATAGGATAAACATTGACAATCACTACTACAAAAATGGGATTTATCAGTGCTCAAAACGGGCTTTAACAGCACTAAAAAAGCACTATAAAGCTCAATGCTGATAAGGGGGGGGGGGTCCCCTTTATCATCACTAAAAAAGCACTAATAAATGCCCTACCCACTGTAACATAAAATTTTGCATCAGCACACCCAAACAAGACCTGTAAAAAAATCAGCATATCAACAAATATACCCATACAAAATTAACACATAATTCATAAGTTAATTACAACAAGTATACCCATACAACAAGTATACCCATACAACATTAACAAATAATTCATAAGTTAATTAAATACATAAAGAATTCAACTCAGAATTCAAGGGGTTGGGGGGATGTTCAGGGGTTTGGGGTGGCTGTCCAAGGGGGTAAGGGGTGTCCAGGGGGGTGGGGGTGTCCGGGGGGTTAGGGGTGTCCAGGGGGGGTGGGGGGGGGGGGGGTCCAGGCGGTTGGGGGGGCTATTCAAGGGGGGTGGGGTGGTGTCCAGGGGGGTGGTGGGGGTTGTCCATGGGGGTGGGGTTGTCTAGGGGGTGGGGGGTGTCCAGGTGGTGGGGTGGTGTTTTGGTGTTGAGGAGGGATGGGGGGGCGTCCAAGGGGGTGGGGGGAATCCAGGGGGATGGTGGGGTGTTCAGGGGGTGGGGGGGGGGGGGGGTGTCCATGGGGGTGTTCAGGGGGGTGGGGGGGGAGGGCTTTCTAGGGGGTGGGGGTGGGGTTTCCAGGGGGTGGGGTGGTGTATAGGGGGGTCAAGGGGGTTGGTGGGGCTGTCCAAGGGGGGTGGGGTGGTGTCCAGGGGGGTGGGGGTGGTTGTCCAAGGGGGTGGGGGTGTCTAGGGGGTGGGGGTGTCCAGGTGGGGGGGGGGGGGGTGGTGTCTAAGAGGGGTGGGGGTGCCGTCCAGGGGGTTGGTGGGTGTCTGGGGGTGGGGGGGGGGGTGGGGGTGTCTAGGGGGTGGGGGGGTATCCATGGTGGTGTCTAGGGGGGGTTTGGGGGGGTGTCCAGAGGGGTGGGGTGGGGGGTGTCCAGGGGGTGGGGTGGTGGGGGTGGGGGTTCAGGGGGTTGGTGGGGCAATCCATGGGGGGTGGGGTGGTGTCCAGGGGGTGGGGGTGGTTGTCCATGGGGGTGGGGGTGTCTAGGGGGGCTGTCCAGGGGGTGGGGTGGTGTCTAGGAGGGGTGGGGGCGTCCAGGGGGTTGGGGGGTGTCTAGGGGGTGGGGGGGTATCCATGGTGGTGTC
The DNA here is from genome assembly GCA_963277665.1 of Viscum album. Taxonomy (NCBI): domain Eukaryota; kingdom Viridiplantae; phylum Streptophyta; class Magnoliopsida; order Santalales; family Viscaceae; genus Viscum; species Viscum album. The sequence goes on from OY728139.1 coordinate 494,204,463, forward strand.
TAGGGGGGGTTTGGGGGGGTGTCCAGAGGGGTGGGGTGGGGGGGTGTCCAGGGGGTGGGGTGGTGGGGGTGGGGGTTCAGGGGGTTGGTGGGGCAATCCATGGGGGGTGGGGTGGTGTCCAGGGGGTGGGGGTGGTTGTCCATGGGGGTGGGGGTGTCTAGGGGGGCTGTCCAGGGGGTGGGGTGGTGTCTAGGAGGGGTGGGGGCGTCCAGGGGGTTGGGGGGTGTCTAGGGGGGGTGGGGGTGGGGGGGATTTCCAGGGTGGTGGGGGGGGGGGGGGGGCTATCCATGGGGGTGTCCAGGGGGGGTGGGGTGGTGTCCAGGGGGTTGGGGGGGGGGGGGTTTCCAGGGGGTGGGGGTGTCTAGGGGGTGGGGGGTGTCCAGAGGGGTGGGGGTGTCCAAGGGGTGGGGTGGTGTCCAGGGGGGTGGGGGTGGGGGGTCCAGGGGGTTGGTGGGGTTGTCCAAGGGGGTGGGGTGGTGTCCAGGGGGTTGGTGGGGTTGTCCAAGGGGGTGGGGTGGTGTCCAGAGGGGTAGGGGTAGCTGTCCATGGGGGTGGGGGTGTCCGGGGGTGGGGGTGTCCAGGGGTGGGGGTGTCCAGGCGGTGGGGTGATGTCTAGGAGGGTTAGGGGTGCCGTCCAGGGGGTTAGTGGGTGTCTAGGGGTGGGGGGGTGTCCAGGTTGGTGGTGGTGGTGGTGGGGGGGGGGGGGGTAGTCCATGGGGGTGTCTAGGGGGGTGGGGTGGTGTCCGGGGGTGGGGGGTGAGGTTGGGGTGGTGTCTAGGGGGGTTGGCTCGTACATGTCACAAATGACCCATGAATTGTTCTTATAAAGTATCAACACAATCCGAATGTGTTTGGTTGGATTTCCATACGTTAGTTGTTGTTTTCACTTAAAATTTTGTCCATCTTAAAGAAAAAATAGACACTTTGAGTGATAAAAGACACATCATGCCTCATATTGAGGCGGGGTTGACTCTTACATGCCAAAAATGACCCATGGATCGTTCTTCCGAAATATCAACACAATACGAATGCGTTTGGTTGGATTTCCGTACGTCAATTATTGTTTTCACTTAAAATTCTTTCCATTTTTAACAAAAGAGAGACACTATGAGTGATACCGGCCACACCGTGCCTCAGATTGAGGAAGGGTTGACTTGTACATGTCAAAAATGACCCATGGATCATTCTAATAATGTATCAACACAATCAGAATGTGTTTGGTTAGATTTCCGTATGTCAGTTGTTGATTTCACTTAAAATGCTATCCATTAAAAAAAAAGAGATAATTTGAGTGATACCGGCCACAACATACCTCATATTGAGAAGGTATTGACTCTTACACATCAAAAATTACCCATGGATCGTTCCCCTAAAGTATAATCACAATCCAAATGTGTTTGATCAGATTTCCGTACGTCAGTTGTTGTTTTCACTTAAAATTCTGTCCATTTTAAACAAAAGAGAGACACTTTGAGTGATAATAGACACACCGTGCCTTTTATTGAGGCAGGGTTGACTCATACACATCAAAAACAACCCATTGATTGTTACCCTAAAGTATCAACACAATCCAAATGCGTTTGGTCAGATTTTCGTACGTTAGTTGTTGTTTTCACTTAAAATTCATTCCATTTTAAAGAAAAGGGAGACACATTGAGTGATACTGGCCACAAAGTGCCTCATATTGAGGTGGGGTTGACTCATAAACGTCAAAAATGACCCATGGATCATTACCCTAAAGTATCAACACAATCCAAATGCGTTTGGTCAGAGTTCCGTACGTCAGTAGTTGTTTTCACTTAAAATTCTGTCCATTTTAAACAAAAGAGAGACACTTTGAGTGATACCGGCCAAACCGTGCCTTTTATTAAGGTAGAGTTTACTCTTACACATCAAAAATGACCCATGGATAGTTCCCCTAAATTATCAACACAATCCTAATGCGTTTGGTTGGATTTTCGTACGTCAGTTGTTGTTTTCACATAAAATTTTGTCCATTTTAAACAAAAGAGAGACACTTTGAGTTATACCGACCACACTGTGCCTTATATTGAGATGGGGTTGACTCTTAAATTTCAAAAAATTACCCATGGATTGTTTCCTTAAAGTATAAACATAATCCGAATGCATTTGGTCAGATTTTCGTACGTCAGTTGTTGTTTTCACTTAAAATTCTTTCCATTTTAAACAAAAGAGAGACACTTTGAGTGATACAGGATAAACTATGCCAATTATTGAGGAAGGGTTGACTCTTACATGTCAAAAATGACCCATTTATAGTTTCCCTAAATCATTAACACAATCTGAATACGTTTGGTCAGATTTCCGTACGTTAGTTGTTGTTTTCACTTAAAATTCTGTCCGTTTTAAACAAAAGAGAGATACTTTGAGTGATACCAGCCACAATATGCCTTTTATTTAGGCAATATTTACTCTTAAACGTCCTAAATGACACATTTATCATTATTATAAAGTCTCAACACAATCCGAATGCGTTTGGTTGGATTTCCGTACGTCAGTTGTTGTTTTCACTTAAAATTCTGTCCATTTTAAACAAAAGAGAGACACTTTGAGTGATAACAGCCACACCATGCCTCATATTGAGACAAGGTATACCCTTACACGTCAAAAATGACCCATGGATCATTCTCCTAAAGTATCAACACAATAAAAATGCGTTTGGTTGGATTTCTGTACGTCAGTTGTTGTTTTCACTTAAAATTCTGCCCATTTTAAACAAAAGAGAGACACTATGAGTGATACCGGCCACACCATGCCTTGTATTTAGGTGGGGTTGACTTTTACACATCAAAAATGACCCATGTATCATTATCCTAAAGTATCAACACAATATGAATGCATTTGGTCAGATTTCCGTACGTTAGTTGTTGTTTTCACTTAAAATTCTGTCCATTTTAAACAAAAGAGAGACTTTGAGTGATACCGGCCTAACCATGTCTCATATTGAGGAGGGGTTGACTCTTAAAAATAAAAAATGACCCATGGATTGTTCCCCTAAAGTATCAACACAATCCGAATGCGTTTGGTCGGATTTCTGCACGTCAGTTGTTGTTTTCACTTAAAATTCTGTCCATTTTAAACAAAACAGAGACACTTTGAGAGATGCTAGCCACACCATGCCTCATATTGAGGTGGGGTTGACTCTTACATGTCAAAAATGACCCATGTATCATTCCCCTAAAGTATAAATACAATACAAATTCTTTTGGTCAGATTTCCGTACGTCAGTTGTTGTTTTCACTTAAAATTTTGTCCCTTTTAAACAAAAGAGAGACGCTTTGAGGGATACCGGACACATCATAACTCAAATTGAGGCGGGGTTGACTCATACATGTCAAAAATTACCCATTTATCGTTCTCCTAATGTATCAACACAATTTGAATGCGTTTGGTCAGAGTTCTGTATGATAGTTGTTGTTTTCACTTAAAATTCTGTCCATTTTAAATAAAAGAGAGACACTTTTAGTGATACCGGCCGCACTGTGGCTCAGATTGAGGAATATTTGACTCATACATGTCAAAAATGACCCATGGATCATTCATATAAATTATCAACACAATATTAATGCATTTTGTCAGATTTCCGTACGTCAGTTGTTGTTTTCACTTAAAATTCTGTCCATTTTAAACAAAAGAGAGACACTTTGAGTGATACCGACCACACCGTGCCTCAGATTGAGGTGGGGTTGACTCTTACATGTCAAAAATGACCCGTGGATCGTTCCACTAAAGTATCAACATAATCTGAATGTGTTTGGTTAGATTTATGTACGTCAGTTGTTGTTTTCACTTAAAATTCTGTCCATTTTAAACAAAAGAGAGACACTTTGAGTGATACCGGCCACACCATGCCTCAGATTGAGGCGGGTTTGACTCATACACGTCCCAAATGACCCATGGATCGTTCCCCTAAAGTATCAACATAATAATAATGTGTTTGGTCAGATTTCCGTATGTTAGTTGTTGTTTTCACTTAAAATTCTGTCCATTTTAAACAAAAGAGAGACACTTTGAGTGATAACGGCCACAAAGTGCCTCATATTGAGGCTAGGTTGACTTTTAAAAGTCAAAAATGACCCATGGATCGTTCCCATATAGTATCAAAACTATCCGAATGTGTTTGGTCAGAATTCTGTACGTCAGTTGTTGTTTTCACTTAAAATTCTGTCCATTTTAAACAAAAGAGGGAAACTTTGAGTGATACTGACCACACCATGCCTCATATTGAGGTGAGGTTGACTCTTACATGTCAAAAATGACCCATGTATAATTATCCTAAAGTATCAACACAATCCGAATGCTTTTGTTTGGATTTACGTACGTCAGTTGTTGTTTTCACTTAAAATTATGTCCATTTTAAAGAAAAAGAGAGACACTTTGAGTGATACCGGCCACACCATGCCTCATATTGAGATGTGGTTGACTCTTAAACATCAAAAATGACCCATGGATCGTTCCCCTAAAGTATAAACACAATCCTAATTCATTTGTTCTGATTTTCGTACGTCAGTTGTTGTTTTCACTTAAAATTATGTCCATTTTAAACAAAAGAGAGACAATTTGAATGATAACATCCACAACGTGCCTCATATTGAGGCAAGGTTGACTCATACACATCAAAAATGACTCATGTATAATTATTCTAAAGTATAAACACAATACTAATGCGTTTGGTCAGATTTCCGTACACCAGTTGTTGTTTTCACTTAAAAGTTTGTCCATTTTAAACAAAAAAGAGACACTTTGAGTGATAAAGACCACACCGTGCCTCTTATTGAGGAAATGTTGACTATTACATGTCAAAAATGACCCATGTATCATTAAATTAAAGTATCAACACAATCCTAATGCATTTGGTTAGATTTCCGTACGTCAGTTGTTGTTTTCACTTAAAATTCTGTCCATTTTAAACAAAAGAGAGACACTTTGAGTGATACCGACCACACCATGCCTAGAATTAAGACGGGGTTGACTCTTAAATGTCCAAAATGAACCATGTATCATTACCCTAAAGTATCAACATAATACGAATGCGTTTGGTTGGATTTTCGTATGTCAGTTGTTGTTTTCACTTAAAATTATGCCCATTTTAAACAAAAGAGAGACACTTTGAGTGATACCGGCCACACTGTGACTCATATTGAGTTAGGGTTGATTCTTCCACGTTAAAAATTACCCATGTATCATTCTCCTAAAGTATCAACACAATATGAATGCTTTTGGTCAGATTTCCGTATGTCATTTGTTTTTTTCACTTAAAATTCTGTCCATTTTAAACAAAAGATATACACTTTGAGTGATACCGGCCACACCGTGCCTTTTATTAAGGTGGAATTGACTCATAAACATCAAAAATGACCCATGGATCGTTCTTATAAAGTATCAACGCAATCCGAACGCGTTTGGTTGGATTTCCATATGTCAGTTGTTGTTTTCACTTAAAATTATGTCCATTTTAAACAAAGGAGAGACACTTTGAGTAATACCGACCACACCGTACATCAGATTGAGGCGGTGTTGACTCTTACATGTCACAAATGACCCATGGATTATTATAATAAAGTATAAACAAAATCCGAATGCGTTTTGTTGGATTTTCGTACGTCAGTTGTTGTTTTCACTTAAAATTCTGTCCATAAACAAAATAGAGACACTTTGAGTGATACCGGACACACCGTGGATCAGATTGAGGTAGGTTTGACTTTTACACGTCAAAAATGACCCATTGACCATTCCCCTAAAGTATCAACACAATACAAATGCATTTGGTCTGATTTCCATATGTGAGTTGTTGATTTTACTTAAAATTCTGTCCATTTTAAACAAAAGAGAGACACTTTGAGTGATATCGGACACACCATGCCTCAGATTGAGGAGGGGTTGAATTTTACATGTCAAAAATGACCCATGAATTGTCCCCCTAATGTATCAACACAATCTGAATGTGTTTGGTCGGATTTTTGTACGTCAGTTGTTGTTTTCACTTAAAATTCTGTCCATTTTAAACAAAAGAAAGACACTTTTAGTGATACCGACCACACCGTGCCTCATATTGAGGCAGGGTTGACTCATACACATCAAAAATGACCCATGGATCATTCCCCTATAGTATCAACACAATCCAAATGCGTTTGGTTAGATTTCCGTATGCCAGTTGTTGTTTTCACTTAAAATTCTATCCATTTTAAACAAAAGAGAGACACTTTGAGTGATACCGACCACACTATTCCTCTTATTGCGGTGGGGTTGACTAATATACATCATAAATGACCCATGGATCATTCCCCTAAAGTATCAATGCTTCCTAATTCATTTGGTCATGTTTCCATACGTCAGTTGTTGTTTTCACTTAAAATTTTGTCCATTTTAAACAAAAGAGAGACTTTGAGTGATACCAGCCACACCTTGCCTCAGATTGAGGCAGGTTTTACTTTTACACATCAAAAATGACCCATGGATCGTTCTCTTAAAGTATCAATACAATCCGAATGCGTTTGGTCAGATTTCCGTAGGCCAGTTGTCGTTTTCACTTAAAATTCTGTCCATTTTAAACAAAAGAGAGACACTTTGAATGATACTAGCCACAAGGTGCCTCAGATTGAGGTAGGGTTGAATAAAAAACATCAAAAATGACCCATGTATCATTATACTAAAGTATCAACACAATATAAATGCGTTTGGTTGGATTTTTGTACGTCATTTGTTGTTTTCACTTAAAATTCTGTCCATTTTAAATCAATGAGATACACTTTGAGTGATACCGGACACACTGTGCCTTAGATTGAGGTAGGGTTTACTCGTACGCATCAAAAATGACCGATGGATCATTACCCTAAAGTATCAATACAATCCTAATGCGTTTGGTCAGATTTCCGTACGTCAATTGTTGTTTTCACTTAAAATTCTGTCCATTTTAAACAAAAGAGAGACACTTTGAGTCATACCAGCCACACCATGCCTCAGATTGAGGCAGGTTTGACTCATACACATTAAAAACTACCCATGCATCATTCTCCTAAAGTATCAACACAATACAAATGCGTTTGGTCGGATATGAAGGTATTTTGGAGATTTTACTGGTTTTTCTTATCCAAAGCCCAAAGAAAAGTGGTTCATCATTCTTACATGTTGTTGGTGCATTTCATCTATTAAAATTGGAAAATGACTCATTGAATAAAGGATGTTTTAGTTAATAACAATTAAAATTTTTCTATGAGCATTTACATACGACAATGTTTCATCTTTTGATCCCCTTAACCCCTCTCAAAAATGACCGCCAATTATACACATCCCCAAGTCAGATCTTCATGCTATTTGTGTACAATATTCCATCAGGTATGCATCCCACTCATTTTTGAACAAATATATATTGTCTTGTGAGTATGAGGATTTTCGACAGTCATAGTAGTTCTGCAAAATATATAAATAAAGAATTAATAAATAATTTAAATGAAATAGTAGTTTTTTTTTAAAACACCTCTTTAGGGATGCTAGTTTGTTAATGAAAAACAATATCTTTCATAAATTTACAAACATAATAACCAAAATCATTATCGTTTGTTTGTTTTGGACACTGCAAAAATTTTTATCATTAGAATAATAAGTAACTTGTGTTGATATGTGTTTGGATAGTGAAATTTTATTATATATACCCTGATATTTTTCCAGACGTAGTACTTGCTCACCTCCTTATTCTTAGCCCCTATCCTTATTCCTTTTTTAGATGACAATGATAAACTTCACTATCATAATAGAATCCTCAGTAAAAGATAATATAAATTATATTACTTGATGTTTAGACCTAAAATGTAGGATGTAGCGTCTTACAGATTCACAAACTCTATCATGTGTGGTCAGTTTGTTGGATATCCTTGCATTGAATCCAGAAAATAAATATTTGGAGTATCCAAGTTCACCACAATTAGCAGCCAATATTGCCTAAAAACACAAAAATGGAATAAGTAATAAAAGAGGTGAAAATATAATTGATATACTTTAATCGTAGAGTTTTACCCCTGCATGGTTGGTATTAGGAAGAGTCTATCATCCGTAATCTTACTTTCAAATGTTTTCTGCAAGCCGTTCACTATTTCATCCTTTTTTAATGGCACCAATTTCGTTAGTTGTGTTGATGTGGTATGAGGACTAACGAGTCCGAATTTTGGCTCATGGGAAAATTCCTTCAACTATTTTTCATATATACGCCTTTCAATAATATAAAATTCATTTAGTCATAATTTTCACATTATATCAGGTTTTAGAAAATCAATTCATGAAAACATACCTCATATATAAATTTACAACTGTGACGCCTAACCAAACGTATTCAAGGAACTCATTTACATTTTTAGCAGCAACAAAATCTTGAATTTCCTCTCAGTATATATTCTTTTAAAAAACCACTATATGACTACTACCACCTCTTAGCTTCATATCCACATGATTCTTCAATGATAGTAAATGTGTATAGAGAACAGGTGGTGTTATTGTGCTTTCAGTAGATCTTTGAGATTGGTTGGTCGATCCTTTAGATTCTTTTGAGCTGATGTTTCTTGTCACCCCTTCCCTTTCTCCATCTATAATAACATTCATTGGTTCAGACCATTTTTTCATTAATTGTTAAAGCTTTAGCTTGAAAAAAATGAAAATAAATACCTCTTTGTCCACATGTACTCTTAAAAGTTGTGACGACCATGCAATGAATGTCCCAATATCCTTTTAGACCGTATGAATATCATCGTCATCAAGTGGAATAGGTAGATCTGCATTTGGATCATGAGCTACAGTAATCATCACTTTCAGATGATCTTTCGGAAGTGGTCTATTATGTAGCTTGTCCTCTGGGATGTTCAACACCGTAGCCCTCACTATAAGGTGATAGGTGGGTGCTGGCAGATATAAATAACAGTCATTATCACCCTATAGAATATCAGTACAGGAAAAGTATCAGTGTTTGTCTGATTCACATTTAATGGGAACAATTATTAGAATATTGATTACCATGACTAAGATAGTTCTTTGAGGGGAATGGCTCGCCTCAAAGCTGTTGGGGGGGGGATCGTCACGTGCTGGTTATTCCTGAGTTGTGTCTTCACCTTGCTTCCCACCCATAAAAGTTGCTAGCAACTCTCCCTGCCATTGAAATTGTTCTTCAAGAGTTGCTAGTATTTTGCTCATTTGTTTCATTTTTTCATCTCTATCATCCATTTTTTTTCTCATAATATACTCGGGGTGTCACCCCAAACCCCGCACCTCTAACATGACCGTATTGTTCTGGATACTTCAAAGCGGTCGATAACAGGTCTGCATCCACTATAGGAGTAGCTGATTCCTGCAACTGTTAGATATACAAAAATAACTAATTATTTTTATGTAATAGAAATTTAAAACAAATCTTTTTATTGTGTCATACTTACACATATTTCCCACACTTTTTGTGTGTTTTCATCTACTATATTCCCTTCCTTATTCACACGTGCCTCCTTCCATAGCACATGACGTGGGATGGAAGTGTCTTTGGTTTTAGACTCATCAATCTACATATAAATATAGAAATATAATTATGATGTTATTTTTTGGAACCTAACAATATTACTATAAATTTAAAATACGTACCATTTTCTTTTCTAGTGAAGCATACCCCATCCTTGCTTTATGATAGGGGTATGTTGGTTTTGATGCACGTTCCTTATTTTCAGTACTGAGTTGTTGTTTCATAAATGAAATATTGACAATCAAAGTGATGAATACACGTATCCTCAAACATCATATCATCATCCACAATGTACCTAAAACTTCTCATCCCCTCAATGACCAATAAATGCATCCCATGCTTCTTGGTATATCAGGTGAGCGTATACAAGGGGTGGGAGAGAGTTTATTTTACCTTTGGAATCTTTCAGGTGACATTTTGTTAAAATAGTGCAAAAACCTCGATGAATCCTTCCTGGAAGCCTTAGTACAAAATTCTTGTGTGAATCATCTACTATAAATGTACTCTGTAAGAGATTGGGAAGAGTAAGACACTGTTTCATTATTTTATTTGCTATTAAATTAAAGAAATAATATCATAATGTTATCGTAATTTCTTCCCAGATCACAACCTTCAGCACGGACACAACATGGTTCCATGAATCTATGTCAATCGGCACACATTTCCGAGTGAAAATTCCAATATAAATACTAAACATAGCCTTGTTGGGATTCACATGTTGGCCTCGTGCATTCCATATGACATCAAATTTGATGCCTTTTCTTTTCACCTTAAGAACTTTGGCTAACACTGTCAAACTATGACACACATGTGTTTTCTACGACGTTGGTCCTTCACCCCCGACCATTTTATTGATATCAACATCATCTATATGTTCATCTGAAATGATAGCAATGACATGTGCTGATGGTTATTGGACCTAAACACTAGGAACATCAATAGGTTTAGAAAATTGTTGTTGCTCTGCACTGTGAGCAGCCGCAGCAACAGCAGCAGCAACAACAACAACAACAACAGCTTGAGAGACTTGTTCAGCCTTGAGGTTAGGAGCACTAGAACGTGTAGAAGTCATTATCTGCAAAAGTTATTGAACAGTTAATTTAGATTACATAAATTCAGTAATGATAAGATAATAACATGAGATAACAAGATCTATATTACAAAAAAATATAACATATTTATTAAACTATATTTCTTTTTTTCAAAGGCTGAAGGGATTTGACACCTCTATCGATTATCCAAATCTCTCCATTGTGGTCTCTTCTAACATATAAAACATCATCTACATTGGGACCGCTGCGAAATGATTGTGAAATACCACTGAAAGGATCATCTTCAATTGAATTTTCATCGGACCCTTCAATAGTTTTGGACGATAACAGAACAATCGACCAATTTCAGTTTTCGGGATCTGGAACATAAAATACTTGTACCGCTTGTGATGCCATTATAAACTATTCATCTTTATACCCTTCTTTACTAAAATCAACTTTCAAAAATTCCAATTCATCTATTTTAACACCACTATTGTTATCAACCCATTTGCATTGAAAAATTAGCAATTGGAATTTCGTATAATCCAACTCCCATATTTGTTTGATAATGCCAAAGTATAACATATTTGCATAAATTGGATTTCTATCCTTACTACCAGAAACATGCATCACTTCAGCCAAAAGTGTAACTCCACTATTTTTCATGGTACTATCTTCATCATGTTCATCTGTATAGAATTTATAACCACTAATTACATAACCATTATAAGATAATACATACACACTTGGTCCGACGGCTAGCCATCGAAGTCGTTCTAAAATTGAATTCAGATTTTCATCTAACTCCTTAAAAATATGGTCCTAAAACCATCCTATAAACTAGTGATTATGTGTATTTGATATCCATTTTCAGCCCTTGATGGATTCAACTCCCTAAGAATTTCTTTTTGGGTTTCAATATATGGCGCGACCTCCCAACTGTTATGAAAAACATAAAGGTGGGTCTGCTCCTGATCTATAATATTGATTGTCACAACATCTCTTCCAAAAATTCCCTCACCCTCAATGTGTCCAGTGTGATGAGATTTTGGGAGACCAATTCTTTCCACATCAGATAGATATTCGGTAAAAAATTCAATGGCTTCCTCAACAATATATCGATCCACTATACAACCCTCTGGCCGTCTTCTATTTTTGACATACCCTTTCAAAATCTTCATATACCGTTCAACGGGGTACATCCATCTATAGTGCATAGGACCACAAAGTCAAATATCTCTCACCAAGTGAAGCATCAAATGAACCATCATATCAAAGAATATTGGTGGGAAGAACATTTCTAATTCATATAATATGATGACAATTTATCTTTACATAACTGGAAATTTTGTCGGGTCTAAAACTTTGCTACATATAGCTTTGAAAAAGAAACAAAGTTTAGTTAGCATATGACGCACATTCTTGGAAAAAATGCAACGTAAAGCTATAGGAATTAAATCTTGCATCAAAACATGTCAGTCATGTGATTTAAAACCTTTTAACTTCAAATCATTCACTGAAATAATGTTATTGATATTTGATGAATACCCCTATGAAACCTTTACATCATTGAATAAGTTGAAAAACTGATATCTCTCCTCCCTGGAAAGAGTGTAAGCAGTTGGAGGAAGAAACATTTGATTTTCACCCTTCACGGGAGACAACTCTTCTCGTATTCCCATGTCAACCATGTCCAACCTCACCTTAATTCCATCCTTTGTTTTGCCAGGGGCATTTAGCAATGTTCTGATAACACCGTCACATACATTTTTTTCCACATGCATCACATCAAGAAAATTTCTAACGTACAAACAATTCCAGTATGGTAATTAAAAAAAAACTGATCTCTTTTTCCAACCAATTTTCATAAGGTTTTTTGAAAATGGTTTACTAAAAACAGTGTTCACATCTTTTACTTTCTTAAATAGATGATCACCTATTAGTGGATATGGTGTTGTTCATTGTTCTAAACTTCCATTGAATGATGTCGTCCAAGATCGGTACTTATGCCGATGAGGTAGAAATCTACGATGTCCTAGAAACACAGATTTCAATGAATGTTTCAACCTAATTGACTCCATATCTTCTTCGTACATGGGACACCCTTGAGTTCCTTTAATGCTATATCCTGAAAAATTTCCATAAGTAGGGAAATCATTTATCGTCCCATATAACATCAATCTCAACGTGAAGTATTTAATTTTATAAGAATCATACAACATAACACCTGAATCCCACAATAACTTCAAATCCTCGATCAAAGGAGACAAATAAACATTAATATCATTACCTGGTTGTTTTGGTCCTGATATAAGCATAAATATCATGATGAATTTCCACTCCATGCATAACCAGGGTGGAAAGTTATAATTTACCAACATAACAGGCCATGTATTATGAGTGCTGTTTTGAAAACCAAAAGGATTCACTCCATCTGTAGATAATGCAAGACGAAGGTTTCTCATCTCTTTTCCAAATTCAGGATACCCATGATCAATTATCCTCCATTTAGGTGAGTCAACTGGGTGACATAATTTCCCATATTTATTTCTTTTATCTGCATGCCATGACAATTGTCTTGCAGTTTCTTCACTTCCATATAGATGCCTAAACCTTGAAATGATTGGAAAGTACCATAAAAATTTCATAGGACTGGATTCATCTTTCTTGTATCGAGAATCACCACACTTTGGGCATTCTGTAAGTGAATTTTTCTCCTTGTGAAACAGTATACAATCTTTTGGGCAGGCATGTATTCTTTTAGAAATCATACCCATCGAGCATAGCATTCCTTTAGCTTCATATGTCCGGTTTGGGAGCTCATTATCTTCCGGGAGCATTTCATTCAAGAGAGCAAGTAGTTCCATAAAACTGACATCACTCCATCCGTTGCCTACTTTCAATTTATACAACTTCATTATAGCTGACAATGCTGTATATTTAGTGTAACTAGCATACAATGATGTCTTTTCATAACTCTTTAACTTCTCAAACAATTTTGGGCAATCACGGAGTTCATCTTCAACTGTCCTTATCATTTCCTTAATACGTTCTTCATCATCATTGACATATTTAATCACATCCTCCATACGGTCTTATTTATTATCCATATTTGTATTCATATCTGATGATCCATAAAACAAAGTTTTATCCCATACAGTAGCTACATTTGCTTTTTCTCCGCGTTTATTCCAACATTTATAACTCCGATCTATTCCATGACATATAAAATGTTCTTCCAACTCCTCTAGAGTAATTAGTCTAGAATAATAACAACGTAAACACAGACAAAGGATTTGAGAATAATCCTTTGCGTGATCCTTTAAAAACTTGATGAACTCTTTCACTATGTTCTCATACTCTATTGTCAAATGATTAGCATCCATCCAATCTTTATTCATCTCCATTCTATTTGAATCTCAAATATTAGTATTTATTATTCAAATACACAAAACAATACTTCCAAATATAGTAGAACTGAACCACTTCCTTATAAAAATAGAGATTAATAGATCCTAACCATTTCCAATAAAGATTTGTAAATCAACATAACTAGGATAGACCCCCCATCAAAATCAACACACTTTCCAACCCCCTTACCAATAGTTCTAGCACCCACCACCCTTGCAAAAAAAGATTAAACATCCTTTTAACCACCCCTACCAACCACCTCATTCATAATAAAATAATCACATTAAACAACCCAAAACTAGTGACCAAACTCAAATAAAATGAAAACAAGGATACAATTTTGATGAGAAAACTAATATAGTGGATACATTTACAAACACAAAGGGGTTAGCAAGGGAAACAAATAACCTAGGTTTATCAAAAATTACTATGGAATATCATAGGTTTTGTTACCCAAATTAACATAAGAAATAGAAAATTAAGGTTAGTGAACATAAATTCTATCATGAACATCTAAAGAATATGCAATAACTCTCCCTAACTAACATGGGTCTCTACCAACGCCTACCATACCTAGAAAATAATTGAAAAAATTAGGAAAAATAGTTTCTTGTACCTATTTCTAATAGTACTACAAGAAAAGTATAATGAACATAGATCGTACCTCCAAACACTCATGGAGCCTCCTGGTAAAAAGACTCTAGTGACTACAACTATCCAAGATTTTAACCACTAACTTCCCAATATAAGAGTGGTCTACTTAGGGTTAGTATTAGTAGAATCAAACCAAAGTTCCATCCACCTCATGCTACTACCTGATCTCCTCCATTACTTTAGTGCCGTACAGACCTCCTTTCTCAAGTTCCTTCCTCTGCCTAGGCTATTCATCGACTGCCTCTCTGACTGTAGCATGGATATTAAGAAAATGCAATGTGATATGTATATACCCATTACAATCATATTAAATTCCTTGGAGTAATGGGCTATCTTTGAGGTACCTATGAATGACAATGACTCCTGAGATGAGACTTGAATCACACACCTACTATGGGTGGGTGCTGCAAACCCTACATCCCAGAAGATCACTACCTTAAAAGATTATGATATCAACTCAAACCATAGGCATAATCATAGAACACTAATATAGACATCAAAAGATTAGTATTACATGTTGAATTCCCCCAAACCACTAGAGTTGGGTCTATGAATTAATCAACATAAATTAATGGATTTAATAAAAAGAGTTTAAATACAATTCAACCAAGTGAAAGACATTTACAATCTCATGAGAATAAATTTATCCCCCATCACATAATAGGGTTCTCCATAGTGTAGATGTACTTAACCAAAATCAATTAGCCTGACACACCAAGGGTAGTTATTTACTAGAGTAGTCTCCATTCAAAATAACAATCTTGATACCCATAATAGGTATCAGGGAAGAATAACTATCTACCCAATGAAGTGCACGGTGTCTCCCTATTTTCAAGAAAAAACCTTCTAGACTATCACCTAGGAACAACTGGTCATAAAGGTTCACTAAGTTGACACCACCCTTAAATTATCCTTTATATAAAACAAAGATGTGTGGAATTTACCATTGATCGAAGTCAAGAAACATCCCACAATCCTAAAAAGAATTAACCACCCAAATACAACTTCTCACATGTTTATACCACTATCTAAACCCAAAGTATTTTTCCAAAGAATACTATTCACCTTTCCATGGATGCATTACTCTGATCTCCTCATATTCTGTGGCCCTAGTGCATGAAGACTGGAGGCCACTCCATGAATCTTGGTTTAATAATAAATGAACTTAAATGGCTTATAGGCTCCACTATGAACCGTCTCAAGGAGAGATTCAATTTAGAACACTATAACTTCACAAAGACACTCATCATATCTGGTATATGGGTTGATTCATACACCATATCCTTAATAAGAGTTAACCATAAGTCTCCCTTATGAAGCATTCCAGAATTCCTTGAAATTCATAGGGAAGAAAAGTATTCTTCTTGCACACATCACATAAAACCATGCTCACCAACTAAGGGAAATATAACTTAACATCCACAAGGCTGGATACACTTTCTATATTTGAGGGGTCCTAATCACCATCATAAATAGAACCTTCCCCATAAACACAGTCACCAACACATCATGACACCCACAAAGTGTAACCAATTAATAATGAGGCAGGTACTATCAAAAATCTTCTTTTTCATGAAGGGGTTTACAAAAAGACCACTTTCCCCAGTATAGATAAACCCACTCCACTAGAAGGGTGAGGAAAAAACACTCAACATTAATAGAATATTCACGTATAACAAGGTCTAGCTTGAGGTTGAACGAGAATATCAAACCCTCATATATATGACACTTGGTGAAAAATAAATTATAGTTCCAAACATCATAAGGACCCATGGGGAATCATAAAAAAGTCATACTTTAGTTCAAATCATCCGTTAACCAAGTATAAGAATCCACTAAGTGTGTTATTTCATGACATATATTGTTAGAACTCTATGTTAGTTAGCATCTAATTCAAGGGTGGTGATCATGGGGAAGAATCCAAACATCACCCTAATGAAAACTACTCTCTCAAAACCTATCCACCAAAAATAAACCTAAAAAGAGAAGTGGGAGACTTAACTAGAGTAGATCGCACCCGCGATGGAGGGAGAGAAGAAGCGTTGAGTGGTCAGGGATCCTTCTGCGCTACGTCGGGAGGAGAAGGCACGACCACCAGAGGGGGAGGTGCATAGGAGGATCCACCATCGTTGAGAAATGGAGGAGTGGGGTTCATGGGGAGTAGGGTCCAGCGGAGAGGAGGAGAAGTAGGGTTTGTGGGGAGGAGGATCCGCAGAAGGGGTTCTAGGGGGAGGATAAGGAGTAGGGCTAGCGATAGAGGTCCGATAAAGAGAATATTGGGGGGGGGGGGAGTTGTCACAGGGGTACAACACCGCAAGGAATTGAGGGCGTGATAAAAAGAGGATATTGTGCACCCGATTTTATAAAATATGGGACTATGGTTTTATCATTGCTAAAAAAGCACTGATAAAGGCTTCCTTTATCAGCACTAAAATTTTAGCACTGATAAAGGAATCCTTTATCATCATTTTTTAGTGCTCATAAAGGAATTCTTTATCAGTGCTTTTTAGTGCTTATAAAGCATACTCTTTATAAGCACTAAAACTTTAGCGCTGATAAAGGGTTCCTTTATCAGCTCTTTTTTCTTAGCATTGATAAAAGGTGGCTTTTCCCTTGCCCATTTTTGTAGTAGTGTAGGCCCAAGGGTGTATCCAAGGTGACTCATGTACACAGAATTCATGCTAGATCCAAGGAGTATATCCAAGAAATCATATAATAATAAAGAAGGGATCCTATGATGTCATATCGGGCATCCATAAGTATCCAAATATCGAGTTCCAAGGTGGGTATCACCCTTGGAAACCAACATCTCTGAATCAGAATAGCATCCATGAGTGCTCAAGGTATTCCCTTAAGAATCCAAGGTTATCTCAAGTCTGAACACTCTTATAATAATGTCAAGGTCTCTATACAAGGCATATTATAATTTATTCATTTAATTAATTAGGACATGCTGTAGTCATGCCATTTAATAAGTTCATTTGGTTCAAGCCTTGCCTTTCATTAGTGTGACAAGGCTAACCAGGCATGCAACAATTTCATTCATTTCATATTTAATCACCTGGTTCCTCCTTCACTTTTCATAAACATGAAAATAAGGGATAAGAATGAGAAACCCTTTTCAATTCATTTAATATAAACTCGGACAAGTGATATTAATAATATACTTTCCAATTACCATTTAAACATCCATTTAGGATAATTCATATACATAGTATACTTTCCAATTTCATTTAATATTGATTTATCAAGTTGAAGCACTTACCTTAGGTGGGTCAAGTGATAATAATACATGTGATAGAAATTTACAACTCATTTATTTAATTAAATAATTACCTTTATCAAAGTCAAGTCAAGGAACACCCAAACAATGGTGCAAATAATTTTAACAAGCCACTAAAAGCATAATTATAGGAAACACCCTACTTAGGGTGGACGGTGTTGTGGACATACCCATAAATGATAGATAACATAATCAACAAGGGTATTATAACATGATTCTAATGACTATAAGCAAGAAGCATGAATTAAATAGGAAGTGCTCGATGAAATTACATCCACACATGGTAATTTATAAAGCAAAGAATCATGAGGGATGCGTTATATACCACCGACCTCGTACTCATACAAATCTCCTCATCTAGTATCAGCCTCTAGTTTGGCCTGCATTAGAAGGTATCTGAAGAATAGATCAATTACCTAAAAATAGGACATATGAGCATGCATATAAATAACATCATCGATATAAAGAAGAATGAAAAATGACTAAAAAGGAATTAATATCTTATCGGTACAGATCCAACAAGACAAATGGTTCTTCGATTGTACTTTAGACAGATTCTCAGGATCAAAATATAGATTAGTCTTGAAGAGGGATCCAAAAAGGTAGAAAGAAGGAAGATATTCGTTGGAATGAGCATAGGATAAAGGGTTTTATTCAAAACACACCATTAAGATCATTTTTATAAAATCACCAAAAAATAGGCATCACACAGTTTGGCCACATGGTTTACCAAACCATGCACTAATCATGCATCTTCTTCTATAGGGAGGAGAATTTTACATGGTTAGGCCACACAGTTAGAGAAACCATGCGTCAACCATGGAAAACACATCTTCAACATGTGTGTAATTTTTTTAATGGGTGTGGAGCCCATGATACACGGTTAGGGAAAACCGTGCACCCTATTTCACCCCACCGTCTAGCACCGCATGGTTAGGAGATACTGTGGGGCCTAGCTCGCACGGTTTCTACTAACCATGTGGATAGTCTATTTTTCATACCAGCTGAGGTTTCGAGCTCCGAACAGGACCCTAAAACTCCTGAAACATTTATGAACTCATTAGGTATCCTCATTAGGTCCAAAATAAAAAATTAGAACAAAATTAAAAGGATACATACCCGAGTTAAAAACCATGTTATTACACTGATAAAACCCTTCCTGATATTTTAAATAAAATCCTAATAGATTTCTCCTCATTCACACCATTCAATATCTTAAGAAATTGAATCTCTATTGCTGCTCCCCCTTGACCATATTGGACAAATTGAAACCTTCAAAAGCTAAGACATGTGATCAGTTGTAATCCATCACTCCCCCTTTAACATATTTGTTTGTTTTTAATTTTCCCAAATGGTTTGAATGATGTGTACGAGTGATATTATTTTTCCTCGATCTTCCTTTATGATTCTCTACCTAATATCCCTGGACTCAATCCATTATTGGTTCACACTCTCCCTTGCTTTCACATTCATTTCACTCATTCATCATTATTTCTCACTCTGATTGCATGGAACTCCTAGCTATGCACCGCAAAACCTTTCCCACTTATCATGTAAGGTGGTGAATGAAAATGATAAGTAGAATGCGTTTTTATGGCGTATAGATGATAATCAGATCCAAGTTCCAAGTATACCTCCTGCTCCCATGGATTTAAGTAAACAATTCTACCCATTTTATTCCATTACCATCCATAAGAACCCCAATCATTTTAATATCTCCTGATTTGTTTATAATTTTTATGGGAATTATAAAATGGGATTAATTTAGTTTGTATGATTTATTCCAATTTTTTATATTTATAGCACTTGATAAAAATTATTTCATGGTACTTTTGATTCTTATACACATACTCTTTGTTTATATGATTTTTTTTTCTAAATTTGTTCTTAATAATTTTATCTTGTTATGGAATTAAAAAGTTATTATATTTTTTAATATTTTTTAATATTTTTTAACATTCTCATTATATATATATATTTATGAATATCTATTTTTTATATATTTTACACATGTGATATGGAATGAACACATGAGTTATGAATATGGATTATCAATGAAAATCAAAACATGAGATATTGATGGTGTATAAGAGGATTGCATGAAAAATGAGTGGTGTGTAAGTAAAGATCAAGTGAGATTGCTAAAGCGCATGTTAAGAATCTAGTATTACACCAGCCATGAAAATTGGAGAATGAGTATTCTGATATCAACATATTTTAGGTTGTTTCAAGAGCTTATACAAGGTTATATGAAGAATGAACTATCGCATACAAAATAACTTGATGTTAAGATGTAACCAGAACATGGGTGGTGCCAATTGCTTACATGCTGTTAGGAGTTTATATTACATCACAACCTAACACATATTACATTACCACCAATAGAGTATCACTATTTCGACACAAGATATGTCATTTCTCCAATTCCAATATAGATAAAAAAATCAATCCAACAAAATGAGAACTGTGATGCTCAGATCCTCCACTATTTTTGAACTCCAACCTGCTATATTACATGCTGGTTATTTAATAATAGTTTATCTTTTTGATATTGTTCTTCAATATCTAACAATTAACGGTGCTTGAATTTGTTTAAAGGTTCCTGATCTAAGATCAAAGTATTTTTTAGTTCATGAAAATGATAGTCGATTGATGCAATTCTTTAACAAGCTGAAAAAGAAAAGTTTTTTTTGCATTTCTTGTTAATGAAGAAATTAAATTAAGACTATATTGATATAAATATAGATACATTATTTCATATCTTTACATGATGATGTGTGATATGTTCAATGAGATGAGTGGTATCTATATTTATAAATGCATACATGTGTAAGGACAAAGGGTGGTTCAAGAATTAAAATTATTTATCTAGAACTTTCTTTTTAAATGTTGTTATTAAAAATAGGATTCTCCAAATGGTATTTTCAAAAGTTGGTAGTCCTTTAAAATTACAATGACTTGATTGGCTTGTTTTACTTTCATTCCATGTTTTATAAAAGGTGATTTAATTGTTTAAATCCTTTTTATGATGATAGTGGTGGTTTTTTATACCTCCTGTGTTGTTTAATTTTTTTTACTTTGATTTAATAAATGTAATGTTTTAAAGTGGCATGTGGTGTTTAATGAATTTTATTGATTGGAATGGGCTATTGAAAGGCCCTTTTGTTAAAATGTGAATTGTTTGAAATGAGAATAGAACATGGGAACCCCAACTGGAGACTTCTATTTCATTTGATTTAAATTCAAGGGTTTCTTAAAACATTGGGTTCTCAAGAACATGTGATTGGGACCTTTAAATTTTTTTATCATTTGAAAAAAGACCAACTTCATCTCCTAAGCATCTTGTCACTGAAACACCACCTGGTTTGCCATTTACCAAGTGAAGAAATGAATAAATACAAACTCCTACCTCTTGTTGATTTCAATTTCTCACTACTTTTTTGGGATATTATATATTTATTTAATCATATGAGTTATCATTAAATTAATCCTACACAAGATCTCTGTGTTTTTCAATAGATGAAAATTTAATTAGATTTTTTGTAACTTTATAGATATCATAAATTATTTTCCTTAAATGATTTCCACCACTATAAAACAATCCCAATATCCATCATTCTAATCTTATTATCTTAGAACAATGACTTCATGAAGATTAAATGATTCTTTAAGAATGAACTTATATGGGTTCTAAGATTAGAATTTATGTGTATTTATTTATTTTGTTAAATATTAATGATACTAAATCAAATAGGTTGAATATGAATAAAAAATGGATGGATTCTAATCATATGACAAAAGAGTATGAGGATGGGGTGAAAGATTTCATCAAGTTTATGAAAGATCATGACCCTTCTAAAATCCTTTGTTTGTGTTTACACTGTTTTTATTCAAGTCTAATTAGTCTAGATATAATGTCTTGGCCCAGGTTCCCCTAAAATCAATGCCCTGAGTTGGATTGCCACATGACCCCAGACACGCCTCTCTGTATACCAGAGGTTGTTGACTAGAAGTACGAGTCTATGGAGGTATAATGGGGAGACTATACCCGATTATCATAGTAAAGAACAGTGGAAATAATATCAATAGGTATAAAAACCCATGTACATGACAAATGAAATAACAAATGGAAAGTTCCAATAATAACCAAAGGGAAACATGATACAATAATGATATGTATATTCTACATGTCTGGCAGTCATACAAATAAAATATCCAATACCAAATCCATAAAAAGATCTCAAACATAACCCCGTGTCCCAACCTGGTCCTAACATCACATGCTCCAACCCATCATCCCATGAATATACCAACCACCAAGTTCCTATCCTGAACTTGTACCTGAAAACAAGTAACATCTTCTCAGGTATCCAAGTGCCATGACAGCTCGAGTAGGGTGCGAGTACAACTCAGCAGGCCATCGCCAACAGTGTCTAAAACAATAACCAGTCTAAACAACGATGTATGCAATTAACCAACAGTGCAATGAATAAATAATGCAGTAAAAGAAACGTGTTTCTCAATTAAACATTTATTAATTATCCATTTAAACCTTTAAATTTTAACGTGTCATCCAACCAATCAAACCTGCTCCAACCATGCCGAGAGCCTAAGCCATATACCACATAGGTTAACTATTTAATTCAAAAGGGGTATTCATTTATCATTTCCATAATTATTTGTACCATGGATCATTAGTCTAAGTACCCATTTATTACATCATAGGGGTCATAGGTTGGAAAACAAGAGAATCAGTCTAAGTATCTAACCGAGATTAAAAACGTCATGTAAAACCATCCCAACCATGATATGGAATTCCATGTCCATACCCTTGGATTCATCAGTATCATTCCATCCTTTGGAAACTATGGTTCACTGGGGAACCTGGAGAATCAATCCAACCCACCCAAAACCAGGGAGTGAGTGTTCATCTAACATCCCAAAACCATTAGTCACAGGTCGAGAAACATGGAACATAAGTCCATGAATCCAACCGGGATTTAGTGTGTCACACCCTGACCTTAATTTTTCTTTTATTTTATAATTTTCTTGATGTTGGATCACTTGTTTGAGGTTCGAGTCATGTACCTGATGATAATTTTTGAGTTTTGGAGGTTTCAGGTGTGTTTTGGAACTGTTCATGGTTTGTGTGCACGGTTTGAGATATAATGCACGGCTTGGGAACGATTAGAATAAACAATGCGGTAAGCGTGCAAGATGGATTTGTGAAAATGAAAAATCTGAGTGGCATAGTTTTGAAAACCGTGCGGCCAGCCCATGAAACTTGTCCAGGTATTTAAAAAGTTGAAATTACCCTTCTTCCTCTCTTATGTTTTAACCCTGAATTGGGTTTCTATTGGCCCATTCGGCTGAGGCACACCATGGGAGCTCCCAAGGCCATCCTCCTCTCTATTTCCTCCATTGAAGCCTCCTCATTATTATTTGGTAAGTTCCTTTGGATTTTGGGTCAATTTTCTCCTATTTTTCTCTTCCCCTCTTGATTTCTTGGTTTCTCTTGGCTTGGATTCATCTTGGAAAAACCCTAGAGTGAGGGTTGGATAATGTTGGTCAATTCTTTTAATGTTAGGGTATATAGATCCTCTCTTGGGATCAATTATTCCTTCTTTTAGAGTTTTGTTTCATCCGTACGTCGTGAGGTAGGTGTTTCTATCCATTTCCTTTCCGAAGCATAGCATTCGATGCTTGAGAATTTCTAATTAGTTTATAAATGTGTTATTCATGATTATGATGTGTTAGATTAATTTATTATGGTGTTTCTATGTTATAAATTTGATGTAAATTGGTTTTCAAAGGGGTTTTCCTAATTATGCCTATATGTATATGTATGCAAGGTGTTTGTTAAAATGTTAATGGATTTTTTAAAGTGTATTTGCATATTTTTAGATAGTTATTGTCCTTGGTTGGATCTTATTAGGTTATTTTATAAGTAAATTTGGATTTTGAGTATATTTTTGGTTCCTTCTTATGGTTTGATATTTAAGTATGGATTCTTGTGGTGGGTTATTGTGCTACTTGAGGTTATTTAATTAAACTCTTAGGCAATTGTGCTACTTGAGGTTATTTAATTAAACTCTTAGGCAATTTTATGGTTTACCATGTTTATTCCATTGGATGTGGGCATATCCATATGTGTATGGGGTGAACATATGGATAGGCACACAAATGATAATGGATTTATAAAATGATGATCACCTTAAATCCCATATTTCAAAACACCTTTCCTTCTTTCCCCTTCTCTTCTTTAACATTATACTTTCGGATGATTCTTTTTAAAACCCCAATGATGCCTAAATAGTGCTTTGATTTCCAAATTAATTCAAAGGTGGTTTCAAATTTAATTTCTAAGGCTTGTCCTATTGGGAAATTTAAGGGGTGTTTTGGTAGATAAATGACACAAAGGACAGTTTGGAACCTTCCAAGCATGACTTACGTTTTCACCTTAGTTTGGAAATTATTTTTATAAGTAAAGAGTTTTATTTGGAAATGGTTTTGAATTGTGAATGATAAGGCTTGGTCATTAGCCTGTGGTGTTTTAGAATATGGCTTTGAAACTCATGTGATGTGTAGGCCCATTTGGCACTTGTGTGTGGATCAATATGTGATGGGAACCTCTATGGTTGTCCATACAAGGAGAGGAACTCCACATATTTGATGTTAGAGTTTGGGAAAGGAATGTATGGTGGAATTTATGGGTTATTGGTTTATGACATGCATGTGATGACCTCCTCATTCTATTTTTACTATCATCATGGGATTCACATGCATCATATAGAGGGTCAAGTGATGGATGCTTACTGACCCCGATTAGATGGGTTGGTACCCCCTATATTTTTTTGAGAGGATAAGTGGGATGTTCCACTAGTGAGACTATTTAAGAGAATCCAATTAGTTATAGACTATGGAGCTTCACCATACAATGACAGGTGAGTCCGAACTGAGTACATCTAGGTATTGCCTCTAGAAATGTTTAGAAAATTCCCATGATTAATATATATATGTTTATGTTTTATTTTTTGTAGCACTTTAGAAAATTGACTTGTTTTCTTACACTTATATAAATTTGTACCATTCCTTTTATTTTCTATCATAACTTTTGATCACCTGGTTTGGTATCTTCTTTTGGTATTGGGATCTAAAGTGAAAACCTTTTAAAAAAAGGAAAAACCATCTTTGTTTTAAAAAGGGAATTTCTGGAAAAGGTGTGTTTGGTTATTTAAATGATAAAAACCTATTTTTATAAATGTATTTAAAACTAGAATTTATGAACTATTTTTGAAAAGGAAATGTTTGAACTATATGGTGATTACCTACTGAGATGGTTTATGCTCACACCCTACTTGTGCCACTCGATATCGGTAGACCCTAGTTGTATTGAGGGTTTAGGTTTCAGGTTCGAGTTTGACTATAGAGTAGGTTTTTTTGTGGATGGTGGTGACTAGGAGGTCACATGGAGATCCAGTCAGGTTATGGTTTGGTTCTAGTTTAGTTTTTTTTTGTGGTTTTCAATTGTTTAGTTTTTGTTCTATTTAGATCCAGTTTATGTATTTATTGATGTTTAGTGGATTTTAGTTTTGCTGCACGATCTATTCTAGTTATTTTATCCTAGTTTTTATTAGTATAAATAATTCCAATCAAATTATATTTGATTCTTGACACTATTTTCCAGACCGATAGGATCAAGAACACCTATCGGGTCTTGCCATGGGTTGAGTCAGGTGTTGGGTCAGATGGAATCCTGACCTAGTTCATGGAAAAATGGCATCAGAGGAGCCCTTTGTTATTTAGGTGTGTTAGGTAGACTGGAGATATGACTGTTGTAACTTGAGAGGTAGGTGTGGGAAGTGCATCGTGGAATCTTAATCATCTCGAGCCTCAAGTTTCTAGGGTTAGTCTGGGATTTGAGTCTTTAATTTTGGTTTTTGGGTGTGTGGATGGGGAATGAAAATAAAGGCGAACCGGTGATGTGTAGTGGGATTACATGGAGTGGTGACCCATGTAGATCTTGAGTGCACAATACTCATAGTGGTTTGTTTTTTCTTGGGTCCTGGTCCACTAAACCACGTGGTTGGGTCTCACATGGCCACTAGTTTCTTATTCCTGGATTTTGGTGTGAGTGGTGCATTGGTTTGGTTTTCATCGGTGTGAGTGAATTTTGAAATGGAAAATATTTTTTGGGAAATGTTTTTTCAAAATGAAATTGATTTTAGGGTTTGGTTTTGTTTTAATGGTGGGTTTTGGTGTTTGAGTTAGATTTGAAAGTGAGTTGGGTATTGTGAAAAATAGATTTGGGGTGAAACGATTTTTGGAATTTGGAATGAAATGGTAGTTTTTGAAAGAGGATTTGGTTTTGTTTTGTGATGATTGGTTTATGAGTTGATATTTTGGCATGTAATGTTCCTTTTTTATTTGAGTTCCGGTTTGATGTTGATTTGGTTTTGTGTTTTTGTGTTGTATAGAGTATTCTACCCAAAAAGATCCCAAAGGTTTCTAGTGAGTCTTTTCCAGTATTTGGCCCTACCCAGACTCCTAGTGGGGTGCCAGAGTCAATATATTCTCAGTTATTTCCAATTTTACTTGGACATCAAGGTTTGTTAGAGGCTGTGGAGTGGCTTAAGAAAGTCAAAAGTGTTCTCATGTCTTTGGGAACTCCTGAATCCATGTGACTGCATGCTATTCTGAGATTGATTAAGGGTTCGAGTTTGGATCGATGGAAGGTGATCGTCCCATTTTAGATGCAAGTTTTCATGACTTGGGAATTATTTATGACCACTTTTACCTAATGGTTTAGACCCGAGGAGGTGAAGGAGAGGAAGGTGGAAGATCTCTTGGGTATTCAGCAGGGTCAGCAGACAATGAAGGCCTATGTTGATAACTTCAAGGAGTTGGTTTCTTTTTCTACAGGGATAGAATTAGAGAATCATCTGAAATCTCCTATTTTCATCCAAGGTTTTTATCCATAGATCAAGGAGCGAGTTCTCTCATCTGGGGAATTTCAGTTCAAGAAGATGGTGGATGAGGCATTTCTAGTTGAATTAGTTCCTGAAGCATAATCTTTCATAGTTGGAAATCCGAATATTTTTTGGGTGCTCATGAAGGTTACCCATATGGAGAGAGGTGTATTATAGAGGAACCTATTCCTGAGGAGTCTCCTTTGTTATTTTTGACTTCTTGTTCATCGGAATAATTTCTCATGTGCTTCTAGTGTGGCTAGTTTAGGCATTCGAATCCATCATGTTGTATTACACTGAAGACTTGTTAACAATGTGGCTATTTAGTTCACTTGGATAAGTTATGAAAGAAATATTTCTAGAAGAATAAGTCTCATCTAGAGGTCATTAGTTGCTGACTGTGGGGAAACAGGTGCTTTAAGACAATAGGGCTCCAACCATAGGCCCCAAATTTAAGTTTTTCACGTAGTCAAGAATCACCAAAGGTGTGGGGAAACTTGGTCCAAAATTTTTAATCGTCATCAGAATGAATACAATTTAAGTTTTCCTATTGAAGTTTCCTTCATTTTTGAAAGTCCCTTTTTGTTGTAAGAGATTGGTGTTTTTTTTGTGTAGTTCTATGTTTGTGCCTCCAAGATGTGAATCTTTAAATGGATATTATTCTCATGGATCACTTTTAGCCTTGGATTGTGGGTGGATATTGCTTCTGAGATACTCATTTCTTATGGAAATGATGATAGTGGTTTTATTTTGAGTTTATTTTGCGGGTTTCCTTTGTGTCGGGGGTTTTTGGTTTGGGTTGGGAGTTCTCGGTGGTTGTGCTAGTTGGTCTATTTGGGAAGTTCCCTTGTGGGTTTCTTGTGGTGGGGAGAAACCATTAATTTTATTTCTCTGTGGTTATCCCAATTGTGGTTTTTCTTAGAGTTGGTTGGGTGTGACTTGTGAAGAGGAAGGTGGAACTGAGGTTTATGGTTTCATTCTGCTTTGTTGGGTTCTAGGTTCGAGTTTTTGTTCTCATTTGGTTGGTGAATTTCTGGGAGACGAAAGTTTTTGTGGTGGGGAGAATTATCACACCCAACCCCATTTTTTCTTTTCTTTTATTATTTTCATGATGTTGGATCATTTGGTTTAGGTTTATGTCATGTAATTGGTGATAATTTTTTATTTTTGGAGGTTTAGGGTATTTTTTATCCATGTAAATAGTTTTTGTGTGTAATTTGGGGGTAAACCATGCAGCCTGTTAAGGCTAAGGGAATTTCCAATTCAGTTTGTTCTTGCATGGTCTGAGCATGGTTTGGACAAGACCGTACAAGGCACAAGAGAAACCGTGTGGATTATTTGTGGTGTATGATCAAAGGTTCATGACTTGTGAATGATTAGAGGAAACCATGCAACCATCCCATATGAGTGTCCTCCTTATCCAGTGGGGTGTGCATAGTTTTTGAACGGTTTGGAAAACCATGCATCCAAACTATGTGACTTTTACAAGTGTTAAAAAAGTTTAAATTACCCTTTTGATCTTATTATGTTTTAACCCCAAATTAGGTTTCTCCTCCCCCATTCGTCCTAGGCACACTATGGGAGCTCCCAAGGCCCTCCTCCTTTTCTATCATTCCTCTATTGAATCCTCCTCATGATTCTTTGGTAAGTTCCTTTGGTTTTTAGGTCAAATTTATCCTCTTCTTATCTTCCTCTCTTGTTTTATTGGATTATCTTATCTTGTATTCCTCTTGTAAAAACTCTAGAGTGAGTGTTGGGTAATGTTGGTTGTTTTATTTGGTGTTAGAGTGTTTGGATCATCTCTTAGTCATAGTTCCTCCATCTTTTAGAGTTTCGCTACATCTGCACGTCGTGAGGTAGGTGTTTCCATCAATTTCATTTAAAAATCATACCATTTGAACCTTTATTCATTTCTAATTAGTTTCTAAATGTGTTATTCATGCTTGTTATGTGTTAGATTAATTTATTATGGTGTTTCTATGCTGTCAATTTGATGTAAATTAGTTTTCAAATTGTTTTTCCTAATTATGACTATATGTATATGTTTTCAAGGTGTTTGTTAAAATTATAATGGCCTTTTTTAAAATGTATTTGGGTATTTTGAGATATTTATTGTCCTTTTTTGGATCTTGGTAGGTTTCTTTATAAGTAAATTGGGCTTGTGATTAGATTTTTGGTTCCTTCTTATGGTTTTATGTTTAAGTGTGGATTCTTGTGGTGGGTTGTTGTGCTACTTGTGGTTCTTTAATTAAATTCATGAGAATTTTTATGTTTTACCTTGGTTATTCCATTAGATGTGGGAATATACATATCTATATGGGGTGCACATATGGATAGGTACACAAATGATAATGGATTTCTAAAATGATGCTCATCTTAAACCTTGAATTTCAAAACACCTTTCCTTCTTTCCCCTTCTCTTATTTAGAATTATACTTTCAAATGGTTCTTTTTTAAAACCTCAATGATACCTAAATAGTTATTTGATTTCCAAATGAATTAAAAGGTGGTTTCAAATGTAATTTCTAAGGCTTGGATCGTTTAGAATTTTGCGGTGTGGTTTGGTAGATAAATGACATAAAGGCCCATTTGGAACCTTCTGAGCATGACTTACATTTCAACCCTGGTTAGGAAATGATTTTGAGAAGTAAATAGTTTTATTTAGAAATGGTTTTGAATTGTGAATGTTATGGCCTGATTGGTACCTTTTCATGTTTTGTAAAGTGGATTTGAAACTCATGTGATGTTTAGGACAATTTGGTACTTGTGTGTGGCTCAATGTGTGATTGGAACCTCTATGGTTGTTCCTCTGAGGAGAGGGCCTCCGTATAGTTGGTGTCAGATTTTGGGAAAGGAATTCATGGTGGTATCAGTGGGTTATTGGTTTATTCTACACATTTGATGAACTCCTCATTATCCATATACTATTGTCATGGGATTTCTGGGCATCATCTAGAGGGTCGAGTGACAGTTTCTTACTGACCTCGACTAGAAGGGTTGGTACCCCCTAGATTTGTTGAGAGACCAGGTGTGATATGCCACTAGTGAGGCTAGTTTAGAGTAACCAGTTGGTTATAGACTATGGATCTACACCGTACACTGACAAGTGACTCCGAACTGAGTACATCCAGGGATTTCTCTTAGAGATGTTTAGGAAATTCCCATGATTATTATCTATATGTTTCTATTCTATTTTCTATAGCAGTTTGGTTACATGCCTTGTTTTCTTCCACTTATCTGTATTTGTACCATTCCTTTTATTTTACAGCATTTCTTTTGATCACTTGGTTTGGTATCTTCTTTTCGTATTGATATCTGAAGTGAAAACCTATTTTAAAAAGGACAAATCGTATTTTCTTTAAAAAGGGAATTTATAAAAAAGATGTGTTTGGTTATTTAAATGATAAAACCTTATTTTCATAAATGTATTTCAAACTAGAATTTGTGGACTGATTTAGGAAAGGAAATGTATGGACTCTATGGTGTTAACCTACTAAGATGCTTTATACTCACTCCCTAATTATACTGCTCAACATCGGTAGACCCGAGCTATATTATAGGTTCAAGTTTCAGGTTTGAGTTTGCTTATAGAGCATGCTAGTTTGTGGATGGTGGTGACCAAGAGGTCACATGGAGATCTAGTCGGGTTCTGTTTTGGTTCAAATTTAGTTTTTTTGGTTTTTAGTTGTTCAATTTTTATTGTATTTTGATCCAGTTTATGTATTTAATGATGTTTAGTAGGTTTTAGTTTTGTTGCATGCTCTGTTCTGATTATTTTATCCTGGTTTTTATTGGGATAAATTATTCCCATCATATTATTTTTGATGCCCAACACTAGTTGTTAGCCTGAGTGGATCAATAATGCCTCTCAGGCCTTTCCATGGGCTAATTTAGGTGTTGGGTCGGATGGTATCCCGACCTGGTTCATGACACGATGCGTCATGTACGACTATACCTAAATATTCCATTATCAATCATTTCCATCTTTATCAAATCATTTATCAAAACCCCAATACCCTTAATCATTTATAATCTACCAAGGTCCCAATAAAACTTTAAAAAAAATACATCTCAAGAATACCCAACCCATTCTTCGCAATTTCATAAAACACCACTTGTAACATTTTGAAACTCTCCCTGAATAAGGGTCTTTCTCTTTGAACATAAAAACAAGGCTAGAGGCCATCCATTCACTTCAATTCATTAAAATAAAGCACCATATAATTTTCACAAGGGTTAAACCACACCCACAATTCAAAACATCATTTAAAATCTAATAAGAACCCATTTTTAATTACTTTGAGGTTAACACCTCCTTTTTAAATGTTACCCACTTTCAAAATATCATTTTATTTCATTGAAAACCATAATTAGATCAAATTAAAAAACACATCATTTAAACTATTTCAAAGCCTCCTAGAAATTTGAAAAAAGATAAGATATAAAAATTTCAATTAACCCTATATCAACATTTACCAATTCATTTTACCATTTTAAAGGGTTTGGAATACCGCATGGGTATCCCTAAGTCTGGTTTCAAATCATCAACAGACCCAGAAGGGTTTGTGAAGAGCCTTGCATGCCAACTACATGACCAATTTACTTTCCTTATCCAAAGATATGAAAAATCAACAAGTCAACTCAAGGGAAGAACCACATACACAAGGTAAAAATAAATATTATGGGTAAGAACTTGCATACTACCTACCTCACACTCATATACAACCACTCATAAAAAAAACCCTTGATTCAAGCTGAAACGACTTTAAACACCACGACAAAGAACACCCTAGAAAAAAAGGATTTAGATATTTCGAAGGATATGAAACAACACACTAATCTTCTTCTATAAAATGGGAGGAAACAAAGTTAAAGACTTACTCGAAGCTTCAATTATCAACCAAAGACACTGAAAAAGCTTAATAAATGAGGGGGAATCATCCATGGAGGAGGGAGGAGCTCCCAGTTCATCACCCTTGTTGTAGGGGGTCGAATGGGGGAGAAAATCGGGGGAGACACCTTAAATCCTGAGGGGGGAAATGGTCTTTTTTCTAATTTTTAAGTGGCACATGGTTTGGTCATACGGTTGGACAAACTGTGTGTTAATCGTGAATATCCATTTGTCTAAGAGGGAACTAGACATCATGGTCTGGCTGACCACCCATATGGTTTGGAAAAACCATGCGGCTCTCGTGTGCTTGCCATTATCTAAGGGAGGCATGACTGCACAAGGGTATGGGAAGGCCTGCACAATTTTCAAACCATGTGAAGGCCATGTCTTTGACTCTTTCCTGGACACCCCCACCTCACACAGTTATGGATCATGTTTAAACTAATCATGTACAAACCATGAAACTTGCACAAATTGAACTCTTTTTTCTTCTATTCCATGTCTCAAACCCCCAGGCACCCCTGAGATGCATCCTACTCTCTATAAACACTCCACTAATCAAAAATTTAATACGGGACATACCTTATCTCAGGGTCGGTAACTTACAATCTACCCACCTTATAATAGCTCATCCTCGATCTACATTTCCAAGCATCAATAAGACTCTAAGATAAAAGGTCAGTCCATGGGGTCCACCTATCAAATTTCATCTCCCAAGTTTCCTCCTAAGAATGACCATACCATCATGAATTCCAAAATAAATAAACTATCTTACCTAGATAATTTTACCATTGAGACTCACAACATGAATTGGATGCTACTCAAAGGGTGCATCAACCTCAACTCAACATCATAAACACCAACCATACAAACGGTGTGAGGGAACCAAATAAATACCACTGAAACTACAACACAAGAAATCACTAAGCAAGCACTAAACTACCATGGTAGAGCCAATTGGAACACCATTGGTCTGATTTTCCCCACAAGTCTCAAACATACCAACACAAATAGCATCACGTGAAGGAATATTCAAATTTCCAACCACATTCCTCAACGTATATCATCCACAAATCGAGGTCCAACAACCTCATTCCATACTCTAACACCCATAACACAACCTAAGAATAACCTTCACCTAAATGCACTCAACTAATCAAAACCTGGTCCAATGCTTGTTATCAAAATTGAAACACCAAGATGGAGCTTACCCGAGCCCATCCAACTCATAACACTGACCACATCATCAACTAACCACTCACCTACTATAGTGATCCCCACCATATGCTTTAGATCACAACCACCACCTTCCAGTGTTTGGAACCTGCATCATCAGAAAAGGACCACCAGAAACTCAAATCAAGATTCACAACGTACCTAATGTGTTTTCCAATTATCTACACCTAAACATCTACAAGGGATCCAATCAATAATTTAATCCATCTTTACCATAAAAAGACAACAAAAACGGATGCATAACCTCCATTAATTCATGAACCTAGAAAAACTCATCTTTACCTTAAGAACTCGTCTCCATTCCCGAAACATATCCACCATTCCCAAAACATTAAGACGAATGTGGGTTGAAACTGGGCACAACCACACTATTCACTAATCTGGGTCAAACCATCCCTGACTGACTCATTCTGAAAATTCCCAACTCCCACTATCGACACATTAACACTATACCTATCCATGAATCCTCCTCAATTAAGTCATAACACCACCATATAAACTCACCTACTAGAGTCTATGCTCGACTTCTGGTGAAATTCCATTACTAAACCTCCATTGCCCACGTACTGTTGTCATGCCTTGTTGAGATCATTGATGTCTCTAACATAAGCACCTCATATTATTTTATCACCACATCATCTTGGAGCCAAATATTTCCTTGACCACCATCACATCCAATTCCCTACTATCATTCCCCACAAAACTCAAACTCACACCTCGTTGGTTCCTCATTTTTACCCTAGTGCCACCTTGACCACCCATGGTTAGCTCCATAATCTTAAAATCCTTCTAGCACAAAGTTCATACTCCCATGAATAACATGTCACTCCCCACCTTAGGAGTGTCATTTATATCAATTTCCTCAATAACTCTAATATGTCATGACCCAAAATTCAACCAATACCAAACCTAGGAAGTGGATGCGGCCATCTCGCACCCACTTGAGCGAAAAAATGATACATTATTTATCACCCATTACCGAATTCCAAGAATGGAACCCATGACCTTCACCAATATGTGGTCCTTCATAAGGGACTCATCCAAAAATGGTCGGTGGCTCACTTCCCACCACCAGGCTTCACCAACATCACCCCATGAGCACAACCTTCTAAGAAGCCACCCATCATCATCCTATAAAGTCATTTAGGTAGCTTGGTGTATATCCAATTCCCTCTCAGTGCACTCAAGATGATGTAAAGGTATTTGTCATGATTGTATTTAATATGAGAGTACACTAAGACATCTTTAGCAATTACCACCACAACCCAAACAATTATCAATGGAAGAAAAACTGATCCAAAATCAAACAGACCCATGCATAACTAGTGCACATCACTTTGGTTTCACCTAAAATGATAGGGGATTTATCTAGAGCCACCCGTTCACATAACCCAACTGACATAGTGTATCTCCAGCACGTGCCTACCATCCTAGACTCACCACAACCTCAGGTTTCAATCTCTTCTATGTCCATTCATTGAAACCGACTCAGAACCCACGAGTCGTATGTCACTGGGACCAAGCACTAACATAGATCGCGCCTTTCGCAATGCTGAATTTTATTAGCACCAAACACAAAGCAATGATAAAAGGGATACCTTTATCAGTGTTAGATAAAAGCTCTGATAAAGATCACTTTTATCAGCACTAAAAAAATCCCTGATAAAGGTGTACCCATTAATAGCGCTTTTTTAGTGCTGATAAATGTGGATCTTTTTCAGCACTATTCTTAGCGCTGATAAAAACTTTTAATAAAAATATTATTAATATATATAAAATTATCATATTTATATACAAAAAATAATGTTTATTTATACACATTAATTAAAAAATGCATGTATATAATTAATATTAATATGATATACTAATATATATTTTTTAATAATTCAAATATATATATATAGTGTTTTTAAAAATGTAATTATATAATTATAAATAAATAAATCTATATTTAAATAATTATAAAATTATAATAAATATATTTAAATAATAAATATATTTATAATTATATATATATAATTATATAAATATATTTATAAATATATACAAATATTTATAAATATTTATATTTATAATTATAAATAAATAAATAAATAAATAAATAAATATATATATATATATATTTAAATAATTATAAAATTATAATAAATATAGTACTAGGATAGAGAGATGGACATGGGTAAAGTGTGTTGTAGAGACGCTAGCGATCGTGGTAGTGATCAAAATTTGAAGACCTCATGCTTGAAGGATTTTTCATCATTCTTTCAGAAACCTAATGATCATAGCCACATCTCCTTAAATAGAGAGTTAGAGAAGCTAGATTTGATAGCTCAGGTCTCCAAGATGTTTAATTTCAAGAAAAATGTTGTTTCAGGTTCCTCACGTTGAGCCCCTTCAAAACCCCTATTCAAGGGCTTGTCTTTCATCGAAGACCTAAATAAAGGGGAGTATTAAGAGTCTAATGAACTCTCCCATGATGGTCGCAAACCTCATTTTTCAAGATCTAAAAATGGAAGATTCACGGTATCACAAACCCTGACACACTAAAAAAGTGATTGGATGCTTATAAATACTCTCTTATTGGGCATTTAATTCTTGCTAAGGGTGAAAAAAATGAACACCGAGGAGTTAAAGTCCCAACTCTCTCATATTTAGGGCAATTCTAACTCGTGGATTGTCCCTATTGGTAGAGGATATTTTCATCTCATTTTCTCTCATACGAATGATCAATCATGTTCTTTGAAATCTAGTTTTTATGCACTTAATCAAGGGTTTTTTCCTTTCTACCAGGGAATTGAACTTCAACCTGTACTCACAGAAGCATACAACTGCGTAGATTTGGACTATAATTCATAGTCTCAACTGGGTGATTTGGAATCCAGTAATTCTTAATGACCTTGTCTCTTATATTGGAGTTCCCATTAAGATGGATGAGAATACTATTAAAGGGTAATTTGGGTACTTTTCTAGAGTTCTTGCAGATGCTGACAAGCTCAAGCCATTGCCTGAATGTTACACTTTGGTGGAAAATGGTGAGAAAATTGAGGTTCAATTTGAATATGAATTCATCCCATTATTCTGTGACTTATGCAGACTTGTGGGTCCTAAGGTCTCCAATTGAAAAAATGTTAGAAATATTCAAATTAATCAAGCAGGAACTTCTTTGCTAGATGCTGGGAAGAAACCTCATGGTACCTCAAATATGATGAAGGAGGTAGCGAGTGGCCACACTTCTGTTGAGATTGGATACAAGGAAACAAATAAGGATGCTGACCTGAAGGGGAAGAGGATTGAAACATAGGTGCAGGCCTAAAAATCATTAAATCCTAACTGTAGCCCTGCTGATACCCTTGCGACTGTTAACCAGATACAAATAAGTTTGGAAACACACTCTCCTCAAAATGATGGACTTTCTTCTAAGACAGATGCGTGTATGGTTGAATCTCCAGATATTGGTGCAAGCCATTCTCAAAGGAGGGTTTAATGTAATCAGGAAGTTGATTTGCAATGTGATCCTCCCAACTGCAATACCAACTCTTGGACTAAGTATGAATTTGGAAGAGCCTCTTTTAAAGATTCCCTTATTAGAAATTATGAAAATACAAGCTTCAAGGAATGGGGAAGGAAAATTATAGTGGATGAGGATGGATTTCAACTAGTATCATATAAGAAATATAATCAATATATTTCTCCTCCAAGATGGGACACACCTCACTTGTTTTAGCTAGGACAGATTTAGTTGGAGCATACATTCTTGGAGATGTTACCCCATTATAGATAGACCCATGTGGGCTAAGAGTGGATAATAAAGATGTTTTAGAGGCAGACAAGAGAGAAGATAGGGACAAGGAAGCTTTACTTGAGACAAAGGAGGGTGGTAATGTCCTACTAGGATATGGTCACAGTAAGAGCTTTACTATGCTTGATATTTTGAATAGATCTAAGAGCAGGGACATTTACCATGATAAATTTGGTAATGTTCATGGACATTTTGGAGGAAAATCCTTAGACAGTTGAGCAATTTAGCAAAGGAGATCCTTTGATATGAAGGAAAATGCCTCAAATCAAGATGCTCGTGATGAGGAAGATGATTCATCAAGCATGGATGATCAGGATGAAACTTGGAAAACCCCTAAGTAGTGAAAGAAAGGCAAGCATCCGAGAGGTCGAGTTGGCTCTTGAGGAAGGGGTGGAAGACATAAAATAAGGTGATTATTAAATGATATTTTATTCTTAGTGGCATTTTTTGGACTAACTTTTTCTTTGTAACCCCCCGTATTTCTTTGTTTGTGGAGTTTTCTTTTTTATTTATCAATTTTCTGGGACCATGGGTTTTAATCCATGGTTCGCTCTGTTTATGGTATAATAAATATATTTATTATATTTATAATTATATATATATTTATATATTAATAAATATATGTAATTATATAAATATATATAATTATATAAATATATATAATTATATAAGTATATTTATAATTATATACAAATATTTATAAATATATTTATTTATAATTATAAATAAATAATTATATATTTGAATAATTATAAAATTATAATAAATATATTTATTATATTTATAATTATATATACTTATATATTAAAAATATATATAATTATATAAATATATTTATAATTATATACAAATATTTATAAATATATTTATTTATAATTATAATTATAAAAAAATAAATATATATTTATATATTTTTAAAGAATATTTATATTACAATAAGTATATATATGTAAATATAATATATAAATATGAATTATATAACTTTTAATAAAAAATGAATCTTATTTTCATAATTTTATTTATAAAAAATTATCAAATTTACATTAATCAAAATGTTTAATAGTTTATTTATATACATTAATTATAAAATGTATAAATATAATTAATATAAATATGATATATTGATATATATATTTTAACAATTCAAACAATTATATAAATATAAATGATGTATCGTTAATATGTGATATTTGAACTTATATATTTATATCGATGTCTATGCGCATAAATATGTATTCATTATGTTGTGTTTGTGTGTGTGTTTTTCATATGTGTCTATATAGATGTTGTATGCATACATATGTATGTATGTGTATGTATATATATGTGCACGTGTACATGAGATGTGTGTGTGTGTGTGTGTAACATGTGTACATGTGTATATGTATGACATGTACTTAATTAATTATAAAATTATAAATATATATAACATTTTAGAAAAAGTATTTATAAAATAATAAATAAATAAATATGTATTTAAATAATTATAAAATTACAATAAATATATTTAAGTAATAAATATATTTATTATATTTATAATTATATGTACTTATATATTAATAAATAAATATATAATTATACACATATATATTATTATATAAAGGGGGTTTATTCGTTTATGGCTATGATTGATGTTGATTTGATGCTGGCAGGGCACTATGTTTCTCCTTCAGATGATCCCTTGACACTGAATAACTCAGAATCCTGGGGTTGGGGCTTCTTCAGTGACATGAATGGATTTTGGGTATCCTTTGTGCAATTCATGGCAGGGATCTCTGATCCAAAACTACCCGATCTTACTGCTCCTTCCAAAATGTCTGGTACTCCATGCGATCTGGATCTTGCCTTGAGCTCAAGGAATTTTGAAGGGATCCGAGATTCAGATTGAGCTTTGGTGAAGGTGATTTCCGAACCTCTCTCTTTGAAACCTGCTGATTTCATCGACCCAAAGGCTCATAATGTGGTGCGAGTAGGTACTGCTATTTGTGATCGATATTTTCATGGCCTTCGAGATGAATCAAAGACTTATCAAAACTGTATATCAAGAAATGGTTCCTTGGATATCATTGAAGAAAGCCCTAAATTTTTCAAATAGCGGTTGGAAGCTTGTAGGCATTCAATCATTGTGAAACTAACCTTATAGTTGAGGAATGGTCATTGGAAGCTGGATGATCTAAAGATACGGCTACTCCAAATTTGGGGATTTGATGGCTGACACTTGGTGTCGATTGGTATGAGTTTTTTCTATATTAATTACCCTTCCCAAGATCTTAACCTGAAGGCATGGAGCTGTGGATTCATCAAACTCAAACCAAGGATCCTGAGATTTTAGGATTGGGATCCCTAGTTTGATCTATTCCAAGACAAGAATTGTGTTTCACAGTATTGGATTCATATTAAAGGACTAAATTGTTTTTTTGGCACCCAATCATTTAATGGGATGTTGAACTAGATATTATCTCCCTAATTAAATTTTATAAAGATACTGATATGGATAGGTATGGTTATTATACTCAAATCTTGGTTGAGTTTTATCTTAGTTAACCTCTTGTTGAAACAATATATTTGGTTGATGTGGATTTTAAGTTTGAGATTTCAATTGAATGTGAATATGTCCCTAATTTTTATTTCAATTTCTAATCTATTGGAAACGTAAGAGATCATTTTCATAGGGGGATTGAGATGTTTTAACTATAAGAGATACAAACATTGAGATGAATCTTTTAATTTCAAGTAACCCTTTATTAATGGGAAGAAGCACCCAGTTGATAAGAAAACAGTGGTTACGACTAGGAGGAAAAATGGTCAGGGCTCATCTCATATGAAAGGAGGTGATTATGGATTGGAAGGAGAGCATAGATGGGGGGGGGGGGGGGGTGGCTCCCCCACTCCCCAAGAGATATAGACCAGTGGGTGATAATCAGGTTCACCCTTCAGTTTCTTTTGCCGAGGTGGTTACTGGTATCAAATTAGACCCTATCTCAATCATGAATCCATCTAATGCTAACAATATAGTTGTTTAAGGCTTTTATTATGCGGCTTATGATAAGGGATCTCATATTGATGTGAGTGTCATTGAGTTTGGTGGTATGATGGACAAGGATTTGGCTACTCAGTGTGGAGGATCTCATGGCTCCCATCAGGTGCGTTCATCTGACTTTGAGGATGGGGTTGATTTTTCAGACATCTTAGGGGATGAATATCTCAATTACAGTAATAGAAAAGGAAAATATACCTCTTGGGTTAAATCTCAGAAGGGTAATATGATATACAAAGGTTCCTATTACTTTAACCTAGTGAGACCAGATGATGGAAATGTGTGGGGGATGGCCTCCCCTAAGCCTACCATTGGTTCGCAACAAACTGGTGTGGCCAATGGCACTGCTTGCACCTAGTGTATGAAAATTATTCAAGCTCTGGGAGAATTAGAAGATGCTGCTAATCATCCTATGGATGTTTAGCAATAAGAAGACTCAGGTTTAGAGTAATCAACTAATGTTGATGATGTTTCTCCTATGGTTGAGATGACTCCATCAAATTATATTTTTCTTGATATTTTAGATAAATATAAATGTAAGGAGGTATTCCAAGAGTATATTGGAAATGTGCATGGTTTTATTTGAGTTGAAGGGCAACCCTCAGGCACTGAGGTAGTCAAGGCATGGGGCAATCTTGCTTTGAAGGCATCAAAGGGATCAGGTCCGGTTGGAAGGAAGGAGCCTCAGGCTCTTGAGGACCCCACCCCACTGGATGACACCATTGACCCTCAAGTCAATGATGACAAGACATGAAAAAGGCCCAAAACATGGAGGAGGGTCCATCATCTGAGAGGAAGGGGTGGTGGTCGATCTTAGTCAACAAGATGAATCTCCCATTTCTTGGTAGTTTTTGTTTGTTTTGCTCCGCGATGGTGGTTCGTCACTCTTTTTAGCTTGTCATCTCTCTTTGTACTTTATGTTTGTTTTATTTACAATAAATTTTGGGATCATGAGTTATAACCCATGGTTTATGCCAGTTCGAGTAAAATTATATAAATATATTTACAAATATCAAATATTTATAAATATATTTATTTATAATTAAAATTATAAATAAATGAATATATTTATATAATTATAAAATTATAATAAATATATTTAAATAATAAATATATTTATTATTATATACAAATAATTATAAATATATTTATTTATAATTATAATTATAAATAAATATAAATATAAATATA
Organism: Viscum album; assembly: GCA_963277665.1. Classification (NCBI taxonomy): domain Eukaryota; kingdom Viridiplantae; phylum Streptophyta; class Magnoliopsida; order Santalales; family Viscaceae; genus Viscum; species Viscum album. The sequence goes on from OY728139.1 coordinate 494,245,482, forward strand.
AATATATATTAAAATAATTATAAAATTATTGTAAATATATTTAAATAATAAGTATATTTATTATATTTATATTAATATATATACATATATAATTATATAAATATATAGAAATATATATATATATATATATATATATATATATATATATATTTGTATAAATATAATCGAGAAGGTCCGAGTGTAAGTTGGAAAGCCAACCCACACTCACAAAATTTATTATAAAAAAGAAAAGGAAACAAAGAAGGGAAAAACAAGACTCAACAAAGCCTGAAATACTCAAAAATAGAGAAAGGAATAGATTCATTCTTAACACTCCCCCTGGAACCTAAATTCATGGGATATTGACCCCTATCCCTTTGAATTTCAGCCCCTCTGCCATGACATGGTCCCCTGAGGCGGCACATGCTCATCACTTGATTAAAAATTCGAGGGGTCCTATAGAATGATTCTACTTTTGTAATTCCATAAAAAATCCTTAAAATCTATCCTTGACTTATGTCGGCATCCACCCTCAATGTTTTTATAACAATTTCTTAACTATAAGATAGTCCTTATACCCAAAAATATCTGGTTCCATTTTTGCGAAGGTGAATTTAAACTGTAAGTCAAACCATTTTCCATCTATTTTGAAAGGCACTGAGGATACCTTTCACCCTCGTAGTCCTTTGGAGGAATCTTGAAAAATTTTTCCTTATAGATTCATATTTCATGACTGAGGCTTTCCCAAAAATAGTCATATGAATTTTTTATAAGATTAGAAAATTGGGATGGGTAATACCAATCCATATTTACCATAACATCAATGCACATTCGGCCCCTTCCTCGTAAACCACTTCAATATTTTGGTTGTCTTCCATGCTTCCACTACATTGGAAATCTCTAATTACCTTCATGATCATCCATGGTCAAAGGTGGGTATCACCCTTGGAAATTGGCATCTTTGAATCAGAAAGACGTCCATGAGTGCTCAATAAATTCCCTTGGAAATCCAAGATTAGCTTGAGTTTAAACACTCCTATAATAATGTCAAGGTCCATATACAAGGCACCTTATAATTGATTCATTTAATTAATTAGGCCATGTCATAGTCATTCCATTTAATAAGTTTATTTGGTTCAAGATTTGTCTTTCACTAGTGTGACAAGGCTAACTAGGCATGCAACCATTTCATTCATTTCATATTTAATCACTTGTTTCTATCCTTTACCTTTCATAAAAAAGAAAAAGTGGGATAAGTATGAGAAACCCTATTCAATTAATTTAATATAAAATAGGTCAAGTGATATTAATACTATACTTTCCAATTACCATTTAAACATCCAATTAGTGCAAGTCATAAACATAGTACACTTGCCAATTTCATTTAAGATTGATTTATCAAGTTGAAACACTTACTTTAGGCAGGTAAAGTGATAAACATACATGTTCTAGTAGCTTAAAACTCATTTATTTAATTAAACACTTACCTATATCAAGGTTAAGTCAAGGCACACCCGAATAGTGGCACAAATAAGCTTAACAAGCCATTAAAAGCATAATTATAGCAAATTACCTACTTAGGGTAGTTGAAATTGTGGATGTAACCACCAATGATAGATAAAATAATCAAAAAAGATCTTAGAACATGGTTCCAATGACTATAATCAAGACACATGAATTAAACATGAAGCGCTTGATGAAATCGGCCCACACACATGTCAATTTATAAAAGGAAGAATCTTGAGGGATGAGTTATAAACCACATAACTCATAATCATATGACTCTCCTCATATAGTATCAACCTCTAGTTTGGAATGGACTATAATAGATATAAAGAATGAACCAATTCCCTAAAAATAAGGCATATGAGCCTAAATCTAAATAGTGTTGTCAATATAAAGAAGAGCAAATAACGACTAAAAAGGAATTAATATATTATTAGCGCAGATCCAATGAGACAAATGGTGCTTTGATCAGACTTTGGATAGATACTCAGGATCAAAATCTAGATTAGGATTGAAGATGGATCTAAAAAGTGATAAAGAAGGTGGTTGTAAAATGGAATGAGAAAGGGGAAAAGGGGGTTTGTTTAAAACACATCATTAATGGTTTTTTCATAAAATCACCCAAAAATAGGCATCACATGGTTTGGTTGCACAGATGGCTAAACCATGTTCCAACTGTGATCTTTCTATTATAGGGAGGGGTATTTCACATGGTTAGGCCATATGGTTAGGGAAACTATACACCAACCATACAAAACACCTCTACAATATGTCTATAGTTTTTTCATGGGCGTGCGACCCCTGGAATATGGTTAGGGAAAACCATGCACCCTATTTCACCCCACTATCCAACACCACATGGTTTGGAGAGATCATGTGGCCTAGATTGTATGGTTTCTAATAACTATGCATCCAATCTATTTTTCATACCAGCTGGGTTTTCGAGCTCCGAACAATCCCCAGACACCCCTCAAATGTTCGTGAACTCATTAGGCATCCGTATTAGGTCCAAAATAAATAATTAGAAAAAAATTAAAAGAATACATACCTGAGTGAAAAACTAGGTTCTTACAGTCTTCCATCCTTAAAGGAACTCATCCTCAAGTTCACCTTCAAAGGGTGGTGAAACACTATCTGAGAATAACTCTAGCCACTGGGCATGTACGTTGACATCCTGCTCCCAAGTCTCATCCTGTACATGGACGTGCTACCATATCACCCATACTAAAGGGACATACCAGTCTTAGATAGATTCATGCTCCAATAAATGATGTGTATAGGATACTACTCAAAAGAAGAATTTACATCTAACTCAAATTTCTCAAGATCAAAAGTATAAGACAAGTAAGCATGATACAGGTGAAGTTATGAAAGATAGAAGACGTCGAGCATGACATGAAAACTATTAGGTAGTCACAACCAATAGGATACCATCTCGACTCTCTCCAAAACCTCAAATGACCCTACATAATAAGTTCAAAAATTCCCTTTCCTCCGTATCCATCTATGACCTAGCCTGGGCGATACCCGTAGAAAAATGTGACCCCCAACCTTGAACTCTAGAGGTTGTCAACAACGATTGGCATAAGATTTCTGTTTAGACTGAGCATTATACACATGATTCTTGATCATTTTAACCTTCTCTAAAGTATCTTAAATGAGATGATGACCTAGTAGCATCACCTCACCAGCCTCTAACTATCACATGGATGAATGACACGACCTACCATACAAGGCCTCAAAAGGAGTCATCTGAATTGTCACCTAAAAGCTATTATTATAGGAGAACTTGATGAGAAGGATATGATTATCCCAAGAATCTCTAAAATCAAGGATTCATGCCCAGATAATTTCCTATAAAACTTGTATTATCTGTTTCGATAGTCCATCAGTCTGAGGGTAAAAAGCTGTGCTCAGAAGAACCTATGTGCCCATGGATTTCTACAACCCATGCCAGAATTATGACATGAAGTGAGATTCTCTATCTAAAATGATAGTATGAGGAAAACCACGTAGTCAGATGATCACACTCACATAAAATCTTCCCAGCTCATCAATTGATAAATTCTCCTATATAGGAAGGAAGTAAGATACTTTTGTCAGTCTGTCAATGTCAACCCATACAACGTCGCTGTCTCTAGGAAACCTTGGAAAGCCGACTAAAATATCCATGAAAACATCTTCCCATTTCCATTATGGGACTAGAATTAGATATAACAAGAATTAGGTTTCTATTTATATACCTTCACTTTCTAATAGGTAGAACACCTAGTGATAAAATCAGATATTTGACGTTTCATTCCAGCCCACCAATACTGGAGTAACATATCTTGATACATCTTGGAGATGCCTAGATGAATTGACCATTAAGAAGCATGGGAATCTTGCATAAACTCCTCTATCATATCTGTAGGAACCCAGACACATCCATGAATATACAGGATGTTGTCTCTATCCATAAACCAATCCAGTGGTGGGTCATCTCCTGAAATACTCACATGGATAACCAAGCCTTCATGATCCGAAAACTGTATGCTCTTCACCTTCTCAAGTAGGGAAGAGGTAACTGTTAAGGATGATAGATAGGACTTCCCGTGACTATCATGAAACTCCAGATGAAGATAAGAAAACAGGGCTATCAATTTCCATTGGTCACTAGCTTCTTGTATGACCTGTGCCTGAGTTTTTTGACTCAACGCATCCACTACCGTATTGCCTTTTCCAGGCATATATGCAAGCTAAAAATTGAAGGAATGAAGATATTCAACCCATATCCACTGTATGAGGTTCAATTCATGCCATGTGAAGATATATTTGAGGCTATTATGGTATATATACACCACAAAGTGCTCAACCATTAGATAGTGTCTCAAACAACGTAAGGAATATACAACTGCTTCTAGATTAAGGTTGTACATCAAGTAGTTTCTTTCATGAGACCTAAACTGTTGAGATCTATATGAAATGAATCTATCCTCATACATCATCACTACTCCTAGGATGATGTCTGATGCATCACAAAACACTCTATAACCTCTACCTGGCTTTTGAATAATCATAATATGTGCCAATACAATCCTTCCTTTAAGCTCTTGAAAGGATTTATCACTTGCTTATGACCATAGGAATGTGACATCCTTTTTTGTAATACTAGTAAGAGGTGTAACAAGGAATGATAAGTTTTTTATGAAATGACCATAATAACCATCCATCCCCAATAAACTCCTTATTTCAAACACGTTCTTGGACTGCTCCTAGGAAACTACAACACTCACCTTATATGGTTCAATAAATACTCCTGATTCTGAGATAATATGACCCAATAAGTGAACTTTTTTTGATCTAGAAGTGGCACTTAACAATATTGTAATAAAGGTGATGCTCTCTCAGTGTAATTAGAATGATCTCAAGGAACTTAGAATGGTCACTAATAGTGCGAGAATACACTAATATTTTGTCCATTAAGACTACAAAAAAAGAATCCAGATAGGGATGAAACACCCTATTAATTAGATCCATGAAAATAGTGGGCATGTTCATAAGACTGAATGACACAACAAGGTACTCATACAGATTATACATGCTACGAAAAGCTATAAAAGGTATGCCAGATGGCCAACTTGCACCCTATGATAACCCAATCTCAGGTTGATCTTAGAAAACACCCTAGATCATCATATCTGGTCGAAGAGATTATCTATTTGAGGCAGTGGATACTGGTTCTTGACCTTAAGCTAGTTTAACTGTCTATAATCCATGCATAAATGAAGGGTCCCATCTACCTTCTTTGTGAAAATCATGGGTGAACCCTAAGAGGAAGTGCTAGGCCGTATAAAAACGTTGTCCTATAAGTCCTCCAATTACAGCTTAAGCTCTTAGATCTCAGTAGGTTCCATCCTATATGGAGTAATGGACACTGGAGATGCTCCTAGAATGAGTTAAATAAAAAAATATACCTCCATATTAGAAGGTAATACAAAAAAATCATTGGAAAATAGATCCCTAAAATGATCTACTACTGGAGGGAAATCATCCTGTAGTAAACCCCGATCCTCCATAAAGAAATTAGCAATATGGGCAGTCACTCCACCTAGTCCATGATGCTCTGGTCTATCTCTACTAGCCTAGACACCCCACTTACCCTTATGTAGATAACCATTTCCTCTCTGGTGATGTAAACGACACCCTATGGTGATAGTTATCTATAAAGGCATGATACAAAACCAACCAATCCACCCTGAGAATGTCATCAAATCCTGTCCTATCGAGAACATAGAGGTCCCACAAGAAAGGGTAACTATCTATCTCAATGGGAAAGTCCCTAAAATGGTGTATACCCTCTGATCATACTCCCAATGGTATATCTAGGGTCATTACACCACAACAATACTGCATTTCTATCCCGATACATTTCAAGATAGATAAGGAGATGAAGGAGTGTGAAGAACCTGTATCAAATAAAGAAGATAATATAGTGGAGGCTACTAGAATAGTACCTTGTACTATATATATCCATGCACTCTGATCCTTAGGTTTTAGTTGTAATGCATGCAACTAATCTGATCCACAACCTTGTGCTACAACTGGACTACTACGATCATGACCGCTCTACTAGTACTGATGATAATATAAAGTCTGGCTACTACAACCATGAACTCCTACTAGGTCAGTCCTACCAGTGCTACTCCAACTCCCCACCTAACATGACGTAAAATAACATTCCCCTAAAGGTGGAGATGGTATGGAACCTCTTCCACTAGAAGCTGATGGAAGGGTTCTATATAATCTCTAAAGGTTCCCCATATAGTCACAAGCCCGCCACTCCAGAGGGTCTCTATCACACTAGGGATTCAAGTTACCTTGTTTTCCACACTGATGAAACTCCATAGAGCTACCAGTATGGGTACTCAAGCTTCCACTACCTTGACGAGAAACCTAGAGAGATCACTTTCTTATACTGAAAGAACTACTGGCCCGACACAACACTGATCCTCTATGCTCAGTACTATCAACATCACTCATGATTCTCTCAGTGATAAGATCTTGATTGAATATTTTAGAGAAGGTGGGTAGGTTAAATATGTTCACTTGAGTATAGATGACATACAGAATCCCATCCTCGAAGTGTCTAGCATACAAAATCTCATCACAAGCTAAAAGTAGTGAAGAGTGTTATAACTCAGTGAAACATGCTGAATACTCCATAACTAATATAGAATACTACTCGATATGCATGAATTCTCTATCTTGGTCATCTCTCAGCATAAGGGGAAATAAGTAGTCATAGAAAGAAGTCTAAAAATCAGTACATACCATTCTCTGATAGCAGCCATCCTGAGTAATCACATCCCTCCAGAACTTAACTGAATCACACAACATGTAATTAGAAATCATGACTCTCCTATTTGGAGGTATCTCTAGATTATCAAAGATAGAAAAGGTGGCCTCCATCCAGGAATCAATATCCTATGGACCTCCATCCCCTGAGAAGGTAGGAGTATACTGCTACTGGAACTCACAGTCCATACCATCCATCGTATGTGAAGTACATGGAGCACCTTCATTGGATTGTATTAGACATAGTAAGCTATTAAAAATTTGAGTGTTAGTTCTCAGATCAAGTATAACAGGCAGTTCCTCAAGTGACACTCCTAGCGGTAAGACTAGAAGCTCAAGGCCCACCACATCTAGAGTATGCTCGTTGCTACCCTCCTAGCGCATGACATAATGGATTCATGGTGGAATTTCTCTAAAAATGACAAGAACACACCTTAGAACAAACTTTAAGCAGATAGATAACAATAACATAAGCTGAAAAAAGTAAAGGGCTCACTACCCATGGCATACTAACCTAACTACCTGCTTAGAAGGCCAAGTATTAGTAAGTGATCTAGTTTAAATTACAGGGGTTCCGGTAGATGAAGGGACAATTATACCTTTCATAATCATTTACTAAAAACCATTTAATTTTATGAGTCAAGATTTATGTTTTCAGGTTGCATTTTCTTTTAAACTTATATAAAAGTTAGATCAAAATGAGTTGTCAGTCCCAGTGAATCGGGGCCCATACACCTTATCATTGAAATTGACACCCATTTAATTCTAGTTAACCCTGTCTACATCTGGTCTCAGAATGTAATAGGGTATATACAATGGCTTGACTCGGTAAACTACTCATTCAAACCCATAAGGGCCCATGAACCTCATGAATTGAAACATGGAATCACTCAATCACATCCAAAGATAATCACAAACATAATATATAAACAAGGACCAATCAACAATCATAGAAAAAAAATCAATGCAAGCCGCGAAATGAAAATATATGGCATATAATATGCATGTTATGTGAATTATAGGTGCCTATAATGATGCATGTGATAATGCTCCTTGCCCTCGTATCATTATCCAAAGGATAAAATGAAATCCTCAATCAAAATAATAATAATAACCATATCACAACATGTGAATCACCCAATGGTGAAATGATATCAGCTATAATAGAAAAAGAAGAACAATAATCATAATTCAGGAAACTCAACATTTACCCCAAACATGGTTTAGCTATACCCAAGCATGGATTATAACCAAGTTTCAAGTGTTCCTAATATCCTTTATATTGTATCCAAATAGTAAATTAAGAAAGGAAACCTATGATACCACTTTGTGATATCCCGGACCTGGATTCCACTCAAAGGTGACCCGAGCCTGGTTGGACACATGGCCTCAAGCACATATCTCCATTCTAGAGGCTGCCAACTAGCAGTAAGGGCATATGGTCTGTCCATGGGGAGATTATACCCTCATTACCAAAGTGTAACACAATAGATAAACAAGGAAACAGGTAAATGGAGGAAGTAGTATATAATAAATAGATGGCACAAAAGAAGAATATGAGAGTAATAAATAACTGAATCAACTGATAATCATATACAAAAGCTGATGATGATGTGTAATGTATCTAATAACCTTGAAAACATGGATACAATGCAGCAGACAATACATGCTATAAAAAAGTAGCAAAAATAAACCAAAAACTATCCAAGTATCCTGAGCTCCATCTCAGTCATCTTATACCAAGCTCCACCCTAATGCAAGAAAGAAATCAAGTGTCCAAATAAATACACTTCCCTTTGTCAACACTTGTATACATGTAATCTGTCCAGGTTCCAATACAGGCCCAGATAGAGTGTGAGATAAATCTCAGTAGTCCACCACCAATTAAATCTATAACATCCAGTCTATGTGATATAAACTAAAATAATGTGCAAGCATGCATATATAAAAGTAAATCAGTACAATAACTTAAATACCCAAGTACCTACTTCAACCTTAGATGGTGTCTGAACATGTTACCATTTCATTGATTATTTATTTTCTAGTTTATATAAATAAGTCATGTGAGTTAAAACCAACACTAACATCCTGACATGATAATAGTGAAGGATCCAAGGCATAACAAGTCATCCTTTAATGATAATAATAATAAAGAGGTTCCAAGGTGATAACTAAGGAAACCTTGACCTCAGGGGTAGAGCCAACTTAGGTAATAAACTATATCCTAACTATAGGGGTAAGAGTGTAATACAAGGGTCATTTCCCAAGTCATTCCACAATAATGAAGTTTTAATCAATCCTAAGGAAAACATCCAAGGTAAAACGGGATAAGCAGTGACTAGTCCCAAGGGTGTATCCAAGGTGCCTCATTTACATAAAAGTCATGCTAGATTGAAGGACTGTATCCAAGGTTTCCTATAGTAACAAAGAAGGGATCCTACAATGTCATACTAGACATACACAAGTAGAAAAATATCGGGTTCCAAGGTGCGTCTCACCCTTGGAAACCGACATCTCTGAATCAGAATAGCGACCACGAGTGCTCAAGGTATTCCCTTGGGAATCCAAGGTTAACTCGAGTCTAACCAATCCTATAATAATGTAAAGATCTATATACAAGGCATCTTATAATTTATTCATTTAATTAATTAGGCCACGTTGTATTCATGCCATTTAATAAGTTCATTTGGTTCAAGCCTTGTCTTTCATTAGTGTGACAAGGCAACTAGGCATGCAACCATTTCATTCATTTCATATTTAATCACCTAGTTCTCTTCTTTACCTTTCATAAACATGACAAGGAGGGATAAGGATGAGAAAACCTTTACAATTCATTTAATATAAACTAGGATAAGTGATATCAATACTATACTTTCCAATTACCATTTAAACATCAAATTAGGCCAATTAATATATATAGTATACTTTCCAATTTCATTTAATATTGATTTATCAAGTTGAAGCACTTACCTTAGGTGGGTCAAGTGATAAGTATACATGTGATAGCAATTTACAACTCATTGATTTAATGAAATACTTACCTTTATCAAGGTCAATTCAAGGCACACCCAAACAATGGCACAAATAAGATTAACAAGCCACTAACAACATAATTATAGGAACACCCTACTTATGGTGGCCGTTGTTGTGGACGTACCCACCAACAATAGATAAAATAATCAACAAGGGTCTTAAAACATGGTTCTAATGACTATAAGTAATAAACATGAATTAAATGGGAAGCACTTGATAAAATCAATATCCACACATGGAAATTTATAAAACAATGAATATTGAGGGATGAGTTATATACCACCAACCTCATACTCATACAAATCTTCTCATCCAGTATCAGCCTCTAGTTTGGCCTACATTGGAAGGTATCTGAAGAACAGATCAATTCCCTAAAAATAGGGCATATGAACATGCATCTAAATAACATCATAAATAGAAAGAATAATGTCAAATGAATAAAAAGGAATTGATATCTTACCAGTGCTGATCTAACAAGACAAACGGTGCTTCGATTGTACTTTAGATGGATGCTTAGGATCAAAAGATAAATTAGTCTTTAAGAGGGATCCAAAAAGGGAAAAATATGGCAGCTGTTCACTGGAATGAGAAAAGGATAAAGGGGTTCGTTCAAAACACATCATTAATGTCATTTTTATAAAATCACCAAAAAATAGGTATCACACGGTTTGGTTGCATGGTTGACCAAACCGTGCACTAACCGCGTGTCTTCTGCTATAGGAAGGTGCATTTTGCATGGTTAGGTGACACTGTTAGGAAAACCGTGCACCAACCATGAAAACCACCTCATCAACATGTCTGTGATTTTTTTCATAGATGTGAAGACCCCGACACATGGTTAGGGAAAAATGTGCACCCTATTTCACCCCACCGTCTAGCACCGCATGATTAGGAGAGACCGTGTGGCCTGGCTCACACAGTTTCTACTAACCATGTGTTTACTCTATTTTTCATACCAGCTGAGGTTCCGAGCTCCGAACAAGCCCCTAACACCCCCAAAACATTTTTTAACTCATTAGGCATCTGTATTAGGTCCAAAATAAAAAATTAGACCAAAATTAAAAGGATCCATACCTGAGTGAAAAACCAGGTTCTTACATTGATAAAAACCTTCCCGATCTTTTAAATAGAATCCTAACAGAGTTCTACTCACTCACACCGTTAAATCTCTCATAGAACCAAATCTCTATCAGTGTTCCCCCTCAAACATCTTAGAAAAATCGACACCTTCAAAAGACAAGACACGTGATCAGTTGTAATCCATTACTCCCCCTTGAACATCTTTGTTTGTTTTTAATTTTCCCAAATGGTTTGAATAATTCATGTGAGTGATCTTATTTGTCTTGGATCTACCTCAATGATTCTCCACCTATTATCCCTTGACTTGATCCATTGTTGGTTCACACTCTCCCCCACTTTCACATTCATTTCACTCATTCATCATTATTTATCACTCTGATTGCATGGAACTCCTAGCTGTGCATTGCAAAACCTTTCCCAATTATCATGTAAGGCGGTGACTGCAAATGACAAGTAGACTGAGTTTTTCCAGTTTACAAATGAAAATCAGCTCCAAGTTCCAAGTATACCTCCTTCTACCATGGATTAAAGAAAACAATTCTGCCCATTTTCTTCAATTACCAACCATAATAACCCCAATCATTTTAATATCTTCTGATTTGTTTATAATTTTTATAGGAATTAAGAAATGGGATTAATTTAGTTTGTATGATTTGTTACAATTTTTTATATTTATAGTACCTGACAAAAATTATTTCATGGCACTTTTGATACTTATACACATGCTCTTTATTTATATGATTTATTTTTTTTGTTTTAAATTTGTTCTTCATAATTTTATCTTGTTATGGAATTAATAAGCTTTTATATTTTTTTAATACTATTTAATATTGTTTAATATTATCATTAATATATATATATTTATGGATATTTATTTTTTATATATTTTACACATGTGATATGGAATGAACACATGGGTTATTCATATTTTTTATGAATGAAAATCAATACATGAGATATTGATGGTGTATAAAGGGATTGCATGCAAAATGAGTGGTGTGTAAGTAAAGATCAAGTGAGATTGATGAAGCACATTTTAAGAATCTAGTATTACACCATCCATGACAATTGGAGAATGAGTATTCTGATATCAACATATCATAGGTTGTGTTAAGATATTACACTAGGTTATATGAATAATGAACTATCACATACAAAAGAACTTGACGTTATAATGTAATGAGAACATGGGTGGCTTCAATTGCTTATATACCGTCAAGAGTTTATATTACATCACAACACAACACATCTTACATTACCTCCAATTAAGTATGACTATGTTGACACAAGATATGTCATTTATCCAATGCCAATGTAGCTAAAAAAATCAATCCAACACAATGAGAACTATGATGCTCAGATTCTCCACTATTTTTGAACTCCAACCTGCTATATCACATGATGATTATTTAACACTAGTTTATCTTTTTTGATATTGTTCTTCATTCTCTAAAAATTAATGGTACTTGAAGTTGTTTGCTTGATCTAGGCTCAAAGTATTTTTTAGTTCATGAAAATGATAGTTGATTTATACATTTCTTTACCAAGTCAAAGAAGAAAAGTTTTTTTATTTCTTGTTAATAAAGGAATTAAATGAAGACTATATAGATATAAATATAGATACATTATTTCATATCTTCACATGATGATGTGTGAATATGTGCAACATGATGAATGGTATCTATATTTATAAATTCATACACATTTAAGGACAAAGGGTGGTTCAAGAATTAAAATTCTATATCTTCAACTTTCTTTTTAAATGTTGTTCTTAAAAATGGGATTCTCCAAATGGTATTTTCAAAAGTTTTCAGTCCTTTTAAATTACAATTCCCCTGTTGGATTTTTTTACTTTCATGCCATGTTTTATAAAAGGTTATTTAATTGTTTAAATCCTTTTTATAATGATAGTGGTGGTTTTTTACGCCTCCTAGGTTGTTTAAAATTTTCAATTTGATTTAATAAATGTAATGTTTTAAAGTGGCATGTGGTGTTTAATGAGTTGTATTGCTTAGCATGGGTTTTCAAAAGGCCCTTTTGTTAAAATATGAATTTTATGAAATGATAATGGAAAATGGGAACCCCAACTCGATAATTATTGTTCATTTGATTTAAATTCAAGAGTTTATTAAAACATTGGGTTCTCAAGACCATGTGATTGGGCACTATCAACATTTTTATCATTTGAAAAAAGACCAACTTCATCTCCTAATCATCTTGTCACTGAAACACCACCTGGTATACCATGTACCAAGTGAATAAATTAATAAACACCAACTCCTCCCTCTTGTTGATTTCAATTTTCACTACTTTTTTGGGATATTATCTATCTATTTAATCATATAAGCTATAATTGAATTAATCCTACAAAAGATCTATGTGTTTTTCAATAGATGAAAATTTAATTAGATTTTTTGTAACTTTATAGATATCATACATTGTTTTCCTTAAATTATTTCCACCACTACAAAACAATCTAAATACCCATAATTTGGCTCTTATTATCTTAGAACAATGACTTCATGAAGATTAAACGATTCTTTAAGAATGGCCTTTTATGGGTTCCTAGCTTATAATTTCGGTGTATTTATTTATTTTGTTAAATATTAATATTACTAAATCAAATAGGATTAATATGAATAAAAATGGATGGATAATAATCATATGAAAAAAGAGTATGAGGATGGGGTGAATGAGTCCATAAATTTTGCAAAAGATCATGCATATGACCCTTCTAAAATAATTTTTATATGTTTATGCTATTGTTATTTAAGTCTAATTAGTATAGATGTAACATCCTGGCTTGGGTGCCCCTAAAATCAGTGCCCTGAGCTGGATCACCACATGACCCTAGACACGCCTCTTCGTATGCTATAGGTTGTTTAATAGCAGCACGAGTCTATGGAGGTATAATAGGGAGACTATAACTACTTATTAGAGTAAAAAAAAGTGGAAATAATATCAATAGGTATAAAAAACCAAGTAAATGAAAAATGAAATAACAAACAGAATGTAAAAATAATAACCAAATGGAAACATGATACAATAATGATATGTATATTCTACATGTCTAGAAGTCATACAAATAAAATCTCCAATACCAAAACCATAAAAGATCCCAAACATGACCTCATGTCCCAACCCGGTCCCATCATCCCATGCTCTAACCCATCATCCCATGAATAAACCAACCACCAAGTTCCTGTCCTGAACATGTACCTAAAAACAAGTAATATCTTATCAGGTATCTAAGTGCTATGAAAACCTAATCAGGGTGTGAGTACAACTCAACAGGACACCACCAACAGTGTCTAAAGAAATAACCAGTCTAAACAACAATGTATGTAGTTAAACAAAAGTGCAATGAATAAATAAGGTAGTAAAAGAAACATGTTTCTCAATTAAAAATTTATTAATTATCCATTTAAACCTTTATTTTCCAACGTGTCATCCAACCAATCAAACCTGCTCCGGCCATTCCGAGAGCCTAGGCCATATAACACATAGGTTAAATATTTAATTCAAAATAGGTATTCATTTATTATTTCCATAATTATTTGTATGATAGATCATCTTTCTAAGTACCCATTTCTTACATCATAGGGGTCATAGGTTGGAAAAACAAGGAGCATCAGTCCAAGTATCCAAGTGGGATTTAGAACATCATGTCTGCCCATTCCAACCATGATATGGAATTCCATGTCCATACCCTTGGAGTCAGGAGTATCAGTTCATCCTTTGAAAACTATGGTGCAATGGGCCACTTGGACAATCGGTTTGGCCCACCCAAAACTAGGGAGTGGAGTGTTCATTTAACACCCCAAAACCATTAGTCACAGGCCAAGAAACATAGAGCATAAGTCCATGAATTCAACCATGATTCAGCATGTCATACCTGACCCTGATTTTTCTTTTATTTTATTATTTTTTTGATGTTGGATCATTTGGTTGAGGTTAGGGTCGTTTCCCTGATGATAATTTTTGAGTTTTTGAGGTTTCCAGTGTGTTTTGGTCCTGTTCATAGTTTGTGTGCATGATTTGGTGTTAAACCGTGTGTCCTGTTAAGGCTAAGGGCGTTTCTAGTTCAGTTTATTCTTGCATGATTTATAAAACATCGTGTGAGGCCTAGGAGAAATAGTGCAACTACTTTGTGGTATATGATCTCTGGTGCACGACTTGCACACAATTAGAGGAAACCATGCGGCAATCGTGCAAGATGGATCTATGTAAATGACAGATTTGAGTGGTACAATTTCCCAAACCGTGCGACCAACCCATGTGACTTGTCTAGTTTTTTAAAAATTTGAAATTATCCTTCTTCCCCTCTTATGTTTTAATCCTAAATTTGGTTTCTACTCCCCCATCCAGTTGAGGCGCACCATGGGAGCTCCAAAGGCCCTCCTCCTTTGCCCTCCTTCCTCCATTGAAGCCTCCTCATGATTATTTGGTAAGTTCCATTGATTTTTGGGTCAATTTTATCCTATTTTTCTCTTCCCCTATTCTTTTCTTAGTTTCTCTTAGCTTGGATTCCTCTTTAAAAAATCCTAGAGTGAGGTTTGGATAATTCCGATCAATTTATTTGATGTTAAGGTGTGTGGATCGTCTCTTGGGATCAGTTCTTCCTTATTTTGGAGTTTTGTTTCATCTGCATGATAAAACAAAATTTTATTGAATATTTTATTGATAATAAATGAAATAATTTTCTCACATTATGCTAAATATGTTAATTTATAGAACATTTGGGATTAGATCATTCATTTGAAAATTTGACGAAAATTCCAGTTTTACTCTTTTAAAATTCACTGTAGTATTTTGGGAATAAATATTTTTCTATAAATTATTTTGACTTAAATTGTTTTAACTGTGTTCCTAAATTAATGAGATACAAATTCTATTCAGGACATGGGAGTTGGATCGTGCATTGGAGTGGAGTAAATGGGCCATGAAGACAAAGTTGGACTGAACTATCCAGATTGGACATCACTTCACCATTTAGGTCGTATCTTCTTCATCCAGACTTGGATTGGTCCCAAATTTGGAGGGAATCTCGGGAACATGATTATTCACAAATAATCCTCATATAAGGTCAGCCAATTCACGAGTTTTAGAGGTTAACTATGTGGTTAAAGTGGGATTTTTTTTTTTTTTCCGAATTTCACTTTCACATTTAAAAAAGTTTTGTAACCCTAGCACTCCCCAAATATATTTAAAGGATGTTTTCACTATTTGGGAGGGTTTTTATAGGATTTGGGAAGGTTTTTATAGAAGGGTGGCTCTTTGGAACACCCCACAAACCTTGGAATAAGTAAGGACTTTTTCAAAGTTCTCTTCCAAGAAGGCTCTCCTCTCCCACCTCAACTTTGTTTTTCCTTGTTTTTATGCTTATAACATGAATTTTATTCAATAAATATTCTGTATTATTCTATTTTAATCTTTATATTTTTTTATTGGGCTGTAATATAAGAGTAGAGATGAGATTGGGTGTTCCCCAATTAATCCATTGCTTATGCAAAACGTCTCCAAGATGAAAACTCTGCCCATGGAATACTAATTTCTTTCATAGTTGATCTAATATATAATCCCTTAATTTATTTATTTTGAATACATAAACATACTTCAATACATAAATTTTGATAAATTAATTGAGTTTTAATTTCTAAGTTACTCGATCGACTTGCACTTGACCGCGTGGTCGGGCTCTTGTAAATTGTGAGAGTGAAACCTCAATCACAAAATCTAATCAACTTGGTATAGAATTAGTGTTAAAGTATCATCCCAAACTCAATTAATTCTCCAATATAGGGAGGAGATGCTGCTCTAATTTTCCACTGACGATAAGTTGGCTTTTGGATCACAATCAAGGCAGGGTGCTGCGATTGGATGTCACAAAGTTAACCTAGGGATCATTTTTTTAAAATATTTGTGGTCTTGTTAATTTATGTAGGGTTCAAGGGTTGGAAAGATTAGGGGATCATAATTGAATGAATTATAATCATATGTTATAATTATAAATGAATGGTGAAGGGGGTATATTAGATCAACTATGTCTTCTCATATAAGTGTTTTTAAAGAAATTGTGTCTTTGATTGTTCTTGTTTGTTGTTTAGTTTATTGTACGAAAGTCACAAAACCAACCCCCCATCTTGTGTTTCATTTGTTTTCACTTATTTCCCTTTTTTTTTCTTGAAGCTTATTAAGGGTTGTTTAATTCACTTCCTCCTTGAGATAACGACCTAGGTCAGCCACCGTGCTGCACTTAGTTAAATCAAAAACATTTTTTGAGAGCGTGTGCGACAATGCTCATCAAATTGGCACCGTTGCCAGGGAGAAAAGTGTTTTATTCAACCAATTTTTGGTAAGTTATTTATTCTTATTTTTCATTTTGTTTCTCTTCTCCCCATCCCTTTTCTTTTCAGTTCTTTTTTCCCCAACTCTTTTTTTTGGACCATCAATTGAAACCTCGTTTAATGATATTGGTGTCCGCTTCTTTTTATTTCTCTCTTTTATATGATTTATGACACGATACCATCCTAAGGATCTCCTTGATCTGGACCCTAAGATTGAGCACAACCTTTGGGATCAAATAAGACAATCTCGGTCTATGGGAAGTGCCGACATTTACCCAACTGGGGAATTCCTCCATTTAGGTAACATTGAAATTAGAAACACTTATATATAAAACCTAAAACAAGAAAAAATGGATGAAAATAATGGAAATGAACTTAATAGAACCATTCAAGAATTAGCTACACCTGATTTTAACTATCAACCAAATTGCATTGCATACCCATATCTGAAATCAGACTTTGAACTGAAATCTGGGTTAAATCACCTGCTTCCAAAATTTCATGGCCTCTCTAGCAAGAATCCCAATAAACACCTTAAATAATTTAATATGGTTTTCTCAAACCTTAAACCCAGAAATTTATCTGAAGATAAAATCAAACTAAGAGTATTCCAATTCTCACTTGATGGAGCTGCGAAATATTGGATGTATTATGTACAACCTGAAGATGTAACTTGTTGGAATGATTTGAAACATCTTTTCTTGTAGATATTTTTTCCAGTATCTAGGACCACTTTCATTCAAAAGGAGATCTTAGGGATCAAGAATACACATGGGGAGTCAATCTATGAGTATTGGGAGAGATTCAAGAAGTTGTGTGCAAGCTTCCCACATCACCAAATCAGTGAGAAAATCCTCATACAATACTTCTATGGAGGACTCACACCTATGGAGAGAAGCATGGTGGATTCCACAGTTGGAGAAGTATTGGTGGAAAAAACACCAGTAGCCACACATGCATTTATTGAAAAGATGGCACAAAACTCACAACAATTTGGTGATCGAGGTACACCACATGTTAGGGGAGTACATCAGGTAATTCCATATTCTCTTGAAATTCATTTGATTGATATCAAGTTGGAAGAATTGAAAACTATGGTGAGATAGATTGCTTTGTCACAAAAGACATCCCAACCCCCTCCTTCAAGGCCTTGTGGCATTTTCACTAAGAAAAGACACCCAACTGACTGTTTCCCCCAACTACAAGAAACAAAAGATTGTGCAGCAGTGTTTCTTGGGAGACCATATCAGCAACAACAACAAACATATCCCCAAAATAAGCTTTATTACTTTTCTCCAACATATAACCAAGGGTGAAAGGATCAATCAGACATGAGGTATAGCTCTGGAAAACAACAAAGGCCCCATTTTCAATAAAACTTCTAGCAGCCTCCGCCCTACCAGTAGGGTTTCTAACAACCCCAATGGAGATTTGAATCCCAAGAATAAAAAATCCAACAAAAAGGGCATTCTAAACCAAAGGTAGATTCTAATACTAATGATCTTTTGAAAAAAATTATTCTTAATCAACAGAATGAGCTAAATAGTCAAGGTTCAGAGTTGAGAGAGTTGAAGACACAAATGATCCAGATTTCCACCACCCTTCATGAACTGGTAAGTAAGAATTCTAGAAATCTACCTTCCCAACCTACTCCAAATATAAAGGGGAATGTCAGTGCCATCACATTGAGAAGCAAGAAGTAAAAAATTGATGCTTTTCCACCTATTATTCCACTGAGATTCACCACAACTCTGGAGAAGCCCCATTCAAGAACAACTGATGAGAAACCCAAGGAGAAAGATAAAGGTAAGAAAAATATTGACGATGTTCCTCCTAAAACCCTTCCCTTTCCAAAAAGGGTTGTACAAACCAAGAATATGGATAAAGAGGCGATGCAAAAAGAAGTTTTGGATACATTCAAGCACGAGTAGATCAACATCCCTCTACTTGAATCAATCAAGAAAATCCCAAGGTATGAAAAATTATTAAAATAACTTTGTACCAATCAAAGAGGGATCAAGGTAAATGAGAGGATCAATATTGGAAGGAATGTGTTAGCACACATTACACTAACTCTATCAATTCCAACAAAGTGAAACGATCTAGGGACATTCACCATCTCATGCACCATAGGGGAGTTACACTTTTCTAATGCTTTATGTGATTTAGGATCTTCCATAAATGTGATGCCTCACTCTGTATTCTCTTCTTTACAGGTTGGTGAGTTGAATCCGACAAGATTAGTGGTGCAGTTGGAAAATAGAGCTACATCATATTCTGTGGGAGTCCTTGAGGATGTACTTGTTTAGGCAAGAGATAAGATCTTTCTCATAGATTTCTATGTTCTTAAAATGGAGGATGATTAGGTATATTATCGCGATCCAATTATATTAGGTAGACCCTTCATCAAAACTAAAAAAAAATTATAAATGGACACGAGGGTACACTTTCCATGGGGTTTGAGGATGAAGTTGTGATATTTAATAATATGGATTCCATGAAGTACCCCATCAGAGGAACATTATTATTTTTCTATCTACCATTTTGAATCACAAAGTAAAAACCCCATGGATTTTGATTGTACTATGCTTAGGGAGATTATGAGCATTAGTTCTAGTTTGGTATCTAAGAGTACTTCCACACCTATTTCTAATGCACAAGACTCTTTTAGATTTTATTTTGAAATGGATTCATATTCTTATTTTGATCATTTTCAATCTGATTATAACATGTCTATTGAGTATACTGATGGATTTAATGAATTATTCTCTAATTTTGATGATGTTTATTCTGATACTGATGTTATTTGTGCACATATTTTAGTTCCTTCAATGTTTCCATATATACATCACCCCCTTCATTAGATCTCAAGACATTAATACCAAATCTCAAATACTCATACTTATTGAGTGGTGAGAGGTTACCTGTTATCATTGCTAATAATATCACTTTTGAACATGAAGCAAATATTTTGAATCTTTTTAGGGAGAACATCAGGGCAATTAGGTGGACCTTGGGTGACATATCAGGTATTATCCCCTCTATTTGCATGCATAGTATTCTTTTAGAGTATGGGGCTAAACTGGTTAGGAAACAAAAAAGGAGAATGAATCCAACTCTTTTGGAAGTTGTCAAAAAAGAAGTTGAAAAATTGCTCGAGGTAGGTACAATTTATCCAATTTCAGATTCACAGTGGGTAAGTCCTATTCAGGCTGCGCCTAAGAAAAGTGGTGTTACAGTTGTAAAAAATGATAAAGAGGATTTAGTTCCAATGAGGGTGCAAAATAGTTGGCGAGTGTGTATTGATTATAGGAAACTAAATCAATCCACTCGCAAGGACCATTTCCTCCTCCCATTTATTGATAAAATACTTGAGAGACTAGTTGGGAAGACACATTATTGTTTCTTGGATGGATTTTCTAGATATTTTCAGGTTCCTATAGCTCCGATGGATTAGTATAAGACAAAATTCACTTTTCCATTCAGTACATTTTCCTACCGGAGGATTCCATTTGGACTTTGCAATGCCCCAAGTACCTTCTAGAGATGCATGTTGAGTATTTTTTTTTGATTTTATTGAGACCTTCATGGAGGTATTTATAGATGATTTTACAATGTATGGATCCTAATTTGATGAATGTATAAGTAGTTTGGGAAATGTGTTGAATCATTGTATTGAGAAGAATCTGGTCTTGAACTTTGAAAAGTGTCATTTCATGGTAGAGCATGGTATTGTCTTAGGGCATGTAATGTCAAAACACATGATAGAGGTTGATAGATCTAAGATAGAAATTATTTCATCCTTACCCTATCCTTCATGTATTCGTGATATTAGATCTTTCCTAGGGAATTCAGGATTTTATAGGCTCTTCATCAAAGATTTTAGTAAGATTTCTCTTCCTTTGTCACGATTACTTCAAAAGGATTTTGATTTTGTGTTTGATGATTCATGCAAGGTAGAATTTGATGAGATGAAGAAGTGTCTGACCACTCCACCAATTATACAGTCCCCACAATGGGACATTCTTTTTGATCTTATGTGTGACACATCCAACTTTGCAGTTGGAGTTTTCTTATCTCAGAGGGTAAAGGGATGTTCACATGTGATTGCCTGCGCATCGAGGACACTAGATTCAGATCAATAAAACTACACAACCACAAAAAAGAGTTTCTTGATTTCATATTTGCTTTAGATAAATTCCATTCATATTTATTGGGTTATAAAGTTATTGTTTTTTTTTGACCATGCAGATCTGAGGTAATTCTTGAAGAAACCAAATGCAAAGCCCGGACTTATCCGATGGATTCTCTTTATTCAAGAATTCGATATTGAAATAAAGGACAGGAAGGGTCCATAAAACCTAGTGTAAGACCACATGAGTAGGCTTACTCACACACTAGAGGCTGACACCTTGGACCAGGTACCCCTTCAGGACACTTTCCCTGATGAGCATCTTTATTCCATCTTAGGTACACATCCTTGGTATACTGATTTAGTGAACTACCTTGTTACATATTAAATCCATACAAATTTAAAGAAAAATCAATTCCAAAAATTAAAAAGTGAGTCTCGGTATTATGTGTGGGATGATCCATACCTTTGGCACATGTGTAGTGATCAAGTTATTAGTAGGTGTGTTCCTAATCATAAGTTTGAGTCTATTCTGAATTTCTTCCTTACACTTTCATGTGGAGGACACTTTGGACCCCAAATAACAACTAGGAAAGTCTTAGACTCTGGATTATATTGTCCTATATTATTCTATGATGCCCATGTGTTTTTTAAGTCATGCTCTCATTTCCAACACACTGGGAATATTTCTAGGAGACACGAGATGCCTCAACAAACCATATTATTCTATAATATTTTTAATTTATGGGGCATTGATTTTATGGTTCCTTTTCCTAGTTCATTTGGTTTCCTATATATTTTGGTTTCCATTGATTATGTGAGAAAATGTGTGGATTATAAGGCCACCAGAAATGATGATTCTCATGTTGTAGTGGACTTTGTCAAAGCATAAATGTTTTGCAGGTTTGGAGTACCAAAGGCCATCATCGGTGACCAAGGGACACACTTTTGCAATCAGAATTTGGATTACCTCCTTCAGAAGTATGGGGTGATACACAAAACATAAACACCATACCATCCCCAAACAAATGGCCAGGATGAGGTTTCAAATAGGGAGTTGAAACAAATTTTAGAGAAAACCGTGCAGCCAAATAGGAAAGATTGGAGCAAGCGCATGGATGATGTGCTTTGGGATTATAGGACGACATACAAAATTCCCATTGGTATGTCCCCATTTCGGATTGTTTTTGGGAAAGCATGTCATCTACCTATGGAAGTTGAGCATCAGGCTTATGGGGCTATACAGAAATATAACATGGATTTGGCCCAAACTAGAATCCAAAGGAAGTTACAAATTCAAGAGCTTGAGGAGATTCAATTATCTTTATATGAGAACTCAATGCTCTATAAGGAAATATCAAAAGTAGATCATGATAGAATGATCCAACAAAGGGAGTTTCATGATGGAGAGAAAGTCCTTATCTATAGTTCATGACTAAAGCTGATGCCTGGTAAGTTGCGTTCTAGATAGTTAGGTCCTTATATTGTATCTAATATTTTTTCTTATGGTGTAGTGGAGATCTCACAAGAGGAAACTAGAAGGATCTTTACAGTTAATGGGAAACTTTTAAAGAAATACATTGAGGGACTTCCTACTAATGTAGTGGATTTTATCACACTGCATAACCCCATCATCACTTGATCATATCAGGTTGTTCCTAACCCTTTCAATTTTATATTCTTTGTCCTATTTAAAATTATACATTTCATTTTCATATATCATATCACATGTTCACATTGAGGACAATTCAATATTTTAAGTGTGGGGAGGGGACACAATTTTGGTGTAGAAAATTAGGATTTTAATTTTTGTGTTTTGTGTGTATTTTCTATTAAGTTTTTTTACTATAAATTTCAAAAAAAAAAACAAAAAAAAAACATATCATGTAACATGCTCATTTAGATATGGAATATATGAAAAATGCATGTTTTTAAAATTTATTGGTATAATGATAATAATGAGTAAGATTTCATCATCAATGGTTGATTTTTATAAAAATTAAAGTCATCAATGAGATGAATGGTTGTGTCATTATAAAACCTTTTAGATTTTGACATCATTATTTGTGATATTTGTTCATGGTAAATTGTGTCATTGATTTCTCCACACAAATTTTCACTCAACCATGACTTGTGAATTTTTTCCTAATCAATTGAAGGTATAGTCAAGTTAGGTAAAACAATTCATTGGTTTATCCATACATTCATTTATCTTCCAATCAGTTTCATTTCAGTACCAAATTGACCTATGCGTGTGTACCTGTTATCCGACTATTGTACGCCCTAAAAAAATATGGGTTGTGTCTTGGACAGGTCAAAAACCACTCTTCATCAACCTTTGATCTTGTTATAACTATTACAATAATTGTCGTGAGAAGATCAAACATGGTCTGAGATATGAGTGTGAGATTTTTTCCAAATTCAACTTAAAAAACAATAATAATAATAATAAATGAGGGGAGTAATGAAATGTACAACATACAGGGATATCTAGGTTAGGAGATTAAGGTTTGAATTTCGGGAATGCTTAAGTGAGTGGATCTTGAAATTCAATTTCAAAGGAATGAAAAACAGGTTTGGTGAATTAAAACAAGTAAGAATAATTGTTTTACATGATTAGAATATATAGAATAAAGGGAAAATTTATGAGCTTTGAATGGTTGGCACACACACATGTAGAGAATTAGTGGCATGGTAGACCCATGACTTGTTTTGCTGTGATTAGTGTTATGGATATCACTGGATTTTTTTATGACACAATTTACGAGACAAAGACTTTAAAATTTATTGATATTGACTCTTTATGGGATTCTTACTTTGCCTACATTTCCACTGTGGATTGAGAAATATGAACATGCATATCTTGTGACAATTTTCTCGAATACATGATATGAGGTTTTGACTAGGAGTGCAAAAGGGTAAGTGTGGGGGAGTTAATAAAACACAATTTTATTAAATATTTTATTGATAATAAATTAAATAATTTCCTCACATTGTGCTAAATATGTTAATTTATAGAATATTTGGGTTAGATCATTCATTTGAAAATTTGATGGAAATTCCAATTTTACCTTTTTAAAATTCACTGTAGTATTTCAGGAATAAATATTTTTATGTAAATTATTTTGACTTAAAAATTTGTAACAATGTTCCTGAATTAATGAGATAAAAATTATATTTAGGACATGGGAGCTGTATCGTACATTGGAGTGGAGTAAATGGTCTATGAAGACAAAGTTGGATTGAACTATACAGATTGGACATCACTTCACCATTTGGGCCTTATCTTATTCATCCAGACTTAGATTGAGCCCAAATTTGGAGGGAATATCGGGGACATTATTAAGAACAAGTAATCCATCTATAAGTTTAGAAAATTATCGCTTTTTAGAGGTCAAATATGCAGTGAAAGTGGGATTAAAAAATTTGGCCGAATTTCCCTTTCACATTTTTTTTGTAAACCTATCCCTCCAAAACTCTATTTAAAGGATTTTTTCACTATTTGGGAGGGTTTTTATAGGATTTGGGAAGGTGTGGCTGAAAGGGTGGCTCTTGGGAACACCTAAAAACCCTTTTAAGAAGTAAGGCCTTATGAAAAGTTCTCTTCCAAGAAGGATCTCCTCTCCCACCTTCACTTTTTTTCCTTGTTTTTATGCTTATAACATGAATTTTATTCAATAAATATTCTGTATTATTATCTTTTAATCTTTATATTTTTATTATTAGGCTGGAATCTAAGAGTGGATATGAGATTGGGTGTTCCCCAATCAATCCATTTCTTATGCAAAACATCTCCACGATGACAACTCTGCCCATGGAAGAGTGATTTCTTTCATTGTTGATCTAATCCCTACTCCCTTAATTTATTTATTTTAAATACATAAACATAATTTAATTCATAAATTGTGATAAATTAATTGAGTTTTAATTTATATGTTACTTGATCTATTTTCACTTGACCGTGTGGTCGGGCTTGTGTAAATCGTGTGAGTGAAACCTCAATCGAAAAATCTAATCAACTTGGGATAGAATTGTAGGGTTAAAGTCTCATAAAAAAAATCAAATTATTCTTCACTCTAGGTAGGAGATGATGCCCTAATTTTACACTAACCACAAGTTGTATTTTGGATCACAATCAGGGTAGAGTGTTGCGATTAGATGTCTCAAAGTTAACATAGGGATCATTTTTAAAAAAATATTTGTGGTCTTGTTAATTTCTATAGGGTTCAGGGGTTGACAAGATTATGGGATCATAATTGAACGAATGATAATAATATGATATAATGATAAATTAATGGTGAATGGGGTAGATTAGATCAACTATGTCTTCTCATATAAGTGTTTTTAAAGAAACCGTGTCTTTGATTGTTCTTGTTTGTTATTTAGTTTATTGTCTGAAAGTCACAAAACTAACCCCCCATCTCGTGTTTCATTTGTTTTCACTTATTTCACTTTTTTGTTTTCTTAAATCCTATTAAGGGTTTTTTAATTCAATTCCTCCTTGAGATAACGACCTTGGTCAACAATTGTGCTGCTCTTAGTTAAATCACAAACATTTTTTGAGAGCGTGTGCGACAACGCTCATCACCGCACGTCGTGAGGTAGGTGTTTATGGCCATTTCCTTTACAAAGCATAATATTAGATGCTTGAGAATTTATAATTAGTTTATAAATGTGTTATTCACGATTGTGATGTGTTAGATTAATTTATTATGGTGTTTCTATGTTGGAAATTTGATGTAAATTGGTTTTTAAAGGGGTTTTCCTAATTACGCCTATATGTATATGTTTGGAAGGTGTTTGTTAAAATGTAAATGGACCTTTTAAAATTTATTTACATATTTTGAGATAGTTATTTTCCTTGGTTGGATCTTGGTAGGTTGTTTTATAAGGAAATTGTGATTTTGAGTAGATTTTTGGTGCCTTCTTATGGTTTGATGTTTAAGTATGGATTCTTATGGTGGGTTGTTGTGCTAATTGAGGTTATTTAATTAAATTATTAGGAAATTTTATGGTTTAAAATGGTTATTCCATTGGATGTGGTCATATAAATATGTTCATGGGGTGAACATATAGATAGGAACACAAATGATAATAGCTTTATAAAATGATGCTCACCTTAAATCCCAGATTTCAAAACACCTTTTCTTCTTTCCCCTTATCTTATTTAACATTATAATTTCAGATGGTTATTTTTAAAACCCCAATGATACCTAACTAGTTCTTTTATTTTAAAATTAACTAAAAGTTTGTTTCAAATATAATTTCTAAGGGTTGGCATATTTGGAACTTTAAGGGGTGTTTTGGTAGATAAATTACATGAAAGACCATTTGGAACCTTCCAAGAATGTATTATGTTTTCACCTTAGTTTGGAAATGATTTTTAGAAGTAAAGAGTTTTCTTTGGAAATGGTTTTTAATTGTGAATGCTAAGGCCTAGTCAGTATCCTGTGGTGTTTTGGAATGTGGATTTGAAACTCATTTGATGTTTAGGCCCATTTGGCACTTGTGTGTGGATCAATGTGTGACGGGAACCTATATGGTTGTCCCTCCAAGGAGATGACCTCCACATAGTTGGTGTTAGAATTTGGGCAAGGAATTAATGGTGGCATCTATGGGTTATTGGTTTATGACATGCATGTGATGACCTCCTCATTCTCTTTGTACTATTATCATGGAATTCATGAGAATCATCTAGAGGGTTGAGTTATGAATTCTTACCAAACCCAATTATATAGGTTAGTACCCCTACATTTTCTGAGAGGCTAAGTGGGATGTGCCACTGGTGAGTCTAGTTTAGATCATCCAGTTGGTTATAGATTATAGAGTTACACCATACACCGATAGGTGAGTCCGAACTGAGTATGTATAGGGATTAATTCTAGAAACGTTTAGAAAATTCCCATGATTATTATCTATATGTTTTTTCTTTATTTTTTGTAACACTTTGGATACTTATCGGCATTTGTACCATTCCTTTTATTTTCCATCATAACTTTTGATCACTTGGTTTGGTATCTTATTTTGTTATTGGGTTCTGAAGTGAAAATCTATTTTAAAAAGGAAAAACCATCTTTTCTTTAAAAAGGGAATTTATGGAAAAGGTGTGTTTGGTTATTTAAATGATAAAACCCAATTTTCATAAATGTATTTCAATCTAGAATTTATGGACTATTTTGGGAAAGTAAATTCTTGAACTATGTAGTGATTACCTACTAAGATGCTTTATGCTCACACCCTACTTGTGCCCCTCGACATTGGTAGACCCTAGCTGTATTACAGGTTCAAGTTTCAGGTTCAAGTTTTCCTATGGAGCAGGTTGGTTTGTGGATGGTCATGACCAGGAGGTCACATGGATATCCAATCAGGTTTTGGTTTGGTTCTAATTTAGTTTTTTTTGTGGTTTTTAGTTGTTCATTTTTTGTTGTATTTAGATCCAGTTTATGTATTTATTAATGTTCAGTGGATTTTAGTTTTTCTACATGATCTATTATGGATCTTTGATCCTAGTTTTTATTAAGATAAATCATTCCCATCAAATTATAATTGATTCCTGACACTATTTTTCAGCCCGGGAGGATCGGTAACACCTATCAGGTCTTGCCACGGGCCGGGTCAGGTTTTGGGTCGGATGGCGGCCTGACCTAGTTCATGAAAAATATGGTATCATAGGAGCCCTTTTTTATTTTGGGGCATCAGGTATACTAGATATAGGACTAATGGAACATGATAGGTAGGTTTGGGAAGATCCTCACAAACTCTTACTCGTCCCAAGCCTTGAGTTTCTAGGGTTAGTTTGGGATTTGAGTCTTGAATTTTGGTTTTTGGGTGTATGGATGGGGAATGAAAATGAATGTGAACTGGTGATGTGTATTGGGATTATGTGGAGTGGTGACCCATGTAGATATTGAGTGCACAATACTCATAGTGGTTGGTTCTTTCCTAGGGCATGGTCCACTAAACCATGTGGTTGGGTCTCACATGGCCACTAGTTCCCTATTCCCAGTGTTTGGTGTGAGTGGTCCATTGGTTTTTTTTTTATCAGTGTGAGTGGATTTTGAAATAGAAGATAGTTTTTGGGAAAAGTATTTTCAAAAGGAAAATGATTTTAGGGTTTGGTTTTGTTTTAATGGTGGATTTTTGTGTTTGAGTTAGATTTTAAAGTGAGTTGGGTATTGTGAAAAATGGCTTTGGGGTGAAATGATTTTTTAAATTTGGAATGAAATGGTAGCTTTTGAAAGAGAATTTTGGTTTTGTTTTGTGATTATTGATTTATGAGTTGATATTTTGGTGTTAAATGTTTCTTTTGTTTTGAGTTATGGTTTGATGTTGATTCGGTTTTGTGTTTTTATGTCGTATAGAGTATTCTACCCAAAAAGATCCCAAAAATTTCCAGTGGGTCTTTTCTAGTATTTGGCCCTGCCCAAACTCCTAGTGGGGTGATAGAGTAAATATATTCTAAGTTATTTATGGTTTCCCATGGATATCGCGGTTCGTTAGAGTTCGTGGAGTGGCTTGAGAAAGTCAAAAGTGTTTTCAGGTCTTTGGGAACTCCCAAAGCCGTGTGAGTGCATGCTATTGATTAAGGGTTCAAGTTTGGATTGATGGAAGCTAATTATCCCATTATAGTTTCAAGTTGCAATGACTTGGGGTTATTCATGACCACTTTTATATAATGGTTTAGACCTGAGGAGGTGAAAGAGAGGAAGGTGGAAGAGCTCTTGGGTATTCAATAGGGTCAGTAGATGATGAAGGCCTATGTTGATTACTTCAAGGAGTTGGTTTCTTTTTTTATAGGGATATCATTGGAGAATCAGTAGAACTATCCTCTTTTCATCCAAGGTTTTCATCCATATATCAATGAGTGATTTCTCTCATTTGGGTAATTTTAGTTCAAGAAGTTGGTGGATGAGGCATTTTTAACCGAACTGGTTCTTGAAACACAGTATTTTGCAGTTGGCAATCTGATTTTTTTTGGGTTCTCATGAAGGTTTTACATCTGTATAGAGGTGTATTCTAGAGGAAATTGTTCCTAAGAAGTCTCCTTTGTCAGTTCCGACTTCTTGTTCATTGGACCATTTGATCATGTGCTTCTAGTGTGGCCAGTTTATGCATTCGAATCCATCATGCCATACTACACTGAAGACTTGTTAATTATGTGGCTATTTAGTCCACTTAGAGAAGTTATTCCAGAAAAGTTTCTAGAAGAATAAATATCGGCTATAGGTCATTAGGTGTTGAATACGGGGGCAGTAGATGCATTAAGATAATAGGGCTCTAACCATAGTCCTCGAAGTGAAGTTCTTCACACAGTCAAGAATCACAAGAGGTGTGGGGAACCTTGGACCATATTTTACCTTCGTCATTAGAGTAAAGACAATTTAAGTTTCCCTATTGCAATTTCCTTTATTTTTGAAAATACTTTTTTTGTAAGAGATTAGTGTTTTTGTTTTTGTGTAGTTATGTGGTTGTGCCTCCTGGATGTGAGTCTTTAAATGGGTATTCTTCTCCTGGATCGCTTTTAGCCTTGGGTTTTGGGTTTTTCTCGCTTTTGAGATGCTCATTTATTATAGATATGATGAATAATAGTTTGATTTTGACTTTATTTTGTAGATTCCCTTTAGGTCGGGGGTTTTTGGTTTGGGTTGGGAGTTATTGGTGGTTGTGTTAGTTAGTCTGTGTGGGAAGTTCCCTTGTGGGTGTCATGGTGTTAGATGGTTTCTTGTAGTGGGGAGGAACCATTAATTTTCTTCCTCTATGGTTCTCCCCATTGTGGGTTTTCTTAGAGTTGGTCGGGTGTGACTTGTGAAGAGAAAGGTCACACCAAGATTTGTGGTTTTGTTTTCCTTTGTTGGGTTTAAGGTTCAAGTTTTTTTTCTTATTTTGTTGGTGACTTTCTGAGGGATGAAATTTTTTGTGGTGGGGAGAATTATCACACCCCAACCCCAGTTTTTCTTTTATTTTATTCTTTTCATGATGTTGGATTGTTTGGTTGAGGTTTGGGTCATGTACCTGGTGAGAATTTTTTATTTTTGGAGTTTTTGGGTGTTTTTTAGCCATGTGCACTATTTTTGTGTATAATTTGGGGGTAAACCATGTGGCTTGTTAAGGATAAGGGAATTTCCAATTCAGTTTGTTCTTGCACGGTCTGAGCATGGTTTAGACAAGACCGTGTGAGGCCCAAGAGAAACCGTTTGGATTCTTTGTGGTGTCTGATCAAAGGTGCATTACTTGTGAAAGATTAGAGGAAACCACAAAACTATCCCATATGAGTGTCCTCATTATCCAATGGGGTGTGCATGGTTTGTGAACGATTTAGAAAACCATGCGGCCAAACCATGTGACTTATCCAGGTCTTTAAAAAGTTGAAATTACCCTTATTATCCTCTTATGATTTAACTATGAATTTGGTTTCTCCTCCCCCATTCGGCTGAGACACACTATGGGAGCTCCCAAGGCCCTCCTTTGATCTCCTTCCTCCATTGAATCCTCCTCATGATTCTTTGGTAAGTTACTTTGGTTTTTGGGTCAATTTTCTCCTCTTCTTCTCTCCCCTCTTGTTTTCTTGGATTCTCTTAGCTTGGATTCCTCATGTAAAAACTCCAGAGTGAGGTTTGGATAATGTTGGTCGTTTTCTTTGATGTTAGGATGTGAGGTTCATCTCTCGGTATTAGTTCTTCCTTCTTCCAGATTTTTTCTACATATGCACGTCGTGAGGTAGGTGTTTCTATCCATTTAATTTCCAAAACATACCATTCGAAGCTTGATCATTTATAATTAGTTTATAAATGTGTTATTAATGATTGTGATGTGTTAGATTAATTTATTATGGTGTTTATATGTTGGAAATTTCATGTAAATTAGTTTTCAAATGGGTTTTCCTAATTATGCCTATATGTGTATGTTTTCAAGGTGTTTGTTAAAATTATAATAGCTATTTTTAAAATGTATTTGGGTATTTTGAGATAGTTATTATCCTTGGTTGGATCTTTTTAGGTTTATTTATAAGGAAATTGGGCTTGTGAGTTGATTTTTGGTTCCTTCTTATGGTTTTATGTTTAGGTATGGATTCTTGTGGTGGGTTGTTCTTCTACTTGTGGTTCTTTAATTAAGGTCTTGGAAATTTTTAGGGTTTACCTTGGTTATTCCATTGGATGTGGGAATATACATATCTATATGGGGTGCACACATAGATAGGCACACAAATGATAATGTCTTTCTAAAATTATTCTCACTTTAAACCTTGAATTTCAAAACACCTTTCCCTCTTTCCCCTTATCTTATTTAGCCTTATCCTTTCAAATGGTTCTTTTTAAAACCCCAATGATACCTAAATAGTGATTTGATTTCTAAATGAATTCAAAGGTGGTTTCAAATGTAATTTCTAAGGCTTGTCCTGTTTGTCACTTTGAGGTATGGTTTGGTAGATAACTGACACAAAGGCCTATTTGTCACCTTCCAAGCATGACTTACATTTCCACCTTGGTTAGGAAATGATTTTGAGAAGTAAAGAGTTTTTTTTGGAAATGGGTTTGAATTGTGAATGTTATGGACCGGTCGGTACCTTGTTGTGTTTTGGAAAGTTGATTTGAACCTCATTTATTTTTTAGGACCATTTGGTACTTGTGTGTGGCTCAATGTGTGATGGTCACCTCTATGGTTGTCCCTCTGAGGAGAGGGCCTCTGTTTAGTTGGTGTCAGAGTTTACGAAATGCATGCACAGTGGTATCTATGGGTTATTGGTTTATGCCACACATGTGATGACCACCTAATTCTCCTTATACTATTATCATGGGATTCTTGGGCATCATCTATAGGGTTGAATGACAGTTTCTTACTGACCTCGACTAGATGGGTTGGTACCCCTGGATTTGTTGAGAGACCAAGTGGGATATGCCACTAGTGAGGCTAGTTTAGAGTAATAAGTTGGTTATAGACTATGGAGCTACACCATACAATAATAGGTGATTCTGAACCGAGTACATCTAGGGATTAATTCTAGATATGTTTAGGAAATTCCCATGATTATTATCTATATGTTTCTATTTTATTTTTTATAACACTTTGGTTACCTTGTTTTCTTCCACTTATCAGTATTTGTACCATTCCTTTTATTTTACAACATTTCTTTTGATAACCTAGTTTGGTATCTTCTTTTGGTATTGAGATTTCAAGTGAAAACCTATTTTAAAAAGGAAAAACCATATTTTCTTTAAAAAGGTAATTTCTGGAAAAGCTATGTTTGGTTCTTTAAATGATAAAATCTTATTTTCATAAATGTATTTCAAACTAGAATTTGTGGACTATTTCAGGAAAGGAAATTTATGGAATATGCAGTGTTTACCTATTGAGATGCTTTATACTCACACCCTAATTACACCACTCAACATCGGTAGACCTGAGATGTATTCCAGGTTTAGGTTTTAGGTTTGATTTTGCCTACAGATCATGCTAGTTTTTGGATAGTGGTGACCAAGAGGTCACATGGAGATCCAGTCAGGTTCTAATTTGGTTCTAATTTAGTTTTTTTGTGTGGTTTTTATTTGTTCAATTTTTATTTTATTTTGATCCAGTTTATGTATTTATTGATGTTTAGTAGATTTTTGTTTTTTTTCTTACTCTATTCTGGTTATTTTATCCTGGTTTTTATTGGGATAAATTATTACCATCAGATTATATTTGATTCCCGACACTATTTGCTAGCCTGAGAGGATCAATAATGTTTCTTAGGCCTTTCCATGGTCCAGTTCAGGTGTTGGGTCGAATGGTATCCCGACATGGTTCGTGACATGATGTTTCATGTCCAACCATCTCTAAATATTCCATTGTTAGTCATTTTCATCTTTATCACATCATTTATCAAAACCCCAATACCCTTAATCATTCATCATTTACCAAGGTCCCAACAAACCTTTAAAACCAAAAACATCTCAAGAAGACCCAACCCCTTCTTTACAATTTCATAAAACACCACTTGAAACATTTTGAAACTCTCCCTCAATAAGGGTCTTTCTATTTGAACATGAAAACAAGGATAGAGGCCATCCATTCACTTCAATTCATTAAAAGAAATCACCATATCATTTTCACAAGGGTTAAACCACACCCACAATTCCAAACATCATTTTAACACTAATAAAAACCCCTTTTTAATTACTTTGAGGTCAACACCTCTTTTTTAAATGTTACCCACTTTCAAAATATCATTTTTATTCATTGAAAACCATAATTGGATAAAAATCCAAAAAAATAATTTAAACCATTTCAGAGCCTCTTAGGAATTTCAAAAAATCTAAGATATAAAAAATTCAATTAACCCTATATCAATATTTACCAATTAATTTTACCATTTTTAAGGGTTTATAATACCCCATGGGTATCCCTAAGTCTGGTGTCAAATCATCAATTGACCCATAAGGTCCTGTGAAGTGCTTCACATGCCAACTACATGCCCAATTTACTTTCCTTATCCAAATATATGAAAATGAAACAAGTCAACTCAAGGGAAAAACCACATACACAAGGGAAAATAAATACTATGGGTAAGAACTTATAGACCACCTACCTCACACTCATAGACAACCACTCATACAAAACCAACCCTTGATTCAAGCTAAAACAACCTCAAACGCCATGAAAAATAATACCCTAGAAAACAAGTATTTAAAGTTTTAGAAGGATATGAAACAACACACTAAGACTATTCTAGAAAATGGGAGTAAATAGAGTTAAAGACTTACCTAGAGCTTTGATTTGCAACTAAGGACACTCAAAATTCATAATAAATGAGGGGAAATCATTCATAGAGGAGGGAGGAGCTCCTAGTTCATCACCCTTTCTATAGGGGGTCAAATGGGGGAGAAAATTAGGGGAGACACCTTAAATCCTGAGGGGGGAAATGGTATTTTTTCCACTTTTAAGTGGTGCATGGTTTGGTCACACGATTGGCCAAACCATGTGCTAATTGTGTGTATCCCTTTGTCCAAGAGGGAACTAGATTGCACGGTATGGCTGGCCGTCCATATGGTTTGGACAAACCATGCAAATCTCATGTTCCTGCCATTGTCTAAGGGAGGCATGATTGAACCGGGGTATGGGAAGGCCTGCACGATTTTCAAACCATGTGATGGTCAATTCTTCGACTCTTTTCGAGACACCCCCACCCCAAATAGTTATGGCGCATGGTTAAACTAATTGTGTGCTAATCATGAAACTTGCAAAGATTGGACTCTTTTTCCTCTACTCCATGTCTCAAACCCCCCGAGCACCCACAAAACGTATCCTACTCTCAAGAAACACTCCAATAACCACAAATTTAATCTGGTACATACCTTATCTCAGGGTCAGGAACTTAAAATCTACCCACCTTATAATAGCTCATCCTTGAGCTACATTTCCAAGAATCACTAAGACTCCAAGACAGAAGGTTAGACCATGGGGTCCACCTATCAACTTTCATCTCCCAAGTTTCCTCCTAATAATGAACATACCATTATGAAATCCATACCAAAGGAACTATATTACCCAAATAATTTTCCCCTTGAGACTCACAACATGAATTGGATGCTACTCAAAGGGCGCATCAACCTCAACGCAACATCATAAACACCAACCATACAAATTGTGTGAGGGAACCAGAGAAATATCACTGAAACTACAACACATGAAATCACTAATCAAGCACTAAACTACCCTAGGAGAGCCAATCGGTACACCCTCGATCTAATTTTCACCACAAGTCTCAAACATACCAACCCAACTGGAATCACCTAAAAGAATATGCAATTTTCCAACCACATTCCTTGACCTATGTCATCCACAAATCGAGGTCCAATGACCTCATTCCATACTATAACACCTATAACACAACCTAAGCATAACATTCACCTCAAGGAACTCAACAAATAAAAACTTGATCCAATGCTTGTTATCAAAACCGAAACACCAATATGGAGCTTACTTAAGCCCATCCAACTCCTAACACTAACCACATCATCAACCAACCACTTACCTGCTATGGTGATCCCCACCATATGTTTTAACTCACAACCACCATCTTACAGTGTTGGGTACCTGCATCACTGGAAAAGGACCACCGAAATCTCAACTCAAGCTTCACAACATACCCGATGCATTTTCCAATTATCTACACCTAAACATTTACAGGGGATCCAATCAATAATGGAATCCATCTTTTCCATCAAAAGACAAAAAAGGATGCATACCCTATATTCATCCATAAACATAGAACAACCCATATTTCCCTTAAGAGCTAATCTTCATTCCCAAAATGTATCCACCATTCCAAAAAACATCAAGATGAATGTGGGTTGAAACTAGGCACAACCACGCTATTCACTAATCTAGGTTGGGACATCCCTGACTGACTCATTCCAAAAATTACAAAATCCCACTATTATTAGGTTAACACTATACCTATCCATGATTACTCCACACTTAAGTCATACCACCACCATCTGAACTCACCTACCAGAGTCTATCCCTGACTTTTGGTAAAATTCTATCACTAAACCTCCATTGCCCACATACCGTTGTCATGACTTTTTGTTATCATTAACATCTCTAACATAAGAACCTCATATTCTTTTATCACCACATCGATCTTGATGCCAAATATCGACTCGAACACAACCACATCAAATTACCTACTATCATTCCCCGAAAAACTCAAACTCACACCTCTTTGGTTCCTCATTTGTACCCCAGTGCCACATTGACCACCCACGATCAGCTCCATAGTATTGCAAGCCTTCTATCATGAGGGTCATACTCCCATGGATAACATGTCACTTCCCACCTTAGGAATGTCATTGCTACCACTTTCCTCAAGCACTCTAATCTGTCATGACCAGAACTCCAACCACTACCAAACCCAGGAAGTGAATGTGGCCATCTCACACTGACTTGAGCGAAAAAATGATACATTAGTTGTCACCCATTCCCAGCTTCTGAGAATGAAATCCATGGCCTTCACCAATATGCGGTCCTTCACAAGGTCCTCACCCACAAGTGGTCAGTGGATCACTTACCACTACTAGGCTTCACCAGCACTACCCCATTACCACAACCTTCTAAGAATCCACCCATCATCATCCTATAAAGTCATTTAGGTAGCTTGGTGTATATCCAATGACCTCTTAGTGTACTCAAGATGATGTCAAGGTATTTAACATGATCGTCTTTAATAAGAGAGTACACTAAGATGTTGTTAGCGATTACCACCACAACCCAAAAGATTCTCAATGTAAGGAAAACTGATTGAAAATCAAATAGACCCATGCATAACTGACACACATCGCTTTGGTTTCACTGAAAATGATAGGGGATTTCTCTATAGCCTGTAACAACCCGATATTTTATGATAAGTATTCCTTTTAATTAATTTGATGTCATGTGTTTTATGCTACAACAAGATTATCTTGTGCTATATTCCACACTGTATTATCTTGAAGTATACGCAACACTATTCTTAGATTGTGTTACACACAATTTCAAGTTCGTTTTATAATAGTCATTCTACGCAACATTGAGTATATATATATATATATATTCAATGTATAAATAAAATATGGTTGGATTCTGTTATAAAAAATAATAAAGGATTCTTGCACAACACGCAACCCTGACTTGGCTTGCATTACACGCAATCACGACCTTCCTCGATAGCGTGTGTTGTACGCAATACCGGGTTTTACTAAACAACGATATATTATTATAATATTATTATGAACTAGCCGTTATGAATAGTATTAACTAAAATTTTAATTTTATAACATTATTATTCATCTTACACATTTTCTAGAACATGGTATAAGAACAAAATAAATTTTTCGGGTAAAATAAGTATTTTTCAAAAAATGCAGTTTTGCCGCCTTTTGATGGCGCACCCACTTTAAATCTAGTTTTTGACATGTTTATAAGTTAAATTTTACAAAATAAAATTATTATTTGGAATCAGGATATAAAATTTTACCTTGGATAATTTTTTCATATTATTCTGATAACTTTCATATTTTAATGAATAGTAAAAACACGCTATATTTTAATTAAAAACAAATTTTTTCATAGTAATAACTTATGTGGTTAAATTATAATATTGAATGGTTTTAAAGTATAAATAGAATATATTTTTACCATTTAATATAATGTATGTCATTAGCCTTGATTTTACATTGAATTCATAGGTTAAATAAATTCAATCTTTTGCAATGTTTTAAACAAAAACCCGTTTTCTTTCGACAACGAGATTAATTTTAATTTAATTTCTGCAACTTATGTGTATTGAATTTGGAAAAATGGATTACATATTTGGAATCAGTGGGTCCAAATTATATTAATAGACTAATTTTTATTTTTTGGCTTTATGAATAGTAACAACGGTAAATTTTATTTACCATAGTAAAAGGTAAATTGGGTAATTAAGGGTAAATATAATATTATAAAATTATCCTAATACTTGTCTTAATACAATTGGATGATTATAATTTGTCCTAAGTCATATTTGGGTCGAAATGGAATCCATTAGAACCCACTTGGAGGTGATTAAGACCTTTAGTTTATTTTATTTAAAGGAAAGTGAAATATGTCTCACTCAACTTTAATAATTAAAGTATTTTTAATATAAGTTTATACAGAATATAAATTCTGTTATAAATACTCATTTGAAAGATAAAATGTTTTTCTTTGTCATGGTAATTTATTTGTAATTTTTAAGAGTTATTTAATTACCTTATTATCTTATACATTAATGATGCAGAAATTATTTATTTAGTGAAAAATCAATAATATAGTTTTTATTGAAATAGTAATACATATCAAAAGGCCCAAAAATCTGAAAAAAACTTATTATTAGTGTATATATAAACCCTAATCATCAAATGGCCTAATTGTTGACCATTTGGATCCTTATTAAGGCGATTATGACACTTATATTATTTTATTTTAAATGATGCCAAAGTTGTCACCTTCATAATTTAATAAATATAACAATTTAAATATTGTGATTTTAATATGAAAAATTAGAGTAAAAGTATTATTGTGAAAGGTAATAGATTTAGCTTCATCATAGGATTTTATTTTTAATTTTTATGCAACAAATATGTATATTAAATAATTATACAAAAATGTTGTAGTAATTATTTTATTAAGATATAAACCAAATAAATGGTTTTAAAAATAATAAAATAAATATTATATGAACTATTTAATGTTCTCCACTAATTTTCAAAATACATATGACCTTTTATGAATATATTAAAGCTTTTAGTTTGAACATATATTCTGTATATATTTTATTTAAATTCAAATAAATGAATAGTGTCAAAATTGACACTATTGTTATTTTATAAAAATAACATATTATAAAATTGTTTAAAAATCACAAAAATATATAAAAATTATAAATTTAAATTCATATGGTCTAAAATGTTATAAATTATACAATTATGGACAATTCACAACAAATAAGTAATTATTTTTTATAATTTAAAATTTAGAATGTTATTACCACAAATAAAATAAAATTGATTATGTAAGGATAAATCAAGTTGATAATGTTTAAAATAATTTCCTAACATGTCTAAATTTTATTGGTTGATGATATTACAACCATATCTCATCTAATATTCGAATATGAGTTATTTTTGGAGGTTTTTAAGAGGGGTTAGATTTATTATAAATTAATATTTGTAAGATTTCCAAAGGTGCCCATCTCCTCCCTTATAAAAGGGCACCTCCTCCCTCTCCTCCTCACATCAATTTTAGCCTTCAAGCTCAGAAAAAATCTGCCCATTTCACTTCCCCACTTCCCTATAAACATCCTAGAGGTCCTGGTATTCTTCAAAGACCAATTTTAATGCCCTAAGAGGAGGTCTCAAAGAGGCGCTTCAAAGAAGAGGTAATGTCCGTTACCGATTCTTTCAACTTTATTTCTTCTTCCACTTATTCTTCTTTAGTTGTTTCATTATGAAGTAATAACATAAGTATCACTAATATACTGATATGTTATTATAAGTATGAAACAACCCCATTTCACCTTCTATCCAACCTACGGAAAACGAAATCACCGCGCGTGCGTACGTACAGAATACCATCTCCACACCGTGGTGTAATCTGTTTTTCCACCAACACCTTACATGGATGGGTATAATGGTATAATGAATAACTATATATGGTTATTATAACATCATAATTATTCTGATATATTATACCATTCACTCCAATTCTATTCAATAATTATGGGAACGATATCATCGCTCGTGCGTACGTACGGACTACCGTCTCCACGACGCGATGAGATTCATTCTCTATGTTAACCATTCATGAATGATTATAAAGTATATATAATGAATAATAATGAAATATATGACATAATAATGATACTGGATTTATGTATATATATATATATGTATGTCATTTACTTAATTCCATTCAATTCAAAAGGGAAACGAAAACAACGTTCATGCGTACGTACGACCTACCGTCTCCATGAACGGTGTATTTCATTCCTTTTATCAATCTATAATATATATGTATATGATGAATATATATTATATATAAATCATGTTTTACATTATTTAATTATGTAAATCAGGATATAAGTAATAATATCAAGAACGACAAGTCGAAACACATACGATAAATGAAATGATTTTACCCAAAACGCTGCTTTAACATGGAATTTACAAAAGAACGGGTAATATAAAGTCATAAGTGAAACATATATGATATCATAACAATGAATATGATTTTTTAATAAGTCAATTACATTATTTAAATCATTATATATGGGGTTCAGATACGTACGAAGCATATCGGACCTAAGGTAAGAGATAATTTGGCAAATCTCATTTTTATTCGAGATTGATTATTCGTAAGTATTTACTGGGGTTATTGCTATCATCCATGTCCATGTTTTATAAAAGTGTATTCATGTATGTTTAAAGTACTTTTTACCCATTTTTACTTTTACCCCATGGTATGGAAGGAATCTTTCTTTTATTTACCCTACAAGGTGCTTTTTGACTTTTCTGAAAAAAGTACGAGAAGAATGTTTTTTTAACGTATACGTCATGAAAGTATTTTTATGGTTTTATAAAGCCTTATTTTCATGAAGCTTCCTCCAAAATATTTCATGACTATTTTCAACAAAATATTTTTCTTTTAAAATTACATGACTTTTTGTGAAAAGAAATTGATTTTGAAGAAGAAATGATATTTTACTCAAGAATTCATTTCAAGTGTTTTATCAAAATCATTTTACATCTAAGATGACATTATTTCATATGTGTTTGTTTCAAGTATCATGTATCTATTATTTACATGGTTTCACTTTTCTAATTATGAAATGATATCCATTTCTTTTATATGGATTATGTGATGATGGGATTATGTTTATGAAACCCAATTTATTCGTTGGGTTATTATGAATGATGTATGTTTATTTTGTGGCACAAGTAAGAATGATTTCATTATGAGATGGGTGGGACCTATATCTCCCTCCAATGCATTGGGTAAAGATTTATATCTCATGAGATAGACATGGATGGAATGACAAGTTAAACCGGTTTAGTAATACAGGACTGGAACGAGGAGTGAACTTGATTCAGAAAGGGACTTTTTCCACTAAGATGGTCTTGGCAGCAATGCCTTGGCTACTATGGAAATCATATCATGTGCTTAATGTTTCTCCACAATGACAAGTTTTATTTACAAGCTATTTTATCATGATTGATGCTATGTTTTGATCTATGCCTTACGTACTTCCATTATTTATGTCATTGCACAAGATTTCTATGTTTAAACATTATGTACATGTTTTTATGTTCAAATGTATATGGTTTGTTTTATTTTCTCCATCCTTACCCTTACTGAGCATTTGAGCTCACCCTTTTTATGTTTTCTTTTCCCCATGATATAAAGAAAGGTTTTAGGTTAGAAAAAAATGGAAGATCTTTATGGGAGATGTTGAAGATCTTTCACCACGATTAAAAGATTACGTTCCAAGTTTCCAAAGACACTAAACTATTACGGTCCTTGTGTGTCTGTTTTTGTTATGTACTAAGCATTCCGAAAAAGTAATGTAATGTCCATGTACGTCAAGCTTCGGGTCTCTACATAGACACCCCTTCACATAACCCAACTAACATAGTGTATCTCCAGCACATACCTACCATCTCGGCCTTTCCATAACCTCGGGTCAAAATCTATCCTATGACAATTCATTGAACCTAAATCAGAATCCACGAGTTGTATGTCACTGGGACCAAGCATTACCATAGATTTCACCTTTCTCAATGCCAACTTTTATCAGCATCAAACATAAAGAACTAATAAAAGTGCTACCTTTATCAGCGCTAGCTAAAAGCATTGATAAAGGTAACTTTTATCAGCACTAAAAAAAGAACTAATAAAGGTGTACCCTTTATTAGAGATTTTTTAGTGCTGATAAAGGTGGATCTTTTTCAGCACTATTCTTAGTGCTGATAAAATATATTAATAAAAATATTATTAATATATATAAAATTATCATATTTATATTCAAAAAATAATGTTTATTTATATACATTAATTAAAAAATTCATGTATATAATTAATATTAATATTATATATTAATATATATTTTTTAATAATTAAAATATATATATAATGTATTTAAAAATGTAATTATATATTTATAAATAAATATATATATTTAAATAATTTTAAAATTATATAAATATATTTATATTTATAATTATGAATATATATATATAAATAATTATAAAAATATAATAAATATAGGATCAGGATAGAGAGATGGATGGGGGTGAAGAGTGCTGCAGAGATGCTGGCGATTGCGATAGTGATCGAACTTTGAAGACCTCGTGCTTGGAGGATTCTTCATTATTCTTGTAGAAACCTAATGATCCTAGCCACATCTCCTTCAATAGAGCATTAGAGAAGCCAAATCTACTGGATCAGGGCTCCGAGATGTTTGAATTGAATAAAATGTTGTTTCAGGTTCCTCACATTGAGCCCCTTAAAAACCCCTATGAAAGGGATTTTTTTTCACCGAAGCCCTAAATAAATGTGAGTATCAAGCGTCTGATGAACTATCCCATGATGGTCACCAACCTCAGTTTTCAAGATATGAAAATAGAAGCTTCATAGTCATCGTAAACACTAATACACTCAAAAAGTGATTGGATGCTTATAAGTACTCTCTTATTGGGCGTTTAATTCTTGATAAGGGTGAAAAAATTATGAACGCTAAGGAGTTAAAGTCCCGACTCTCTCAGATTTGGGGCACTTCCAACTGGTGGATTGTCCCTATTGGTAGAGGCTATTTTCATCTCATTTTCTCTCATGCAAATGATCGATCATGTTCTTAGAAATATGGTTTTTATGTGCTTAATCTAGGGTTTTGTACCTTTATACTAGGGAATTAAACTTAAACCTGTACTCACAGGTGCATAAAACCATGCATATTTGGACCATAATTCATGGTCTCAATTGGGTTCTTTGGAATCCAGTAATTCTTAATGACCTTGCCTCTTGTATTGGTGATCCCATTAATATGGATAAGAATACTATTAAAGGTAAATTTGGATACTTTTCCAAAGTTCTTGTGGACACTGATAAGCTCAATCCATTTTCTGAATGTTCCACTTTGATGGAAAATGGTGAGAAAATTGAGGTTCAATTTGAATATTAATTCATCCCATTATTCTGTGACTTATGTAGACTTATGGGGCCTAAGGTCTCTAATTAATTTTTTTAGAAATATTCAAATTAATCAAGAAGGAACTCCTTTTCATCATGTTGGGAAGAAACCTCTTGGTACATCAAATATGAGGAAGGAGGTAGCGAGTGGCCACGCTTCTATTGAGATTGGCTCCATGGAAAGAAATAAGGATATTGACTTGAAGGGGAAGATGATTGACACATCGGTGTAGGTCCAAAAATAATTAAAGCCCAACTGTAGGCCCATTGATACCCTTGTGACTATTAACCAGAGACAACTAAGTTTAGAAAAACACTCTCCTAAAAATGATGGACTTTATTCTAGGAGGAATAGTGCATGGTTGAATCTGATGATGTTGGGGCATGCCATTCTCAAAGGAGGGTTAAATGTAATCAGGAAGTTGATTTGCAATGTGATCCTCCCAGTTTCAAGACTAACTCTTGGACTAAGGATGAAGATGGAAGAGCCTCTTTTAAAGATACCCTTGTTGGAAATTCTAAAAATAAAAGATTCAAGGAATGGGGAAGGAAAATCATAGTGGATGAGGATGGCTTTAAACTGGTATCATATAAGAATTATAATCAATATATTTATCCTCTAAGATGGGACACACCTCACTTGTTTTGGCTAGGATAGATTTAGTTGGAGTAGACATTCTTAGGGATGTTACCCCATTATAGATAGGCCCATGTGGGATGATAGTGGACAATAAAGTTTTTTTAGAGGCAAAAAAGAGAGAAGATAGGGATGAGGAAGATGTCCTTGAGACAAAGGAGGGTGGTAATGTCCTACCGGGCTCTGGTCACAGTAAGAGCTTTACTCTGCTTGATAATTTGAATAGATCTAAGAGAAGGGACATTTACCATGATAAATTTTGAAATTTTCATCAACATTTTGGAGGAAAATCCTCAGAAAGCCGGGCTATTCAAGAAAGGATCACCTTTGATATGAAGGATAATGACTCAAATCACGATGCTCGTGATGAGGAAGATGATTCATAGGGCATGGATGATCAGGATGAAACTCGGCAGACCCCTAAGTAGTGAAAGAGAGGCAGGCATTTGAGAGGTCGAGGTGGATCTTGAGGAAGGGGTGACATACTTAAAATAAGGTGATTGTTGAATGATCTTTTGGTCTTAGTGTCATTGTTTGGGCTGACTTTTTCTTTGTAACCACCCTTATTTCTTTGTTTGTGGAGTTTTCTTTTTTATTTATAAATTTTCTGAGACCATGGGTTTTAATCCATGGTTTGCTCTGTTTCTGGTATAAGAAATATA
This sequence comes from Viscum album, assembly GCA_963277665.1. Lineage (NCBI taxonomy): Eukaryota > Viridiplantae > Streptophyta > Magnoliopsida > Santalales > Viscaceae > Viscum > Viscum album. The sequence goes on from OY728139.1 coordinate 494,289,918, forward strand.
TTTAAATAATAAATATATTTATAAATATATATATTTATATATTAATAAATATATATAATTATATATATATATATAATTATATAAATATATATAATTATAGAAGTATATTTATAATTATAAACAAATATTTATAAATATATTTATTTATAATTAGAATTATAAATAAATAATTATATATTTGAATAATTATAAAATTATAATAAATATATTTATTATATTTATAATTATATATACTTATATATTAAAAATATATATAATTATATAAATATATATAAATATATAGATATATTTATAATTATATAAATATATTTATAATTATATAAAAATATTTATTTATAATTATAATTATAAACAAATAAATATATATTTATATATTTTTAAATAATATTTATCTAAAAATAAGTATATATATGTAAATATAATATATAAATATGAATTATATAACTTTTAATAAAAAATGAAACTTATTTTCATAATTTTATTTATAAAAAAATATCAAATTTATATTAATCAAAATGTTTAATAGTTTATTTATATATATTAATGACAAAATGTGTGCATATAATTAATATAAATATGATATATTGATATATATATATATATTTTAATAATTCAAACAATTATATAAATACAAATGATGTATTGTTAATATGTAATATTTGAACTTATATATTTATATCAATGTCTATGTTCATATATATGTATGCATTATATTGTGTGTGCATGTGTTTTGCGTATGTGTATATATAGATGTTGTATGCATACAAATGTATATAACACCCCAAACATTTTATATTATGCTTCTCTTAAATACATTCTATTCATAGCCTATATTTCATAAAGCACTATGTTCCTTTGAAACAACACTTGTTTATTTAAGAGATAGTCAAAACCTATCCATTAAACTTAAAATTTTCACTTCTATGTTTTGAATTTTGAAAAACGGTCATCTAGAGTTGTAACCAGTAAGTCATTTGGAGTCTGATAGAACCAACTTGATTTTCTGATGAATAGTAACATACCCCTATGAATAGTAATATGAATAGTAATATGACCCTTATAAATAGTAAATAATTATAATATTTTATTTTCTTAAGGTAATAAGATAATGAGATCTTAATTAATTTTTCAATGTGATGTAGAACTAATTATATCTTTAAAATTGTTATTTTTTGAATTAACTATAATTTTATTTAAAAATTAAATTAAAAATACTTCAAAAATTATTTTTGAAAAATGGATTTCATTTTTGAATTCTACATGTCGAAAAATGGTTAGGGTGAATTTTTGAGGTTTTTCTAAAGTACTTGAATTTTTTGTGAATAGTAAAAATACAGTTTTGAGTTTTCGGTAGATTAATGACATCATAATGATGTAATAATTAAATATAAAAGTCTGGTAAACTTGTGTACAGTAACTTATGACATGAGATGTCCCAAGTGGCAAATACCATGGGAAAATACCATGGGCAAGCCCATGGTTTTGCAAAAACCACTAATGAGGTGTCCCTTTTAATTAATAAAAAACTCCCTCTTAATTACTATAAATACCCACTCACCCCTTCGTTTTATTTCATTACAAACTCATTATCCTCTAATATTTGGTGTTATTACCTCCCTAGTATTCCTCCCAAGGTGTTTTCAAACCCCCAAGGTCCCAACCTTCAAGTTTTGGGAGTTACTCTACAAGGTAAGAGAATCAACCACCCTTCTCTTTTCTTAAAGCTTTCATTTATGTTTTCTCTTTTACCTTAAATTGGATTATGTTGGGATATGTCATTACATATTCCCCTTAATGATGATATTATTTAAGAGTGATTATATACCTCCTTTCTCTCATCAAACTATTTAATTAAATTTTAAGTGATGTCGTTAGGCCGCCTAATTTTCGTAAGAGATTTCTCAAATTTTTCTCTTATTTTGAGTTCCTTTATTTTATACTTCTTTCCTCATCTACCCTTTTACAAATGATATGATAGTTCTAGTACCTTACATGAAATTAAATTATATTATTCTAATGTAATATTTCATGATCACCTCTCTTTCTCCCTCCTCTTATACTAAAAATGAAAACACTGTCCGAGATGTGTTAATTTATCACATTCAAGGACGACAGGTTCTCAATTTACATTAACACCTTATATTATGGTCATGAAACCATTTTTATTGTTGAACCATATCAGAATATATGTATTTCATCTAATTAATGTTCTGTAATCTCTACACACTCATAATATTGAAAAATAATACAAAACAAGTTCACTGTGCACAAAACCGCCAAGCTTAATCCAAGTGTTTATCAATAACTTTTAACTAAAGATTCATCCTCAAGTATATAACCTAGAATAATTATAAGATCATTTAAATATCTTTAATTTACCTAATAATATATATTAACAATTCTGGATGTTTAACCACATTTCAAATGAACTTCCATTCATGAAGGCAAGTAAACGAATCAGGAAAACCAAGGAAGAAAATGCTTCCAAAACAATAAAATTGAAGCTCTTAAACCCATAAACGGGGCCATGAATGAATATAATAAGGTTATACTAAACCAATTACATGCATATTATGTTCTGGATTTATTATTTAATGAATCTAAATTTTATTATTCAGGTCATTAAAACAAACGAAGAACACACTCGAGCATAAGGTAAGGAGTTTCTCATCTCACTTTCATTTCTGTGAGATTTCCATTATTCGCTAATTATTTCTTGTATGTGGTATATGTGTACTTTCATTTTATATATAATAACATGATTATATTTATATTCATGGTATTAAATGACTCATTTTATGGTTATTAAGTTCTGGTCATATGATTCGACTGATTACATTGTGGTAAGAGACTTTGTCTCAACTACTATTTTGTTGTGACTAACTTTGTATTGTGCACCTAATAATCCTTATGTGGTGTACCTACTTCCCATTTGAGATCAATTTTTATTTGAAATTATATTTAAATTAAATATCCAGAATCTCATATCATGGATATGTTTGTTTTCTAAACTGTATACCATTTTACATACGGTGTTTATTTGGAAAGTTATTTTAACTATAGAAATATTGATGAATCAGTATACTATACTCTATATGGATATTAAAAAGGAATATTTATATTGTATTGAATCAATTTATAAATAATTATTTGGAAATTTAGTGGTGGGTGAGGCCCGCTATAGCCCCTCGATGCATCGACAGGTCTCATGAGACAAATCAGTTGGTGACAAACCCTTCGAGTTTGTTTCCAAAAAATCAGACGGGTTTCTACCCACAGAACTAAACCATTTTACAGTATTATGGTATCATTTTCTAGATAAATTATGCCCAATTAGTAAGCATTATATTTATTCATTATCAATTATTACTATCCATGAAGTTTTCACTATAAAAAAATCTATGGATGCAGTTTCAATCTCAGTTTATTAATGGCGTGAGTCTTTCATTTATTCACCATGCCATATTGAATAGGTCAAATTGTTTATGATTCAGTTATTATTGATTCATGCTTCCGCTAATTATAACTCTTAATGAGCATTTGAGCTCACCCATTTCAATTTTTTACCTTCAACAGGTGATGAAGAGGAGATCATTTATTGAGTTTCTGTGGATGCAGTTTTTAGTTTTTGTTATGTTTTGTATTTTGTAACCTTTTCCAATGTAATATGAGTTACGTTTATGTATCTAGTTTCTTCAAGGCTACTAAACTTACCATTCCTTTGGGATTTCCATTCATTCTAACCATTCCAATATAACAAGTAATGCACCAGCTCCAATCTTGAGGGGTCGGGGTGTTACAGTTGGTATCAGAGGAAGTTTAGTAGAAAACTTGGAAACTAGAGTAGGAAATGTATAGTAGGGAACAAAGCCCTAAGGTATTATTTGAGGATAAACATACAAGAACTTCCTGGTATTTTGGTAAGGAATAGATTATGTTAATCCTTCTAGAAAATATATCCATGTCTGGATACGATCAGATAGAGGTGGCTCTGGCAGAGATGTACCTAGGAGTGAAAGCTCTGACAAGGTGTTTCGGGCTTGACCTGGGGTATCCTGGTACACGACAACGGGCCTTTCTGTACTATTGGTTATGAAAGTCCTAGGGTATATGCTTAGGATAATTCATATTTTCTTTATACATAAAATTTCAAGGATGGAATTTCTGAAGGAGGGAATAATATAACACCCTAAACATTTTATGGTATGCTTCTCTTAAATACATTCTATTCATAGCCTATATTTCATAAAGCACTATGTTCCTTTGAAACAACACTTGGTTATTTAAGAGATAGTCAAAACCTATCCATTAAACATAAATTTTCCACTTCTATGTTTTGAATTTCGAAAAACGGTCATCTAGAGTTGTGACTAGTAAGTCATTTGGAGTCTGATAGAACCAACTTGATTTTTTGATGAATAGTAACATACCCTTATGAATAGTAATATGAATAGTAATATGAATAGTAATATTACCCTTATAAATAATAAATAATGATAATATTTTATTTTCTTAAGATAATAAGATAATGAGATCTTAATTAATTTTTCAATGTGATATAGAACTAATTATATCTTTAAAATTGTTATTTTTCGAATTAAATATGATTTTATTTAAAAATTAAATTAAAAATATCTAGAAAATTATTTTCAAAAAATGGAGTTCATTTTTAAATTCTTCACATCGAAAAATGGTTAGGGTGAATTTTTGGTATTTTTCTAAAATACTTGATTTTTTCATGAAAAGTAAAAATACAGTTTTGAGTTATCTGTAGTTTAATGACATCATAATGATGTAATAATTAAATATAAAAGGATGGTCAACTTGTGTACAGTAACTTATGACATGAGGTGTCCCAAGTAGAAAATACCATGGGCAAGTCCATGGTTTTTCAAAAACCACTAATGAGGTGTCCCTTTTAATTAATAAAAAACTCCCTCTTAATTACTATAAATACCCACTCACCCCTTCATTTTATTTCATTAAAAACTCATTATACTTGAAGATCTGGTGGTATTACCTCCCTAGTAGTCCTCCCAAGGTGTCCTCAAACCCCCAAGGTCCCAAACTTCAAGTTTTGGGAGTTACTCTACATGGTAAGAGAATCAACCACCCTTCTCTTTTCTTAAAGATTTCATTTATGTTTTCTCTTTTACTTTCAATTGTATTATGTTGGGATATGTCATTAAATATTCCCCTTACTTCCCATATTATGTAATAGTGATGAGATACCCCATTTATCTTTTCAAACTATTTTATTAAATTTTAAGTGACACCGTTAGGCCGTCGAATTTTCATAAGAGATTTCTCAATTATTTATCTTATTTTGAGTTCCTTTATTTTATACTTATTTCCTCATCTCCTCTCATCCAAATGCTATTATAGTTCCATTACATTAAATGAACTGGAAGTATATTATTATAATAGAATATTTCATCATAATCTCTCTTTATCCCTCCTCTTATACTAAAAATGAAAACACCGTCCGAGATGTGTTAATTTATCACATTCAAGGACGACGGGTTCTCAATTTATGTTACCATCTTAAATTCTGGTCATGAAACCATTTTTATGGTTGAACCAGATCAGAATATATTTATTTCATATCATTAATGTTTATTAATCCCTACACACTCATAATATGGAATAATAATACAAAATAAGTTCATTGTGCACAAAACCGCCAAACTTAATCCAAGCATTTATCAATAACTTTTAACTAAAGATTCATCCTCAAGTATATAAACCAGAATCATTATAAGATCATTTATATCTCTTTAATGTACCTAATAATATATATTAAAAATTCTGGATGTTTAACCATATTTCAAATGAACTTCCATTCATGAATTCAAGTAAACGAATCAGGAAAACCAAAGAAGAAAATGCTTCCAAAACAATAAAATTGAACCTCTTAAACCCATAAAAGGGGCCATGAATGAACCTAATAAGGTTATAATAAAAAAATTACATGTATATTAGGTTATGGAGTTATTAATTAATGAATATAAATTTTATTATTCAGGTCATTAAAACAAACTAAGAACACACTCGAGCATAAGGTAAGGGGTTTCTCATCTCACTTTCATTTCCGTGAGATTTCCATTGTTCACCAATTTTTTCTTGTATGTGGTATATGAATAATTCCATTTGATATATAATAACATTATTCTATTTATATTCATGGTATTCAATTACTCATTTCAGGGTTATTAAGTTCTGGTCATATGATTCGACCGATTACATTGTGGTAAGAGAATTTGTCTCAACTACTATTTTGTTGTAACTAACTTTGTATTGTGCACCTAATAATCCTTATGTGGTGTACCTACTTCCAATTTGAGATCAATTTTCATTTAAAATTATATTTATATTAAATATCCATAATATCATATCATGGATATGTTTGTTGTCTAAACCGTATACCATTTTACATACGGTGTTTATTTGGAAAGTTATTTTAACTATGGAAATATTGATGAATCCGTATACTCTACTCAATATGAATATTGAAAAAGAATATTGATATTGTATTGAATAAATGTATAAATAATTATTTGGACATGCAATGGCGGGTGGGGACTGCTATAGCCCCTCGATGCATCGACAAGTCTCATGAGACAAATTAGTTGGTGACAAACCCTTCGAGTTTGTTTCCAAAAAATCAGACAGGTTTCTACACATAGAACTAAACCATTTTAATGGTATTATGGTATCATGTTCTAGATACATGACGTCCAATTATAAAGTATTATCTTTATTTATTATCAGTTATTACTATCCATGAGATTTTCACTATGACAAAATCTATGGATGCAGTTTCAATCTCAGTTTATTAATGGCGTGAGTCTTTCATTTATTCACCATGCCATATTGACTATGTCAAATTGTTTATGATTCAGTTATTATTTATTCATGCTTCCACTATTTTTAACCCTTACTGAGCATTTGAGCTCACCCCTTTCAATTTTTTACCTTCAACAGGTGATGAAGAGGAGATCATTTATTGAGTTTTTATGGATGCAGTTTTTAGTTTTTGTTATGTTTTGTATTTTGTAACCTTTTCTAATGTAATTTGAGTTATGTTTATGTATCTAGTTTCTTCAAGGCTACTAAACTGATCGTTCCTTTGGGATTTTCATTCCTTCTAACCATGCCAATATAACAAGTAATGCACCGACTCTGGTCTAGAGGGGTCAGGGTGTTACATGTATGTATGTGTATGTATATATATGTTCACATGTACATAAGATGTACATATATATATATATCTATATAACATGTGTACATGTGTATATGTATGACATGTACTTGGTTAATTATAAAATTATAATTATATATAATGTTTTTAAAAAAGTATTTATAAAATTATAAAATTATAAATAAATAAATATATATATATTTAAATAATTATAAAATTATAATAAATACATTTAAATAATAAATATATTTATTATATTTATAATTATATGTACTTATATATTAATAAACAAGTATATAATTATATACATATATATTATTATATAAAGGGGGTTTATAGCGTTTATGGATATGATTGATGTTGATTTGATGTTGGCAGAGCACTATGTTTCTCCTTTAGATGATCCCTTGACACTGAAGAACTTATAATCGAGGGTTTGGGTCTTCTCCGGTGATATGAATGGATTTAGGGTATCTTATGTGCAGTCCATGGTAGGTATATCTGATCCAAATCTTCCTGATCTTGCTGCTCCTCCCAAAATGTCTGGTACTCCATGCGATCTGGATCTTACCTTGAGCTCAATGAATTTCGAAGGGATCCAAGAGTCAGATTCAGCTTTGGTGAAGGTGATTACCGGACCTCACTCTTTGGAAATTACTGATTTCATTGACTTGGAGACTCATAATGTGGTGTGAGTAGGTACTTATATTTATGATCAATATTTTCATGGCCTTCGAGATGAATCAAATAATTATCATAATCGTATATCGAGAAATGGTGCCTTGGATATCATTGAAGAAAGCCCTAAATTTTTCAAAGAGTGGTTGGAAGCTTGTAGGAATTTGATCATTGTGAAACTAACCTTACAATTGAGGAATGGTCGCTGGAATCTGGATGATATAAAGAAGAGGCTGCTCCAAATTTGGGGATTTAATGGATGACACTTGGTGTCGATTGGTATGGTTTTTCCCATATTAATTACCCTTCCCAAGATCTTATCCTAAAGGCATGGAGGTGTGGATTCATTGAACTCAAACCAGGGATCCTATGATTTCAGGATTGGGATCCCTGATTTGATCTTTTCCAAGACAAGAATGGTGTTTCACAGTCTTGAATTCATATTAAAGGACTAAATTAGATTTTTGGCACACAATAATTTTATGGGATGTTTCAATGTCTATTGGCTTTCTAATTAAATTTGATAAAGAGACTAAGATGGCTAGGTATGGTCATTATACTCAAATCTTGGTTGATTTTGATCTTAGTTCACCTCTTGTTGAAATAGTATACTTGGTTGATAGGGATTTCAAGTTTTAGATTTCAATTTAATATGAATATGTCCCTAATTTTTGTTTCAATTTCTTATATATTGGACATGTAAGATATCATTTTCATGCAGACTTGAGATATTCTAACTATAATAGATACATACATTATGATTAAACTTGTAAGTTCAAGTAACCCTTTATTAATGGGAAGAAGCACTCATTTGACAAGAAAAAAGTGGTCATTACTGGGAGGAAAAATGGTCAGGGCTCATCTCATATACAAGGATGTGATGATGTGTAAGAACCCAGATATTTGTTTCAGGTATGTCTTTCCTTTTCTGGAGTTTTTGAGAAAAGTGGGGTTTCTGGAAATTTTTGAAGTACACGCTGTGTACTTTCTGAGTACACGCCGTGTACTCCTTTGCCGCTCGAAGTCGTGTGCTGGCCATGTCCGGGCCACACACACGGTGTGTAGAGGCGATATAGAGGCCACTTAAAGAGGAGTAAGGAAAAACAGAGTACACGTCGTGTACCCCAGAAGTACACGCCGTGTATTTTCTTTTTTTTTCATTTTTTTTCATTAAACGCACCGGGGTCGAGCCTGACGGACAGAACGCACTCCTTCTCCAGGTTCTTCGTCCGAGAGTGACCCGTACGACCACGATTCTTCTCCAGATTCCCGAGCCTCCATCTGATCTCCATTTTAGCCGCTGTCAATTGCGTTGGAACCGCAGCGGTGAGTTTTTCCTTCTTATGGAGCTTTGTTTTCCATTTTATCCTCTTTCTCAAGATATCATGGGTTGATCATTTTTGACATTTTCTTAGATCCTTGACGTTCGAAGGAGAATCAATCATCGTGGTTCACATATATCGTTCTCCTAGAATCGAGGTAGGTGGTTTGTACCTTTCTGTAGGAAGTATGTGAATATTTTGTGCAAATTCCACCAATACCCTTGAACGGGGTATTGCGTGTTTCCTGTCTTTCCCTGTTGTTTGCCTTCTTTGCTTGATTGCTTGAGTAGAGGTAATTTCTTGTGAATAGGGTAGTTTTTACTGTGCTCTGGATGTTTTCCATGCTTGTTTTGCTTGTTCAGCGTTTTTCCAGTTTCCATGCCTAGTTGTAGGATAGTGGAACTGTTTTATTGTCATGATTTTGTGCCTTAGAATGATATCCAATTAGTTCTCGAGGTTTTCTTGGGCCGATACGCGCGCTATGCATGTTGTTTTACACATGGATGTGAGAACCTAGTGTAGTGGACCATAGGGAGAATGGACGTAAGGGCTTCTCCAGAGTGTCTTTAATTTAAGATGTGAGACCACAGGGGGAATTGACGTTGAGTGCTTCCCCAGCGAGTTTGTAGTACCTCGACGCGGTCCACAAGGGGAATTGACATTGAGTGCTTCCCCAGAGAGCCTTTAGTATGATATGATACTATATGGGGAATTGACGGTGAGTTCTTTATCAGAGAGTCGATTCTTTAGCTGAACCAGAGGGATGAGACTGTGTGTGCTTCCCAGAGGGTTACTAGTACTTGTAGGTTGAACCTTAGGGGTTAGGCTGTGAGAACTACCCAGAGGTTACCTTTTTGTTCTACTTGCTTGAGTGGCTGTTTCTTGTTGTAGATTATATGCTAGAAATTGTGGATTGTAGTTGCTGTGTATTATCTTGTTTACTGCTTACCGTTTACTACTTATTGTACTTTAACTGCCATATATTCACTGACTGTTAGGCACAGATCTTAGGGTGGTTGCCTATTGGGACTTTGTCTCACACCCTATTTGGGTCATACTTTTGGGGCCAAACAAATTATATTGTTGCAGGTATAGATAAGGGCAAGCACCCTTATACTACAGGTTCTTGATTGCACTGGATCTGGAGAGCATGGGACCAAGCCGAGGCTTACAATGCTGAGGAGATGCTCATCTGTTTTTCTTTTGTACTTTGGTTTAGTACTGTATTCAGCATTGTGACCTGTTTGGCTGTTTTCCTAGACATATATGTATCATGCATCATTTACATATATTTCTGCTCCAGTTGATTATTTATTAGTCTTCCGTTGCTTACTCTTGTATGGATGGTTATGGTTTCTGCTGTTATCTATTTGTTTTTCTTCCATTGTGTACTCTTCCAATGAGGGAATAGTTTCCCCAATATCACACCCAAGGCCCTCACTGCTAGTCGGCAGCCTCTCGCGTTTGGGGAAATGTGCTTGAGGTCATGTGACCAATCGGTTACGGGGCGCCTCTGGGTGGCTTTCGGAACCGGGACATTACAAAGTGGTATCAGAGGAGTTTATTTTCTCTTGATTTACTATTTGGAGCCTTTATCCAGAGATAGGATGGATTTGGTACTTGGTATTAAGCTGTTCTCGTGAGTAGCTAACCCGTGTACAGGGAAAAGCCAATCTGCCTCGCTTATTACAGTTTTCTGGTTTTTCTATGTTACAGTTGATCTAATTTCACCTAGAGTGATTCATATGCCTTGTGTTGTTATTGTTGTTGATATTGTGGTTCTATTTATATTGCAACCCGATGAGATGATGGTATTCCATCTCATGCATCATATTGGCACTTGTTAGAAATCAAATTCCATGCATTCTTTCCATGCCACCTAGGGTGCATTAGCGATTGCATGTTGTTGTGATAGACTTTGTGTAGATTATGCATGATGTTGTGATATATGATTTGATATAATCTCTACTATTTGATATAAAAGGTTTTTGTTTTGTACCTTGCTTAAACGAACACCAAATTTTGGTTCTTGAGGTGTTATGGGCCCTCTTGAATTGGAAATTGGTGAATCATTGACCTATTTTCTGTATATATGACTGTATTGGATTCCAAGATTTGATTTGTGGGGAGTATGCCCCCTCACGGATCAGAATTTGGCACCTCCTTGCCTTTTTTTCTGTGTTTTCTGGGCTTCAGTGTAGTTTTTGAGCTACTGCCTGGAAAAACCCAGAATACACAACATGTACTTTAGATATACACGCCGTGTAGTTTCAGACCGTGTCACTGACTGTGTGTGTAGGAACACGATGTTGTAGAAATATCCATAGGAACACGCCGTGTATAGAAGGTGCACGCCGTGTACGGAAGGTGCACGCCGTGTAGTTTAGAACCATGTACCCGGCCGTGTCACTAACAACACGGGTTGGGGAAGCTCGAGTAGAACATGCCGTGTTTTGTAAGAACACGCCGTATAATCTTGTTCCAGGTACCCGGCCGTGTCACGAACAACATGAGTCGGAGTTATCTTCTCCTATACACTCCGTGTTTGTTCAGAACATGCCGTGTAAGGTTCAACTGTGTAGAAGATCGTGTAACCAACAACACGGGTCGCCGAAACCTTGTCTCGTACACGCCGTGTCTCTAAGGAACACGTCGTGTAGTATAGGGTTAAGACGGACTGTGTGGGTTAGCCATGTAAAGAGACTCGGGCAGGGGAATAAAGTTCAAGTACACGCTGTGTGGTGGGATAACACGCTGTGTAGGTTGGGGTGTTACACGACCAGGGGTGGCAGTAGTACACACCCATGTGTATGGTTTAAGTGAACACGCTGTGTAGTTTTTATACATGCCGTGTAGTTGTGTTTTGTAAACTTGAATGTTTTTCTCTCCTATTCCCATTTTGTACTCTTGTGTTCTCAGTCCTTGATATTACTGATCTAAGGTATACTTTTGATCTTTCAAAGCTATGCCTCTGAGATGTACTCCGATTGTACGTCAGTTGCAGGGTAGTGATCAGACACCAGATATGGATGATCAGGGACTTCTTGCCGATCCTCCAGTTGGGCCAGCCTTGGCACCAGCTGTCATACCAGTTGCAGGCGCTGATGCACAGTTTAAGGAAGGATTTATGAGGATGGTGCAGACATTTTAGGGAGCAACGCCTCTTGCCATGTCTATGGCATACTTGACGCGGGTTTTCCAACAGCAGCATCCTCCTACTTTCTCAGGGGAATGAGGACCACAGGCTGCAGAGTCATGGATAGAATCCATGCTGACTATATTTGAGCATCTGGAAACACTTCCAGAGAGGCCGGTCAATCTTGCTACCTATATTCTATGATACTCCTCCAAGAGGTGGTGGGACGTGATCTCACAGGCGGGTCATCAGCAGGTTATGGCTTGGGAGGAGTTCCAGTGCGTGTTTTACGACTACTTCTACCCGGAGACCCTGAGGGTCGATCGAGCCCGGGAGTTCATGAGTCTAGAATAGAGTACTCTTTCTGTTATGGAATATTCCTCTCGTTTCACCGAGATACAACATTTCACACCCCTACGGGATGGAAGTGGGGTGTTCTTGGCAAGGAAGTTTGAGGATGGTCTCAGGCAGGAGATCCACCCGCAGGTGAATCTCTTCCAGTTGACTTCCATCACTTACATCATCAACCAAGCGTTGATTAAAGAGCGAAATATGAGAGACTTCGGAGCTGTGAGCTAGGGTGTTTCTGCTTCCAGAGATAGTGTTCCACCAGTTGACAGCAGGAAGCACCGTAGGGAGTCTATGCGCGGTGATCCGAGGAGGCGAGATACATCTTCAGGTATCCAGTTCGTATGCGACCAGTGTGGAAGGGTAGGACACATGAGGCCGCAGTGCCAGAGAGACCCAATGGAGTGCCGATCTTGCGGCAAGATGGGTCACCTTCAGTGTTTCTTCTAGGTTTTCTCACCAGTAGCTAGTGACGGGGGTTCTTACATGACTCCTCATTCAGGAGTAGCACCACCAGTTTCTCACCAGTCGGGGAACTGGAGTTCTTCCGACCATTCGGGTCGAGGTGGAGGTCGAGGCCGTTGTAGTCAGTCACCGGTCCTTCAGCACCAGTAGGGAGGATCATCTCAGAGTGGTCAGGCAGGGTCAAAGGGCCGCGGGATAGGCCAAAATTTTGTAGTGGAGCAGACCTATCAGGAGCAGGATCCCAGTCCTTATACAGTTCGAGGTACAATCTTAGTAGCCTCAGTTTTATCTTCAAATCTTTTTGATATTGGTGCTACACATAGCTTTATCTCTGTTGCTGTTGTGGAGAGATTTGGGCTCTGTATCTTTTCTTCTGCCAACTTGTTGACACTGGAAACACCTTTGGGGATGAGGAAATCTAGTGTACATCAGTATAGAGAGTGCCCTCTCGAGGTTGCAAGGTATCGTTTCTCTTGGGATCTCTATGTCCTAGAGATGACAAGCTATGATGTCATTCTCGGGATGGATTGGTTGGTTTAATTTTAGGCAGTCGTCGACTGTTATCGCCGCAGGGTGAGTTTTATTTCACCAGAGGGTGAACCTTTTCTTCATAGAGGTGAGTGGGATGTCCAGGAAAGTTGAGCAAGACTTGAGCATCATGGGCTAGGAAGGGTTACGACCCAGATTGCTAGTCTTTATTTGGATGATCAGAGGACTTCACAACTAGAATTTCCTCCAGTGGTGGATCATTTCAGGGATGTCTTTCCAGAGGACTTTTCAGGCTTTCCTCTGGAGCGTGAGGTAGACTTCTCTATTGAGCTCGTGCCAGGAGCGGCACCGGTGTCCATTCCTCCTTATAGGATGGCTACACCTGAGTTGCAGGATCTCAAGAAGAAGTTAGAGGATTTGCAGGCAAAGGGTTTCATTCGACCCAGTACTTCTCTTTGGGGTTCACCTATCCTATTTGTGAAGAAGGAAGACGGTACCCTTAGGCTCTGTGTGGATTATCGGAAGCTGAACCAGTTGACGGTCAAGAACCTATATCCCTTACCTAGTATTGATGAACTCTTTGATCAGCTTCAAGGAGCCCGGGTGTTCTTGAAGGTCGAATTGAGGTCTGGTTATCATCAGTTGCACGTTAGACCATCAGATATACCACTAATAGCCTTCAGGAGCAGGTATGGTCTCTACGAGTATACAGTTATGCCGTTCGGTCTCACGAATGCGCCAACGGTTTTCATGGCACTGATGAACCGAGTGTTCCATCCTTACTTGGATTCTTTCATTGTGTTCTTCGTGGACGATATCTTGGTGTACTCTCACACTCGACACAAACATTCTACCCACCTTGATATCATTCTGAGTACACTGAGAGAGCATCGAATTTATGCTAAACTCTCAGAGTGCCCCTTTTGAATAGATTAGATTCACTTCTTGGGTCACGTCATCTCGGAGGCAGGAGTATCTGTGGACCCAAAGAAAGTGAGAGCTGTAGTTTTCTGGGAGCATCCAAAGAACGTTTTTGAGGTATGGAGTTTCCTAGGGCTGGCTGGATACTACATATGCTTCATTTAGGACTTTTCATGCCTAGTAGCACCTTTTACAGGTCTGACCAAGAAGGGGGCAAAGTTCTTATGGTCATATTCTTGTGAGTCAGCCTTTCAGGAGCTGAAGGGAAGGTTGACGTCAGCACCGATACTATTCTTTCCAGAGCCAGGAAAGAGCTATACTATTTATTGTAATGCTTCAGGTATCGGGCTGGGTGCTATGCTTATGCAGGGAGATGGAGTTGTTGCGTACTGGTCTCGGTAGTTGAGGCCACATGAGAGGAATTACCCGACGCACGATCTAGAGTTGGCAGCTGTTGTTCATGCATTATGCTGTTGGAGACATTACCTTCTTGGAGATCACTTTGTGGTTTTGACTGACCACAAGAGTCTCAAGTACATCTTCACTCAGCGTGATCTGAATCCGAAACAGTGCATGTGGGTTGAGTATCTTCAGTCTTTTGATTTCGAGCTTACCTATAGGCCGGGAAAGGGCAACGTAGTGGCAGATGTGTTGAGCAGGAGAACTCAGATTCAGGCAGTTCAGGAGGCCAGTAGTGAGTGGCAGCTTATGGCTCTGTTCTTTGAGATGCATCTAGAGGTGCACAACAGAAAGAGACAGACTTTCCTATCTTCTGTAGCTGTTACCTCTATACGTCTTGATCGGGTACGGATGAGACAACTATCAGAATCAGAAGGCTTGGTCCTATGGGAGAGTTTGTCAGGAGAGGACCCTCTTCCTAGATGGATAGTGGGCGAGGATGAGATCTTGTATTTCCAGGGATGCGTATGGGTTCTAGCAGACACATGCGAGGAGATGATGCAAGATTTTCATTCCTCAGTTTGGGAAGTTCATTCTGGCATCACCAAGATGTATCAGGATCTTCATCACCAGTACTGGTGTCTAGGTATGAAGAGGGATGTTGCTGGTTTCATCTTGAGGTGTTTAACTTGTCAGTAGGTGAAGGCGGAGTATCAGCGACCAGCAGGCCTCTTACAGCAGTTACCCATTCTGGAGTGGAAGTGGAACAATGTCGTGATGGACTTCGTGACCAGATTGCCGAGGTCACCTCGAGAGAACGATGTTGTTTGGGTTGTCATCGACAAGATTACGAAGGTTTCTCACTTCTTACCGATTAAGAAGACCTTCAGTGTTGATGATCTGGGACGACTATACATCCAAGAGATTGTACGTCTGCATGGAGTTCCATACTCCATTGTTTCAGAAAGGGATGTGTTCTTTACTTCTCGGTTTTGGCAGGGGCTTCAGAGGGATTTGGGTATACATGTACTTTTGAGTACAATGTACCATCCCCAGACTGATGGTCAGTCCGAGCATACGATCCAAGTGCTTGATGATATGCTCCGAGCTTGCATTCTATACTTTGGCAGTTCTTGGGAGAAACATATCCCTCTTGTGGAGTTCGCCTACAACAACAGTTTTCAGGCGACTATTCAGATGGAACCTTACGAGGCTTTGTACGGTAGGCCATGCCGATCACCTTTATGCTGGCTGGAGGTAAGAGAGGCATCTTTACTGGGATCTCGTCTTGTTCTAGAGACCTCAGAGCAGATATAGTTGATTCAGAAGAGGATGGCTACAAAACAGTCTCGAGAGAAGTCTTATGCTGATCAGTGGAGATGACCTCTGGAGTTAGAGGTCGGGGATCAGGTTTTCCTGCATGTCGCACTGAGATTGGGACACAAGAGGATTCAGAGAGAGGGTAATCTTTCACCGCGGTACGTCGGGTCGTTTGAGGTATTGGAGAGAGTTGGGTCGGTTGCCTATCGGTTGCAGTTACCTCAGAGGTACCAGGCCATGCACGATGTCTTACACGTCTCTCAGCTCCGACGTTACTTTTCAGACCCGTCTCATGTCTTTCAGCCCGAGGAGGTTGAGGTCGAAGTGCATGCATCGTTTGAGGAGCATCCTATCTGGATTTTTGATCACAGTACAAAGGTTCTCCGGGGTCAATCTGTTCCTATAGTACGGGTAATATGGTAGCATGGGCGAGTACAGGAAGAGACCTGGGAAAGGGAGGCCGATGTATGATTGCAGTGGCCAGAGT
The DNA here is from genome assembly GCA_963277665.1 of Viscum album. Taxonomy (NCBI): domain Eukaryota; kingdom Viridiplantae; phylum Streptophyta; class Magnoliopsida; order Santalales; family Viscaceae; genus Viscum; species Viscum album. Next base: position 494,306,684 of record OY728139.1, read on the forward strand.
TGTTCGGGGGTTTCTTCTTCTCCGCCTCATTAGGGAAATTCGGGGATGAATTTATTTAAGGGGGGAAGTTTGTAAGATCCCGGATCTTCATTTCAAGTATGTCTTTCCTTTTCTGGAGTTTTTGAGAAAAGTGGGGTTTCTGGAAATTTTTGAAGTACACATTGTGTAATTTCTGAGTACATGCCGTGTACTCCTTTTTCGCTCGAAGCCGTGTGCTGGCCATGTCCGGGCCATACACACGGTGTGTAGAGGCGATGTGGCGGCCGCTTAAAGCGGAGTATGAAAAAACAGAGTACATTCCGTGTACCCCAGAAGTACACACCGTGTATTTTCTTTTTTTTTTCTTTTTTTTCATTAAACGCACTGGGGTCGCGCTTGACGGACAGAACACACTCCTTCTCCAGGTTCTTCATCCGAGAGCGACCCGTACGACCGCGATTCTTCTCCGGATTCCCAAGCCTCCGTCTGATCTCCATTTCAGCCACCGTCAATTGCGTTGGAACCAAATCGGTGAGTTCTTCCTTCTCCTAGAGCTTTGTTTTCCATTTTCTCCTCTTTCTCAAGATATCATGGGTTGAGAATTTTTGACGTTTTCTCAGATCCTTGACATTCTAAGGAGAATCAATCATCGTGATTCATGTATATCGTTCTCCAAGCATCGAGGTAGGTGGTTTGTGCCTTTTTATAGGAAGTCTGGGAATATTTTGTGCAAATTCCACCAATACCCTTGAACGGGGTATTGCGTGTTTCCTGTTTTTCCCTGTTGTTTTCCTGCTTTGTTTGATTGCTTGAGTAGAGGTAATTTATTGTGAATAGGGTGGTTTTTACTGTGTTCTGGATGTTTTCCATGCTTGTTTTACTTGTTCGGCATTTTTCCAATTGCCATGCCTAGTTGTAGGATAGTGGAACTGTTGTACTATCATGCTGCTGTGCCTTAGAATGATATCCAAGTAATTCTTGAGGTTTTATTGGGCCGATACATGTGCTATGCATGTTGTTTTACACAGGGCTACGAGAACCTAGTGTAGTGTAACATAGAAAGAATGGACGTAAGGGCTTCTCCAGAGTGTCTTTAATTTATGATGCAAGACCAAAAGGGGAATTGGCATTGAGTGCTTCCCCAGAGAGTCTGTAGTTCCTCGACGCGGTCCACATGGAGAATTGACGTTGAGTGCTTCCCCAGAGAGCCTTTAGTACGATATGAGACTATAGGGGGAATTGATGGTCAGTGCTTCCTCAGAGAGTCTATTCTTTAGCTGAACCAGAGGGGTGAGACTGCGTGTGCTTTCCAGAGGGTTGCTAGTACTTGTAGGTTGAACCTTAGGGGTTAGTCTGTGAGAACTACCCAGAGGTTACCTTTTTGTTATACTTTCTTGAGTGGCTGTTTCTTGTTGTAGATTATATGATAGAAACTGTGAATTGTAGCTATTGTGTATTATCATGTTTATTGCTTACCGTTTACTGCTTACTGTACTTTACCTGCCATATATTCACTGACTATTAGGCACAAATATTTGGGTGGTTGCCTATTGGGAATTTGTCTCACACCCTGTTTGGGTCATGCTTTTGGGCCCAAACGGATTATATTGTTGCAGGTATAGATAAGGGAAAGCGCCCTTCTACTATAGGTTCTTGATTGTACTGGAGGTGGAGAGCATGGGACCAAGCCGAGGCTTGAGATGCTGAGGAGATGCTCATCTGTTTTTCTTTTGTACTTTGGTTTAGTACTGTATTCATCATTGTGACCTGTTTGGCTTTTTTCCTAGACATATATGTATCATTCATCATTTACATATATTTATGCTCCAGTTGATTATTTATTAGTCTTCCGCTGTTTACTCTTGTATGGATGGTTATGGTTTCTGTTATTATCTATTTTTTTTCTTCTGCTGTGTACTCTGCCAATGAGGGCATAGTTTCCCCACTATCACACCCAAGACCCTCACTGCTAGTCAACAACCTCTGGTGTTTGGGGAAATGCTCTTGAGGCCACGTGACCAACTAGTTATGGGGTGCCTCTGGGTGTCTTCCGGAACCAGGACTTTACATGATGGATTGAAAGCGTAGCATAGATGGGGGGGGGATGCAGCTCCCTACTCCCCAAGAGATATAGACCAGTGGGTGATAATCAGGTTCACCCTTTAGTTTCTTTTACCGAGGTGGTTGCTGGTATCAAATCAGGTCCTGTCTCAACCACGAATCCATTTGATGATAACAATATAGTTGTTGAAGGATTTTATCCTGTGGCCCATGATAAGGGTTATCATCTTGATATGAGTGGTATTGAGTCTACTGGTATGATGTATAGGGAATTGGCTACTCGGTGTGGAGGATCTCATGGCTCTCATTAGGTGTGTTCATCTGACTTTGACAATGGGGTTCATTTTGCGGATGTCTTAGGGGATGAATATATCAATGATAGTAATAGAAAAGTAAAATATAACTTTTGGGTTACATCTAAAAAGTGTAAGACGATACACAAAGGTTCCTCTTCCTTTAACCTTGTGATGTCAGATAATGGAAATGTGTGGGGGATGGCCTCCCCTAAGCCTGCAATGGGTTTGCAACAAACTAGTGTGGCCAATGACACTGATTACACCCAGGGTGTGACAATTATTCAAGCTCTGGGAGAATTATAAGATGCTGCTAATCATCCTATGGATGTTCAGCAACAAGAAGACTCTAGTTTAGAGTAAGCAATTGTTTTTGATGATGTTGCCCCCATGGTTGAGATGACTCCATAAGATTCAATTTTTCTTGATATTTTAGATAGGTATAACAATAAAGAGGTATTCCAGGATGATATTGGAAATGCACATGGTTTTCTTCGAGTTGAAGGCCAACCCTCAGGAACTAAGGCGGTCAAAGCATGGAGAAATTCTGATTTGAAGGCATCAAAGAGACCAGGTTTGGCTAGAAGGAAGGAGCCTCAAACTCTTGAGGATTCCACCCCATTGGATGATACCGTTGACCCTCAAGATGATGATGACGAGATGTGGAAAAGGTCAAAAACATGGAGTAGGGGCCGTCATCTGAGAGGAAGGGGTGGTGGTTGATCTTAGCCAACAAGATGAATCTCCCATTTCTTGGTAGTTTCTATTTTTTTCTCTACGAAAATGGTCTTCCACTATTTTCAGCTTGCCGTATCTCTATGTACTTTATTTTTGTTTTATTTACAATAAATTTTGGGATCATAGGTTATAACCCATGGTTCACGTCGGTTTGAGTACAATTATATAAATATATTTACAAATATACACAAACATTTATAAATATATTTATTTATAATTAAAATTATAAATATATATATATATATTTATATAATTATAAAATTATAGTAAATATATTTAAATAATAAATATATTTATCATTATATACAAATAATTATAAATATATTTATTTATAATTATAATTATAAATAAATAAATAAATATATATATATATTAAAATAATTATAAAATTATTGTAAATATATTTAAATAATAAATATATTTATTGTATTTATATTAATATATATATATATATAATTATATAAATATATATAATTATATATATAATTGTATAAATATAATAGAAAAGGTTTGAGTGCAAGTTGGAAAGCCAACCCACACTCACAAAATTTATTATAAAAGAGAAAAGGCAACAAAGAAGGGAAAACAAGACTCGACAAAGCATTAAATGCTCACAAATAGAGAAAATAATAGATTAATTCCTACCACTCCCCCTAGAACCTAAATTCATGGAATATCAACCCCTATCCGTTGAATGTTAGCCACTCCACCATGACATGGTCCCTTGTGGCGGTATAAGCTCATCACTTGATGACAAATCTAAGGGGTCCTCTAGAATGTTGATACTCTTGTGATTCCATAAAAAATCCTTAAAAAATATATCCCCGACTTATGCCGACAACCATTCTATATGTTTTTTATAAAAATTTCTGAACTATAAGATAATCCCTATACCCAAAACCATCTGGTTCCATTTTGGTGAAGGTGGATTCAAACTGTAAGTCAAATCATTTTCCATCTCTTCTAAAAGGCCCTGAGGATACCTTTCACCCTCATAGTCCTTTGGAGGAATCTTGAATTTTTTTCCCCTGGAGCTTCACATTCCATGATCTAGTCTTTCCCAAAAATATTCAAATGCATTTTTTATAAGATTAGAAAAATGGGATAGTTAATACCAATCTATATTTCCCATAACATCAATGCACATTCAACCCTTTCCTCGCAAACCACCTCGACCTTTCGAGTATCTTATATATAGTGACCCAGCCTTTTCTTACATCACTATTACATCATTTTAAAGACAAACAACATAATATTATTACACATAGAGGATATAATAGTTTAGTGTCTTGGGAAAACTAGGACCATACATAACAAATTACAACATCGATAAAAAACACATTTTTTTAATTTCTTCTTCTCTAGCTTCTTATTGGCACTTGACCCCTCCTTAGTACATGTAGTCACCTGAGGATATACATCAAAAGGAGTGAGATAAAATCTCAGTAAGAGGATATATTATAACAATATAACAATGGGTGATCATAATCATAACATATGCAAAGGATCATAAATGTGAGGGGAATCATTAATAAAAGACTTGAAATGTTGCAATGCATAAAAATGAAACATCATGTCTTAGTGGTTAACTACCACACATACTTGTGAAAAAAGATAGAATATTATTCACACATAATTTATCATTAACTCATGAGATTCATCACTTTACCCAATGAATTGGAGCGCTGTATAATTCCGAGCACACTCGTCACATTGAAACTTTCATATTGCGCTATATAATTTCGGGCGCACCTGTCACATCATAACAATATCATTTATCATGCATGCCGCAATGAACATATATAAAAAATGAACATAACTATCCCATGAAAAGGAATTGGTTTCATCTCATAAGAACACATTCATAAAAATTGGGTTCCCAAAATAAAGAGGGAATAACATACATGTTACAAGAACCGTTAACCTTGAATGAGAAGTAAAAGGTGTGTTCTTAAAAGAAGAGTTCATTTGGAAAAAATTTTGTTTGAAATAAATACCATTTAAAAACATTTATATCCTAGAAAATTTGAGATAAATATGAACAAATTATTTTTAAGGAGTAACCATATAAAAAAAGAGTGAAAGAGGGAGAACCCAAAGGATGAAAGTTGGGTTCGAGAATTTCCCCTTAACTTATATCTGAATGCTTCCTTCGCTTTAATATCCTGTATAATGACATTATATTAATTAATTAGAAATTAAATAACATTTTATACATGAATGCGGTTCATTTTTGTTTCATTATTTTATTTTATGGTCCTTTTGATGAGTTATAGAGTTTAAAAACATTGTTCGGGAATGTTCATTTTTATGGTTTTCTTGAGCGGTTCACATGTATTCATGAATTGAGGTTCGTGTAGAGCATGGATAAACATCCAGAAAATATATTCCATTTTATTAATGATATTATAGAAGTTAAAATTATCTTATAAATAATTATATTTTATACCATGTGGATGAATCATTAGATTAGAATTAAATAATGATTGTTTGGGTTAATTTAGGCGGTTTTTTGACAACAACGAACTTGTTTTGTTTACTCATTTAGTAATATGTACATAAGTTAGTTAAAGAACTTAAAATATGACCTAATAAATATATAATATTATGTTTCAACCATAAAAATGGTTTCATGACCAGATATGAAGGTAGAAATGGAAAAAGAAAATATGTCATTCTTGAAGGTGATAGATTAACACCTCACGAACAATGTTTTCTTTTATAAAATAAAAAAAATAGGATAAGGGGGTTGGTTGGTATAATATCTCATTATTATCATAACATTAAATTATATGTATGACAATGGAGTTAACATACCATTTGGAAAAATATATTTGGGGATAGAATAAGAAAAGAACTTTAAATTGAAAGGGAATTAAAGGAAAAGAGGGAGAGAAATTACCTCTTGAATCCTCCTTAAGGGGCCTAGGCTTGGTCTTTTGATTAGACCAGAAGCTCTTGGACATGGGGGGAGAGGCTAGGGAAGATTATTGGGAAGATTTTAGATAATTCTTGAAGCTTGAGAGGTGTGAGTAAATGAGGGTGTGATGGGTGGTATTTATAGTGGAGGGGAGAGGAGATTTCTCAATATAAAATTCATTAATTTATTATTTCCCCACAAGACAAGGAATAGAGAGTATTACATGACCAATAATAGTAATTTTATAATGTGGTCCCAAACCAAGTGTGATTACATCATCAGAACACCATACATGACTCTATAATTAGCTTATTTAGCTTATTTTGTAAATTATGGTATTTCACTATTCATAAAAAATTCAAGTATTTCAGAAAAATCACAAAAATTCACCCCTAACATTTTTAAACGTATAGAATCCAAAAATGATGTCTATTTTTCAAAAATAAATTTCTAAATATTATTAATTTAATATTTAATTAAAATCACAATTTACTTGAAAAAACAGTTTTTAAAATTAAAACTGATTTTATAATGCTTTCAAAAATTACTAGAGGTATTATAAAATTATCTTAAATATAGAAGACATATATTTTTTAATTTATGAACAATTTTTAAGAAAATAAATTTTCTTTTAAATTAATTAATTAATTATAATTAATTATTTATGGCTTACAAAAATACCATTGCTTATAAGATGCCCAAATTTTATTTAATTATTCATGCATAAGGTTACGATTATTTTGGGAAATTTTCTATTCGTAAGGGTCATATTAATATTCATAAGGGTAGGTTACTATTCATAAGGCTATGTTACTATTCAAAAAAAATTATGTTGGTTTTATTAGACTCCAAAAATCATCTTGAACACAATCGTGTATGTCAGATTTTTGAAATTCCAAACACAGAAGTGAAAAACTTATGTTTAAAGGTCACTTAGCACTTAGTAGTTCATTATTTTGTGTTTTGATATGATTTTATGACATATTTATAAGAAGGGAATTTACTTTGAAAACTTTGGGTTATTACATTCTTCTCCCCTTATGAAATTTCACCCTTGAAATTTTGTTTTACACAAACAGGTGAGGGTACTTCTCCTTCATCACCCCCTCTAGTTCCCATGTATCTTCTTCAAAATTATGGTTCCTCCACAACACTTTGACTAGGTGGGTTGTCTTGTTGTGTATAACCTTTTATCTCTGGTCCAGAATCTCTATTGGCTGCTCCTCATAGGAGAGATCATCTTCCAACTGTGCCACTTCTGAGTTCAGTACATGTGAGGGATTAGGTATGTACTTCCTTAGGAGTGATATGTGAAACCCATCATGAACTTGATCCATATTCGGTGGAAGTGAAAGTCGATAGGCCAAAACTCTTACGCGGTCAAGGATCTCAAAGGGGCCAATGTAACTTGGGATTAACTTCCCTTGCTTTCCAAACTGCATGAATCTCTTCCATGGTGATAATCGAAGGAAGACTTTATCTCCAATGTCGAACTCCAAGTCCCTTTGACGGTTGTCAGTGTATCTCTTTTTTCGACTCTATACAGATTTGATGTGTTTCTGGATGACTTAAACCTTCTCTGTCATCTCTTTCACAAGATCGAGTCCAAGTAGCTTTCTTTCTCCAACTTCATCCCAATAGGTTGGAGTTCTACATCGTTTTCCATACAAAGCTTCATTTGGAGCCATCTGAATACTCGAGTGGAAGCTATTGTTATATGAGAACTCAACCAATGGGATATGCTGATCTCACCCACCTTTGAATTATAGAGAGCAGGCTCTTAGCATATCTTCAAGCGTCTGAATATTCCTTTCAGATTGACCATCAGTTTGGGGGTGATAGGCCATGATACAATTTAATTCAATACTCAAAGCATGTTGAAGGATCCTTCAGAATTTAGGTGTGAACCTTGGATCATGATCAGAGACAATCGAGAGTGGAACTCCATGTAGTCTCACCACTTCCTTCACATATATCTTTTCAAGTTGTTCAAGTGAGAGGTCTTCCTGAATAGTGATAAAATGGGCAATCTTGGTGAGTCGGTCAACCAAACCCGTATCACATTATTTCCCTTCGACATCTTTGGGAGACTCGTGACAAAGTCTATAGTAACATTCTCCCATTTCCACATGGGTATAGGCAATGGATGCATCAACCTTTTGAACTTTTGTCACTCTGCTTTAACTTGCTGACATACCAAGCACCTTGAGATATATTTCGTGATCTCGTTTTTCATGTTATCACACCAAAAGTGTTCTCAGAGATCACAGTATGTCTCGGTACTCCTAGGATGGATAAAGAATGTTGAGCTATGTGCATTTTCCAATAGATCCTTCTTTATCCTGGGTGATGAAGGCACACAAATCCGTGTTCCAAACCGAATTACACCATCATCGTCGATATGGAACTCTTGCAGCTTTCCTTCCTTTACAACATTCACCCTTTTTGTATCTCTACATCACCCCTTTATGCTTTTTGAATATTCTCTTGGATGGATGGTTGCGCAATCATTTGGGAAAGGTAGGATGTACCCCCTTCCCTTATGATTTGTAAATCCATCCTTTGCATATCCAAGAATATAGGGTCTTTCTAAATCCATAACATGGATAGAGTAGCAGGTTATTTTCCGCTTAGAGCATCAGCTACCTTGTTCGCCTTTCCAGGATGATAGTTAATAGAGAAATCACAATCCTTGATTCGCTCTAACCATCTCCTTTGATGCATGTTGAGCTCCTTTTGTGTGAATATATACTTTATGCTCTTGTGGTTGGTGTATATGTCACACTTCTCGCCATAAAGGTAGTACTTCCATATTTTCAAGGAAAAAATCATAGCTGTTATCTCTAGATCATGCGTCAGGTAGTTCTTCTCATGGATCTTTAACTGCCGTGAGGCGTAGGCTATCACATTATCATTTTTCATGAGTACAAAACCCAAGACTTTCTTTTAAGCATCACTGTATATCACAAAACTTTATCCACTTTTCGGTTGTGTGAGTACAAGTGCAATGATCAGCCTTCTCTTTAGCTCCTTGAAGATTCCATCACATTCCTCCATCCAGACATACTGTACCCCTTTCTTTGTTAAATTAAGTTAGCGGGCTTGACAATCATGAGAAGTTTCTCACAAAACATCGGTAGTACCCAGCTAATCCAAGAAAACTATGGATTTATGTGACACTAGAGGGCCTAGGCCATTCCTTAATCACCTTTGTTTTTGAAGGATCCACAGAAATTCCCTCACTTGTGATCACATGTCCCAATAAAGTGACTTGATTTATCCAAAAGTCACACTTGCTGAACTTGGCGTACAACTTCTCCTTTCTCAATGTCGCCAACACAAGTCTTAGATGTTCTTCATGTTCCTCCTTACTCTTGGAGTAGATGAGAATATCATAAATAAACACTACCACAAATTTGTTGAGGTAATGTCTAAAGACTCTATTCATCAAATCCATGAATATTTCAGGGGCATTAGTAAGTCCAAAGGGCATAACCAGAAACTCATAGTGCCCATACCTTATACGAAAGGCAGACTTCTGAATATCTTCCTTCTTCACCTTTAGTTGATGATATCCAAAATGAAGATCCACCTATGAGAAGTATTGAGCTCCTCTTAACTTGTTGAACAAGTGTTCAATCCTTGGAAGAGGATAATTGTTCTTTATAGTGATCTTATTGAGTTCCCGATAATCGATACACAATCGAATTGTTCCATCATTCTTCTTTACAAAGAGAACTAGTGCACCCCAAGGTGATGCATTAGGGTGTATGAACCCTTTTTCCAGATGCTCTTTCATCCGCTTCTTTAACTCCTCTAGTTCGATAGGAGCCATCCTATAGGGACACTTTGAGGTAGGAGTAGATTTGGGTACGAGTTCAATTGAGAACTCGACCTCACGATCTAGGGGAATTCTGGGTAACTCTTTAAGAAATACATCATCGTATTTCCTCACGATGGGCATTTCCGCAAGGTTGGAACTTTCCTTTGACCCAACCATTTGGGAGAGGTATGCTTCTTCATAGGGAATCAACATCCACACCATTGAAGGATTTTTCAAAGGAGATTCATGATCTCGCATTCATTTTTAGAGGAGCATGGGATGGTTTGGAATATGAAAAGATATTTCCTTTTACCAATAGTTGATATGGGCTCTATATAAAGAGAGATGATCCATTCCCATTATAGTGTCGAATTACACCAAGGAAAGTATTACAAAATTTGCTGGAAGAATCTTCCCACATACGAAAATAGGAGAAGATTCAAACACTTGGGTTGCAATGATTGCACCACTTGGTGTTTTTATAGATATATCTACTTCAAGGTTTCGGGGATTTGATTCTATAGTTCTAGAAAACTTTCAAGATATAAAGGAATGCGTAGAACCAGAATCAAATAAGACTTTTTCCATTCTTGAGTGAATAGGAAGTGTAACTTGTATGACTTCATTATCTTGCTCCACTTTCACAGTAGTGATGGCATAAGCCTTGCATTGTTCCTTTGGCATTGGTGGTTGATGACACTGATTACCCTTAAGAACTAGAGGTTTAGTGCACTGGCTTGCATAGTGCCCTAGCTCCCTACAGTTGTAGCATTGAACCATGGGTGGTTATCTCCTTTATTTAGATAAATTCTTCTTACTTTTCATGTCTTTTTGACACTCTTGAGCATGGTTTCCTTCTTTCCCACACTGGAATAATTTCCTTATCCCTTTAAGGTAGTTCCCATGGTGCAACTTCCCACATTTTTGGCATGTGGGTCGTTGAGTTTTCTTCCCACCTTTGTCATTAAATCCTTCGGCTTGAAACTCCATATTTCTTTTCTTATCACCATATCCGTGGGACAATTCTCCAAACTCAATCTCTACTTTGAGAGAACATCTAACAACTTCTTCACAACTCCCAAAGTCTCGAATTGCAAGATCCTTTCGAAGGAATGATTTTAATCCACTAAAGAATCTATCAACTTTTCTATCATTGTTGATAACAAAACCCAAAGAATACCTTCAAGACTTGTTAAATTAACTTCATAGGTTTTGGTAGATTCTTCTTCTTTTTTCTTGAGATCTATGAATTCTCTCTCCATATTTGTGGGAAATACTTATTAAGAAACGTGATCTTAAAGTCTTCCCATTCCATCTATTCAATTTCATCCCATTGGATTGGTTCTCTTAATCAAATCCCACCATTGATAAGCCTCTCCATATAGATGATAAATGGCTAGAGTCACCTTCTCTATCTCAGAACAGTGAAGCACAAAAAATATCTTCTCCATGTAGTTGACCCACTGCTCCGAAACTAGTGGATCTAAAGATCCACTAAACATCGGTGGTCGTTGCTGCATAAAACATTCGATAGCCAGTTGATCCCTATTTGGTGAAGGAGGATGTTCCCCATAATTATGGTTATTGTTCATAACCTGAGATAGTTGGGTAAGAATCGCCATGAATTTCTAAACTCCACCTCCCAAATCATTGGGGATGTCGTTCGGGCAATCGTTGCATTGGATCTCGCATGAGTTGTTGGCCTGGATTCTCCTGGTTCCCACCATTTTCTAAAATAGATAAGGTTAGAACAAAACATAAGTCAAAAATTAATAAATAACTTATTCATTTGAACAATTTTCACTAAAAGCATAACTTATGGGATCCCTATCTTAAGATTAATGTGTGCATATTTGTACTAAGTCGCATGCTAGATATTTTCTCTAGGGTTCACTAATCCTAATTCCCAAATTAACTAAACCTTTCCTTTGATACCAACTATAGCGACCTAAACTTTTCTTAAATTAATATTACATCATTTTAAAGATAAACAACATAATATTATTACACATATATAATCCAATAGTTTAGTGTCTTGGGAAAACTAGGACCATACATAAAAAATTACAACATTGAGCAAAAAAACATTTTTTTTTAATTTCTTCTTCTCTAGCTTCTTATTGGAACTTGAACCCTCCTTAGTACATGTAGTCACCTGAGGATATACATAAAAGGGGTGATATAAAAGCCCATTAATAGGATATATAAGAACAATATAACAATGGTTGATCATAATCATAACATAGGTAAAGGATCATGAACGTGAGGGGAATCATTAATAAAAGACTTGAAATGTGGCAATGCATAAAAATGAAACATCATGTCTTAGTGGTTAAATACCACACATACTTGTGAAGTAATATAGAATATTGTTCAAACATAATTTAAAATTAACTCATGAGATTTATCACTTTACCCAATGCATTGGAGCACTTTATAATTCCATACACACCCGTCACATTGAAACTTTCATATTGCGCTATATAATTCCAGGCGCACCTCTCACATTATAACATTATCATTTATCATGCATGACACAATGAATATATATAAAAAATTAACATAACTAACCCATGAAAAGGAATGTGTTTCATCTCATAAGAACACATTTATAAACATTGAGTTCCCAAAATAAAGAGGGAATAACACACATGTTACAAGAACCGTTAACCTTGAATGAGAAGTAAAATTTGTATTCTTAAAAGAATAGTTCATTTGAAAAACATTTTGTTTGACATAAATACCAGTGAAAAACATTTATATCCAAGAAAATGTGAAAAAAAGATGAAAAAATTATTTTTAATGAGTAACCATATAAAAAAAAGAGTGAAAGAGGGAGAACCCGAAGGATGAAACTTGGCTTTGAGAATTTCCCCTTACCTTATATCTGAACGATTCCTTCACTTTAATGTCCTATATAATGACATTATATTGATTAATTAGAAATTTCAGAAAATTTTATACATGAATAGGGTTCATTTTTGTTTCATTATGTTATTTTATGGTTCTTTTGTTGAGTTATATAGTTTAAAAACATTGTTTGGGAATGTTCATTTTTATGGTTTTCTTGAGAGGTTCACATGTATTCATGAATTGAAGTTCATGTAGAGAATGGATAAAAATACAGAACATATATTACATGTTATTAATGATATTAAATAAGTTAAAATGATCTTATAATGAATTATATTTTATACCGTGTGTATGAATCATTAGATAAGAATGAAATGATGATTGTTTGGGTTAATTTAGGAGGGTTTTTGACGACAATGAACTTGTTTTGTTTACTCATTTAGTAATATGTACATAAGTTAGTTAAAAACTTAAAATAGGACATAATAAATATATAATATTCTGGTTCAACCATAAAAATGGTTTCATGACCAGATATGAAGGTAGAAATGAAAAAATAAAACATATCGTTCTTGAAGGTGATAGATTAACACCTAACGAACAACGTTTTCTTTTATAAAATAAAAGGAAGAGGAGAAGGGGGTTGGATGGTATAATATCCCATTAGTATCATAAAATTACATTATATGTATGATACTGGAGTTACCATACCATTTGGACAAAGATAGGTGGGGAGAGAATAAGAAAAGAACTTGAAATTGAAAGGGAATTAAAGGAAAAGAGGGAGAGAAATTACCTCTTGAATCCTCCTCTTGAGATCCTCCTTAAGGGGCCTAGGCTTGGTCTTTTGATTAGAAAAAAAGCTCTTGGATGTGGGGGGAGGGGCTAGGGAATATTCTTGGGCAGAGTTTATACAAGGCTTTAAGCTTGAGAGGTGTGAGGAAATGAGGGTGTGAAGGGTGGTATTTATAGTGGAGGGGAGAGGGGATTTCTCAATATAAAATTCATTAATTTATTATTTCCCCACAAGACAAGGAATAGTGAGTCTTCCATGATGAAGAATAGTAATTTTATAATTTGATCCCGAACCAAGTGGGATTACATCAGTATAAAATCATACATGACTCTATAATTAGCTTATTTAGCTTATTTTGTAAATTATGGTATTTCACTATTTGTATAAAATTCAAGTATTTCAGAAAAATCATAAAAATTCACCCCTACCATTTTTTGACGTGTAGAATCAAAAAATTATGTCCATTTTTTAAAAATAAATTTCTAAATATGATTAATTTAATATTTAATTAAAATCACAATTTACTTGAAAAAAACAGTTTTTAAAATTAAAACTGATTTTATAATGTTTCCAAAAATTAATAGAGGTCTTATAAAATTATCTTAAATATATAAGACATAGATTTGTTAATTTATGAACAATTTTTAAAAAATAAATTTTCTTTTAAATTAATTAATTAATTATAATTAATTATTTATGGCTTACAAAAATACCATTGCTTATAAGATGCCCAAATTTTATTTAATTATTCATGGGTAAGGTTACTATTATTTTGGGTGATTTGATATTTTTAAGGGTCATATTACTATTCATAAGGGTATGTTACTATTCACCAAAAATTATCTTGGTTTTATTAGACTCCAAAAATCATCTTGAAAACAACCATGTAAGTCAGATTTTCGAAATTCCAAACACAGAAGTGACAAACTTATGTTTAAAGGTCACTTAGTACTTAGTAGTTCATTATGCTGTGTATTCAGGTGATTTTATGACATATTTATAAGAAGGGAATTTACATTCAAAACTTTGGGTCATTACATTACATGCTTCCACTACTTGGGAAACAACCAATTACCTTCGTGATTGTAACATCCCAACTCGACTTACCATCGAACCGGTAGCCGGACTGGTTGGCACATGACCTCAAGTGCTCCTCCACATACACCGGAGGATATCAACTAGCATCTAGGGTGTAAGGATAGTTAGTGGGGAGACTATACCCACATATCATAGTTTTCTCAATAGTATAACAATATATAAGTAGATAACAATAGCAGAAGCAGTATAAAGCAATAACTGATGCAGTGAAATTCAATTGTAATACCAACTCAATAATGAAAATGGACAACGCTAGTTTATACAATGTATGCATGTGATGGTGGTACATATCTGAAAGCAATAAAAAAACATGCTTTAAATATTAGTATAGAAAATAATGAAAAGTCCCAAAGACCCAAGGGAGATCTCCACGAGCATCCCAAGATCCTACTTGGTCCTTTGATCCTAACTCCCAGGTACAAGAAAACAACAAAAAGCAATGTCCAAGGTCCTGTAAACAAGTAGAGTCTACTCGGGTACCCCAGTGCAATGACGGTCTGAATAGGGTGTGGGATATAAATCTCAGTAGTCCGAGACCATCAGTGTCGAGATCAATCTAGAAAATGAAATAAAATTAAATAGCATGAAAGTATATCGAAGAAATAACAGAATTGAATAAATAATCAACAACCCATCCAGGTTCCAAAAGGACACATGACGGTGATACCTGCTTCAGTTCGTAGCCAGAATAAGAGTCTTAATAAGAACAATATATATATATATATATATATATAAATAAAGTATAATGAATTTTTTATCACATTATTTAATATTCTTTGTTTAAACACACAAAAGAAATGATCATGTTAATATTCTTATATTTCACCCATTTGAATGAAGTTATCAATCCATAACTCACACACACTTGAATTTCCAAGTTATCATTCCATGCTCATGAACCCACGAATGTCCATGTTACTATTCTGTACTCACACACCCATGAATTTCCATGTTACCATTCCATACTCACGCACCATGAATGTATATGTTACCATTCCATACTAACACACCCATGAATGTCTATGTTACCATTACATACTCACGCACCACGAATGTCCATGTTACCATTCCATACTCACGCACCCATGAATGTCCATCTTACCATTCTATACTCACGCACCCATGAATGTCCATGTTACCATTCAATACTCATGCACCCATGAATTTTCCATGTTACCATTCCATACTCACACACCCATGAATGTCCATGTTACCATTCCATACTCACGCACCCATGAATGTCCATGTTACCATTCACAGCTTCATGATATAATTAATTCATCAATTAATTATCATTATCAATATCATTACTAATTCCACAATTAGTTAAACACAACAAGTCATTTAGTTAACTCAACAATTAACTTATCACAATAATTACTCTAGTTAATTCAACAATTAACTTATCACAAAAATTACTCTAGTTAATTCAACAATTCACTAGTCACAAGGTAACCATGTCAATACCACATAATTAATTCATAAATTAATTATCTCTAGGAAACTATATCTATATCACGTAATTAATTCACAAATTAATTATCTCACCTTAGCCCCAAATCAAAATCTCATAATTTATCCCCCGATTAATTTCCTATATTACAATATCAAAACACATAATTAATTCATAATTAATTATCTCAACTTAATCAATTTAATATCTCATAATTAATCCCCCGATAATTATGATCTTAAAGAACATAATTAATTCATAATTAATTATCTCATCTTAACCAATTTAATACCTCATAATTAATCCCCTAATAATTAATTATTATCTCAAAGCAAATAATTAATTCATAATTAATTATCTCATCTTAACCAATTTAATATCTCATAATTAATCCCCCAATAATTATTATCTCAAAGCACATAATTAATTCATAATTAATTATCTCAATTAATTACTCATAATTAATTGCCCGATTAATTATCTATTTTACAAACTCAAAGCATAAAATTAATTCATTATTAATCATCTCATTCTCCCAATAAACAATTTAATCCATCATTTTAGTCAACTTTATCAAAAGAAATAAATCAACAAAACTACATTTTATTAATTAGGCAAAGTTTAGAACCCTAACTCTATGAGTTTGGCTGAGGTAAAGCTTACTAATTCAAACGTGACCCACTTTCGCATACGCAATTCCACGTTAATGTGATTGTGTACTTGTAATTGATCACCCCACATAACAATAACTGGTAGTCACAATTAGTGCGGCGGGGACCAATGAATACCAAAAAATAATCAACCGCAACCCAATTACACCATAATCACCTAATTCAAGGGGTGCGAAACCATTTATCAGGTATATATCCTTACTAAAATATGAATAAGGTGAAACAAATCAAGTCAAGTCGCTTTACCTTCAGCAGCGGTCGTCAGAATACGGATCAATGGGTCCCAAGACGTCATCTGCGCCACTTAAAATCAGAAGAAATGAAGAAACATAATCAATCATGGATCTTTGGGTTTCAGCCTAATGGAGACCAGATGAAGGAGACCTGAGACAAACAATGTGAATAAATAACACATGGAGAAGTACTAACCTCCCCGAGACGAATAACTTTCATGAAGAAACTAGAAGGAGATAGCTGTGCGAAGAGGAGCCGGGAGGAGGGTGGTGTGCCACCCATGGGTGTTGCACCATGGGTGTGCCACGGGCGAAGAAGAGTCAAAACAGCTGATGTGAACAACGAAATACATAGATAAGGACTCACCTCACCAAGATAGATAAATTCTGTGAAGAGACCACCATGATCTGGTGCATAGAGAGAGAGTCAGGAAGATGGGTGGTGCGCCACCCATGGGAGAACCGAGAGGGGGGGGGGTCGCACCTCACTAGGTTGTGCGCCTCTCCCTCTTTATTTCCCTAATAATAATTTTAATAATTAATATAATAATAATACTAATAATAATACCCATATTATAATTATTATAATTTAATTAAAATGCTTCTTTGATAAACCCCAAACTCCCCATTTACACCTCATTTACCCCTCATTTAATTAAATTCATTTCAACCAAATTTAATTAAATAAATTCTATAACTCATCATTATTTAATTGAATTCTCTCACACAATTTAATTAAATAAAATCCCCATTTTTCATCAAATAAATAAATTCATCTTAACCTTTAATTTAATTAGATAAAACCCAACTCCACATTTAACACATTATTTAATTAAAAACTTCTCCAATGAATTTAATTAAATAAATTCCCCAACACATCATTATTTAATTAAATTATCTCAAAAAAATTTAATTAAATAAAACCCCCATTTTTCATCAAATAATTAAATTCATATTAACCTTGAATTTAATTAGATAAAACCCTAACTCCACATTTAACACTTCATTTAATTAAATTCCTTTCCAATCGAATTGAATTAAATAAAACTTCCAACTCATTATTATTTAATTAAATTATCTCAACATAATTTAATTAAAAAAACCCAAAAACCTCATTATTAATCATTTAATTAAATTCTTTCCAACTCAATTTAATTAAATAATTTATCCAATTCCTGTTATTTAATTAAATTCTTTGAACACAATATAATTAAATTAAAAACTCCAAATCATAAACATTATTTAATTAAATTATCTCAACCTCAATTTAATTAAATAATAACCCCCATTTCACAACGACTAATTAAATTATTCTTAACCTTGAATTTAATAAAATAAAATCTTCATTTCACATTAATTAATTAAATTCCTCTTTACCTTGAATTTAATTAAATGAAACCCCAACTCCTCATTTACATGTCATTTAATTAAATTACTCTAATATTAGTTTAATTAAATAAATTCTTCATCACAATGTCATTTAATTAAATTCTATCAACTTTAATTTAATTAAAAGAAACCCCCAACAACTCATTTAATTAAATTCCTTTCAACCATGAATTTAATTAAATTAATTTAACCAAAAACTCAAAACTGGGTAGAACACATGGTTTGAATTGCATGGTCTGACAGACTGTGTGCAGACCGTGAATCCACTACTAGATACCTTATTTATTATGCATAGATGACCTACACGGTTTGACTAATCGTGCACAGCCCGTGTGAGCATCACTGCCTGATCCGGTTCTCTCGAAACTCATCCTGCCATCCAAGAAACTCCTTGAGCCTTTACCGAAACCCATTACCAACACATTAAAAGATCCAAACTCACAAAAATTATTTCTGAATCTTGGTTTTTAAAACCAAACTATGAATTAAATGAAAATGTTCAAAAACTTTCGTATTTTAGCCGGGTCAAAAAACACAGGACTCTACAAATTACCCACCTTAAAAACTTCTCATCCACGAGAAGCCATAGAGAATTAATACAACATCAACCAACCCACCAAGGTCAATAAGTCTTGTTTGAATGCTTGCATTGCATTCCCAAATGCCCAACACACCTTTAAACATTTTAGAACCCCAAGACATGACACTTTCCTTGAAAGATATCACCGACCCATGAAACCCATACCCATCGTTAAGCCGACAATGTGACTTTAAAATGATTTCAACACCTATCACATGTATACGAAAGTCTCTACCCATCTTCCAATAACATTCCCAAGACAATCCATCATAAGGATACTTTAAAGTTGTCATGACCCATCATGAATAAAGGTGTAACCCAAAGAACCATGCATCCCGTATACAACCTAGATAACAACCACTTATCAAACCCAATGAGTTTTAAAACTTTAGCATGGTGTAAGAACAACGATATCTCAATGGATCCAAGATGAGGTCAAGATAAGGTAAGTGCTTGTCTTAATCGGAAGAGCACACTAAGTGTAAACCTAGGTCACCAAGAAGGTCAAACGAACTATCACCAGCCAATTCTTTACGCAAATCTCAGCTTCACCTGCTGATGCGTCATCAACCAAAACCCGATGCATATTTCACCTAAGTCATTCATGTTCATTCAAAGCATACCACTGAAACTCTTCCAAAAACAAACAGAGTTTCCAAAAAAAAATTACGCACACTATGAACCCTATCAAGTCGTGCTGCCAAACAAGCACTGACATGTTTACCAGAACTGATGTGACACTACCCACCTTAAGAGTGTCCATGTCATGGAAAGAAAAGACTAGCTTCTCCCAAGCATGCTATTTCAGAAACACCTTAAACGTACATGTGATGTTCCCCAAACCACAATCATCACATCATAATCTCATATAAAATCCAAAATTTAAACTGACCGGCGTGTCAAAACACTCGAGTCCCAACAGTCCACCTGAGTAGTGGGATGAACTTACCTTAACACCCCAAACAATATACACCAAAGTTAACCCAAGGATGTATTTAACAGCTAACCATCCTTAAGGCATGTATAATCTGCTAAACCAAGCATTCCCCAATGCTTATTCCCATATCAAGTGTCAAGATACAATGACCACCCATCCGAACAAGGGTGTCATTCCTTAAAACCAAAAATTCCTATTAGGAACAACGACACCCAAATGGTACCAGCATAAAAAAGATCACAAAGAAAACAAGATATCTCAACTCTAAGGGTGCTAACTACCATGGTCTAGTCCCTTAAAAAGCATACTCATCAAAACTATCTCTTGGTCTCGCAAAATATAATTCACTAGGCTTAAGAGATCCTCTTTATTTTATCCATTTCATTAATTCATTTCAACCTTTTAAACATTTGAATGAATTTTTAACAAAACCACAAGTATTATTTTACAATAAGGTACTTAGTTTTCAATCAATGCCCCATGGGCAAAACATGAAAGATATAATAGACTTCCTATTTAAACATTTAACATTCTATTTCATTTAATTTTAAACATTCCATTTAGCATCTAAATTACTTTTAATCATAAGATGACCTCTGAGGGTCCCATTTATTTAATACGGATTCTTCAAAAATCAACCCCACAAGTGATATGAATGTCTATATAACAATCCATAAAGCCGCCACAAACTTCATAGGTGGAATTTGGCTCTCACTTAATCAATTCAATTTCCATTTAACATTTTAAATTTAGCAGCCACTTATACATCGAAACAACTCTAGAATGTAATAAAAAGTAGTAACACAAAATAATTCTATAACACAGAAGCATGAAATAACAACAAAGCATGTTAATCACAAAGGCAACATGGAATATAATCACCCAAGCATATTAAAACTATCACCGAAACATGCTATCTAAAGAGGTATGCTAAAGTAGTTCAAAACATGGAATTTCACCCAAGACACACAATCAAAATTAGAAGGCATCCTACTAATGAAACTACATGGAATTTCATATGTATGGCATGTGAACTTCTAAGTTCCTAAGATGATGCATGTAATGTAATTTCCTTATCATATCAGGCCAAGGAAAATTTTCAAAATTCTCAAAATCAATAAGCAGCGGAAAATACACCAGTCACTCAAGGTGAAATCACATCAACTATAATCTCAAGCAGTATAAACATCAATTCTCATCCCTAGACACTTGGTCATTTCCTGCAAATGGGGTGATCATTCCCAAGAATGATTATTAACCGAGCACTGACACTTTTCTATTCTTATGTCTAACAACCCAAAACAGAAAGACAAAGGAAAAATAATGAAAATCTATACCACTTTGTAACATCTCGAACCAGCTTACCATCAGACCGATAGCAGGACTGATGACCACATGACCTCAAGCACACCTCCCTATATGATAAAGGTTGTCGACTAGAAATGAGGGTGTAAGGATAGTAAATGAGGAGACTATACCCTCATATCAGAGTTTTCTCAATTGTATAACAATATATAAATAGATGAAAATAGTGGAAGTAATATAAAGAAATAACTAATGCAGTGGAAGTAAATTGTAATATCAACTCAATAAAGAAAATGGCCAATGCCAATTTATACAATGTATGAATGTCATGGTGGTACATATATGAAAGAAATAAACAAAACATCACACTTTACATCTTAGTAAAAAAAATAATGAAAAATCCTAAAGCCCCAAGGGAAATCTCCACGAGCGTCCCAAGCACCCACTCAGTCCTTTTCTATTAACTCCTAGGTACAAGAAAACAACAACAAGCAATGTCCAAGGTCCTGTAAACATGTAGAGTCTACTCAGGTACCTTAGTGTATTGGAGGCCCAAATAGGGTGTGAGATATAAATCTCAATAGGCCAGGACCACCGGTGTTGAGATCAATCTAGAAAATTCAATAAAATTAAACAAAGTACAAGTATATCAAATCAATAACATAATTGAATAAATAACCAACAACCCATCTAGGTTTTAAAGGGACACCTTATGGTGATACCTACATCGACTCGTAGCCAAAATAAGAGTATGAACAAGAACAATATATATAAATAAAGTATAATGAATTTTTTATCACATTATTTAATATTTTTTGTTTAACCACACAAAATAAATGAGTGTGTTACCATTCTTATATTTCACCCATTTGAATGATGTTATCATTCCACAACTCACACACACTTGAATTTCCAAGTTATCATTCCACGCTCACATACCCATGAATGTCCTTGTTACAATTCCATACTCACACACCCATGAATGTCCATGTTACCATTCCATACTCACGCACTATGAATGTATATGTTACCATTCAATACACACACACCCATGAATGTCCATGTTACCATTCCATACTCACGTACCATGAATGTCCATGTTACCATTACATACCCATGCATCCATGAATGTCCATGTTACCATTCCATACTCACGCACCCATGAATGTACATGTTACCATTCACCGCTTCATGATATAATTAATTAATTAATTAATTATCATTATCAATCTCATTACTAATTCCACAATTAGTTAAACACAACAAGTCATTTAGTTAACTCAACAATTAAGTCATCACAACAATTAATCTAGTTAATTCAATAATTAACTTATTACAACAATTACTCTAGTTAATCCAACAATTCACTAGTCACAGGGTAACCATGTCAATACCACATAATTAATTCATAAATTAATTATCTCTAGGAAACCATCTCTATATCACGTAATTAATTCTCAAATTAATTATCTCAACTTAGCCCCAAATCAAAATCTCATAATTAATCCCCTGATTAATTATCTATATTACAATCTCATAACACATAATTAATTAATAATTAATTATCTCAACTCAACCAATTTAATATATCATAATTAATCCCCTGCTAATTATGATCTCAAAGCACATAATTAATTCATAATTAATTATATAATCTTAACCAATTTAATATCTCAGGATTAATCCTCTGATAATTAATTATCATCTCAAAGCACATAATTAATTCATAATTAATTATCTCATCTTAACCAGTTTAATATCTCATAATTAATCCCCTGATAATTATTATCTCAAAGCACATAATTAATTCATAATTAATTATCCCAATTAATTACTCATAATTAATCGCCCGATTAATTATCTATTTTACAACCTCAAAGCATAAAATTAATTCATAACTAATCATCTCATTCCCCCCAATAAACAATTTAATCCATCATTTCAGTCAACTTTGTCAAAAATAATAAATCAACAAAACCATATTTTATTAATTAGGCAAAGTTTAGAACCCTACCTCTACGAATTTGGCTGAGCCAAAACTTCCTAAGTCAAACGTGACTCACTCATGCATAAAAACTTCCACATTAATGTGCACGTGTAATTGGAATTGATTGCCACACCTAATAACAAAAACTGAAAATCACAATTAGTGTGGTGGGGATCAACACACACTAAAAAATAATCAACCGCAACCCAATTACACCATAAATACCTAATTCAAGGGGTGAAAAACCATTTATCGGGTATATAGTCTTACCCGAATATGATGACGGTGAACCAAATCAAGTCGAGTCACTTTTCCTTCAATGAATGTCATCGGAATATAGACCAATGGGTCCCAAGACATCGTTCACACCACCTAGAATTGAAAGAAACAAAGAAACTGAATCAATACTGGACCTTTGGGTTTTGGCCTAATGAAGACAGGGTAAAGGAGAGTTGATATGGATAATGAGAATAATGAAACACATGGATAAGGGATCACCTTGTTGAGACAGACAACTTTTGTGAAGGAACCGAAAGGAGATAGCCGCGCAAAGAGGAGCTGGCAGGAGGGGTGGTGCGCCACCCATGGGTGCTGAACCATGGGTGTGTCACGGGCGATGAAGAGTCAAAAAAGTCAATGCGAACAACGAAATTAATGGATAAGGACCACCTCTCCAAGTCGGACAACTTCCTTGAAGAGACCACCCTGATCTGGCCCATAGAGAGGGAGTCAGGAGGATGGGTGGTGCACTACCCATTGGAGAGCCAAGAGGGGGGGGGGTCACGTCTCACCCAGGCTGTGCGCCTCTCTATTTATTTCCCTTATAATAATTTTAAAAATCAATATAATAGTAATAATAATAATAACACTCATATTATTATTATTATCATTTAATTAAAATGATTCTTTGATAAACCCCAAACTCCCCATTTACACCTAATTTATCCGTCATTTAATTAAATTCCTTTCAATAAAATTTAATTAAATAAATTCACCAACTCATAATTATTTAATTAAATTCTATCACAAAAATTAATTAAATGAAACCCCCATTTTTCATCAAATAAATAAATTCTTCTTATCCTTGAATTTAATTAGATAAAACCCCAACTCCACATTTAACACATCATTTAATTAAATTCTTCTCCAACAAATTTAATTTAATAAATTCTCCAACACATAATTATTTAATTAAATTCTCTCAACACAATTTAATTAAATAAAAACCCCATTTTTCATCAAATAATTAAATTCATCTTAACCCTGAATTTAATTAGATAAAACCCCAACTCCACATTTAACACATCATTTAATTAAATTCCTTACTAATTGAATTTAATTAAATAAAATTTCCAACTCATTATTATTTAATTAAATTATCTCAACATAATTTAATTAAAAATACCTGAAACCTCATTAATCATTATTTAATTAAATTTGTTCCAATTGAATTTAATTAAATAATTTCTCCAATTCATGTTATTTAATTAAATTATTTAAACACAATTTAATTAAATTAAAAACTACAACTCATCAACACTATTTAATTAAATTATCTCAACCAAAATTTAATTAAATAATAACCCCCATTTCGCAATGACTAATTAAATTATTCTTAACCATGAATTTAATTAAAGAAAACCTCAATTTTTCATTAATTAATTAAATTCCTCTTTACCTTGAATTTAATTAAATGCAACCCCAACTCCTCAATTAAATGTCATTTAATTAAATTCCTCTCATTTCAATTTAATTAAATAACTTCTCCATCTCAACGTCATTTAATTAAATTATCTGAACTTTAATTTAATTAAAATAAACCCCCAAAAACTTATTTAATTAAATTTCTTTTGACCATGAATTTAATTAAATTAATTTAACCCGAAACTAAAAACTGGGTAGACTACATGGTTTGACTTGAACAGTCTGAAAAACTTTGCGCAGACTGTTCGTCCACCATTGGACACCTACTTTATTATGCACGACTGACCCACATGGTTTGACTAACCGTGTGTAGCCCATGCGAATGTCACTGACTGATTCGGTTCTCCCAAAACCCATCCTACCATCTGGGAAACTCCTCAATACTTTATCCAAGCCTATTATCAACACTTTAAAAGATCACAACTCTCGAAACTTCTTTCTGAAGCTTGGTTTTTAAAACCGAACCATGCAGTAAACGAAAAAGTTAAAAAACTTTCGTATTTTAGCCCAGTCCAAAAACACAGGACTCTACAGTGATCATCCATGGTCAAAGTTTCATCCTCTCTATCATTAGGCACACCTTCATGACTCAGTACAACAAAAACATCCCAAATATTGGTGGATGTAGAGGCACCTTGACCAGGTAAACTTACATTTTTTAGGTTGATCATTAGTCTAGTCATCCTTCCCAAACATGATACTATCATCCTTTCCTATACCCGTGGCATTAAAATCTCATATCTAAATAATCACTGGAGGTTGCAAAATCAACATAGGATATTGATTACCAAAAACATGGTATAACTCTTGTAAAGGAGATTCAATATCCCAAGAGTGTTATCTGTGAGTTTCCTCAGGTCCCAATTCAGAGCCTTGTCTCATTGTTTCAGTAGTATCCTGTGCATGGAGAACTTCAAAAAAAATTCCTCTAAATAAATCTTACTGAAGGAGAGTCTGGTAAAGGAGAATCACCATGATAAATCCTTGGTTCCTCAGTAGGAGAAAACACCTTCCTAGTCTTACTTGGAGTGGAAACCCCCACAGAAGAAGGATCATTCTTTATCTTCTTTGAGACAGTGAAAGACCCCAATGTGGAAAAGGCTTGCTTTCCCCCACATCCACCAGATATCATGAATTTTTCTTCATAAAAATATACCACATCAAGCCTTTCAACACTTACCAATGACAAAGTATCATCCCCATCAATATTAGAGCCATCATCAACCTCCTTCGCAACAACTTACAAATTTCTAGTTTGAGGAGCAGAACCACTCACCTCTAGCCCAGTATACAAATTACCCACCACACACTATTCCTTAATTCCCACAATTGGTATTTTGAATTTTCAATTATCAATGGAATTCCTATATTTTCTACAATTGGAGCAATGAAGACCCCTACAACATTCTTGAACCAAATTTCCAATATTACAACACTTCTTACAAAAGGCCGACTTGTTTTCAAACTCAATGGACAGTTACAACCTTCTATCAGTAGCCATAAGTATGACCAACTCAACCGGGATCAAGCTCAAGTCAATCTCTACATGCACTCTAGAAAAGTTCCTAAAATGAGAAAGATCAGTTTACCTATAAACCTTAATTGGAACTCCAATAGCAGAGGATATGTCCCAAAGAAACTGTGAGTGCCAAAAAATCTAGGGGAGATCATGGATTCAAATCTATATCTGAGAAATCAATTTCTTCACCAAAACAGGATTGAAAAATGGATCCCAATCCTGGATCCAAAAAATATCAAGCTTGAGAGAAAAAAATCCAAAACCCCAGGCTTTGAATTTCAAAACCTTCGACGAAAACAAAATATGGAAAAAAACTTTCCCTAAAGAAAAAATCCTCCATCTTCCAAATCCCCAGATTTGTAGGAGTCGTTGGAACACCTCCTTAATTATCCATGGATTCTATTTCCCTTGGAAAATCAATCGCACCAAAATTGAGTGCTTGCACTCTTCCATTACTTCGCAACCAACTTCTGATTTGCTTTGATGAAAGCAAGTGACCCATTTTTTTTGTGATTTGAGAGGATGCAAGTGCATACCTAGAATCCATGAGGAACTAATTATTCTTCAACTTTGCAATGAAGGTGTCATGACCATTATTCGCAGTTTCATAACCACCGATAGGATCCAAACCTTTCCCAACATTATCTACCTTTGATGGTGCATATAAAACATCTACGGGATTAGAGTAGCATTATAGGTGAGAAGACATCATAGATCCGAACCCTAATCGCCATCGATTCGCTTTGAGGAGAGCTCCCACGACAATGCTTCCTTGATATAAATATTTATAATTATATGATTATATAAATATATATAATTATAAATAAATAAATAAAATTATATAATTATATATAATTATATAAATGTATTTATAATTATATACAAATATTTATAAATATATTATTTTATAAATACAAATATAAATATATTTAAATAATTTTAAAATTATAATAAATATATTTAAATAATAAATATACTTATTATATTCATAATTATATATATTTATATATTAATAAATAGATATATATAATTATATATATATATATATAATTATATAAAAATATTTATAATTATAATTATAAATAAATAAAAATATATTTAAATAATTATAAAATTATAATAAATATATTAAAATAATATATATGTAAAGACCTGGAAATTCCATGTAATTTATTTAATTAAATAGAATTATTACGAGACTGCAAAAATTGACAACACATGATTCCGAGGCTCGGAGTGCCCGGAATGATCCGTTGAAAAATGTTAAGCTTTAAATAGCACGCGTGAGTAGTTTTCCTGAAAAAGTGGAATAACTCTTAAATGGGTTCTCGGATCAGAAATTCGAGGGCACCATTGCATTCAGCATGACGGGTTTACCCTAGGCACAACTTAAGTTTAGTCGACACAGGCCTCCAGTGAGAAAACTCAAAAATAGAATAACCATAAATAAAATAATAAAATAAAATAATTTTATTTTTCAAATGCTTATAACTCACGAACGATGACTCAAATTAAAAATATGAGACCACCGCTAAACTCGTGAGGCTACGATTTCCTTAGGCAGATCCTAACATTGGCCGGCATGAGCCAATAGTGGAAGTTAGTTTTTGGCCGTAAATAAAATAATTAAGTAACAATTATTTTATTGTCAAAACTTTATAACTCTTTAACGGTAAGTCGGATTGGAAGTCTGAGAGTACCGTCGAGCTCATGAGGGTGTGTTTCCCTTAGGCAGAGCCTAACCTTTACTGACGCGGGTTGATGGTGACTATTAATAATTTTTTTGAACTTTTTTAAAGTACGTTCAATAAACGTGCAAGCAGTGATTTCTATCTTTTGAACCGATACTTGAATTAAAAATCCGAGGGTACCATTGAATTCATAGCACTGAGATTCGCTTAAGGGAAGCTTAAATTTGTTCAAAAAAAGTCAGACGGAAGAGTTAATTTTTTAGACTTTCGGAAAAAATAATAAAATAAATAAAGATGTTATTTTATTATTTTTTCAACTGTGGAGCGGTGAATGGTGGGACCACAGTGTAATGTCAGGCTTGAATGGAATTCATTTAATGACATGAACCTTGGGTTGCGTAACCACGACGTTCGTTGAATTAATGGAACATTAATTGCAATTCATTAATGAACAAAATCAATGAAATGTAATGTTGGTGGTTCCCTCTCTTCTATTTAAACAAAGCTTGGGCATGGGTTTTGGTCACGCATGAGATGAATCTCTAAGGAAGTGCCCGCGATGTCTTCCACCAACGTAGAATGGAGCTTCGATGACTGTTGGTGGATTCGAACCGGACAACGATGGGCGATGACGAACACCTTCGAATACGGGCTCATCTCCCTCATCCACAATGTATTCCAATGAGTTCGAGGTAGGGGTTTGTCTTGATTTATTTCTAAGAGTTTATAAATTCACCTTTTCTTGATGATGATTCAACTCTTCCCTTGTTATAACGCTAATGCATAGGGCACAGGCTAGACTGAACAAGACCCAAACCCTCTGCCATTCTTGGTTTGGTTGCGTTCTTCATGGGAGATTGAGCAACAAGGAGAAAAGTCTAAACCGAGAGCCACGCTATGTAGGAGATGTCCCAGAAGGCCCATAGGCACAGTTAGAAAAGGAAACGAACCTCTGGAGATTCACTGGTGGCCCATGGAAGCTCCGCTAGCAACTAGAGGAGGTGGCGGCCGGCTCTTGCCAGCCACGAAGAGGTGGCAGCACCTGAAGGTACCGTGACAGACACGGGGTGGACGGCCAACAATGGCCATGTTGATGGAAAATGGAATGCCACAGTGGAAGTGGCGGTAGCCAAAGGGCTATCGCGGAGGAAGTGTCACGGCTCCGGCTGTGGCGGAGGCGGACCTGGACCGCAGGTCCCACCCTGGACAGGTCCAAGGGACCGGTTAGCTGAAGGAGGCGACTCTAGCCTGGAACCACCTATTTGAAGAACTGAACAGACTAGGGTCCATTCTAAAGGGGTGAAGACCCCATACCCAGCTAGCAGGCTGGGTGGGTCCGACCGGGTCGGACCGGACCCAAACTCTTCACGCTCCAGTTTCGCTTAAATGGTCATAACTTATAAACTAGACGTCCGTTTGAAGAATTTTCAGTAGCACTGGAACCCTTAGGATGAGGCAGTCCTTTTTAGATACCCCAATTAAGATTTGGATAAGGTTGGAGTATGTTCGGTTTGGATTAGAATCGAATTCAACAAGTCCCTCAACACTAAAATGCCTATAACTTATAGACCAAGCATTCGATTGACACACCATCTATTGTATTGGAACCATTATTACATAATTATTTGGGTTGCTTATTAATGGTACTTATTGGTAGTTGAGGTACAACCAATGGATTGAGGAGTGAATCCTCCTGGAATCAAGCATGCTTAGTGCACGAATCCAATGGCTAGCTATGACATGATGAAGGAACAACAATCCTCTGTGGGTCAGCACGTAGCGATCCTCTATGGGTCAGCATGTAGAGATCCTATATGGGTCAGAACATAGTGATCCTCCATGGGTCATTACCTAGCTATCCTCTGTGAGTCATCACATAGCGATCCTCCATGGATCAACACGTAGCGATCCTCTATGGGTCAGCACCTAGCGATCCTCTGTGGGTCAGCACCTAGCGATCCTCTGTGGGTCAGCATGTAGCGATCCTATGTGGGTTAGCACGTAGCAATCCTCTGTGGGTTAGAACCTAGAAATCCTCTGTGGGTCAGCACCTAACGATCCTCTGTGGGTCAGCACCTAGAAACCTTGTGCGGTTCAGTGATGTACCCGATTTGTGTATACATTTTCACATACTTTATTGAAAATAAGAACAAGTTTTGAGAAATTACGTACTAATTAGTGGAAAAATACTTTAATTTTGGCAATCTTGTTCATTTTTAGGAGATTTATAGCCAAATACACAAATTGGGGGAGAATTGAGTAAAATTTACCAGCTACACGGTGCATACTTATTTACACTTCATGTACATTCAGACTCAGACACAAATTGACCAGGATAAGCACATTCCAAAGCAATAAAAAGATAGTACACGCCGTGTTCACACTATACATGCCATGTATACCTTTCTAGAAGAAGTTGGTGGATGAGAAATCTACATGCCCAGGTGGCCGGCTGAAGTGGACACACCGTGTTTTACCTATACATGTCATGTATAACTTTATAGAAGTGGTTGGTGGCCAAAAACTGAGACTACAATCCATGTATGGTGGCTCTACATGACGTGTATAACTACCTACCAGGTGGCATCATGTTCCAAGTCAAAGACGGCATGTTTGGCTGCTTACCAGTGGAGAAAAAACAAGGAAAAAAGTGCATTGAAAAAATTACACGCTGTGTACTTTTTCCATACGCCGTGTAGTTATATTTTATATAAAAGGAGGCCTTGAACTTCAGTTTAGGGTGGTGGGTGGAGAGAAAGTGTGGGGAAAAGGTTGAAGGTCCAAAGGAGAGAAGCTATGCCGCCATACTACCGTCATTCTACTGTCTACCGAAGAATCACTCCCTCCTCTAAGTTTCAAGCGTGATCACATCAGATATCAAGAATTTTGTGATTATCCTTACCTATATGTGTAACTAAATACCCAGTGTGTTGGGGTTGTGGAAGATGATGAGTTGTAATTTGAATTAGTTGTTATGAATGTGTTCTTTCTTTTTAACTTCTTCTTATTCTTCTTAAATCACTTCGTCTTATCACTAAAAATTCTGAACCAGACCAAGGGTATAATTTTCAAGGATTCAAAAGAAGAATGACAATGAATAATCTCATAACCATTGGAAGTATTCGTCGACTCAAAATGAACTAAGACAAATAAAGAATTGTGAAACACTGACTACCAAACTAAGAAGTAAGTTTTCTTTATCTCTAAATAAAAGTTTACCAGACCAAGGCAATTTTATTACAAATTGAAACCCAGAGTGTTGGGTTATTATGAAAAACACAACCTCATAAGCAATTTGATTTAATAATAAACTTCTCATAAATCCATAACCCTAACTCATTTCTCTCTTGATTTGCATCAAAACCAATTTTACCTTATTTTCCTTTATTCCATTAATTAATTTATTAAAGAAACTTAGAACCAATTATTCTTTTTATCCAATAGCAAAAATCGACTTTAAATTTAGCAAACTTTGCTAAGAAAAAAATACAAACTTGTTAAGCAAGACAAGAATAACTTCTTTTTCCCTGTGGATTAACCCCTTACTGGTACTATAATTGTTAGGGTAAAAATAATTTGGGACACTGATAATATACCTTTGGTGAAATGACTCGCCAAATTTTGGCACCATTGTCAGGGGCTAAATAAAAGTTAATTATGTCCTTGTTTTGATTAATTTCCTTGTTTTGATTAAGTTTGTATCAAATTTTAGTGGAAATAAAAATCATAAATTCCCAAAAATCTCATTGCTTTTTATCTTTCTTTTTTCCTAGTTTACACTTGGTGTGTTTCATATTGTGCAGGTCTTTAGGTGTATGAGCGGTTACCTCACATGTTCCAAGAACGCTGAGTCGTCAGGGTTTTTCCCAATTGACCTAGAGATCGAATAGACACTCTTGAGGCACCAATGAGGAATTAT
Source organism: Viscum album (assembly GCA_963277665.1). NCBI lineage: Eukaryota > Viridiplantae > Streptophyta > Magnoliopsida > Santalales > Viscaceae > Viscum > Viscum album. Next base: position 494,338,633 of record OY728139.1, read on the forward strand.
GGATGAGTAAAACCAAAACACTAAAATGGTGCAGAACAAGGAAGGAAATCCAGCTATTTTCCAAGGAGCTGGACAATAGTTAGGACCGAATGACAAACGGAACCAGCAAGATCCACTTGCTCCAGGGTATGGACCGGAGCAGCTTCAACAATTCCAACTGGATCGAATGCCATTTTTACATCCAGGTTAGGGGCCATACTATGCCCATCAAGAAAAAAATACATGATGGATCCACTCCCTCAACAACCACCTCCATACCGTACTCTCATGGAGTATGACCTGCTATCCATCCACGAAGCTAACACGGGCATCGTCCGTCCACCAGTGCAGGACCAAAACTTCGAGATCAAGCCTGTTATCATGCAGCTGATCTAGAACACCATTCAATTCAGTGGTATGCTCAGTGAGGATCCCAATGGCCATATCTCCAATTTTCTGGAGGTTTGTGACACGTTCCGCTACCAAAGAGTGTCCACAGACGCCATTTTTCTTCGCCTCTTCCCCTTTTCTCTAAGGGATAAGGTGAAATACTGGATTAAAAGATTTCCACAATGATCCATCCTCACATGGGAGGAGGTCGCCCAGGCATTCCTATCTAAATACTTCCTACCCTCGAAGACGGTGACACTGTAGAACGAAATCTACAACTTCCAGCAGCATGACTCAGAGTCATTATATGAATCATGGGAGCGCTTTAAGGAGATGTTGCGCAAATTCCCACACCACGGACTCCCACTTTGGATGCAGGTCTAAACCTTATACGGAGGGTTGACAATGAATACAAAGTCCATGGTGGATGCTTTTTTCAGAGGTACAGTAATGAGGAAATCCCCCAATGAGCTTTTCGAACTACTAGAAGACATGTCTTCCAACAGCTTCCAGTGGCATTCCGAGTGGGATACCCAGAAATGAGGTATGCATAAAATTTATGTAACTACTATGCTTTCTGCCTAGTTGGATGTTGCGTCCAAAAAGATCTATGCGCTCAATCTGAAGGGTACGTCTCAAGTACATGCGACAAACCATCCAGCATGTAGCGAATGTGATGATAACCACGTCATGGGAGAATTCCTGGGTTATACTGGAGGCCCTTCAACAAGCGAGGTAAGTTATGTTTCCCAAAACTAGGGGCCAAAACAGTAATAGCAGCACCATAACTCGGCATGGCGTGATCAACAGAACACAGGCTGGGGCCAACAACAACAGAATCCTCCGCCCCAACGAACGCCCGACTACAACCAGCCTCTATATCAGAACCAGTATCAAAAGTAGCAACAACCCCAACATGGGTCTTATCAGCAGCATGGGTATCCAAACCCTCACCCACAGTAGTCGCAACAGCCACCACCTCCAGCAGCTCAACAACCACCTCAGTAGAAGAACACCTCAAGGTTAGAGGATCTCATAAACAAATTTATATCTACTGCTAAAACTAGATTTCATAATCAAGAGGCTTCTATTCAAGGCTTGGAGAACCAGATTGGCCAGTTGGAAAACCAACTCTCAGGAAGGTAACCCGATACACTACCGGGTAACACTGAGAAGAACCTGAGGGAGGAAGCCCATGCCATCACGCTAAGAAGTGGAAGAGAGATACCACAATAACAACCAGCACAACCAGGTGCACCCACACCCCCTATTGATAAAGAAGGTACAGGTATATACCCCTCCTCATCCAAAATCCCACAGAAGGAGGCTTCACAGAATAAAGGAAAGGATGTTGTCAAATCCTTTGAGCCTACCTTAACCTTACAAGAGATATTGAAGTAGAGAAATCTGGACCACCAGTTCAGCAAATTCATGGACGTGTTTAAGAAGCTGCACATAAATATACCTTTTGTAGAAGCACTAACGCATATTCCAACTTACTCCAAATTCATGAAGGAAATACTCTCCAAAAAAAGAAAGATGGAGGATCTGGGCACCATTTCCCTAACCAAGGAGTGTTCTGTAGTCGTCCAAAATTTGATTCCTCCCAAACTCCAAGATCCAGGTAGCTTCACTATTCCATGTACTATTGGACCATGCGAGTTTGGGAAGGCCCTCTGTGACTTAGGGGACAATGTGAACGTCATGCCCCTAGGAGTTTTCAAAAATCTAGGGCTCAACGATTTGAAGACTACCCGAGTAACCCTTAAACTTGTTGACCAATCCATCAAATATCCAAAGGGGTTACTGGAGGTTGTGCTGGTCAAGGTGGGTATGCTGATCCTTTCTTCATATTTCATCATCCTTGACATGGAGGACAACTATGAGGCACCTCTCATCTTGGGAAGGCCCTTCTTGGAAACTAGGAAAGTACTGATCGACATGCACCAAGGGGAGCTAATTTTCTGGGTAAGAGATGAGAGAGTCTCATATAATGTTCTCAATGCCTTCAAGTATGCATAATTGTCTGAGCATGAGGGATGTTATGCAGTAACCACCATGGATGATCGCTTGAGCACATTAGAAGATGATCTGGTATGTTCTTTTACCTCAAATAACTTTATCATTACAGACATTCCATTTGAAGAATAGATAGAAGACCTGTAATTCCTAGAAGTCCAGGGCAGCCACTACTGGTAACGTGTAGTTATTCTTGATAGTGTGGAACAGGACAAGGTGTAACCACTTGTAACTTTGATTTTAAAGGCACCTAAATTAGAACTAAAGCCTCTTCCATCTTCTCTAAAGTATGGGTATTTGGGAGACCATAAAACATTGCCTGTCATACTTAACACATAACTGTCACAGGTGTAAGAAGATTCACTTCTTCAGGTTCTGAAACAACAGAAGAATTCTATTGGATGGATAATCACTGATTTGAATGGCATCATCCCTACCATTTTCACCCACAAATTGTTACTTGAAGAAGGTTCCAAGCAATTTTAGAAACCACAATGGTGCCTGAATCCCCCCATGAAGGAAGTTGTAAAAAAATAGGTGATTAAATTGTTGGATTCAAGCATCATCTATCCCATCTTGGATAGTCCATGGGTGAGTCCCCTACAAGTGGTACCCAAAAAGGGGGGTATCACTGTGATTTCAAATGATAAAAACAAGCTCATCCCTACACGCACTGCCACGGGATGGCGAGTCTGTGTGGATTACAAGAAGCTGAATGATGCCATGAGGAAAGATTATTTCTCCTATCATTCATGGATCAAATTCTAGGGAGACTAGTGTGGAACAACTTCTATTGCTTACTCGACAGCTATTCCAGCTACAACCAAATTTCTATTGCTCTAGAGGATCAAGAGAAGAGCACATTTACTTTCCCCTACATTACATTTTCTTACCGAAGGATGTCTTTTTCCATGTGCAACACGCCCTACACCTTCCAGCACTGTATAATGGATATATTTCACGACATGGAGGAAAAGATCCTGGAGGTATTCATGGATGGTTTTTCTATTTACGAAAAATCATCCACCACTTGTTTGTGGCACCTCAATATAGTTTTGGAAAGATGTGAGAACACTAACCTGGGTTTGAACTGGGAAAAGTGTCATTTAATGGTGAAAAGTGCCATCTTCCTTGGCCATAGAATCTCAGAAAAGGGGATAGAGGTGAATCTAGTAAAGATAGAAGTCATTTCACGACTACCTATTCCGACTTCCATCCGAGCCATCTGCAGCTTCCTGGGACATGTAGGTTTTTACAGGCAGTTTTTCTGTGACTTATCAAAAATAGCCCATTCCCTAACCAATATTATAACCAAGGATTCCATATTTGAGTTTGATGATACATGCACCATAGCTTTTGAACACTTGAAGCAGCACCTGGTGGAATCTCCAGTGATGATTTCTCCCAACTGGGAGGAACAATTTGAAGTGATGTGCGATGCTAGCGACTATGCAGTAGGAGCAGTCTTGGTCCAATGGCTTGACTGGATTTTCCGACCTATATATTATGCCAGAAGGATTCTCAACGAGGCACAAATCAACTACACCACCACAGAAAAGGAGATACTTGTAGTGGTTTTCTCATTTGACAGGTTTTGTTCTTACTTAGTGTTGTCTAAAGTTATTGTTTATATTGACCATGCAGCACTAAAGTACCTACTAAAAAAGAAACATGTGAAGCCCCGATTGATCCACTAGGTACTCCTTTTACAAGAATTTGATCTGGATATCCGAGATAAGAAAGTAAGTGAGAATGTTGTTGCTGACCATCTCTCTCACCTGGTGATGCCTCATTTGGAGAAGGAGGAAGGTTGAGAAATCAGGGAGGATTTCCCTGATGAAAACCTCTTTTCAGTCAACGAAATACCTAGACCTTGGTATGATGATATTGCTAATTTTTTGGTTATAGGTTTCATTCACCCTGACCTCTCCTTCCAGCATAGGAAGATATTTTTCTCTGATGTCAAGAGGTACTTTTAGGAAGATTCACTTCTGTTTCGATCCTATGGAGATGGGGTGATCCATCGTTGCATCCCTGAAACTGAAGCTCATGGCATCCTGAAATTCTGTCACACCTCACCAGTTGAGGGACATCATGGCCCTAACCGTATGATAGCAAAGATCCTGCAATTTGGGTTTTTCTGGCCCACCATGAATAAAGATGCCTGGGCCTTTGTTTCCTGTTGTGATCGATGCCAGAGGACTAGTAACATGGGACGTAGAGATGAGATGCCCCAGCACCCCATCCTGTAGGTTTATATCTTCGACGTCTAGGGTATAGATTTCATGGGTCCCTTTCCCCCATCTTTCAGAAATGCTTACATCTTGGTCTGCGTTGACTACGTCTCCAAGTGGGTGGAAGCCATTGCTACATCACACGACACAACCAGGGTTGTCATGATCTTTTTAAAGAAACATATTTTTAGCAGGTTCGACATTCCCCGAGTACTGATCAGCGATAGAGGGACCCACTTTGACAACACACTGATGACAGGAATACTATCGAAGTATGGAGTAAAGCATCATACGGGGACACCATATCATCCCCAATACAGTGGACAAGTGGATCTCTCCAACCGTGATCTAAAGCAGATCCTAGAGAAAACAGTGAACACTTAAAGGAAAGACTGGTCCAACAAGTTAGAGGATTCTTTGTGGAAATATCAGACTGCTTTCAAAACACCACTGGGAATGTCCCCATTCCACCCCATCTATGGAAAGCCATTCCATCTACCAGTGGAGTTGGAGCATAAAGCATACTGGGATATTAAGGCTCTAAATTTTGATTTGAAGGCATCTAAAGAAAAGCGAAAGTTTCAACTGTTGGAACTTGATGAAATCAGATTAGAGGCATATGAGAAAGCCAAGCTGTACAAGGAGAAGATGAGAGAAATTCACGACCGAATGATTTCATGAAAATCATTCCAACCCGATGATCAGGTACTTCTCTTTAACTCTCGTCTTCGATTATTCCCAGGGAAGTTAAAGTCACAATGGTCGGGACCATTCCAAGTTATACGCATATTCCATCATGGAGTAGTGGAAATTTCTGGAGAGGATGGTCAACCATTCAAGGTGAATGGGTAGTGGTTGAAATCTTATCATCACATGGATGACACAGTGGGAACGTTGTCCACCATACAACTCAGGTAAGATGAGGTAAGTAGGTCGAGCCAATGACCTAAAACAAAGGCGCTTCCTAGGAGGCAACCCAGCAGATACACGCTGTGTACCACCGATATACATGGTGCGTACTTATTCCTTTTCATTTAACTTTTAAAATATTATACATATATATCTTAACAAAGTACTAAATAGGGATGGTGCCGGTGCTGATGGTAAGGTCATTGGAGTTTATCTGAGCCGTCACGGGTTCGAATCCCTCCTGACCAACCTTCGGCACGAGGTTTCTCCTTTTTCTATTTGTATTTTCTTACACGGCATGTGTATTGTTTTTCATATATATATATATATGTATATATTTTCTTATAAGAAAACCCATGGTGGGGATGGATTGGTTGGCCAAGATCGTAACCCGGCTCTAAAAGACCCAGGTTCGAATCCTGACAACCGCCCCATTTCCATCATTTTTCCTTTTAATAAAACCACACGACATGTCTTTCGATATACGTCATGTGTTCCATGTTTTTCATTACTATATTGAAAAGGTTTTCAATATAAAGAACTTCATGAGGGTGAAGTTGGCAGATTGAAAGAGTCTCGGCCCTGGATCCAAAAGACCCGGGTTCGAACTCGACTAATCTCCCTGCTTCATCCCTTTTTGTACAATTAAAAACCACATGTCATGCATTTACTTTCTTCCCATATAGTAGATGTTGTATACATTATATATATATATAATAACTAGGAGTAGTAGTACAACCTTTGCTCCAGTGGTGGGGGGATTCCGTTCAGAACGACCGATCGCCGGTTCGAACCTCGCCCCAAGCACCAGACCAAAGGTTTTACTTCTCCTTTTCCAATTTTAAAACAGAAGACATGTATTTATCGATACATTACGTGTATAGTTTTATTTTTAAAATTATGTATATATATATATTTACTATTTTAATTATTAATATTAATTATTATATAGTTTACTATAATAATTAAATATATATATATATATATATATATTTATTTTTTTTAGAAAAGGGATACACGACGTGTAGTCTATTGTACATGCCATGTACCTCGGCTATAAAAGCTGCGAACCACCCGAATTCAGCTCGTGGCACATGACTCTTCCCCTCTCCCTATTTCTTCCCCTGTACGACACTCGAACCCCCTCTTCCCAAATCCGTGGATTTTGGGCGTTTTTGGTTCTGATTTATGCTGGATTGTGATCCTCAGTCTAAGTACGCCCTTATACACCCTCTCTTTCAAGTTATTATAAGAGTTTAGGGTGATTTGTGGATCGGCCGACCATTCAGATTCTGCAGTACACAGGCATGATTTGAAGAATACACACAGTGTACTTTTGTACATGACCACACACTAACTGCTTCACGATTTGAATATACACGGTGAGTATGTTCAGCACACACCACGTACTATCCCTTATCGTGCCTGAGTATCTTTTTCACATGGCCTCGCACACCATTTTTACGAACACGGCATGTTTGTTCAAAACACGCCGTGTATACCATTTCTTTTTGTCAGTCCTTGTGTAGCACTTCACATGGCCATTTACCCATTGTTCTTGAATACGCCATGTGGTCCTATAAGCATGATGTGTCCTGTATTGTTTGAACTACTTCAATAGTGGTAGTGTCTTTGCACACACATGACCAGGACCACTTTACATGCACACAGCATATATGTTCGGTACACTCTGTGTATCCTTTCCTGGTTTATCCCCTTCTCCCTTAGCTTGTCTCTCCAGAGAACACGGGATGCTAACCCACTTTGACTACACGTCGTGTACTCTAGATGTACACGTCGTGTACTTTTTCTTTTTTAGTTTTCTCACATTTTCTTTTTTTTTTCTTTTTTTTCTTTTGTTTGGTTTTTATTTCTTTTTCAGGGTATAAAATAAAGAGATCCTTCCTGTGGGAAGCATCCTGCCTCCACTATTGAGGGAGAGAGGCCCATTTATCGTCGCATATGACTCTGGACTGCGACATCACCCGATCCGAACTCTCTGGTGTACCAGATCCCTCCGTTGGCTATCCTTCTACCGCTCAGCACCTTAGTCGAGGCTGGTCCTAGTAGCACCACACCTCCACCATATAGCACCGAGCCTCCACGCACCGCCCTTCCTTCTCCACCACCTTCCACTCCATCAGAGCTATCCTCATTCGCAGCTGGTTCATCATCGACCACCCCATCTAGAGACCCTCAGAATACTATATCCACTTTTCCCCCCAGATCTAGCTCCCTCTACTACACCTCCACTTGGTCCGGGACCTGCAGGTGTTCCCTACCCCTGTATGGTCTTCTTGGTCACCGATTTGGCACACAATAGGGTCTGACGCTTCTCTCACCACCCGATTCCATTGAGCAACCACTATATAGATAACAACGTCCCACAACAGCTGGGTATCTAGGGTGAGTTGGAGGATCTTCTCAGGCACACCCCATTACTCTCGATCTTCCAGGTCATCACTCCAATTTTTCAACATTTATTTTTGGATTTTTCTTCTTCCTTCGAGTTCGACGGAGCTGAGTACCAGGAGAGGCCCGGTGATGCAGTACCAGTGGTCCAGTTCTGGCTAGGCGGCTGACCCTTTTCCCTTACCATGACTGAGTTCGGCCGAGGGTGTGGTTTCTATCCTCATCCTATCACCCCACCCCCTGTCTTCTCCATGACCCAACCCAAGCACTCTAAGCTCGTTGCTATGTGGCGGGAGATTGCTGGGCCTGACCATCGCTATACCCCTACTTCATAGAAGAGCACCCTTATAGATGACCCTATCCTTCGCTTAACCCACTAGTGCTTTAGTGCCATTCTTTTTCCTCACCATGAGGATATGGGGGTCGTGACTGGTCCTGACATGGAGCTCCTTACCTATGCCATCTGGCAGGACTACCCAAACCTCCCTTACCTTGCTGCATCCTATTTCCATTCCATGTTTACCGGACATCTGGGAAACTAAACGGTGGATTTTACGCCACTCTCCTTTCCCAAAACCTTAGGGTTTTTGATCCTTCTCTTCCCCATGATAGGATAGGTTCCCCCCCAGTGGATGGGATTTCTCATTCTTATTCGGATGAGATTGGTCCGGAAGCAGGGGGTGCTTACATCCTTGCCTAGGCACCGCCCCGTCCACCTGCTGACCCTCCTGCCCCTGCCGATGCACATGCTCATCCTTCCCCACCCATCCCCCTTATTCTGACCCCATCTCTTCTAGCCTTCCTTATTCTATTAACCCACCTTCCCCACCTACCCCCGCACCCTCGATCGATCTATATTTTTTACCTCCGCCTAGCCATGGTGGAGTAGCACGTGGTTCGTCTCGGTCGCCATCAGGGCCTCTTAGAGAATATTTTGGGGCTTCTTCTTCAACATCATGGTATTCAACTACCCCCTCTACCTGCCTATACCTCGGCTCCTGGCCCTTCCTCCACAGCTCCACCGCCCTTTACTACACTGTCCATAGATTCAGTTCTCTTATCCACTATGGGCCCAACTGCTGCTACCACTACTGCAACCACTACTTCCAGTCCTAGGAGTGATGCCAAGCTTCCTATTCCGAGTCCATCTCCTGCAGCTCCTAATTCTACGACTTCTCTTCCGGGTGCAGATTCCAAGCCTTCGGTTTCCACAGCTCCTGATCCTTCTCTACCGGCTATTTCTATATCGGATGATGCCTCTTCTGAGGTGACCCCCTGACTGGTTTTTTGGATACATGCTTTTCATTATATACATATTTGTGATATCTTGTGCCTGTGTATATTGTGTATGCTTGTATTGTTTTCTCTCCACCTCCATCACAGGTACTCTGACATGTTTTGGGCTGCACTATTTCACCACCCCCATCTTTCGTCACCTAGACATGAGGGGAGTATTGTTTTTCTGTGTTTTTCCTTTGTTTTCTTTTCTTCCTTGATTTACTTATTTTCTTACTTCCCCTCATTCTGTTCCACTTTTTTTGTCCCCACATTCCCTTGTTCATCTTTATGGAAACTTAGTGGACCACGTGCGCTATTAAGTATGGGGGGGGGGGAATCTTTCGACCACTTTAGTCTTTTTCCCTTATCATCATTCTAGGAGACATCATTATTAGAATATATATTTGAATATGTGAAGAAATTTTGGTTAATCATAATTTTAAATAATAAATCTAAAATTGGGAATTTTTTTTAAAAACGTTGCATGCTTATTTTAGTTCTTAAGTGTTTTGAAATGATTGCTGATATAGTTTAAATTACAACTTGTAATCCTTGGATAATTACATCGATTAGACTAATCAATTTTATGCAAGTCATGACCTGATTGTCTCTTTATTTGTTTTCCCACTCTTGAGAGGTATTCTAAACCCTTTGTCATATTCTTCATAATACCCTCTTTCTTGAGAGATCCTTAGGATATACATAACCACGAAAATTTGCAAATTTTCTTTTCGAAACATGAGGAATTTTTGAATTACATTAAAATTATAGAGGCATTAGATTGTTTTAAACCCTTTATCTTGAGACTTACCCTACATCTTATCTTTGTGAAGCCCCTAGAAACCATGAGTAATATTTATAGGAAGCCATATTACAAGCCTATTTCCCTTCCAACCCTAATTCTTTTATGATTTTTCATGATTATTCACTTGAGCTAAAAAGAAGGGATTGGAAACACATGGCATATTTTTGTGAATTTTCTTGAAATTAAGTATGGGGGAGATCCTCTTAATCATTTGGGGTAAAAAGGGTTCCAAACCTCTATTCATGAAGGTCCCCTTTATTATAAAAAAATGGTACAAATAAAGGGAACTTATACTCACTTGTTGGTTTGTGAACGCTACTAAACCAATGGAGATAGTGATGATGAGATTATTTGATAAAGCTTTTTGAGGATTATTTTACATTGAGCTTAAATTCTAATTTCATGCAATGTTATTTAAGAATTTATCCTCCTTTTTCAAGCCTCAGAGTTATTCTTCACATCTTTACCTACCAAACTTTAGCCACTGAAACATATGATCCTTATTGAAAATCCCTCATGATTTTTATAAGTCAACATTTTCTAAAGTTTAGAACTAGATTCCTTGAAAACCTATAGATAGAGTGTATATATCTTTGACTGAGAAAAAATTTAAATTACAAACATCTTGAGTGTTGAGTATATTACTAGTGAGGTAAATCATCAAGTGGATTGTTTATTTTTGTAAGGTTGAAACACGTGTTTAAAAGAGGATGACAAAAGTTAATTGAATTATATATGAGGAATGATTAGAATATCTCCTGAATTGAAACTATTTTGTAGCCTTTTAGAATTTTCTCCTGTGACTTATTATTTACATTTATGATTGATTGAATTCATTCCTTTTAAAATATAGACTATTTTAATTAGATGTTGATATTTTCTTGAGGGAAAGCAAAAGACTAAGTATGGGGGAGTTTGATGCACTTGATTTGTGTATAAATTTTAACATACTTTATTGAAAATAAGAATAAGTTTTCAGAAATTACTTACTACTTAGTGGACAAATACTTTAATTCTGGTGATCTTGTTCATTTTCAGGAGATTTATGGCCAAATACACAAACCAGGGGAGAATTGAGCAAAATTTACCAGCTACACGACATGTACTTATTTAAATTCCGTGTACATTTAGACTCAGACATAGATTGACCAGGTTAGGTACATGCCCAAGTAATCAAAATCCGGTATATGATGTGTTCACACTATACATGCCGTGTGTACCTTTCTAGAAGCAGTTGGAAGATAAGAAGTCTACATGCCCATGTGGCCAGATGAAGTGGACACACCGTGTTTTACCTATACACGCCATGTATACCCTTATAGAAGTGGTTGGTGGCCGAAAACTGAGACAACATGCCACGTATGGTGGCGCTACACGCCGTGTATAGCTACCTACTAGGCGAAACTATGTTCCAAGTCAAAGATGGCGTGTTAGGCCGCCTACCAGTGGAGAGAAACATGGACAAAAATGCGTTGACAAAAGTACACGCCATGTAGTTATATTTTCTATAAAAGGAGGCCTTGGCCTTCGGTTCAGGGTGGCGGGTGGAGAGAAAGTGTGAAGCAAAAGGCTGAAGTTTCTAAGGAGAGAAGCTCTGCCTCCATACTACCGTCATTATACCGTCTACCGAAGAATCACCCCCTCCTAGAAGTTTCATGCATGATCACATCACGTATCAAGAATTTTGTGCTTATCCTTACCTATATGTGTAACTAAATACCCGGTGTGGTGGGGTTGTGGAAGATGATGAGTTGTAATTTGAATTTGTTGTTATGAATGTGTTCATTATTTTTTAACTTCTTCTTATTCTTCTTAAATCACTTCATCTTATTGCTAAAAATTCTGAACCAGACCAAGGGTAAAATTTTCAAGGATTCAAAAGAAGAATAACGACGAATAATTTCATGACCATTGGATGTATTTGTCGACTCAAAATGGACTAATCCAAATAAAGAACTGTGAAACACTGACTACCAGATTAAGGAGTTAGTTTCTTCATCTCTAAATATAAGTTTACCAGACAAAGGAAATTTTATTACAAATTGAAACCCAGAGTGTTGGGTTATTATAAACAACGCAACCTCATAAGCAATTTGATTTAATAATCAAATTCTCATAAATCCATAACCCCAATGAATTTCTCTCTTGATTTGCATCAAAACCAATTTTCCTGTATTTTCCTTTATTCCATTAATTAATTTATTAAAGAAACTTAGAACCGATTATTCTTTTCATACAACAACAAAAATTGACTTTAAATTCAGCAAACTTCACTAAGACAGAAATACAAACTAGTTAAGCAAGACAAGAATAACTTCTTTTTCCCTGTGGATCGACCCCTTACTGGTAATATACTTGTTAGGGTAAAAATAATTTTGGACACTGATAATATAACTTCGGTGAAACGACTCTCCATTCAGCAGCAAAAGCCTCTTGACAGAATAAGATGATCTAGCTTTATGATTAATCATCTTTATTCTTGTTCTTAAAGTTGTACACCTAGTTTGAGTTGAGTCTTTTACTTGTACTTTGTGATTGGGGTTAAGATTTTTGGTTTTTACTTTATGGAATTCTGGGAGACCTTCGGGTGGTCTCGGGGTCCCTCTGGGTATTGTTATACTCACCCTTTCATGGTCTTCGCCCACACCTTGTTGTGTCTTGTGAAGACAATAGACAACTTTGACTGAGGTTTGGGAGCTAGGACCAAATGGTACACACATGTGACTGGTTGACGTAGAGAGCTGCAGTGACGAACTGTACCTACCCTTCAGGTAGGATCCTTAGCGGATGACCTCATGAGCTATTTTTACTTTCCACTATATTTTTCTTTAGTTGGGTTTGTATTCTGACCCATTCAGCTTTAGTTCACACTTTTACTTTCATAAGTTATACTATGTGGTTTGTTCTTGTTGTGTTCCTAGTCTATGTATATATAGGTTTTGAGGCAATACATTCCCATTTTAGGGATATTCCTTTTAGGTGAAAGTCACCAACCCTTGGCCTATGGAAGGCGGGCTTGGGTAGTCATAGAATAGGCCTCGGGGGACAAGTTGTGATAAAGTGGTATTAGAGCTGGTGAATTCTACCAGAAGAAATAAAAGTCTGTATTTTCAATGGGGGAAATAGTGTTAAGTTTATTGAGTTTGGATTTCAGTCCAGGGAGTCCAATGTTGGTGCAGTGGCCGACATATCCATACACAAGGACCCTGAATTCTGTTTTTTGACTCGGTACATGAAAACATTGGTTGCATGTCTTTTGAAAATGGTTTTCTCTTGATCTATTTTGAGTCAGCTCACTAGGTATAACTTAATGACTGTTGTTCATCTTGATACTCTTTTAAGATGCCACCGCATAGAAAACCAACTATAAATCCAATGAATGACCATGAGGATGGTCTACAGTGTAATGAGGCTTCAGTTCAAGGACTTTTGCCCGAGATGGTACCTTAGGGCGGTGTCCCAGTGATACCACTACCCGATGGTCAGCAGTTACTACTGGTGTTACTGTTATAGGACACATTTAGGATCAGTTACTTACACGAGTTTCAGTGATAGATACCCCTTTGGTTCCGATGCAAGCCTAACTCACAGGTGTCTAAGGAATGTCCTGAGGTGGTGATTGAATTTCCATCTAGCCAGGGTACCATTAGATCAGATGGCAGTCCTGGAAGTGAGCCTTCTATGTGGCTTAGTAGGATGATGAAATGATTTAGATTACCCTGATCGTACAATGAGGTGAATTTTCCGTGGGCAGAGCATGATAACCTTTCTCAAAAAAATGTCTCTTGACATAAAATCTAAGGGGTATGTGTAACCAAGAGATTCTAAAGCACGACATGTTGGTAATTGAGTATTCATAGAGTCTTGATGACTTTTTAGGTACTCGATGAATACGATATGTCCAGTGCTTCAGGGATCAGACCTCCAAGAGATATGTGTTTAGGGACATTCGAGCCAACACTATTCCTCTATGCATTCCTACTTATGTTAGGGTTCTAGAGAGAACCTTTGTGGTTGAAAGTTATTTGGATGAGAAGATACAACCAATGAATGCCAGCAGTGGGAAAGAAGAAAACCGACATTAGTCTCAGAGACTTGGATATATAAAATGTTTTGAGAAGAGGAAGTAATAGGAATAGATGAATCTATAGGGAGAAGGACTTGGTAGAGGAGCTAGGAGAGCAGAAGTATGTGGTATACATTTTGACATGTTGCAACCACCACCCCAATGTGGTCCCCACCAGGCTTAGGGAGCTGGAGGACAGGGGAAGAGAGTAGCTGCATGCAGTCAAGGAGTATGACCCAAGGGCTCCAAAAATTATTCGAGGTACAATATGTGTTTACTATTAGCTTCCGTAATAATAAACATAGATACTAATATTTCCTTCTCTTCATGAATCTTGTTCAAGACCTAGAGTTTCTGGTTAAACCATTGACTTGACCATTATTTCTGGATATACCTATGGGAGGAGACTCGATAATCACACTTATGTTGATGGTGTGATCTAAACCTTGAAGAGATAGTTTTAGTTGGAACCTCTTGGTGGCAGTGTTGAGGCCTTACGACGTTAGTTTGGGTATGGACTTGTCATCCATAGTTCATGCTTAGATTGAAAATTTTAGGAAAAGGATGTGGTATATCTACAACGTTGGAATGAGGTTTTTCTTGGTCGGTGAAAAAGGAAACCCAGGCAGCATGGGATAAACTCGTGCATAGAAAGGTGAAACCGATCACTCTTGAGTCGGCCAACCTTACCCTAGTGGTAGCAAGTGTTTTGAGTTTTCAATTCCCAAAAGTAGTGGAAGAGTGTGGGAACATCCTTTCAAAATATGTTTATAGGATTACCTCCCCACTGGGAGAGGGGATTCTGCATTAACATGTACCCAGGGATGGCACTAATATCTATACCTGCATATCAGATGGCTCCCGTAGAGCTCCAAGAGTTGAGAGTATATTTGGGAGAACAAATTACTGTCTACTCCGATCACAAGAGTCTCAGGTATATCTTATCATAAAAGGACCTAAACCTGAGACAACACTGATGGCTAGAGTTCCTCTAGGATTATGACTTTGTGATAGTATACACTCCTGGGAAGGGGAATGTGGGGGAAGATGCACTCAGCCAGAGGTCTAGACTATAGTTACTGAGTGAGGCAACAGAGAAACTAGTCACGTTGAAGATATTATTTGTGGATAGTGATGGAGTATCTTACCTCCAGTTTATGACAGTGACTCCCCCCACTTATTCAGCGAGTTAAGGAGGCAAAACTTGGTGATGTTGACTGTGAGACTCAATGTGCTTAGATATTTTCAGGATGAGCTCCTGAAGGATTTTCTGAAGGTGGGGAGCACGTAATAATTTTTAGAGGAATCACCATGATACCGGTGATGCTATGAGAGGAGGTGTTTAGGGAGTTCCAAAAATCCCATTTGGTGGTACATCCTGCTGTGGAGAAGATGTACCAGGACCTCTGACATTAGTATTGATGGCCAATGATGAAGAAAGCAATGGTAGAGTTCATTTCACGATGCCTAACTTTTCAGCAAGTGAAGGCCGAGCACCAAGTTCTAGCAGGCTTGACTCAGCTACTTGAGGTGCTAGAATGGAAGTGGGATGAAATCTCCATGGACTTTGTGATAGGGCTACCATGTACGTCCAGGGGCCACAATTCCATCTGGGTGATCATTGATCGACTCACCAAGTCAGCCTAATTCCTACCCATCTGGGAGCAGATATCAGTAGAGGTCTTGGGACACCTCTATGTACAAGAGATAGTACGGTTTCATAGGGTCCCATCAATGATCATCTCAGATCGCAACACTCATTTTACATCCTGGTTGTGGAAGGGATTATAGGAGGCATTTGAGACTCAACTATGCTTGAGCACCGCCTTTCACTCTCAGACAGATGGTCAGACGAAGTAGACCATACAGATAGTTGAGGACATGTTTTGTGCTTGCGTCCTTGATTTTGGACATAATTGGGCGGATCACTTTCCATTTGTGGATTTCTCATACAACAAAAGCTATTACTCCACCATCGGCATGGAACCATTTGAGGCCTTGTACGGGCAGCCATGCAGATCATCTATATGTTGGAAAAACCTAGGAAAGTCAGCACTTATGGGTCCAGAGTTGGTACAAGATACCACTGAGAAGGTGCAGATCATCCAGGAGAAAATTAAGACTTCACAGAGTAGGCAGAAGTCTTTTTAAGACAGGATACAGAGACCCTTGGAGTTCGAGGAGGGAGACTATGTTTTCCTTCAGGTCTCACCTTGACAGGGATTACGTAGATTTGGCCAGAGCGGGAAGCTATTTCTGAGGTTAATCGAGCCATTTCAATTTATGAGTGGAGTTGGTGAGGTAGTGTACCACCTAGCTCTTCACCCACATATGCACCAGGTGCATGATGTTTTTCACATGTCGCAGCTGAGAAGGTACGTGCATGATCCATCACGCGTCATCGATTTTGGCAAGCTAGGCATTGACGATGGGGTGACATTTGCAGAGTTCCTAGTGGAGACAGAGGATCGACATAAGTAAGTCCTTCATGAATGGTCGATTCCTATGATGCACATTTGGTGGCAGCATGGGAACCTCCAAGAGAGCACATGAGAGTGGGAGGCTTAGATTTGTGTTCATTATCCCCATTTTCTTTCTTAGCCTTTGTTATGGATTTAGAAGATGAAAAGCCCTATGGTGGGGAGAATGTAAAGACTCAAAAATTCAACGTATTTTTTTTCAATTAAATGGAATTATTACAAGACTGAAAAAATTGATGACACGTGATTCTGAGGCCCAGAGTTCCCAGAATGATCCATCAAAAAATATTAATCTTTAAATAGTGCACGTTAGTAGTTTTCCTGAAAAAGTGTAATAACTCTTAAATGGGTGCTTGGATCAGAAATACGAGGGCACCGTTGCATTCAAGATGGTAGGTTTACCCTAGGAACGACCTAAGTTTAGTCTTCACATGACTCCAATGAGAAAAATTGAAAATGGAATTACTATAAATAAAATTATTTTAATTTTCAAATGCTTATAACTCACGAACGATGACTCAGATTAAAAATATGAGACCACCGCTGAACTTGTGAGGTTATGCTTTCCTTAGGAAGATCCTAACATTGGCCAGTTCGGGACAACAATAGAAGTTAGTTTTTGGCTGTAAATAAAATAATTAAGTAAAAATTATTTTATTGCCAAATCCTTATAACTCCTAAACAATAACTCAGATTGAAAATACGATAGTACCATTGAGCTCATGAGGGTGTGTTTCCCTTAGGCAGAGCCTAACCTCGACCGATGCAGGTTGATGGTGACTGTTAATAATTTTTTCGAACATTTTTTAAGGTATGTTTTGTAAACGTGCGAGTGAAAATTTCTATCTTTTAAACCAGTGCTCAAATTAAAAATCTGAGGGCATCGTTGAATTTGCAGCACTAGGATTTTCTTAAGGGAATCTTAGATTTGTTCGGAAAAATTTGGACGGAAAAGTTAATTTTTCAGACTTTTGGAAAAAATAATAAAATAACTAAATATGTTATTTTATTATTTTTGAAACAGTTGAGTGGTGAATTGTGGGACTGTAGTGTAACATCAGGCTTGAATGGAATTCATTTAATGATATAACCCTTGGGTTTCATAACCATGACGTTCGTTGAATTAATGGAACCTTAATTGCAGTTCATTAATGAATTGCATTAATGAAATATAATGTGGGTGGTTCCATATCTTCTATTTAAACAAATCATGGGCATGGGTTTTGGTCAATATCGAGAGGAAACTATGAAGAAGTGCCGACAACGTCTTCCACCAACGTAGAATGGAGCTTCGACGACCGTTGGAGGATTCCAACCAGACAATGATGGGCGATGATGAACACCTTCGAACGTGGGTTCATCTCCCTCATACGCAGTGTCTTATAATGAGTTTGAGGTAGGGGTTTGTCTTGATTTATTTCTAAGAGTTTATGAATTCACCTTCTCTTGATGATGATTCAACTCTTCCCTTGTTATAACGCTAACGTGGAGGGCACGAGCCGAACCGAACAAGGCCCAGACCCTCCGCCATTCTTGGTTTGGTTGCGTTCTTCATGGGTGATCAAGCAACAGAGAGACAAGGCTAAACCGAGGGCTACAATGTGTAGGTGACATCTCGGGAGACTCGTAGGCCTAGTCGGAAAAGAAAATGGACCTCCAGAGCTTCACCGGAGGCCCGCATAAGATCCGCCGATGCGACGATGCTGATAACCGGATGAGATAGCAGCAGGCTGATGCTGGACGCATTGACGAAAAATGGCGCACCATGGTGGAAGTGGCAGTAGCCAAAGGTATTCTGCGGAGGAAGTGCCGCAGCTTCGGCCGTGGCGGAGGTGGACCCGAACCACAGGCTTCGCCCTGGACTGGTCCAACGGACCAGTCAGCTGAAGGGGGCAACACCGCCCTGGTGCTTCCTGTTTTAAGAACCAAATAGACTACGGTCCGTTTAGATGGGGTGCGGACCCCTGTGCCCAGCTTCCGGGCTGGACTGAGCCCAACGGTTTGGGTTGGATTAGACCTAGACCCTTCACGGCCCAATTTCGCTTAAATGGGCATAACTTCTAAACCAGATGTTTGTTTGAAAAAGAGTTAGAAGTAGTGGAACCCTTAGGATGAGGTGATAATTTTGAGATACTCTAATTAAGTTTTGGATAAAGTTAGAGTATATCCGAGTTGGATCGGACTCGAATCCAACCGGGCCCTTGACACTAAAATGCCTATAACTTACAAATTGGGCATCCTATTGACGCGCCTTCTGTTGTGTTGGAACCCTTATGACATGGGAGTTCTTAGGGTTACTTATTCATGGGAATTCTTAGAGGTTAAGGTATGACCAATGGATTGAGGAGCAGATCCTACCAGAATCAAGCTTGCTTAGTACGATAATCCAGTGGCTAGCCGTGACGTGATGAAGGAATAATGATCCTCTGTGGGTTAGCACACAGCGATCCTTTGTGGGTTAGCACTTAGCGATCCTCCATGGTTCAGAACGTAGCGATCCTCCATGGGTCAACACCTAATGATCCTCTGTGGGTCAGCCCATAGTGATCCTCCTTGGGTTAGCACGTAGCAATCCTCCGTGGGTCAGCACCTAGCGATCCTCTGTGGGTCAGCACCTAGAGATCCTCTATGGGTCAACACTTAGCGATCCTCCATGGGTCAGCACTTAGTGATCCTCTGTGGTTCAACACCTAGCGATCCTATGTAGGTCATCACCTAGAAACCTTGTGTGGTTTAGCAGCAAAAGCCTTTCAATAGAATAAGATGATCTAGCTTTATAACTAATCATATTTATTATTTTTCTTAAATTTTTATACCTAGTTTGAGATGAGTATTTTACTTGTGATTTGTGATTAGGGTTAAGATTTGTGGTTTTTCCTTTGTGAAATTCTAGGAGACCTTCAGGGGGTCTCGAGGTCACTATTGGGTATTGTTATACTCACCCCTGCATAGGCTTCGCCCACACCTTGTTGTGTCTTGTGAAGATGGTAAACAACTTTGATCGAGGCATGGGAGCTAGGACCAGATGGTGCATGAAGGTGACCAGTTGACGCAGAGATCCACAACAACAAGCTGTACCTACCCTTCAGGTAGGATCCCTGGCGAACGACCCCAGAAGATGTTTTTTCCTTTCCGCTATATTTTTCTTTAGTTGGGTTTATATTCTGGCCCATTCTGCTTTAGTTCACACTTTTACTTTTAGCAGTTATACTACGTGGTTTGTTCTTGTCGTGTTCCTAGTCTGTGCATGTACTAGTTTTTAAGAAATGCCTTCCCATTTTAGGGATATACCTTTCAAGTGCTAGTCGCTAACCCCTACCCTATGGAAGGCGGTCTTGGGGTAGTCACAACATGAGCCTCGAGGACAGGTCATGAAAATATATATTTATTATATATATATATATTATTTACAAATATTTTTAAATATATTTATTTATAATTATAATTATAAATAATTAAATATATATTTAAATAATTATTAAATTATAATAATATATTATACGTGATTAGGGGTACAATTACATCGAAATACACACACACACACCTCACACAGGGCAGGTGGGAAGGTAATAGCCCCCTAAGGGATAAACCACCCATTATAATGAACCATAGGACCCCATACATATATTATTGAATTATTATTATTAACATGACTCATAGTCCATGTATCAGCAATGGAAAGTCAAAGTCTGGTCCACCCTGCTTGTTCACCTGGCGACAACACGCCTGCTGTTCCTGTACACCATTGTCGCTATCCCTACTGTGCCGCCTATGCACACCATAGCCACCTCTGCCTAATGTTCCTGTCATAGGTCCAGTCATCCCTGTGCTGCCTATGCACCACCGTAGTGGCCTTTTCTCTCCACAATTAGTCATCCCAATAGTCAGTTGATATTCTACGTCCAACTGCTACTGCCAGCAGCCATCCAGCATCTGGCAGACGCCGCCTATTGCCCCACAGGCCGGTCGATACTGCCCGCCAACCTGCTTCTGTGGTCATGTCTTGACACCACTTCCCGCCACCTGATGAAAATCATCCACCATACTCAATTGATGAGGCCAACAAGGGTCAATCACAAGACCCCCATAGAAAACATGCCGCAGTCCAGCGGAGGTCATCACTCGACCTATGCTTTATTGGAAAATTATAATAAATATATTTAAATAATAAATATATTTATTTATAATTATATAAATTTAAATTTTTTAATTATAGTTATCATATTATTAGAATTGTGTCTTTATCTGTGATAGAATTTTAGCACCCATAAAACGTATCTTTATCAGCACTTTTTTGAAAGCGCTGATAATATCCTTACCTGATATTTTAAATAGAAACCTAATAGTCCTCCCCCATCACGCCTTCAAGATTTTGCGAAATAAAACCCTCATCGCTGCTCTTCATCAAGATTCTAAGTGAATCAATCCTCTTAATATCTAAGGTATGTGATTATTTATTCTCCTCTTTAATCACGATCTTCTTTCATCTAGGTCTTATTTGAAGGTTTTATTTGAATGTTGAAACTACAATGGATGTCTCAACATGAGTGTGTGTAAGACCATCCAACAAAGCCTTCTCATAGTCACACTAATAAAGGATCCCCTTGTAGTGATCATACTATTACTACTGCCCTTTTCAACTTTAGACAAAAAACTAAGAAACACTATTTTGTGCTTTTCTATGAATTCTTGAACCTAGATTCCACTGAAGGTTCCCCAAGCTTGGTTGGTCACATGGCCTCAAGCACATCTCCCTGAATGCCAGAGGCTTCCGACTAGCAGCAAGGGCCTAGGGTGTGTCCTAGGGGAGACTATTCCCCCATCACCAGAGTGTATCGCAATGGTTAACAAATAAAAATGAGTAAATAAGTAGCAGAAGTAAGATAATTAAAGAAATGACACAAAAAAAGGTAAAATATCAATAATAACTAAAAAATGGAACAATTAACAATATACAAAAATTATGAGGATATGTCATATCACTATAAAGCTAGAAAACATAAATACAAAGCAACATACAAGCATTCTATACAAAATTAGAAAAAAGGAATAGAAAATATATCCCAAGAATCCTAAGATTCAATTTGGTCATCTAATACTAGCTCCATCCGAAAACAACAAGAAATCAAATGTTGAGAGAAACTCTCTTCCCTTTGTCAACACCTGCATACATATAGTATGCTTGGGTTCCAATGACGACCTGAATAGGGTGTCAGATAAATCTTAGTAGGCCACTACCAATGATGTCTACAACATCCTGTCTATTTAATATTAACTAAAACAATGTGCAGGAATACATAAGTAAAAGTAAATATATACAATAATGTAAATACCCAAGTACTTTCTTCATCCCTAAGCTGGTGTATGAACATATAGATAATTAATTAATTATGTTCCAGTTTATATATTTAATTCACATGAGGCATATCTAGCACTAACATCACCTCATGATAATAATAGTGAAGGTTCCCTGATATAACAAGGAAACCATGCTTATAATAATAATGGAAGGTTACAAGGTAGTAACCAAGGTATCCTATACCTCAAGGGTCTCCAAATCAGTATTACTACATCTTGGCTATATGGGTAAGAGTATAATCCAAGGATCATCATCCAAGTAATTCCACAATAATCAATCTAACCGAGTCCAAGGAAAATATCCAAGGTAAAATAGGATAATCTATGGATAGGCCCAAGGATTTAACCAAGGCACCTTGTGTCCATAGAATCCATGTTGGATCTAAGGAGTGTAACCAAGGCATCCTATATTAGTAAATGAGGGATCCTATAGTATCATACTGGGCATCCACTGATAGATGAGGATCGGGTTCCAAGGTCGATGTCAACAAAGGAAACCAATATCCTTGAATCAGATTGGTGTCCATAAGTTTCCAAGTCATTCCCCCAGGAATCCAAGAAAAAACTTGAATATTACCACTTCTATAGATATGAAAAGTTTAATATGTATAATTAGGAACCTTACATTTAGTTCATTTAATAATTTAGGCCATGTGAAGATCATGCCATTTAATAAAGTGAAGAGGTTCAAGCCTTGCCTTTCATTAGTGTGACAAGGCCAAGGAAATACAAACATTTAAGTAATTTGATATTAAATTACTTGGTTATCTCCTTTAACTTTTATAACATGACAAGGTTGTTCTAAGGATGAGAAACCACATGTATTTAATTTAATATCAACTAGGCCAAGTCATGTACATACGATATGCATTCCATTTCATTTAACATTGGTTAATCAAATTTAAGCACTTACCTTAAGTGGTTCGAGTAGAAAAAACATGGTCTAACCCATTCATCAATTCAACAACCATTTACCGATTCAATATCAATTTAACACCATAAGGCTTACCATTAGAATGGTTAAGATCATGGTACACCTGAACAGTGGCTCAAATGTGTCAAAACACTAAAGACCCAAATATGGCACAACACCCTACATGGGGTGGTTGAAGTTGTGGACTTAACCACCCACATTGAATTACATATATGGAAAGGGTCATAAAACATGGTCTAAATGACTATAAGAAAGACATGTAAATTTTACAAACGATGCTCGATGAAATCGGCTCGATGATACGAAAACTTACAAAATGATGAAACTCAAAGGATGAGTTATAGACCACCTACCTTTGGCTCATACAACTATCCTTGTCCAGTACCATCCTTTAGTTTAGCCTAGATTAGGGTAGATATGAATAATAGATCAATTCCCTGAAATTGGGGCATATTATCCTACATTTAAATAGTGTCATAGATAGGAAGAAAAACAATATAAGATTAAAAAGGAATCAAGAATGTATCGACACATATCCAATGAGATGAACGACAATTGATTCTGACTCCGAATAGACGATCAATCTCAAAATCTAGAATAGATGGGTTTTTGGATTCCAAATGAGGAAAAACAAGGCTGATATTCACTAAAAATACAATGGGAGAAAAGTGTTTAAGTTTAAAGATATTTTAAGGTAAAAAAATAATTTTCACCCAAAATTACCCTTCGCACAATTTGGCCGCATGTTTTGACCACACCATGCACAAATTGTGCATGGTCAGCTATAGGAAGGGGCACATTGCATGGTTAGGGAAATCGTGTGCCAACCATGCGAAATTCCTCTGCAACTTTTTTTTGCAGTTTTCACATGACCATACAGCTCAACTCACATAGTTAGATCAAACAATGCACCCCATATCACCCCAATATCCATTCTTTCATGGTTAAAACTAACCACGTATCCTATCTTGTACAGTTTAAACTAACCGTGCAACAAGTCTTTTTTCCTCAAAAAGATGGGTTTTGGGATTAGAACAAGCCCCGGACACCCCTAGGACCTTATCTAACTCATTAGGCATCCATATTAGGTCCATAAAAGTAAATTAGACCAAATTTAAAGGATTCGTACCTGAGTGAAAAACTAAGTTCTTACAGTCTTCCCCACTTAAAGGAACTCATCCCTGAGTTCACCTTCGAAGGGAATTAAAACAATATCCGAGAAAAAATCTGGCCACTAGGCCCGTACGTCAGCCTCCCGCTCCCAAGTCTCATCCTATACATGGTTGTGCTACCATAACACCCAAAGTAGAGGGACAAAACGACCCCAAAGATCCTTCATGCTCCAGTAAATGATGTGTATAGGATACTCCTCAAAATAAGCATCGACATACAAATAAACTTCCTCAGGATCAAAAGTATGAGACAATTCAGCATGATACCAGCGAATATGTGAAATGTGAAAGACATCATGGATGGAATGGTTCCTAAGAGGTAGTATCAACTGATAGACTACCGACCAAACTCTCTCCAAGATTTCAAATGGACTGAAAAAGCATGAAGTTAACTTCCATTGCCTTTGTCTTTGTTTATTCCCAAGCCTAAGAGATACCCATATGAAAACATGATCCATGACCTTAAACTCCAGAGGTCGTCGATAATGATAGACATATGATTTCTATTTAGAATGAGTAGTATATGTACACTTTCTGATATGAGGAACCTACTATGAATTCTTCTGAATGATATGAGGACCTAGTAAGGTTTCCTGACCTACCTATAGCCAGCATAGAGGTGAACAACATGATCTACCATTCAAGGAATCAAAAGGAACCATCTGAATTGTCACCTGGAAGCTATTATTATAGGTGAACTTGATGAGAGGAATATGATTCTCCCAAGAAATTCTTAAATCAAGGATGCATGTTTGAATCATGTCATAAAAAACCTATATCATCTATTTTGATTACCCATCAATCTTGGGGTAAAATGATGTGCTAAAAAGAACATGTGTACCCATTACCTTCTGCAACCCCTACTTAAACCGTGATGTGAAGCGAGCATCCATATCTGAAATGATAGTATGAGGGACCCCTTGTATTCGGATGATATGACAGACATACAACCTTCACATATCATCAATTGATAAGGTCTCCTAGATAGGAATGAAGTGGGATACATTCATCATCTACTCAACAACTACCCACACAATGCCGCTACCTTTAGGTGACCTAGGTAAGTCGACTAAGAAATCCATGGAAACATATTACCATTTCCATTCTGAGACTGGAAGTAGATGTAATAATTCTACAGGCCTCCAGTTCTTTTCCTTCACCTACTGATAGGTAGAACACTAAGTGATAAAGCCTGCTATCTAAAATTTCATCCTTGACCACTAATAATGGTGTCACATGTCTCGATATATCTTGGAGATGCCCGGATTAACTGAACACTGAGAAACATGGGAATATTTCATCAACTACTATCTCATATCTGTAGGAACCTAGACACATCCATATATACGCAAGATTCCTTCTCTTTCCATAGACCAATCTGGAGGTGGGTCATCTCTTGAAATACTCTTTTGGAGAACCAATCCCTCATGATATGAAAATTTCCTACTCTTTAATTTATTAAGGAGGGAAGAGGTAAGTGTCAAGATTGAGAGATATGAATACTTGTGAATATCATGAAACTCTAGATACAACTCAGAAAAGAGGGCCATCAATTTATATCCATCACTGGATTCCCGTACGACATGTGCCTGAGTTTTAGGACTCAGTACATAAACTACTACATTGCCCTTTCTAGGCATAAAGGCAAGCTCAAAATCAAAGGA
This sequence comes from Viscum album, assembly GCA_963277665.1. Taxonomy (NCBI): domain Eukaryota; kingdom Viridiplantae; phylum Streptophyta; class Magnoliopsida; order Santalales; family Viscaceae; genus Viscum; species Viscum album. Next base: position 494,364,333 of record OY728139.1, read on the forward strand.
CTGAAGATATTAGACCCATATTCACTATCTGATATTCAGATCATACTGTGTAAAGATATATTTGAGGATCTTGTGCTCTATATACACCACAAAATTTTCACCCAATAGATAGTATCTCTGGCAATATAATACATAGAAAACTATTGGTAGCTCAAGGTCATGTGTCAAAAAATTTCTCTCATGAGGTCTCAACTGTCGAGATTCATACGTAATGACTCTATCCTCCTGCATCAACATTTCTCCTAGTCCAATGCTTGATTCATCATAAAACACTATATAAACTTTTTTAGGATCTGGTATAATTAGAATAGGTGCTAAGACAAGCTTCCCTTTCAGCTCCTAAAAGGCTTTATCACACTATTCTGACCACATGAACTTAACACCCTTCTTTGTAAGACTAGTAATAGGCTAATCAAGGTGTGACAATTCTTTTATGAAACACATATAATAACCAACCATCCCCAAGAAAGTTTTTATATCAAACACATTCTTGGGATGCTCCTAGAAAACCACATCACTAACCTTCTCTAGGTCTAAAAAAACTCTTGATTATAAGATAATATGACTTAAGAAGTGAACTTTGTTGATTTATAAGTGCCACTTAGCAAGATTGGAATAAATTTGATTCTCTATCAGTGTACTTAGAATGATATCAAGGTTCTTAGCATGGTTGATATGGGTGTGAGAATACACCAAGATGTCATCCAAAAATACTACGACAAAGAAATCTATATAGGGATGAAAAAAACTATTCATCAAATCCATGAAAATGGAGGGCTCGTTCGTAAGACCGAACAACATAACGAGGTACTCATATAGACCATACCTTCTACAGAAAGATATAAGAGGTATGTTTGATGGCCTGACTCGCACTTGATGATATACTGATCTCATATCAATAATAAATAAGACCCTATCTCAATGTAATTGGTCAAATAGATCATCTATTCAAGTTAGTGGATACCAATTATTGACCATAATCTGGTTCAAACATCTATAATCCACACATAGATGAAGGTTCCCATCCACCTTCTTAGTGAAAAAGAATGGATGGACCCCAAGAGGAAGTGCAAGGATGTATAAAACCTTTGTCCTCCAGATCCTCTAACTACCACTTGAGCTCCTGGAGCTTATTAGGTTCCATCATGTACGGAGGAATGGACACTAAATGTACTCCTAGAATAATATTGATTATAAAATCTACCTCTCTCTCAGTAGGTAATCCAAAAAAAATCATTGGGAGATACATCCCTGAAATGATCTACTACTCTAGGGAATTCAGCCTGATTTAAACTCTAATCCTCCATGAAGATATTGGAATTATGGGCAGTCACTCCACCTTTTCCATGATTCTACGGTCCAACTCTACTAGCTTGGATATCCCACTCACCCTTGTGTAAATAATTGATGCTCCCTGGTGATGTAAATGACACCCTGCGACGATAGTAGTCTATAAAGACATAATACGGAACCAAACAATCCATCCTAAGAATGAAATCAAAGCTCGTTATCTTAATAAAAAAGAGGTCCCATGTAACATCCCCAAATGATAAAGGTTTAAATGACTAAATGATATGACTCATGTCAACAAGGTGCACCTTCCTTTTCGGGAGCCTGTCTGATTAGAACTCCACAGTTAAGCGTGCTTGGCCTGGAGTAGTGATCAGGATGGGTGACCTCCTGGAAAGTTTTCCAGGGTGTGTGTGAGTGAGGACAAAGCACACTAGAAAGGACATGTGTTGGCCTGTGGGTACTATCATTAGTCAGATGACCCGTTCAGGCATGTGGGTGGACCCTAGGGTGGGCCCCTTGTGTCTGCGGGGAAACTGGTGGTACCTGGTGGGCCAGGACCTGACGGCCATGTTAAGGCGGGGTGGCTGTGCTGTCACTGGGGCCCGGTTGTCACATTTGGTATCAGAGGAGGAACCCAGCCTTAAGTGCACGGTGCACTGCCTGGGTTGAGATGTAGGGCCCACAAAGAGGGCGTTGTGCTCTAAAGGGGGGGTGATTGTAACATCCCCTAATGATAAAGAGTTAAATGACTAAATGATATGACTCATGTCAACAAGGTGCACCTTCCTTTTTGGGAGCCTGTCTGATTAGAACTCCACAGTTAAGCGTGCTTGGCCTAGAGTAGTGATCAGGATGGGTGACCTCCTGGGAAGTTTTTCAGGGTGTGTGTGAGTGAGGGTAAAGCACACTGGAAAGGACATGTGTTGGCCTGTGGGGAATATCATTAGTCAGATGACTCGTTCAGGCATGTGGGTGGACCCTAGGGTGGGCCCATGTGTCTGCGGGGCAACTGGTGGTACCTGGTGGGCTAGGACTCGACGACCTCCACAGTTAAGCGTGTTTGGCCTGGAGTAGTGATCAGGATGGGTGACCTCCTGGGAAGTTTTCCAGGGTGTGTGTGAGTGAGGACAAAGCACACTGGAAAGGACATGTGTTGGCCTGTGGGGACTATCATTAGTCAGATGACCTGTTCAGGCATGTGGGTGAACCCTAGGGTGGGCCCCATGTGTCTGCGGGGCAACTGGTGGTACCTGGTGGGCTAGGACCCGGCGACCATGTTAAGGCGGGGTGGTTGTGCAGTCACCGGGACCTGGTTGTTACATTTGGTATCAGAGGAGGAACCCAGCCTTAAGTGCACGGTGCACTGCCTGGGTTGAGATGTAGGGCCCACAACGAGGGCGTTGTGCTCTAAAGGGGGGGGGGTGATTGTAACATCCCCAAATGATAAAGGGTTAAATAACTAAATGATATGACTCATGTCAACAAGGTGCACCTTCCTTTTCGGGAGCCTGTCTGATTAGAACTCCACAGTTAAGCGTGCTTGGCCTGGAGTAGTGATCAGGATGGGTGACCTCCTGGGAATTTTTCCAGGGTGTGTGTGAGTGGGGACAAAGCACATTGGAAAGGACATGTGTTGTCCTGTGGGGACTATCATTAGTCAGATGACCCGTTCAGGCATGTGGGTGGACCCTAGGGTGGGCCCCATGTGTCTGCGGGGCAACTGGTGGTACCTAGTGGGCTAGGACTCGACGACCATGTTAAGGTGGGGTGACTGTGCTGTCACCGGGACCTGGTTGTTACATCCCATAAGAATGGATAACTACCTACCTTAAGGGGGAAGTCCCTACACTATCATATTCCCTCTAACCATACTCCCAACGATGTATCCAGGGTTATTACACCACATTAATACTATATTTCTAGTTTGATACTTTCCATGATAGATAAGGAGATAATAGAGTGTGAAACACCTGTATCAAATAAAGTAGATACTATAGTGGAGACTACAAGAATAGTACCTAATACTGTAGATGATCCCGTAGCCTAATCCTCAGGTATTAGCTATAGTGCATGTAGCTAACCTAATCCAAGACCCTGTGCAACAGTTGGACTACCATGATCAAAACTGCTTTGCTGGTGCTACTAGTGATCAGGAGTCTATCTATAATGTCCATGAAATCCTCCTTGGACCTTCCTGTTGGTGCTACTACAACTACCCACTTGACATGACATAAAAAAACCTTCCCTTGAAGGTGGAGTTGGTACATAACCTATTCTACTAGAAGATGATAGAAAGGTCTGACAAAATCCCTAAAGATGCCCTATACGGATGCAAAACCGACACTCCAAAGGGTCTCTATCACACTGAGGCTTTAGGTTCCCCTATCATCCACATTGGTGACACACCATGGAGATACCAGTATGAATACTCTGGATGCCACTATCCCAATGAAAAACCTTGAGAGATCATTTCCTACTATTAGAGGAACTACTGGCCTACCTCAACACTGGTCCTATATGCCCGGTACTATCGCTGCCCCTCAGGTTGTGCTCAGTGATAAGAGCTTGATTGACTATTTCTGAAAAGGTAGGTAGGCGAAATACATTCACCTGAGTCTAGATGGCATACACAAGTCCATCCTTGAAGCTTCTAGAACACAAAATCTCATCACCAGCTAGAAGCGGTAAAAATGATTTAACTCAGTGAAACACACCGAATACTCCATAACTGACATAGAACCCTGATTGAGATGCATGAACTCCCTAGATCTATCATCTCTTAGTGTTTGAGGAAATAACTGATCATAAAAGGCAGTTTGGAAGTCAGTCCATACCATGTCCTGATGGAGACCATATTGGGTAATTACATCCCACCATCGCTTGGATGAATCATAAAACATGTATGCAAAAAGTTTGACCCTCTACTCCAGAGGCATATCCAGATGCTCAAAGATAGAAAGGGTGGCCTCTAGAAAAGACTCAGTAGATTTTGGACCACCATTTCCTAAGAAGCTAAGAGGATACTGCTGCTGGTACTCGCATGTCAGATCATCCATTGTAGGTGAAGCTCACGGATCCTGATGCATGGACTACATCAGACATAAGAAACCATCTTGAAATTGAGTGTCAATGACCAAATCAGGTACAAAAGGTGGTGCCTCAAGTGTCACTCTTAGAGGTAAGATTGACACCTTAGAGTCCACCATGTTTGGAGAATGGTCTCTGCCACCCTCCTGTAAAATGACACGAGGACATCAATAAAGCATTGGTCTACAAATTCCAAGCACACACCTTAGAAAAAGCTTTAAACAGATTGATAGAAACACCAGCGGAAGCTGAACAAACAAAAAGGGCATACTACCCGTGGTATACTACCCCAAACAACCACTTAGATGGCCATGTATCAATAAGTGCCAAGTATAAGTTTTAGGGGTTTTATTAGATAAAGGGTCAAATATACCTTGCCTCATCATTTAATGGAAACTATTTCATTTAATTTAGTTACTAGGTTCACTCCTTTACCTTTCATAAACATGACAAGGTGGGATAAGGATATACAACCTTTTCATTTTTAAAGTAATGCTTCACTTTTCAAATTTAATTTTCTCATGTTCATATACCAATATTCATTAAAAATGATTTGTACGTCCCAATGAATCAGGGCTCATACTCCTTATCACTAAGATTAACACCCATTTGATTTTAATCAAATGGATCGACTTGATAAATTTACAATCCCAACCCATGAGGGCCCATAAAACCTCATTAATTGAAACTATAGCATCCCGCATTTTTATCACATAAACTTTCATTACATTTTACAAAACTGAGGATCTTTAAGGTTTAGTATCTTGGAAACCAGGAACTTAAAAAATGAAAACATAAAACATTCTTCTTAAACACTTTAAAGGCTTATCCTCATGTTCATCCTAGGTTCATTACTGCATCTCATAACTTGGGGACATACATCAAAAGAAAGGGTGAGCAGAAGGCCCAGTAAGGGAAACGTTTAACATGTGAATTTGAGATACATCAATAAAGTCATGAAAAGAACTTTAAGGCATGAGAATGAAATCATGAGGCATATCATAATTAAAATAACATATTTCATAACTTTAATATTTGGCTAAATCATTTAACATAGAAAATCATGAAAATATCACCAAGGTCCATCCCCAAGGTGTCATTTGAAAATTACCAAGGTTATTCACCAAGATATCGTGAAAATTGTAATCTCTAGTGGTTACATCATTACCCAATGTATTGGAGTGCTATCAGGGCGCACCCTTAAATTTGTATTTATAATCATGTGAGCCACATATATCATCATAAATCATTTCATAAACAACCCACATAGAATAAAATAAATGAGTTTCATTTCATAATCATAACGTTTTAAAAACTGCTTTAAAGACATGATTTTTACGACACTTTAAACCCACGGAAAGGGAGGGTGGGTCTCATGTATGTAATTCCCAAAATTTAAAATAGAAAAACTTGGTTTATATGTGAATACACCTATAGAATAGAGAGCTTTGAGTATTCACTTAATAAAATAAAAGAACTTTAGAAAAAGAGAGAGACATTTTGAGACGGAAATTCTGCAGCATAACGACTATGTTTCGGGGTTTTAGAAAACATTGAAAAGAGAGGGGACATGGGTAAAACAATCATAAATGACCCATAAAACAGTATAGGGACAAAATATGAATGAAATATGAACATGTTAATGAAATTTGAAGGACATAACATTTTAAATGAAAAATATGGAAGGAAGACAAAAATTAGATATCTCTTATGAAAATCCCACAGCCTAACGACGTCACTTAAACTTCAACCAAAAATGAATTGACAAGATAAAATAGGTTATATCATCATATGAACATAAGAGTTAAGTATGATAGATATAGAGATCATAACCCAACATAATAAAAAGGAACTTGAAAGACTTGACATGAAAATAGATCTTGAAAACGAGAAGGGTGAAAGAATCCCTTAAAAATTCGGCAGCCTAACGACGCCACTTAAAAATTCAAAATACTGAATTGAAGAGATCAAATAGGGTCTCTCATCATATGAAAATAAGAGTTAATTATGATAGATATAGAGATCATACCCCAACATAATAAAAAGGAACTTGAAAAACTTGACATGAAAGTAGAACTTCAAAACGAGAAGGGTGAAAGAACCACTTAAAAATTCGGCAGCCTAACAGCGCCACTTAAAACTTAAAAATACTGAATTGAAGAGATCAAATGGGGTCTCTCATAATATGATCATAAAAGATCAGTATGATAGATATAGAGATCATACCCCAACATAATAAAAGGAACTTGAAAGAATTGACAAGAAAATAGAACTTGAAAATGAGAAGGGTGAAAGAATCCGTTACAAAACTTTCGGCAGCCTAACGGCGCCACTTAAACTTTCATAAACTGAAATGATGAGAGTAAGAGGGGGTATCTCATAATATAAAAAGGACAGTATAATTAATATAAAATAACATCCTCCAACATAAGAACATGGAGCATAAAATAAATGACATAAAAGAGATCACTTGAAAAGAAAGAGAGGGGTCAGATCCCTTACCTTAAAACGTAACTCTTAAAACTCAAAGGTTGGGACCTTGAGGGCTTGGGGGAACCTTGGGAGGACTCCTTGAAAGGTAATGAGACCAGAGCTTCGTTGGGGGAGAGTTGGGAGTTGAATGGATGAGAAGATGGCTTGGTATTTATAGGGAAAGTGAGGGGACAAGACATTAATGGCCAAGGGACACCTCATTGGTGGTTTTGAAAAAACCATGGGCTTGCCCATGGTATTTGACCATGGTATTGGCCACATGGGTCCCCCCATACAATAATTCATCACATTTGGCCGGCCAACCCTTAAAATATCTCATGAAATCATCATGACACAGTTATGATGTCATTAAACATACCAAAACCCTAAAACTGTATTTTCACTATTCATTGAAAATTCAACTTTCTCAGAAAAATCCCAAAATTTCACCTTAACCAAATATAGATGCTCTAATTAAAAAAATTAACTCCATTTTATAAAAATAATTTTCTAAATATTTTTATTTTAATTTTTAAATAAATACACTATTCACCGAAAATTCATTTTTTCAGAAAAAACCCCAAAAAATACCTTAACATAATATCGATGCTCTGAGTTCAAAAATGAAATCCATTTTATAAAAATAATTTTCTAAATATTTTTAATTAAGAAACACTATTCACCCTAAAAAACTAATACTTGAATAATAATTTATGAAACCGTTATTTAACCATTTTATTGAATCACATTACTAAATCAAGGTGCCTAGATTATATTAATACTTTCTTTAAGTGAGATTACTAATCCATTTGGACACATTACTAATCCTAATCATAAAATCACTATTCATAATTTACTATTCATCAAAAATTAAGTTGATCTTATTAGACTCTAAATTTCGTACTGAACATAATTGTAGAAGACCATTTTTTGAAAATCATTACACATTTTTTTATTTAAGGTTTACATAAACATTTTTAAAATATACTTTCTCTAAAATTCATCAAAAATATGCATACTATATTTATCCAGACATTTGAAAATTTATAAACTTCATCATAAGAAGAAATCAAATTTTTTATTTAAAACAAAGGGTTACACAAGACAGTTACAATCTCTTTACATAGCCCCTTATCACACCAGCATAGGACCTAAGTGTAAGGTGTGCTAAGGTGAGAGAATCTGTGGGAGGCTCGGCCAACATCACACGAGTAGTAATTTCTATCAGTTTGAACTTCTCGCGAAGGCGATTCCGTTCTAGCTTCACACGATGAAGTTCGGCTTGGGTTTGGTCCAGAGCAAAGCCCAGTGGTGCTACCTCCTTCCCAAGTTCTGTTAGATGGGCTTTGATCGGTCCAAGACTACTGGGTGAGGCCATCGAGTCTTCTTTCTATATTAATTAACTAAATTACTTGTATTTAGAGACAATAATCAAAACATTTAGTTTCTAGCGGTCATATTTACCAATGGTCATATAACAGTCAAAACCCAATGGTCTCATTTTAATTATACTCATGTTATCAAATGAAACAGTTTTGTTGAGTATAAAAAATAAAATAACACACAAAATTAGGAAACAAGATTTATTCAAAATTTCGGGTCGTTACAATCTTCCCCCCTTAAGAAATTGCATCCTCGCAATTTTTAAAATTGGGTTTTGAAATTTCATTGAAAGTCCCACATCAGAAATGGAGTCAGTAAAACTATTACTTTAAATGAAAGAAAGGGAAGTATAAAGGTCACCCGAGTTAACCCACATTAGGATTCCATGTAGGAAAACATGGACATGGAGGAGAAAACAAAGGGTCATGTTCTGAGGGAGAGTGATAGAAAACGCGATTAGGAGAAATTTAACCACAAGAAAATCCCAAACTTATGATGTGTGTAAACGGTCTTTGATTACCTATTAGGAAACGTAAACCAACAACATTTTTGTTTTACGTTTCTTTTCATAATTTTGAAAAATTCATTTACAACATAGAACAAAAACATAAGGAAATATACCTACCTTCATGTAGAGTTTCATCCTTTAATAAGTTTCTACCAAAACTAATATTTTCTCCAAACGATGAGAATTGAAAACTACTTGGTCTCATCAAAACACAAGAATCATCTTCTTAAGAGTCTCTTAATCCACAAAATATTAACTATCAATTTCTTCTATCTTTAAACATTATCCCCAAAACATAAAGGGTAAGATAAAACAACTCTTCAAAAAGAAAGAATCCCATAGGAAGGGAAACTACTTTTAAATCTTCTAGGTTCAATGGTACTACCCAAAGTTCATCATAGACTATTCCATATATAACTATCCTTAAAATTACTCAAAATAACCCAAACTAAGATTGAAACTGAAATACAAGAAGGATTTGATAACATAGTCTTCCAAAATAAACTTCATTGTTCATCTCCAAACAACATCAACCACTCTTAACATCTTATAACAAAAGTAGCTAACCTAAACATATTTTACCCAAGATAGGTTAATCATTTCTATAAGTAACCTACATTACCATAAGTTCACCTTAAATTCATCGATTCATCAAAATATAAGTCAACCTTTATTCCTCAAATAAAATACCGTAGTAATCTATTTACCTCAATCAAATAGGGTTCCTAAAATAGTGAACGTCTTCCAAAATAATAATCATATTTTAATCCCCTAATCACATCTGTCATATTAATACGACAATCGTCTCATTTCCTATCACATTGGTTGTTGGGACATGTTCTTCCATTTCCCACCATTAACTAAGAAGAGATAGTATAATTAGGGGCTTAAATACTTAGCCAATAATCATGAAAAGGAACTTAAAGAATATAAGGATAACTTGTAGAAGAAAAGTATACCCTATCTTGTGATCCCCTAGGTTTCAAACTAGGTTATCCATGATCATATATTCCTATGTGAACCTTTATTTTATTTTTTCTTTGTTACTTTAATAATGGTTCATACTAAGATTATGAATTTACCAAAGCATATCCCCCGGGAGTGTTGTAACCAAGAGTGCAGCAAGGCCCGTTGTCGTGTACCAGTTCCCGTTCGAGTCTATCTCAAAGTGTTGTTTTCAGGTTTTACCCCTATGTACATCTATACCAGAGCCACCTCTACCTTCTCGTATCCAGACAGGGATGTATTTTCTTGGAAACCCCTTACTCAATACTCACCAAAATACCAGGAAGATTTCCTATATTTAAACTTTTCTATAGGTTTCTTCCTAAAGTTTTCATATCCTAATTTCCACAAATAACTAAACCATCCTTTGATACCAACTATAGCATTCCGCTTTTTTATCACATAAACTTTCATTACATTTTACAAAACCAAGGATCTTTAATGTTTAGTGTCTTGGAAACCAGGAACTTAAAACATGAAAACATAAAAAATTATTCTTAAACACTTGAAAGGCTTCTCCTCATGTTCATCCTAGGTTCATTACTGCATCTCATAACCCGGGGACATACATTAAAAGAAAGGGTGAGCAGAAGGCCCAGTAAGGGAAACAAGTGAGACGTTTAACATGTGAACTTGAGATACATCAATAAAGTCATGAAAATAACTTTAAGGCATAAGAATGAAATCATGAGTCATATCATAATAAAAATAACATATTTCATAACTTTAATATGTGGATACATCATTTAACATAGAAAATCATGAACATATCACCAAGGTCCATCCCCAAGGTGTCATTTGAAAATTACCAAGGTTATTCACCAAGATATCGTGAAAATTGTAATCTCTAGTGGTTACATCATTACCCAATGCATTGGAGCGCTATCAGGGCGCACCCTTAAATTTGTCTTTATCATCATGTGAGACACATATATCATCATAAATCATTTCATAAACAACCCACATAGCATAAAATAAATGTGTTTCATTTCATAATCATAACGTTTTAAAAACTGCTTTAAAGACATGATTTTTACGTCACTTTAAACCCACAGAAAGGGAGAGCAGGTCTCATGTATGTAATTCCCAGAATTTAAAATAGAACAACTTGGTTTATATGTGAATACAACTATAGAAGACAGATCTTTGAGTATTCACTTAATAAAATAAAATAACTTTAGAAAAAGAGAGAGACATTTTGAGACGGAAATTCTACAGCATAACGGCTATGTTTCGGGGTTTTAGAAAACATTGAAAAGAGAGGGGACATGGGTCAAACAATCATAAATGACCCCTAAAACAGTAGAGGGATAGAATATGAAGGATATATGAACATGGTAATGAAATTTTAAGGACATACCATTTGAAATGAAAAATATGTAAGGAAGACAAAAATTAGATTTCTCTTATGAAAATCCCGCAGCCTAACAGCGTCACTTAAACTTCAACAAAAAATGAATTGACAAGATAAAATAGGTTATCTCATCATATGAACATAAGATTTAAGTATTATAGATATAGATATCATACCACAATATAATAAAAAGGAACTTGAATGACTTGACATGAAAATAGATCTTGAAAATGAGAAGGGCGAAAGAATCCCTTAAAAATTCGGCAGCCTAACAGCGCCACTTAAAAATTCAAAATACTGAATTGAAGAGATCAAATAGGGTCTCTCATAATATGAACATAATATTTCATTATTATAGATATAGATATCATACCCCAACATAATAAAAAGGAACTTGAAAGACTTGACATGAAAGTAGAACTTCAAAACGAGAAGGGTGAAAGAACCACTTAAAAATTCGACAGCCTAACAGTGCCACTTAAAACTTAAAAATACTGAATTGAAGAGATCAAATGGGGTCTCTCATCATATGATCATAAAAGATCAGTATGATATATATAGAGATCATACCCCAACATAATAAAAATGAACTTGAAAGACATGACAAGAAAATAGAACTTGAAAATGAGAAGGGTGAAAGAATCTGTTACAAAACTTTCAGCAGCCTAACGACACCACTTAAACTTTCATAAAATGAAATGATGAGAGTAAGAAGAGGTATCTCATAATATAAAAAGGAAATTATAATTAATATAAAATAACATCCTCCAACATAAGAACATGGAGCATAAAATAAATGACATAAAAGAGATCACTTGAAAAGAAAGAGAGGGGTCAGATCCCTTACCTTAAAATGTAACTCGTAATACTCAATGGTTGGGACCTTGAGGGCTTGGGGGTACCTTGGGAGGACTCCTTGGGAGATAATGAGACCATAGATTCATTGGGGGAGAGTTGGGAGTCGAATGGATGAGAGGATGGCTTGGTATTTATAGGGAAAGTGAGAGGACAAGGCATTAATGGCCAAGGGACACCTCATTGATGGTTTTGGAAAAACCATGGGCTTGCCCATGGTATTTTCCCATGGTATTGGCCACATGGGTCCCCCCATACAATAATTCATCACCTTTGGCCGGACAAACCTTAAAATATCTCATGAAATCATCATGACACAGTTATGATGTCATTAAACATACCAAAACCCTAAAACTGTATTTTCACTATTCATCGAAAATTCAACTTTCTCAGAAAAATACCAAAATTTCACCTTAACCAAATATTGATGCTCTGATTATAAAAATGAACTCCATTTTATAAAAATAATTTTCTAAATATTTTTATTTTTATTTTTAAATAAATAAACTATTCAATAAAAATTCATTTTTTCAGAAAAAACCCCAAAAATTACCTTAACATAATATCGATGCTCTGAGTTCAAAAATGAAATCCATTTTATAAAAATAATTTTCTAAATATTTTTGATTTGATTTTTAATTAAAAAACACTATTCACCTGAAAAAACTAATACTTGAATAATAATTTATGAAACCATTATTTGACCATTTTATTGAATCACATTACTAAATCAAGGTGCCTAGATTATATTAATACTTTCTTTAAGTGAGATTAATAATACATTTGGACGCATTATTAATCCTAATCATAAAATCACTATTCATAATTTACTATTCTTCAAAAATTAAGTTGATCTTATTATACTCTAAATTTCATAGTGAACATAATTGTAGAAGACCATTTTTTGAAAATCTTTACACATTTTTTTTATTTAAGGTTTACATAAACATTTTTAAAATATCCTTTCTCTAAAATTCATAAAAAATATGCATACTATATTTATCTGGACATTTGAAAATTCATAAAATTCATCATAAGAAGAAATCAAAATTTTTATTTAAAACAAAGGGTTACACAAGGTAGTTACGGTCTCTTTACATAGCCCCTTATCACACCAGCATAGGACCTAAGTGTAAGGTGTGCTAAGGTGAGAGAATCCGTGGGAGGCTCGACCAACATCAACGAGTAGTAATTTCTATCAGTTTGAACTTCTCACGAAGGCGATTCCGTTCTAGCTTCACACGATGAAGTTCGGCTTGGGTTTGGTCCAGAGAAAAGCCCAGTGGTGCTACCTCCTTCCGAAGTTCTGTTAGATGGGCTTCGATCAGTCCAAGACTACTGGGTGAGGCCATCGAGTCTTCTTTCTATATTAATTAACCAAGATTACTTGTATTTAGAGACAATAATCAAAACGTTTAGTTTCTAGCGATAATATTGACCAATTGTCATATAACAGTCAAAACCCAATGGTATCATTTTAATTATACTCATGTTATCAAATAAAACAGTTTTGTTGAGTATAAAAAATAAAATAACACAAAAAATTAGGAAACAAGATTTATTCAAAATTTCGGGTCGTTATAGAAACCAGCAATCACTCAATCAAATCCAAAAATCAGCACAAGAATATATACAAAGAAAGGATCACTCAACAATCACAAGCATATCAGGTAACACAAAGTAGTGAAATGCACCTATATGGAATGAAAATATACATGACATGTGACTTATAGGTTCCTATGATGATGCATGTAACAATTATCCTTGCCCTAATATCATTAGACCAAGGATGGAATGAGATCTCAATAATAATATTAATCAACAACACCACATAGCATGTGGTTTACCTAATGGTGAAATGATATCAATGGTAACTAGAAAAACATGAGCAATAATAGTAATTCATGAAACTCAACCTTTACCCCAAAAATGGGTTCACGATGCCTTAGCATGACTTATGACCAAGTTCCTAGCAATCAAAATATCCAATATATTGTCTCCAAATAGTAAAGTAAGAAAGGAATAACTTTAATACCAATTTGTGACATCCTGAACCCGGATGCCACTGAAGGTTCCCCTAGACCGATTGGCCACATGGCCTCAAGTGCATCTCCCTGAATTCCAGAGGCTGCTGACTAGCAGCAAGGGCCTAGGTTGTGTCCATGAGGATACTATTCCCTCATTACCAGAGTGCATCACATTGGTTAACATATAAGAATGGTTAAATAAGTAGTGGAATCAAGATAATTAAACATATGGAACAGTGGAAAGAGACAATATTAATAATAAATAAAACAAATGGAATAACTGATAACAATATACAAATGTGACGATGAAATGTAATGTCACTATAAAGTTGGAAAGCATGGATACAAATCAGCATATAATAATTCTATTAAAAAGTTGAAAAAAGGAATACAAAATCGATCCCAAGTATCTTGAGCTCCATCTTTGTCATTTTATACCAGCTCCCTCCTAAAACAGTAAGCAATCAAGTTTCTGAAGAAACTCACTTCCCTTTTTCAACACATTCATACATATAGTCTGCTTGTGTGATAATGGTGGCCTGGATAGGGTGTGAGATAAATCTCAGTAGGCCCCCAAAACTGGTGTCTATAACATCTTGTCTGTGAAATATAAATTGAAACAACATGCAAGCATACATATATAAGAGTAAAGCAGTACAATAATATAAATACCCAATTACCTTCTTCATCCCTCGGCTAGTGCCTAGATATATAACTAGTTCATTAATTAATTAAGTTTCATTTTATATATTTAAGTTATGTGAGGCATATTTAGCACCTAAATCACCTCGTGATAACACTAGTAAAGGTTCCATGATATAACAAGGAAACCATGATGATAATAATAATGGAAGGTTCCAAGGTTGTAACCAAGGTAACCTAGACCACAAGGGTTTCTAACTCAGTAGTACTATATGCAACAAAGTTATTGACCTGATGAAATTTCCAACTATAGAAAATAAAATTGCCATCATAATATGTGAATTATAAATAATATTCCTGTAAACATTATTTGATATGATAGTTCACTTGATGGTTTACTTGGTAAGCGAAATTTGACTATGTGGTCTTTTAAATTATAGATGGACGTACCCCATTGATTGGTATATGAATATTTTTAAAGGTTATGTCAAAAATTGAAGTCATCTAAAGGTTGTATTACAGAGTAATATATTGTTGAGTAAGCCATTGAATTATATATGGAATACCTATCTGGTGTGAAAATCATTGGTATAACAAAATCTCATCACACTGGGCATCTTGTGTGTGAAGTAATTTTCAGAATAGATGTTGTCACAATCACTATTACAGATCAGGAGTAGGCCCACCATTATGTTTTTTACAACATTTTAGATATTTAACCATATATTGAAACCCAAAAAGAAATTATTAGGCATTTGAATCCATCAAGGACTGATATATGCAAATCAAATACACATAATCAACAATTTTTAGGACGGTTTCAAGACCATATTTTTAAGGATTCAGATGAAAATATGAATTCAATTTCTAAAAAACTTTGATGGATAGTTAGAGGACCAAGTGTGCATGTATTATCTTATAATGTTTATGTAATTAATGGTTATATGTTCTATAAAAATGAGCATGATGAATGAAATACCATGAAAAATAGTGGAGTTACACTTGTGGATGAACTGATGCTTATATCTGATACCAAGGATAGAAATCTAATTTATGAAAATATGTCATACTTTGGCATAATCAAAAAAATATGAGAGTTAGATTATACAACATTCCAAGTGACGATTTTCAATATAAATGGGTTGATAATAGGAGTGTTTTTAAAATAAATGAATTGGGATTCATGAAAGTGTGTTTCAATAAATAAGGATACAAAGTTGAACTATTTATCATAGAATCATAGGTAGTATAAGTATTTTATATTATAGATCTTACCAACTAAAAGTGGTCAATTATTTTTTTATCGACGAAAACCACTCAAGGATCAGATGATAATTCAAATGTGGATGACCCTTTCATTAGGTCATCATAATAATTTTCATAGTGTTCCCAATGTAGATGAGGTCTTACATATTAAAGGATTTTTGGGAATGTATTGTCTCAACAATACTCTATAAATATTATTGATTTTGATGTTCACAAATACCCTTGTCTATTTTAATAATGATATTACTTTAAGTGTATTTTAGGAAATTAATATTCTTTATAATACTTATTTTGGAATAATATTCAAGCTTTTATTCATGTGGAATATTCGTTAAAGTGTTCTAAACTCTTTTAAGTGTATTATGGAAACACTGTTCATATCCTAAGTTGAAGAATGTAATGTAAGGAACAAACCCTACATTTGTATTAAACCTTATGTTGAAAGATCAAAACATATGGTTAATCAACCCTACGTTGATAGAAACACATGGATAAAGAACCTTATGTTTGGATAGAACCTTACGTTTGACAAAGAGAAAATGTATTGTTAAAGAACCATATGTAAGTATGGAACCCTACGTTTGAGAAGAAAACATATGGATAATCAACCTTACTTTTGTGATCAACCTTATGTTGTCAACCCTACATTCAAAGAATGAACACTACATAGTTGAACCCCACATTTGTTATTTTTTAATTTTATGAAGGAACCCTACGTTTGACTTTTCAACATTAGAGATTTGAATTTATGATTTTATTGGAGTTTTGTGCAATGGTCTTTGTGGAATATCAGGCTGATTTAAATCTCATTTTTGACCAATTCAAATCTCGTTTTGATTGATTCAAAGAATAATATTCAGTTGAGAAATTCTCTTCTATTCTTAAGGTAAGTTACAACTACTCTGAGATGTTATATGAATTTGAATTCTCATGATCTATCAAGAGATTTTCTTGGATCTGGAATTTCAAAGCAGTCTCTCTACTTTATTTATTATAGAAGTGTATTTGTTCAATTTATATATGTGTGTGTGATTCATATAAAAAAATATATTCACATATTGCTACTAAAACTACATTCTTGTGAGGATCTTTTACAAATCTACTACAACAATTGACCAGAATCTGTTATTTATAGAAGAAGCTACACTTTGGAGATATAAATGTTTTAAATATCATATTTTATGTAAGTATACTACTTCTATTCATTGCTGCTTTTATTTTAAAGATCTATTACAACCAGATCACTTCAGAACTACTCTTTCTTGAAGATATTATTTTCTGAAGAAGAAGATCCATCTACTATCAGTTGTTGTTACAACTGTGGAGTTCAATCGAAACCTTTTAAATCAATATCTTTTTATTGATATTTTCAACTTCTCATACTCAGTTGTGGGGTTGTATCAGCTTCTCTATCTAAGATTTGGATATTCGGTCCTCTGTTAAAGAACCATTAGGCTTTATTTATTTTTATCCTTGTTTTTAAAGGTGTCAACTTCCTGCACTCAGTTGTGAATTAGTCTTATGATATGGGGACCTGACTAGTGAAATTCACCAATATCGTAGAGTGAGTAATTGGTGGAGTGGACTAGGGAATATCTTTTCACTAAACCACTATAAAAATCAATGTTTTGTATTTTTGTTCTATCTGTTGCATAATTTTTTATACAAATGTAAACATTGCTTATCCACATAATCTATAGTTGATGTCAAAATCTATAATTGTGGAAGATTTTTAAAAGACACAATTCACCCCCTCTTGTGTATATTTGTATATTCTAACCTAACAATTTTTATAAGAGGATATATTTTGGATAAAGCTATAGAAAGATGAAAGATTAAAGTTATATACAAAGATGTTAATGGATGATCCAAGAGAAGGGATGTCCATGGTTTGTACTCCATATTTCAATGGTAAAAATTTTGGGTGATAGAAATTAAGAATGATCATTTATTTAAAAAACCATGGATTTAGAGTTTATTTGAAGATTATTACTCCCTATAAGATTCTTGAGAAACCAGAAACTTGGGATGATGCAACTGAAGCTGAATATGATATGAAATCCAAAGATATGAATGCAATTATCTACGGTCTTGGACTAGATGAATTAAATCATGTATGGAAATGTCCAACTGCTTATGAAATATGGAAAACCATCGCATTTTCCTATGAAGTAATAGATAATGTAAGATAAATGAGGTATGCAACAACAAAGCTAAAATTTGACACATTTAGAATTTTTGATGGAGAGAGTATCACTCAAATGAATGGAAGACTTACAATTATTATCAATAATATTATAGGCTTATGTGATCCTATACAATAAGAAGATCAAGATTTGAAAGTACTAAGAGTACTACCTACTAAATGGAATGGTATATCAGCTGCAATTTTCCAATCATCACCTAGTAAAGATCTAAAAATGAGAGAATTAATTGGGACACTGATGATGTATGAAGATTAAATGAAATATGAAGCTAATGATCATAAAGTCTTAGTCAAAAAGGATAATACTGCTCTAAAGGTAACATATTAGAAAAAAGCATAATAATAAAGAAAGAAGAAAAAAAATAAAATAATTATGATTCATCTGATTCTAAAATGGAACTAGCTCAATTATCCAGAAAGTTTAGAAAATTTTATAAGAAAAAGAAAGGATCCAGAAATCCATTCTAAAAGGATGATAAAGACTCAAGATAATTCAGATGCTATGAATGCAAGAAATTGGGTCATATAAGACCTAATTTTCCTTAACTAAAAGGTGAAAAGATAACGACATAAATGAAATATCAGAAAAATGATGATTATGAACATAAAGGCAGAAGAGAAATGAAAGCAACATGGAGTGTTTCTGAAGAATCCAACATCTCAGCAAAATCTGATTTAGAAAGCGAATAATCAAGTATGAAAGGAAATATGTGATTCATGGCTAAAGAATATAAGGTACAAACCTATTATTCCCCTAATTTTTATTCTGATTCTAGTTTTTAAAATGATAAATTGGATTCCTACTTTACAATTATAGAAGAAAAATATGAATCTTTATTAAAGAAACACAAATATTTAAAGAATATTCACAATCTAATTTTAGGAGAAAGAGATACCTTACTTAAACAAGATCATAAGTTAATTGAAAAATTTAATTCATCCACGAAAAACTATGTTGATCATGAAAATAAGATTAAAGAATTATAAGATGAAGTAGAAACTTATAAAAGTGATGCTCTCTTATTTACAAAAGGAGAAAATATTCTGAATGATATTCTTAGTAAGAATGTCATTAAAAAGGAAAGATTCAGTATAGGAAAATGATATGATTTATGGAAAAACAAAGCAGATATGGATTCCCAGATCTCAACTAGGTAACACTTCTGGACCCAAGAGGATATGGGTACCAAAACAAACTTTTTTCTAATTGCCTTTGAAGGAAACATGTCAAAGAAAAAGAAAATCTATATGGACATAGGCTGATCTAGGAACATGAGTGGAAACTCATCAAACTTCAATACACTGATGCAAATAGATGGAGGTCTAGTCACCTTTGGTGATAATTCCAAAATAAGGATAATTGGACTTGGAACTATTGGAGATCAAAAAACTATCTCAATTAATAGAGTACTATATGTACAAGGGATAAAGCACAACCTGATAAGTAACTCTCAACTCTGTTATGATGGATATTATGTTGATTTTTCTAACAATTCCTGCTATGTATTTAAAGATAAATTTTTTAAGTTTATATCACCTATAACTAATAATGTTTATACTTTGGATTTAAAATATTTTTGTAAATAGAAATTGAATTGTTTAAAAGCTGAGATAAACAAGTCATGGATCTGGTAGAGGAAACTTGCTCATTGTAATATTTATTCTTTACATAAAATTTCAAAGAAACATTTAGTTTTTGATTTACCTAGTCTTAAATTTGATGGTGATAGATTTTGTGATGCATGCCAAATTGGAAAGCAACACAAATCTTCATTAAAATATATTAATAAAATTTATATATCAAAGTCTCTAGAACTTATCCACATGGATCTGTTTGGACCATCAAGAGTAGAAAGTTTTGTTGGTAAATTATATGTATATTTTTTAGTTGATGATTATTCTAGATTTACTTGGGTCTATTTTCTAAAACTCAAAAGTGAATCTTTTACTATTTTTGAAAGTTTTTTTAACATTGTTCAAAATGAAAAAAGTTTTAAGATAATTTCATTAAGAAGTGATCATGATTCAGAATTTGAGAATCAGGAATTCAATTCCTTTTGATCAAATCTGGGTATTAAACCCACCTTCTCTACACCAAGAACACCTCAAGAAAATGGAATTATAGAAAGAAGAAATATAACTATTTAAGAAATGACTAGGACTATACTGAGTGAATAAATTCTTCCTTCCTACTTATGGGAAGAAGCTATAATAACAACTTTCTATATCACGAATAAAGTCTTTATTCAGCCTATTTTGAAAAAAATACCTTATGAAATTTGGAATAACAGAAAGCCTAAAGTAAAGTACTTTAAAGTTTTTGGATGTAGGGTTTATATCTTAAACACTAAGGATAATCTTGGTAAGTTCGATCCAAAAGATAATGAAGGAATATGTTTAGGATATTATGCTACCTCTAAATCCTATAGAGTGTTTAATAAAAATTCAAGGATTGTTGAAGAATTAGTTCATGTGAAGTTTGATAAAACTGACCCTTTTGTTAAAGAGAAAGATCAAACTAATGAAATTACTGACTCTTTTGACAACATGAGACTTAAAACCCTAAAAAATGGTTTTGAAAGTAATATAAATAAAATTCAATCCAATTCAGAAGAACATGATACTGATGAACCTAAAAGTGTTTTTTCTAGAAAATATACAACCCTAAAGAATCATCCTTTATAAATTGTTATAGGAGACCTATACATAGGAATAAAAACTAGAAGAAATGTAAGAAAACTAGTTTAATTCTCTGACTTTGTATCTCAACTAGAACCTAAATCTTTTGAAGAAGACTTAGAAGATGAGAGTTGGATGTTAGCAATACAAGAAAATCTAAACCAATTCAAAAGGAATGAAGTTTGGGAATTAGTTGAAAGATCATCAAAGTATCCAGTTATAGGAACTAAATGGGTATTTAGAAATAATCAAGATGATCAAGGGATTATAACTAGAAAAAAATCTAGATTAGTAGCTAAAGGATATAATCAGGAAGAAGGTATAGATTATGTTGAAACCTTTTCCCCTGTAGATAGATTATAAGCAATTATAATCCTTTTAGATTTTTTATCTCATATGAATTTTAAATTATATCAGATGGATGTTAAATCTACCTTTTTAAATGGTTATTTAATGGAAGAATTTTATGTTGAATAACCTCATGGTTTTGAAAAATCTCAAAAACAAGATTTTGTTTTTAAAATTAATAAATCTCTCTATGGACTTAAACAATAACCTAGAGCTTGATATGAAATATTAAGTTATTTTCTTTTAAAAAATGGTTTTACTGTTGGTATGGAAGATCCAACAATTTTTAAGAAAATAGTTAGTTTTAATACATTATTAGTTGAAATATATGTTGATGATGTTGTTTTTGGTTCAACTAATGAAATCTTTGTAATGATTTTTCAGAATTCATGCAAAAATAATATGAAATGAGTATGATGCGAGAATTGGATTTCTTTTTAGGAATTAAAATTTATCAAAAATATTATAGAAATGTTTTAAACCGAAGTAAATATATTTTTGATTTATTGAAAATGTTTGGTCTTGAGAACAACAAGACATATACAACTCCCATGTGTACTAATATAAAACCGGATTTGGATGAAGCTAGAAAACCAGTGGACAACAAGTTATATAGTGGTTTGATTGGTAGTTTATTGTATCTTACTGCTAGAAGGCCTAAAATTATGTTTCATATATGTTTATGAGCTATATTTAAAACAAACCCTAAAGAATCCCATCTTATTACTGTTAAAATTATTTTTAGACATTTAAAAGGAATTGTTTTAAATCTCTTATTTATCCAAAAACTTTTAGTTTTAATTTAATATCATATTCAGATGATGATTTTGGGGGTTGTACATTAGATATAAAAAGTACCTCAGGAACCTGTCATGTTTTAGGAAAATCTTTAGTATCATGGTCAAGTAAGAAACAACACTCAGTTTCCTTATCAATAGCCAAGGCAGAATATGCATCTGCAGGTAGTTACTGTGCACAAGTATTGTGGATGAAAAACACACTAATGGACTTCGGATTAAATTTTAATAGTATACCTAATTTATGTGATAATACTAGTGCTATAAATATTTCAAAAAATCCTATAAGTCATTCAAGAACTAAGAATATTTATATTAGATATCATTTTACAAGAGATCATGTTCTTTAAAAAGATACATCTTTATAATTTTTCAACACTTAATATCAATTAGATATTATTTTCACTAAACCAATTCCCACTATAAGTTTTGATTTTATTAAGGGGGAGTTAGATTTATTTAATTTTTAAATAAAGTTAATCTTTTTATCTTTTTAATTTTTTTCCAATTTATTTATGTTAAATTTATTTATGTTAAATTTATTTTATGATTAATTTAAATCTAATTTGTTTTAATGTTTTTATTTTTCTCTATATTTAGTTAATTTGTTTTATATTAAATTTATTTAAGTTGCATGTTTTCAAATTTTTTCATAATTAACCTATGTAACAGACACGAGAAACAAAGACATGACATTACCTATCAGAAACCTTTCGAATACATTACCCTTTATTTTTAAAACCGTTTCGCCTAACCCAAACCTTCATATACCTTCCAAACCCTAGAAACTGAAAAACCTCATATTTTTGGATCTTCAGAAATGATGAAAACTGAGTGAATTAAAGAAGGTGAAGCCAGTGATCCAAAGTAACAACGATTTTCCTGAAGAAATATTCTTCAAGGAAAAGTGGTAGATTTTGAATGGCTCTACCAGACGAATTTACCCCTGAAACAAGCCTTAGAATTTCAAGGTCTAGATTCTATGTTTAATGAACTGAACTTAGAGTTTCTCTATGAGGTAGAACTAAAAAAATTCTACAAAAGAGTACAGTTTAGTTTCAATGATTCTGAAGATATTGTTTTTGCGAGAATAGAAGATAAGGATTTTTCAATTTATTCCATTGAAATTTCCCAAATTTTGAACTATCCTCATGAAGGAGTCTTTCACTTTTATCTACAGTCTATTGGAGATAAATATTATAAGTATGAAGACATTATGTATTTTATTTTTGGTTCAAAAAACATAAGGAAGATTTTTTTTCAAAGATCTCAAGGTAGACCAAAAAATATTGGTTAAATTTATTCAAACCAAAATTTCTCTAAGGATGGATGAACTGGAGAAAATTCTATATCCATACATGTACGTCATGTTTCTGTTTTTAAGTGAAATAAAGCTGAATTTTCCAAGGTATATGTTCAGATATTTTCAATTCTGCTATCAACCAGATTCAAGGATGACTTTTTATCCTTATATAAGGATACTTTATCAGATTTTATTTAAGAAAGATATGATTTAATTAATTTATTCTCAAATAAAATTTCAGCATAGTAATATACTCAATACGTGAACTCTAAGGAAGTTAGGTTTTTTCTGGAGTACTGTGAAAGAAAAATTGTTACCTATTGGTGATGATGAGAAACATAGTTCTAGAGATTATGCATAGGTGGGAGAAAGGACTGTTAGAAAAGAAGGGGTTGCTGAATCAATAACAAAAGGTATTTACAATAAAACTAAGAGGGTTCTTTGATATAATTATGAAGAAGAAGAATAAGTAGAAGAAGAAAAAGAAATTTAGGAGGGACTTTTCCTCAAGCCAAGAAATAAATAAGTTAAAAAAATTGAAGAACCAATGTTGGGTTATGGATAAGCTACTTGATCGATTCATTTATAAGAACTATTTCATGGTGGAGATCATGAAGTAGATATTCATGCTAGAGAGATTTAGGATGTACCTATGATAGTTGATCAAGTAAAAGAGAATAATCAAGAAAATAATATTCAAGACAAAAATGTTCAAGAATAATCTTCTCAAGAAGAAAAATAGATGTAGAAATTAGTAACTGAAGTTACAGATACTTTTGAGCATTAGTTAGTGGAGAGATCACGATCTATCTCTGGAGAGAAAACAAAAGTGCTTAATAATCAATCGTTCTCTAGTGAAAAATATGTGGAGAAATCAATTACTAATCCTTTATCAATTATGGTTGTTGATCAGACACAAAATCTAGATGAAGGGACATCGGATTCTTTTTTAAATCATTTTGAAGAGGTTGTGATTAAGTACAATAAATCTTAGAAAGAAAATGTAAATCTTCAACAAGAGAACAAAGTTTCAAGGAAAAAGTTTTAGGATATTAAAGAGAATTCTGTTTTCAAAAAGGATTTTGATTCTTTCAAGAGAGAAATGTTGGATGAGATTGGAAAGATCAAATCTGAATTTGTTTCTAAATCAGACTTTTTAGATCTAAAGTGGTATTTGGGGAGAAATTTGAGTCAATCAAAAGAAGTGTTAGTAAGACCAGTACATCTACTAATACTCATTCAACATCACCTGATGTGGTTATAAGATTTCAAGCTATCACTTATATCATGAAAAATATGAATGAAAGATTGAAAAAACTTTAGTGAAATAATTCTCCTTTGTCAGTTCTGTTGGACAATTAGAAGTATCTAATTGACCTATTGACTTAGAGTGAACCTGGTATCAATTTTTTGTTGAAAAAAAATTTAGTGATAAGTTATCAGAATTTATGCATTCAGAAGAAGTTTTGCATGAGCTTTTAAAAGTCAATTTAGTTGAAAGTCAACATGTTACTCAAGAATCAAGGTTTTTGATTAGGAAGCTGGGTGATGAACTTATAGAATGATTATAAGCTCAGATGGAAGAACTCAGAGATGTTTTTCAAGTAGCTCAGGCTCCCATAGAACCAGTGCCTTCAGCCATCCCAGACGAAACCCAATAAACCTTTCCTTTACCAGATTCTTAATCTTCAATCTCTTAGCTGAAAACCAATTTTTTTACTTGTATAGTTTTTATTAATAAAATTATGTTGTTATTTTTATTTTTATATGTTTATCTATAACTACCAGAATCATTGACATGTTTGTTCATATAGTATAATCAAACATTAATTTACTTTTCTATGCCACATTAAAAGTGTTTAATATTTTTTCTTATACATTATTTTTAATCTCATAAAAAGGGTGAGAAAATTTGGTAAAAAAAACAATTCATTTTACATTTTTTAGCACTATGAAATCAAAATATTAATATTCATATTACTTTGATAAAGTTAATCTAAAATGAAACATGTTTAAAAAACTCTATATTTTTTGTTAAAATTTTTTATGATTATATAGGTTTTGTTATCATCAAAAAGGGGGAGATTTTTGGGCATGTATTGTCTCAACAATACTCTATAAATCTTATTGATTTTGATGCTCACAAATACCCTTGTCTGTTTTACTAATGATATTACTTTTAGTGTATTTTAGGAAATTAATATTCTTTATAATCCTTATTTTGGAATTATATTCAAGCTTTTATTCATGTGTAATATTCATAAAAGTGTTCTAAATTCTCTTAAGCGTATTCTGGAAACACTGTTCATACCCTACATTAAATAACATAACATAAGGAATAAACCGTATGTTTTAATTAAAACTTATGTTGAAAGATCAGAACGTATGGTTAATTAACCCTATGTTGAAAAAAATTTATTGATAAAGAACCCTACGTTTGGATGGAACTTTATGTTTGAAAAGGAGAAAAATTTTGGTTAAAGAACCCTATATAATTATGGAACCCTACGTTTGAGAAGAAAACATATGGATCATGAACCTTATTTTTATGATTAAATTTACATTGTCAACCGTATGTTCAGAGAATGAACACTATGTAGTTGAACCCTAAATTTTTTATTTTTTTGTTTTATGAAGGAACCCTACGTTTGACTTTTCAAAATCAGATATTTGAAATTATAATTTTATCGGAGTTTTGTGCAACTATATTTTCAGAATATTAGGCCGATTTAAAGACCATTTTAAACCGATTCAAAGGTCATTTTGATTGATTCAAAGAATCATATTCAATGGAGAAATTATATCCTATTATTAAGGGAAGTTATTAATACTCTGAGCTATTTTATGAATTTGAATTCTCACGATCTATTAGGCAATTTTATTCGATCTAGAATTGTGAAGCAGGATATCTGCTTTATTTATTCTATTGGTGTATTTGTTCAATATATATCTGTGTGTGTGATTCATATAAAAAAATATAGTTACATATTGCTATTAAAACTTCATTATTATGAAGATATTTTAAATATCTATTGGAACAATCGATCAGACTTAGTTATCTACAGAAGAGGCTAGGAGATTTACATGTTTTGAATCTTTTATTTGTTGTAAGTCTGCTACTACTATTCATTTATTCTTTTATTTTAAAGATATATTGAAACTGGATCGCTTCAAAACTACTCTTTCTTGAAGGTATTATTTTATGAAGAAGAATATCCATCTACTTTCAGTTGCTGTTACATCTATGAAGTTCAATCAGAACCTTTTAAATCAATATCTTTTTATCGAGTGTTTCAAATACTCGTACTTAGTTATGGTGGAGTATTAGCTTCTCTATCTAAGCTATGGATATTCGGTTCTCTGTTAAAGAAACAGAAGGATCTATTTATTTTTAGATTTGTTTGTAAATGTGTCAACTTCCCACACTTAGTTGTGAATTGGTGTTATGATATGAGAACCTAACTAGTGAAATTCACCAAGCTCGTAGAGAGAGTAATTAGTGGAGTGGACTGGGAGATCTTTATGCCCCAAACCACAATAAAAATCCATGTTCTATATTTCTGTTTTATCCGATGGATAATTTTTTATACAAACATAAACACTGATTATTCTCATAATCTACATTTGATGTCAAAATCCAGAATTGTGGAAGATTTTGAAAAGATACAATTCACCCACCTCTTGTGTATATTTTCATATTCTGACCTAACAAGGATACCACAATAAAGGTATTTGGATACTCGATATAGGGGTCAAATCCCCTCAATATTTTTAAAAAGGAGAGTTCAATAATCATGTTATATATATTTTTTGTAATATACATTGTGTTACCTCATATTACTATTTGTTCACTACTGCATTTATATAATCTAAATTAAATGTTCAACCACTTTTGCCGATAATGATATCTGTATGTGTCGATGCTCCCAATCTTGAGGAATAATAGGTTTATCAACCTATTGGTGCTACCAATGTAGAGGAACAATAACCTTCTACACAATATGATGCTACCAATCAAGAGGAACAACATATTGATAATGTTAAACTCGATAAAATGGTAGATGTTGAACAAATATTTTCCAAAAAAAAAACAGAAGTATTATAGAATGATGGTGTTAGAAAAAATTATTCAGGAGAGAATAAAAGGAATCAAATTAGAGGCTGGATAAAATGCACATGAGCAAGATATTAACCCCAACAAGGCCATGTTTAGTAGTTTCATTGGGCTCACCACTTGGCAGTGCATGCTGATTGATATGGATTTGTGGAACAATGTTGTTCCCATGCTTAAGACACTGATTTGGGAAGAGATTAGAGTAACATTATGATATAATTTCTTAATTTTACTAAAAAATAAAATAAAGAAATGTTTAATTACTCTTAATTATCCCTTTTAGAGTGCATTTATAGTAGATGAATCCACAATTAAATTTGTATTAATACTTGCTGGAAAGGCTCAAAGAGGCTTTCTCATAATTCTTATAAAGTTCCATCTCAAATATACTGAAGGGAAAATAAACTCAAACCCACTATAAATTTATGTACACCTGATAATCCAAGAAGCTTGGGATGAATTTATTGGTCATCATGAGGAGAAATATTTTCATGTACATTGTGACTAGTAACACATTTTTTGAAAATACTTGTATTAATCACTTCGATTAAGAATTTTTATTTTATGAAACAGAAATTGAGTGATAAAAATAAGAAATGGGAAACAAAACCAATGTACCCCTACCGTAAAGCAAGGATGTGGTATGCTTTACTTGAAAAAAAATTTATACTTATTTTAAATATACCATAATACTTTTATGTGACATGAAAATAATAATAATTATATTTATAATTTTATATGCAGATTGATGAATCCAAATACAAAGCCACTTATATCCCACATCATGCGCTATGGAAGTAGGCATGTGTAAATAAAGAAGAAATACTAATAAATGAAAACACATAAAAATTGTGGGAATCATGTGTAAGTATAACATAATAAATTTTTTTTTTCTTTAAATTGGAATTATATAAAAATTAATACTTATTTTTATATATATTTTATCCAACTTAGACACAAGAATCATCATCATCTATATCCGATGAACAACTGCTATTAGTTTAAAATTGGCATTTTAGTTCAAAACATGTTCCACTCACTAAAAACTAAGAAAACATGCTTTTATTGTATTTATAATTTAGGAAAATGATTTATAATTCATTTCTGATGTGTAGGAATTAGTCTCACATCAAAATGATGCATGATATGACTAATATGACTCAAAGTGAATGTTTTCATTTTAAAATGACTTTTTAGTGAAAAAACAAGTGACATATTGAAAACTGTGAAAACACATTCAAATTGTTTTGAGACTTTAATAAAATTACCCATAATTCATTTTTGATGTGTAAGAATCAGCCATAACTCAATATGATTCACAGTGTGACTGGTATGAGTCAAAGTGTGTCTTTTTATTTAAAATTGAAATTTTAGTAAAAAATAAAAGTGACATACCCAAAACTAAGAAAACATATTCGAATTATTTTGATACTTTAGGAAAAATATCTATAAGTAATTTTTGATGTGTAGGAATCTCCTGCACCTCAATCCGACACACGATATGACCGATATGACTCCAAGTGTTTCTTTTTATTTAAAATTAACATTTTAGTAAAAAAGACAAATGACATACTTAAAACTGGGAAAACAAATTCTGATTATTTTTATACTTTAGGAAAATGACATACAAGTCATTTTTTATGTGTATAAATTATCTACACCTTAATCTGATACACTGTGTGCCCGATATGACTCAATGTGTCTGTTATAAGTTTAAAATTGAAATTTTAGTTCAAAATGTGTGTCACTCATTAAAGACTAAGAAAACATGCTAATATTGTCTTGATAATTTAGAAAAATGATTCATAAGTCATTTTTAATGAGTAGGAATCAGTCTCACATCAAACCAACACACAATATGACCGGTATGACTCAAACTGTGTGTTTTCAGTTTAAAATGACATTTTAGTAAAAAACATAATTGATATACTCAAAAATGATACAACATGTTAGGATTGATTTGATACTTCATTAAAAAGATCCATGATTCATTTTTTATGTTTAGGAATTATCTGCACCTCAATCTGATGCATGATGTGACTTGTATGACTCAAAGTGTGTATTTTTTATTTCAAATTGACATTTTAGTAAAGATGACAAGTGATATACTCAAAATTAAGAAAAATCATTCATATTGTTTTGATATATTAGAAAAAAGATCCATAATTCATATGTGGCATTTAGGAATTATGCTCACCTCAATCTAATACACATTATGCCCAGTATGACTGAAAGTGTCTGTTATGAGTTTAAAATTGACATTTTAGTTCAAAACATGTGTCACTCGCTGAAAATTAAGAAAAATGCTCTAATTTTCTTAATAATTTATGAAAATTATTCACAAGTCATTTTTGATGTGTAGGAATCAGTCTCACTTCAAACTAACACACTATATGACCGATATAACTCAAAGACATGTTTTCAGTTTAAAATGACATTTTAGTAAAAAAGACAAATAAAAATCTCAAAAATAAGAAAAAATATTTAGATTGTTTTGATAATTTTGTAAAATAATCCATAAGTAATTTTTGATATGTAGGAATCAGCCCCACCTCAATCCGATGCATGGTGTGACCGATATGACTTAAAGTGTGTATTTTTATTGAAAATTGTCATTTTAGTAAAAAATGTAAGTTACATACTCAAAATCAAGAAAACACTTTCATATTATTTTGATACTTTAGGAAAACTATCCATAAGTCATTTTTGATGTGTAGAAATCATCTGCACCTCAATCCGATACACGGTGTGCCCG
The DNA here is from genome assembly GCA_963277665.1 of Viscum album. Taxonomy (NCBI): domain Eukaryota; kingdom Viridiplantae; phylum Streptophyta; class Magnoliopsida; order Santalales; family Viscaceae; genus Viscum; species Viscum album. The sequence continues at coordinate 494,394,427 of OY728139.1, forward strand.
ATATGACTCAAAGTGTATTTTATCAGTTTAAAATGGACATTTTAGTTCAAAATGCATATCACTCACTGAAAATAAAGTAAACATACTTTGATTGTCTTGATAATTTAGGAAATTGAATAATAATTAATTTTTGATGTGTAGGAATCTGTCTCATATCAAACCCACATAGGATGTGAGCAGTATGAATCAAATTACATGATTTCAGTTTAAAATGGAATTTTAGTAAAAAACCTAAGTTACATACTCAAAATTGATAAAACACATTCTTATTATTTTAAAACTTTAGGAAAATTATCCATAATTCCTTTTTGATGTGAAGAAATCATCCGCACCACAATCTAATGCACAGTACGACCGATATGACTCAAAGTTTTTCTTTTTATTTAAAATTGACATTTTAGTAAAAAAGACAAGTGATATACTCAAAACCAATAACATTCATTCATACTGTTTTGATACATTAGTACAATGATCCATAAGTCATTTGTGATGTGTAGGTATCAACCACACATCGATCCAATAGACGATTTTCCTGATATGACTCAAAGTGTTTATTATCAGTCTAAAATTTACATTTTAGTTCAAAACATTTGTCACTCACTAAAAACCAAAAAAACAGACTCAAATTATCTTGATAATTTAGTGAAACAATTCATAAGTCATTTTTTATGTATAGGAATCAGTCTCATGTCAAACCGAAACATGATGTGACCGATATTATTCAAAATGTGCGCTTTCAGTTTAAAATGAAATTTTAGTAAAAATAACAAGTGACATACTCAAAACTGATCAAACACATTGAGATTGTTTTTATAATTTAGGAAAACGATCCATAAGTAATTTTTGATGTGTATTAATTAGCCCCATCTCAATCTGATGCATGGTGTGACTATTATGACTCTAAGTATGTCCTTTTATTTAAAATTAATATTTTATTCATCTATCATTTCATATTATGTTTAATTTATTTTTTATAGTATTACTAACATAAAAATTATTTTCTTATATAGGTGGATTATTTTTCTCGATTTGGGGTGGTTTTTCAGAAACTAATTCCATGATCATGCTTTTTTGAATATGGAGGGAAAATTTTTCACCTCTCAACCATATAAATATGTGTACCCACTTACATTAAAAGGGGTTGAAGAGGTGAATGAGGGGTTTTGATGGAGTATTAGAACCTTTAATAGTTTTTTATTTTATAATTTCTCTTTTATTAGTTTCATAATGCTATATTTTTCCCCATTCAACTCTATTACCCTTCACATGAAGGGGTAAAATTTTGAGTGCTCAGGGAAGGGGGAGTTCTCCTTTTATAATGTCAGAGTCTTATGATTTAATTTAAAACTCTATTTTTCTATTGAATGCATTATATTTTTAGTGGTTCCTAATTCTATTAATACAATTTTATTTTTGGGGTTTGGTGCCATTCATTATTTATAGCTTTGCTTGAAGTTCTTTAAACTCCCTTCACCTAGTGTAGTTTGTCTCGATCGGGAAAATTGTGTTAGGTGGCGAGTGGATACGACCATTGAAACATGTGTGGAATAAGTGAATTGTCTCTAGATTTTTAAGAATAAAAAATTCCTGATCCATACTTACCTTAGTTTTTTGGTAATGGTTTATGAATTTTTATGCACACAAGAGTGGTTTCCATTGCTTCCTTCAACCAAGGGTGATTGACAACTCGATTGAGGATTATTTCATTTATAATTCAATAGGAAGAGAGGGGGAATGATTTTTAATACCATTATGACATTGAAAAAGGTGATCCAACCCCAACCCCATCTCTCTCTCTTCATCAATTTGTGTTCAACCTCTATTTTAATTTATTTCTTTCTTTTTAAAATAAAATAATTTAAAAAAACCACCACTCATTTCTCCAATTTAAAGTAAAAAACATGATTTTTTTTGCTATCCTAACCTAGGTTAATCACTTTAATACATTTTTAACTTAGTAAATAATTGTTTTTATTACACCCCATGATAGGAACATGTCAAAAGATGGTGTCTTTGTCAGGGAGGTGGTGCCAAAAAAAATTTCCTCTTAAAAATTGCATGACTAGAACCCAAAACACCGACCCTTGACCCTAGACCCTAAAATTTAAAGAACCTTGTTGAACATAATTAAAAACCTTAAATTTTAATCCAAATTTGAGGAAATTTCTCTTAAAGACATGATTTAAACTTCAAGTTTTCACTCTGAGCTTGTCATTATGGACGAAAATCAGAACCAAACCCTTAGAGACCTTTATGCACCACAATTCCTTAATCCGAATAATCAATTTGCAGTTCTAGATTTAAAAAATTATTTTGATATGAAACCTAACATGATTCAATTGATTAAAAAATTTCATGTCTTGGTAGGATAAGACCCAAAACACATATTAAAGATTTCACGTATGTCCTCTCTACTTTCAGAGCCCGAGGAGTAGATGAGGAGCAGGTAAAGTGGAATGCATTACTATTTTCATTAGAAGTAACTTCCAAAGAATGGCTGTATAAAATAAAACAAGGAGATTTGCATGATTGGAATGTCTTAGTGATATGATTCATGAAAATATTCTTTCCCACCTCTAGAAGTACAACCATCACAAAGGAAATCTATTCCATTAGAAAATCCTTTGGAGAAACCCTTTACGATTATTGAGAAAGATTTAAAAAACTATGTTCCAGCTACCCAGATCAAGAAATTGAGGAGAATAAATTTATTATCATATTTTATCAAGGCCTACTATAAAATGATAGAAAAATTCTGGATGAATCATCTAGAGGTGCATTGATTGAAAATTAACTAGAAGAATCCAAGGTCTTGATTGAGAAGATTTCCTAGAACTCGCAAAAGTTTAGTATAAGAGGTACTGGCACAAGAGGAATTCATGATGTAATAAATTTTTATCCATCACATTTATGGTAAACTAAGGTTGATGATCTAAACATTTTGGTGGGATAGATATCCCTAAAACAAGTGAGTTAACAACAAGCACTGACTAAGGTATGCGGTTTATGCTCATCACCTGATCATTTCATTGACCGGTGTTATGAAATATAGGGAAATTGAAAGTTGTGAAGTATATTTTTAGTAGATTAAGTTCCGAAAAAAAATCAATGATGGAGATATCCTAATCAAGTCCAACATGGATTTAGAAATTAGAAAAATCAATCTAGACCCTCTTACCAAAATTGGTTCCAAAACCAACCCCCATTCTGACATTAATTCAAAAATCCACCACCATTTCAACAAAATAAATCTTATAACCAGCCTTATTACCACTAACCACCCACTTTAAAAAGACCATATGAGAAACTATCCACTAGTGCACAACCTCTAATTCAAAACCAACTAAGAAAACATGAGTTTGAGGGGTTAAAAGACATCGTAAAATATTTTTCCAATAAGTTAGATAGTCTCATGGAATTCCTAACCAAAAATAAAAGGAAAGACCCTTACCATAAAATAAAAAACCCAAAGTATAATGTCACATTATAACAATAAGAAGTGGAAAAGAAACCCCACCACCAGACACCCTTGAACCTGAAACAAGACAACCTATGTGAAGGGTGAATGAAGTTGGGAATTCTAAAAATTCTCTAAAAATGCACCAAGAAGAGAAAAAGAAAGAGGGGGAGGAGAAGGATATGACAAGGAGGAATAGAAAAGAAACACCATTTTAAAGATATAAAATAGAGAATAAATACTTTTCCTCACCATTTCCATCAATGATGATTGAATCAAAGAGATTGTAGGAAAAATTGCTTCAAAATGAAATTCTGGATACCTTACAAAAAGTGGAAATTAATATCCCCCCAATTGGAGCACTCAAAAAAATTCCAAAGTATGCTAAATTTTTGAACAATTTTTTCAACAAGAAGAGGATAATTAAAGAGAATGAGAGGGTTAACTTAGGAATACGTGTCTTATCCCTTATCACACCACAATTTCCAACTAAATGTCAAGATCTAGCGACGTTTTACATTCCATGAACCATTGGTTCTTTAAATTTATATAATTATTTTTGTGATATAGGTTATTCTATTAATGTATTACCTCACTTAGTACACACTTCTTTTCAAATGGGATACTTTAATCCCACAATAGTGGTGGTCCAGCTTGCAAACAGATCCATAGTTTTCCTAGCAGGAGTTCTGGAGGATGTACTTGTGAAAGTCAAAGATATATTATTCCTAGATGATTTATATGTGCTGAATATGAAATAATATAGGATCCCATCACACTCACCCATCATTTTTGGGAGAAATTTCTTAAAGACATCCAAAACCATCATCAATGTCCATAAAGGGGCACTTACCATAGAGTTTGGAGATAACATTATCCACTTCAATATTTTTGAATCCATGAGGCACCCATCAGTTAATAATTCACCCTTTTCACTCTCCCATTAAGTTGGCACTAAACCAATTAAATAATCAGGTATGTTCCTTGAATTATTAGCCTTAGTAGATAATTTTTCCATTTAAAATATCACTAAACATATGGTTTCCAAAAACACCATAGATTCTGATTTCATGTGGGAGTAAGAGGTAAATTATGATTTCTCTAATGATTTGTTAAATTATGAAGAAGATTATACAATTTATTGTGTATAGGAGGTCCAAAATTTTGAAATAGGAAACCTTAATTTAATTTCATCCCTTGAGTAGCCCCCTAATCTGAAATTAATACCACTCCCCAGTGATTTTAAATATGTGAACCTTATGGAGGGAGGGAAATTACCTATGATAATTACTAATAATCTATCTAAAACATAAGAATAATATTTTATTGAGATTTCGAGAGAGAATGTAAAATCAATAGGTCATAATTTAGGTGATATCCCAACAATAAACCCAAAAATATTCTCACATAAAATTTGTCTTGGGGGAGATTCCAAACCTATCAAATAGCCTAAAAGGAGGTCAGAACCCACCTCGATGGAGGTTGTGAAGAAGGATATTGAGAATATCTTGGAATTTTGGATAATATAACCCATTTAAGACTCACAATGGGTTATCCCCATTCATGAATTTCTAAAAAAACCATCATAACCACTGTGAGGAATAAAATGAATGAATTAATCCCTTTGAGAATTCAGAATGGATGGAGAGTGTGCATAGATTTTAGGTAGTTGAATCAGATCACTTAGAAATATAATTTTCCCACCCCCTTAATTGATCATATGTTAGAGATATTGGTAGGGAGAAATCATTATTTCTTTTTGGAAGGATTTTTTTGTGATTTTCAGGTACCTATTTCTCCCAAGGATCAAGAGAATACTACCTTTACTTGTCCCTTCGACACTTTTTCATATAAAAGGATGCCATTTTGATTATGTAATGTTCCAGGTACATTTCAAAGGTGCATGTTAAGTATTTTTTCTAGCCACATTGAAGATTTATTGGGGATTTTCTTAGATGATTTCACAGTTTTTTGAAATTATTTTGGACATTGTTTGAAAAATATGGAAAAAGTTTTGAAAACCTGCATTGAAAAGAATATTATTTTAAATTTTGAAAAGTGTTATTTCATGGTTTAGAGAGGAATTGTACTTGGGAATGTCATTTTAAAAAAGAAATTGAAGTGGATAAATCAAAAATTGAAGTGATAAATTCATTACCTTACCCAACTTGTGTGAAACATGTTAGATTATTTTTAGAACTTGTAGGATTCTATAGGAGGTTTATTAAAGATTTTAGTAAGATTTATCTACCTATATATATATATATATTAATTTTAAAATATGATTATTTTTATTTATATAGTTCATGTAGAGAATCCTTTGATGATTTTATGAGGAGATTGATTACACCACAAGTGATACACCCACTAAATTGGGAAGAACCATTCAAGATACTTTATGAAGATTTCAACCAAGAAGTTGAAGAATTCCTTTATCAGTGAATTGAGGGAATTCCAAAAGTCATTTCCTATGCCTAGAGAACATTATATATGGCCCAATTCAATTAAAAAACCATAGAAAAAGTGTTTTTATAAATTTTGTTTTCTTTAGAAAGATTTAGATCATATATGCTTGGAACTAAAGTCACTGTGTTTTCTGATCAGGCAGCTCTTAGGTATTTGATGAAGACAGCTAAAGTAAAACTGAGGCTAGTGAGATGATTGTTACTACTATAAGAGTTCAACATAGAAATAAAATATAATAAGTGAGTGCTCATGTTGTGATGAGAAACACATCCACCTTGACCACATTGATGCTTTCCCCTTCTCTATGACTTAACCCACCTCCATCATCAAAAATATCAATAAATAAATTAAATTAAATCAAATTAAATTAGACACACACACAAACACACACACATATTCATGATTAATAGATTAAAATATCTTTTTTTAAAATGAATAAATATTAAAAATAAATAAATAAAAAAAATACTAAAAATGGATAGATATTAAAAAAGAATAAATAATATTAAATCAATAAATAGAATTTCGCCCACACATACATGTACACATGATAGACATACATATCTATACATACACATCTACACACACACATATACATACACCCACACACATACATATATACATATACATATATTTTAAATTATTTAATATAAATATAAATATATATTTAAATAAATATATTCATTTATATATTATATAATTGTTTAAATAAAATATAAAAATATTACATTTATGTTAATTAAATAAAAATTTTGTAGTTAATGTATATAAGTAAACTATTAAATATTTTGACTAATATAAATTTGATAATTATATATATAAAAAATTATGAAAATAAGATTTATTTTTTATTAAAAGTTATATAAATCATATTTATATATCATATTCACATATATATACTTATTGTGATATAAATATTATTTAAAAATATATAGATATTTAAATATAAATTAAATTACTCACTTGGAGCTTTATTAGTGCTAGAAAAAAGCACTGTTAAATTTCACTTTTATTAGGGCTAAAAAAATGCCGATAAATGGGGGAATTTTATCAGTGATTTTTGTGATTGATGATAAAAGTATCCCCCTTTATTAGTGCCTTTTGTTTAGTTCTATTAAAGGTCAACACTAGATAAAGCGCAATTTTTTGTAGTGTATACTCATGCACTCATTTTTGTTATTAATTTCATTGATTTTTTAAAATAAAAAATTGATTTTGTCTAATTTAAGTTGGTTTTAATATATTTTGGAAGATATTAATTTTACTAAAATTTGAAAAAACTTTGGATAAAAAGAGAAAATAAGTAAGGAAAAGAAGAATTTCTCACTCAATAAGTGCATGCTCAAATGTGGGGGGATTATGATCCACAGGCTGGTGATATAGAGACTGCACTAGTTGGGAAGACTTGTCCTTGGTTGGGAAAGTGAATAAACAATAGGTATAATAACATAAATATTTACTAGGCAAAGGTAAAAAAGTGGCAGATAATGAGTGTTTTCAAGTGGTCTTACCCAAAAAATACACGTCTAATGAACTTTTCCTTGGATCTCAACAAGCACAAACTTCTTTTAAGCCCCCTAGGAGTTCACATTATCAAAATAAGGTACTCTTGGGAACTTCTTCTCAATAGGGATAACCAACATATATGTATGTTTCTATCTCAACATATCCAAGAAAGGGTGTAATGCCCTGTTACCTTTCTATCATGTATGTTCTGATCTCTATTTTTTGTTTCCCTTTTTTATTGGGTGGGTATTTTAGGACTTGAATTAGGAGGATACCTATAATGGTGAAGTTATGGATTTGTTGGATTTTCACCTTTAGTTTCTGCTATTTTCTGGGTAGTTACATGAATTGTAATGGGGTTTCATGATGTGTAATTCTGGTTGGACTCATCATATGATTTGAATTCATAGCGTGAAAATTTACACATCGTGTAATGTGAATATCCAATTTTAATTAAAAAGTAGTCGTGTTTTTAGTGTAACTTAAAATAAAAATGAATTCACATTGTGTAAAATATCACACATCATGTAATTCCCCGAGTTATAGTTTTTAGGGTGTTGTGTAGGTGTTTGAAGATTTATTTTCTTTTTAATCCTTCTCCTCTGAACCAGAGCTATTACCCTAGGAAATTTTGGTTGACTTCATTTTGTCCAAATCTATTCGCTTAGTGATTTATCACTATTGGGGTTGAAATTCTCTTCTCTAGGTAAGAACTCCTCTTGGTATTTCTTTAGTTTTGGTTGCAGGAATGTTTAGGATGTGATTTTATGATTTAATAGGGTTTTCTATCAATCCTCATCTGATTCTTGGTGTGACTTGCTTTGCAAGGGATGTTCTCTTGTGGTTTCCATTCCCCATTGTTAAAGGAAATTAGGTTTTCTGCATCCTTTAGGTAGATGGATCTATTTAATTATTCTAATTTCTTTAATTTCTTATTGTTCATGTTTATTCCTTGATATTTTAAGTAGAATTTCATGTCTTGAAATTAAAAAGGTGATGGGTTTTAATTTAAAAATGGTATTTTCTTTGAAAACATAATTTCCTTGATTTGAAATAGAAAATATATTTTCAAACAATAAAGAAGATTTGATTTTATTTGATTTTTGTTTTATAAAAATGCAAGCATGGTTTTTAAAACATAAATTGAAAAACATTGCACTGAGAGAACCTTGGGAACATCAAGCTAGAGACACAGGTAGCCATAGTGTGTGTCACACCACTAGGAGGTAACCTATTTTATGTCAACGGTCTAGGGTAGGATCCGATGTTAGTTGGATCCAACCTTACACTCTGTTAAGCTGGTGAGTGTCTAGTATGTATTGTCCCAAAGGCTAGAGTCTAACTGGTAGGTACATTGTTGTTTCTGATTGTTTATTACATTATAGATTATTTCATGGATGTTGAATCACATGTATATTTATATTTTAGTATCTTTACCTATTTTTTTTTGGGATTTGGAAACATGTTATGTAATTTTGGAAAAGTCAAGGTTTGTTTGAAAAAGGTTTTTGAATTGTTTATTTATGAAAATTCTTATAAAACTATTTTTTTAATCTTGGACTTGTGCATTCTTGTTATAAGAAATTGTATAGACTCTCTAGTGGCATCCTACTAGGATCTGTTTCTCACACCCTGCTTCTGACTATGGTAGGATATAGACTTTTGTTTAGGGTACAAGTAAAGGTAAGAGAACTCTGTAGTGTGAATGATTCTATTTATGTTTTTGTTTTGGTTTGGAGGTGACTGTTGGTCACATGGAGACTATTTTTGTCTAGTTTTCTCATACTTTCTAGTTTTTGCATGTTTAGATCATTTGTATCTCCCTTGTTTCTGATTTTGACTTTTGTTATATGCCTTGTCATCCTTATATACGAGATTAGTTTTGTTATCTTTATTTTACCCCTCCATGTGATGGGATGACTTGGGTGACTAGTCTTGTTAACCTGGGTTGGTCTGTTACAATCTGGTATCAAAGGGGTCAATCAGCCTAAAGTATATCAGAACTACCTTAATGGGTTCTATGTATTGGGTATACAGGAGTATGATCATTAGAATTTAGATAGGAGGTGAAAAAAGGGGCTTGTCTATATCACTCTCATGACTAAAACCGAGTTTCCATGGGTGGTCATAAAAATATTTATTCAATCCAAGACTGACTATTTAGGGTCAATTGAATAAATTGTATGGGAAATTTATTTAAACTAACCTATCTATAATATTAGAGGACTTGGCATGTGTAAGTTTGTTTGAATAAACTAAGTGGGGAGTTTATTTATATAGACCTATTCCTTTAAAAAGGTGTTTCCTTTTTGTGATAGGATTCATAATTGATTTAAATTCTTATTGTTTTAGAGCATTGTTTTGGATTCTTGTTTTTGGTTCAATGGTTTTGGATTTTTATCGTAGATGACTGGTTAATGTTTTATTTTTAACAGACAATGCCTCCCAGAATAGATCTTTCAAATACAAGAGGGGAAGCCGCAAGGTAGGTTCCATAGGTGGATCCTCCAATGGACCCTTCTTTTGGTTGAAGTAGTGATCTGTACCATTCAATCTCTAGGGTCAATGGGTGTAGTGAACCCGAGATGGGAATTAGATCATGGATCTGATTTTACCAAGAAACATCCACCTATCTTTATTGGTGACAAAGGAACACTAGATTCAAAGTTGTGACTTGAACAGATTGAGAGGATATTCAACTTTTTGATGACTCTTGAGGATTCTGAGGCGGGTTTTTCCATATATATACTTGAAGGACCAAGAAGAATATGGTGGGACTCGATAGTACAAGCTAAGTTGCATGAAGGTATTACTTGAGTTTCTTTCAATAAGTTCTTTAATAAAAAATTGTATCCTAATCATTTACATTATAAAAAGATCTAGGAGTTTTGACATTGGAGTAAGGGGAGTATACCATTTTGTAGTACTCCACCACTTTGCTTAGTTGGTACATCTAGCACTTGAGCTTGTCACTAATGATCACGTGAAGGCTCAGAGGTTCAAGATTGAGATGAGGGATGATGTTAAATAAATTCTAGTTATTCTATGACTTATGAAATTTATGAAGGTAGTGGATAAAGTAGATTTGGTTAAGGTTGAAATATCTAGAAGGACATGCCTAGATAGAGCTTTAGCAGGTGCCACAATTAGTCAGGGTGCTTATTCTAGTTAGAAAAGAAAGTGCAAGAGTGGCCATTTTTCTACAGGACTAGTTTTAGGGGATTATATAGGGAAGAAATGGGTTATTTTATACCAGTGTGGGAGGTGTTGTTATACTATGCCACTTTGTATGAAGGATTTTAGAACTTTTCATCTTTGTGGGTGATCTAGCCATCTGAAGTGTTTTTGTGATAAGATGTCCCAAGGTAGTAAGGCTGGATCCACTTTCAACAAGGGGTGACAAGTGGATATTGATTCTTACAAGGGTGGTGGGTCTCATTCTCAGGACAAGGGGGATATCTAGGTGGCTAAGTATGGGTTAATTTATACAATAGAGTGTGCTCTATAGGAATCTGAAGTAGGGACAATTACTATTAGAGGTACAATGTTTATTTCGTCTTCTATGGTGCTAGTTTGTTTGATACAGGTGCTACCCATTCTTTTATATCTTCAAATTTGTTTTATGTATTGGGTTTATGATTATATTTTATTATATTATTTTTGGATATTTCCATTTCCTTGGGAAAGAGGTCCAAACAAGGTTTCGAATGTCCCCCATGTTAGGTAGTGATAAAAAGCTTTGAGGTGGTTTGTTACTTCTTAGTGATTGATCTTGACATATTTGACTTGATTATTGACATGGAATATATGATTAGAATAAATTCCTAGATCGTATATTATCTCATTTGAGTACAATTCTTATCTACCAATGGAGTCACTCATGTTTTCCAGGGTGAGTGAGACTCTAGATCGGGAAGGAAAGTGCCAATTGTTCCTTATATTGGTTTAATCTCATTCCAGTTATCAGAAATGTTTCTTGATGCAGTTGAACTATTCTTAGGTGGTCATTTACCCACTATTGTGTGTGTTTACCCTGAGGTATTTCTGAATTATTTTTCTAGTTTTCCTCTATAGAGAGAGGTTGAGTTTACTATTGACCTTCTCCCTGGAATGATGCCCATTTATATGCCATCCTATCAAATGGAACTTGTTGAGTTGGTGGAACTTAAAGTACAACTTGAGGACCTAGATTTGAAAGGATTTATTCATCCTAGAATGTCACCATGGTTTTCTCCTATTATATTTTCTATGAAGGTAGACAAAAGTCTTATACTTTGTATTGACTATCAAAAGTTGATTCAGGTGGCCGTTAAGAACAAGTATCGTTTAACCAGAATTGAAAATCTCTTCAATTAGATGAGAGGGGATTATTGGTTTTATAATATTGACTTGTAGTCAAGATACCACCAGTTGAGATTTCAATAAGAGGATATACCCAAGACAATATTTCAATGTCGATATGGGCATTTCGAGTTTTTGGTTATGCCATTTGGACTCACTAATGCTCATACAATATTCATGGATTTGATAAACCAAATATTTCATTAGTTATTTGAATATTTTATCATTTTGTTTTTAAATTATATCTTGGTGTACTTCAATATGGAGGAGGATCACATGTACTATTTGGATATCACTCTTCAAACCTTAAGGCAACATTGTTTATATTGTAAGCTTTCCAAGTGTGAGTTTTGGATCCGGGAGATGAAGTTTCTAGGGTATGTGATATTTGAAAGGAGAATCTCAATTGATCATGAAAAGGTTCATATATTTATGTCTTGGGAGCAACCCCAAAATGATTTTTATATCCGAATCATCTTGGGTTTGGTAGGTTAGTATACACTGTTTGTTTAGGACTTCTCCAATCTCGCATCTTTAAGGAAAAATTTAACCTGTAAGGGTGTAAAGTTTTAATGGAATGAAAAACTTCAGAGATATTTTGAAGAGCTAAAGATGAGGTTGACTTTATCACTAGTTTTGATTCTTCTAGAATTAGGTTCATGATATAATGCTTTCTACAATGATTTCGGTATGGGTTTGGGATGTTTCTTGATGTAGAAGAAAAAGGATATGGCTTATGGACCACACTAGTTATTCCCTCATGAGAAGAAATAACCTACCCATGATCTTGATTTGGCAATTGTTATTCATGCACTCAAAATGTGGCATCAAAATCTCTTTGGAGAGTGGTTTACAGTACATTCTAATAATAAAATACTGAATTATATTTTCAATTAGAGAGATCTGAACTTTAGATAGAGATACTGGGTTGAGTATCTTCAGAACTTTTATTTTGATATTGTATATACCCATGGGAAAGGGAATGTGGTAGCTAATATGCTGAGAAAAAAATTACCAACACAATCCATGAAGAAATTAGTTAAACAATGGTCTCTCATGAGTTTATTTGCTGAGATGATATTTATAGTAGAGAAGGTTGGTGGATAAGTTTTCTTGGATTTGATAAAAGCTAACTTATCTTTTAATGAGTGATTTTTACTTGAGCCGATAACAGACATTAAGATCAGATGTTTGGGAGAAATTCCAAATGGTGGGAGACCTTATGTGAGTTGTCTCAGTCTCCCAGTGGATATTTGTGCTTCTAGAGAAGGTTGATTGTTCTGTTTTACTTGAGATAGGAGTTAATATACAATGGAAACCAGTCATGTTGGTCAGTATACCCTGGGGATACAAATATGCACCATTATTTGTATCATGGTGTTTCACATATCAAAGAGTTAAGATAGAACACCAGAGACATAAAGGTTTTTTTAGCCTTTAACCATTTTTGTGTAAAAGTGGGATAATATTTCCATGGATTTTATCACTGGTTTACCGTATAATCCTAGTGGTAAGGATGTGATCTGGGTGATTTTTGAAAGAATCACTAAATCAGTTCATTTATTATCAATATAGGAAACAAAAAAAGTGGATAATCTTGTGAAATTTAATGGTTGGGATATTGTGAAACTTCATGGGGCTCCCTTTGTGGTTGTTTCTAAAAAGGAATAGAGGTTCACATCTATATTATATAAAGGTTTTTAGGAGGAAATGTGTTCCCATTTGAAATTGAGCATAACTTATCATCCATAGACGGATGGATAAACAGAGAGGATTATCCATTTTCTTGAGGATATTTCTCTGGTATTGTGTGCTTGATTTCAGATGATCTTGGGAAAATATTTTGGCTTTGGTTTAGTTTTCCTATAACAATAGTTATCAGACTTCGATCAGGATGGCTCACATTGAGGCTTTATATTGGAATCCATGTTGATCTTTCTCATGGTGGGCAGAGTTGGGAGAGAAATCCTTGGTTGGGATGAGTGTTGTTCAGGAGAAGATAGAGGTAGTATAGTTTATCCAAAGGCATTTGATCATGGAACATAGTTTTTAGAAACCTTATGCGAACTTTCATCATCAACCGTTGGAGTTTTAGTTTGGTGATCAAGTATTTCTCCGAGTTTCACCTCGCTTGGGACATCGTCAGTTAGGTAAGTATGGTAAGTTGACACCAAGGTTTGTGGGCCCCTTTGAGATCATTGAGTGACTAGAGAGGGTGTCCTGTCAGTTTTTTTACCATCTAGATTAATTTTTATATACAATGTGTTCCATGTTTCCCAGTTGATGAGGTACATAACAGATCCTTCCCATGTGATTAGATGGTAAGATGTTGTTCTTGAGCATGATATCACTTTGTTTGATCATCCAGTTCAAATTATGGATTGCTAGGATAGGGTACTATGTGGTAAAATAATCCCCTTGGTCCAAATACTGTTGCAGTGTATACATGATCTCTATGAGATGTGGGAGAGAGATTCGTAGATGGGGAAAAATTGGCCTACTTTTTTTGAGAATCTAGGATCTTGATCTCTTTATGGGGACAAAAATATTTTATGGTGGTGAGATTTTAACTCCCATTAACTTTTTGTTTGGTATGTTCTGATATCTATTTTTTGTTTTCCTTTTTTGATGGGCGGGTATATTCGAACCTGAATTGGGAGGATACATGTAATGGTGAAGTCAAGGATTTGTTAAATTTTTAGTATAAACCAATAGTTTTTAATGTTCATTGGGCAATTACATGATTTTTATAGGGTTTCAAAATGTGTAATACTAGTGGGACTCATCCAGTGAGTTGAATTAACAGTGTGAGAATTTATATGTTGTGTAAGGATTACATGCCATGTAATGTGAAAATACATTATTTAATTAAAAAGGTGATGAATTTTTATACATAACTTAAAATAAAATGGATTCAAGACATATAAAAGATTACACACTATTTAATTCTCTAAGTTACAGTTTTAGGGTTTCGTGTGGGTGTTTGAGGTTTCAGTTTATTTTAAATTCTTCTCCACTATGCCAGAGTTCTTACCCTAGGATATTTTGGGTGACTTCCTTCCATACGAATCGATTTGTTTAGTGATTGATCACTTTTAGGGTTTAAATTATCTTATCTAGGTAAGCTATCCCCTTTTTCTTTCTCTGGTTCCGATTGTATCTGTATTTAGGCTGCATTTTTTTTTGATTTAATAGGGTTTTTTATCAATCATCTTCAAATTATTGGCATGCCTTGCTTTGAGAAGGTCATTATCTTATGGTTTCCAATCCCTGTTGTCAAATTTGGTTAGGTTTTATAAATCCTTGAGGTAATAAAATCTATTTAATTTTACTAATTTCTTGAATTTCTTATTATTTATACTGATTTCTTGATATTTAAAGTAGAATTGCATGCATTGAAACTGAAAAGGGCATGGGTTTGTGTTTTAAAAGGTGTTTTTATTTGAAAATGGAATTTCATTTATTTGAAAATGGAAAATTTATTTTCAAACCTTGAATAAGATTGAATTTTAGTTGAATTTTTTTATAAAAACTTGATCATGGTTTTTAAAATAGAAATTGGAAAAACATTGCACTATAGAAATCTTGGACAGGTCAAGATAGATACATATCTAGCCTTAGTGTGTGTGACACCACTAGGAGGTAGACTCTTGTATATCGATGTTCTATAGCAGGCCTCAATGTTAGTTGGATATAACCATATTCCTTTTTAGGCTCATGAGTTTCTAGTATGTATTGTCCCATAGGCTAGTGCCCGAATGGTATGTGCATTGTTGTTTCTGGTTGTTTGTTACATGATAGATTATTTCATGGATGTTGGATCAGATGTATATTTATATTTCAGTATCTTTACCTACTTTGTTTTTGGATTTGGAATCATGTTATGAAATTTTTGAAAACACAAGGATTGTTTGAAAAAGGATTTCAAATTGTTTATTTATAAAAATGATTGTAAAACTATTTTTTTAAAGCTTAGACATGTGGATTCTTGTTATTAGAACATGTATAGATTCTCAGGTGTTATCCTACTGAGAATTATTTCTCAAACCCTAATTCTTACTATGGGTTTCTATAGAATTTATTTTGTAGGATACGAGTAAAGGGAAGAGCACTATGTATCATGCTTTCTTCTCTTTACATTTTTGTTTTGGTTTGATGGTGATGGTTGGTCACATGAAGACTAGTTTTGTCTAGTTTTTTTGTACTTCCTTGTTTTTTCCTATTTTTTCAGTTGTATATAAAGGTACTAGAGATGCAGTGGAATCCCCAAAAGATGGAATTTTAAAAATTTTCCACCGATGATCGGCATGAGCTCATTGTCCTCAGCAAAGTGTTGCCCAGTTTAAGTCGAGGATCCCGTGTAAATAATTTTAAACACAAAATAAAACCATAAATAACTGGTTTGATCCAAAGAAACATTCAACATATGATCATCATCGATGATCATTTTCTAAGAACCCAAATATTAATTCCTCTATATTGTCCACATGTGCTTCAAAAATCTACGGGAGCACCAATCATCGAAATACAGGAGCCTGTGCGAAGTTCTGATGACACCTTCAACACTTCAATGATCACCTTATCACCTTTCTTGTGATGCACAAGAGGGAGCTCAATCCAAACTCCTAGATCCATAACCTCTCTCTCTAGAATGTGAGAGATAGAATAAGAGAGAGAGAGATTAAGTGAATAGTGATTGCTGTGAGCCTCTCTTATTCCATTTATATGGTGTTAGGAGATTATTCGGTATTGCCTACTAACTTCCCTAAATAATTAAAACTCTATAAAAAACATATTATGACTACTGTATTGAGTCATAAATGTTATTATCACTTTATTGTAATATAATAAATTTATTACATGATAATAACTGGGCCGTTAACTCAGATCATCATTCCTGTAAATATTAAATGAACCTTGAATATTTTAAACTAATATTCATTCAATTTATATTTTCAGGTATTTACTTTAAAAATTTTAAATACATTTAATAAATAAATTCAATACCAATTATTATTAACTTGAATAATATGAATTTATTTATTATTTTGGTGATCAAATATCCTTGGACAAAACCCAGACCTCAGTGGTGGGGCCCACCATGTCATATATACCTATTCCACTGGATATGGTAGATTATAAAATATGATATTGTGTGTGACCCTCTAGGATATTATCTCGATAGTAGTGAATACTATTCACCGAACAAGAGTGGGATCTAGCAATCCATTATGGCCCCTAACGAGATAAATATAGTCACAACAGTGACAACCAACCCACAAACATACACTATGTAATATAATCTATTTGTCTTTAATATCTAATAAAGAAGGATCAACACCCATGTCATCATCCTTTCTTGTTTTATTATTTTTTGATCTGACTAGATGGATTTATCCTCTACTTCTATGGCCATGGTCTTATAAAGGTACTACCATCCTAATCAATGAGGCCCGAGATATATTACTTCCTTAACCTGGAAGTGACAAATAGTTTCTTGACCATCCAACTAATGCCATACCAACAATGACACACCCAACACAAGATATCTCACCATGATTTCATTATCATTCTTTTTTTCCTTACATCAAATTATGTGATAAAATGGTGCATGGATTTTTTCCAACCGAAGTTTTACTTTCATTGGCCCAAATTAAATTACCCACTCTTACTACTAGTATAGCATAAGTATGGGATCAATCCACATAGAGAGTTCATTTTCTTTGTTCCTTGAATTGTAATTAATTAAGTGAAGATTTTATGAATTTTAGAATCGATGTTTGAGGTATGTGAAGGATGTTTCCAATGATTGATTAATTGATTCTTCAAATTCCTTAATGGTTTACTTCAAACATGAAAAATGAAAAAACTGATTTTTAACGATTAATGGAGAAAATGTGTCACGGTTTTGGGTGGTTGTGAAGGTCATCAAGATTAAACTTGCTTATTATGTTGTGTTGTTCATAATAACACAAATATTTGGGTTTCAAACATAACAGAACCCATTTGGTCTGGTGAGCTTTGATTAAGATAGTAGAGATCAATTTCTTGGTCTGGAAATTTATTTCCACTAAATTTATTAAAATAGTCCCTTAGAAGACAACTAGCGCACACAATGATCATGGTTTCACTTGTTGTAAATTTCTAGGATTTCCCTAGAAACATAGTTCTTGGTTTGATATGGAGTTTTCAACGAGATTAAGAAATATATTTTATTGGAAATTATGAGAGGAAGATGAAACAACACCAAAAAAAATAATATAATTAATTACTAGTGAACCTATATTGTCTGTAGCCCCAACACACTCAGGAAATTAGCTACACATTGAATAATTGAAAAAAAAAATTTCTTAATACTTGATAAGTTCATTACAGCTGATACCGAAAGGAAAATTTCCAAACAACCACAAGGAAAATTCTCCAAAAATTTCATAGAATGGGTTTCAAGATCCTCCCCTGCAAATATGTGTGCCCTTTAAGTGACAACCCCCATTCAATTGAGTCTAGGAAGCATTAATTGGTCGTCCCCCACTATCCCAGGGTGGTTAGGGGTCTAAATACCTGGTCAAAGGATGGGTAAGAGGGGTAGATAGAAGTTAGGTGGTGGCCTATTGAATCCCGCACGGTTAAGGTGCATGGTTAGTAAAACTGTGTGCCAACCATGCTTATGGTTCTATCCATTTATGTAGAGGAGCATAGGTATATGGGATGGTCCGAACAGTTTTTAAACCGTGTGGAGGCCATGCAGTAAGCCTCTTCCTCCAACCTTTCATGCCCCACATGGTTTCCTGGAGGGTACACACAGTTTGATAAACCATTAAGAGACTGTGCAAGAGGTTATGTCTTGGTACTCTATGCTCTGCATGGCCTTCAGAGTTGGGGTACTTGGCTTGGGTGACTTAGTAGTAATATGTACCATGGAAAAAGGTTCCAAATGCCTCTGATTTCTATATGAATCACCTAGTTATGCTAAATATTCATCTACCTTACTTTGGTGACTAAATTATACCTATAAAAACATGTTTAGGTTGTAAAATCATAAAAATGTATCCAAAAAACCATTTTCAATATGTTTAAATGAACAAAAATGCCTTATGCACATCAGTGCATCAAACTACACCACACTTGATTGATTGTTTTTCCTCCAAAAAATTCCCAGGAAATCATCTCAACAGAGTTACCAAATAAATAGGTAGAAATTATACAGGTTAGATCACTAAATGAATATGGATTATAGATGAATTATTATTGAAATTCCTATATGCATTCTTCACGACTCATCAGTTATTGAAATTAGCCAACAAAGCAAGCCTAATTCAAAACTTCCAAGTATTCATCCATAAATCATTATGGTTTAAAAATTAATTTGTCCATATTTATTCAAAGAATGTTCCAACCTTCATTTACATCTCACCATACACTTTGTTTGGTTAAGCATAGATTTTTTTCATTTACAAGTGGCGAGCTATCACTTTTATAGGTCACACGAACTCATTGAATTGAAGATTTTAAAAATTGTTGAAAGGTGATCAACAAATTTGGGCATGCATTTTTATAGTTCGAATAGTTTTCATTGGGATTAGATACTAGAATTAAAATTTGGCCCAAATTTTCATGTCTAATCATGATGAATTTAGGAAGCAATTCAAAATTTCATGAAATTAAGACTTTGTAATAGCCACAAATGTGGCATCAACAATTTTCATACTTCACCTCCCTTTATGTATAACTTGATTTCCATTTTAAGGGGTCCCTTAATTTAAACTACTCCATAAAAATGATCATTTTAAACAAAATGTTTTATGAATGAATATATAATGGTTTCTACTCAAGTGTTATAATGTTTATTCATATCAAGAATCTGTTTATCAATCTGGGCATATGAGGAATTCCCAAAATATTTCTCCAAAAATTCATTTTTTTTCTAGTTGAAATACATTCATGGAACCTATAATAGTCCTTCATAAAACCCCTAAGAAAAAAAATTCATCATAGGTAATGATAAGGCAATGAACAAATGGGGGGCCATATGTGGGAATCCTCCCCAACACTTAAAATCTAGCACGGTTCCTTGTGAACTCATTAAGGTGGAGAAGGGTGGGAAGTGAGAATACTTGTAAGGGGAGGGAGAAACAATTGAAATGATAATGGAATATAGTAAAGAATAAATCCCCTAGAAAAAGGTAAAAAAGATTAAATCAATTGGTGTATGAGAGCCTCCATAATGGAAAAATTTCGTCATTCCATATATAGAGATCCACTTATTGTCTTAAAAAGCGAACCAGAGAGAGTGAAGCAACAATACCATAGTAGAAGCAGGTGGAATAAAATAGAAGAATACAATCACACCATTCAAGTTAAATATAGCAATAGTCACCAAAACTGTAAGTTCAAAAACAGAGCCACACAAGACCACATATAAAAAGTAGCATAAAAAAGAAGAATGAATGCCATACTATGGCAGGGTTAGTGCTAAATGGGTCTTGAAATTGAGTGTGGGTGGCCTCAAACCATGACATATTGGTGTCTTGATTGGTGTCAATTCCCATTGTAGGAGGTGTCTTAGAGAGATTTATGTGATCCTGATGAGAGTAGGTGACCCCGGGTATATAGTAGGAAAGGGGATGGCTAGGAAAGGGGTTGTAGAGGTATGGGGGAGGAAAGTATTTCATGGTAATACCCACGATATAGAATCGAGTGGCATCCACCTACCAGTAGTACATAGCATATGAATCTTGCTGCCACTTCCATAAGAGATCAGGGTCTCCAAATGGGGTTCCTCCATGTATGGGTGCGTTAGATAGGTGGCGAATTATGGCAGTGACATAGAGGTGGGAGTATTGGGTCGGTATCACTCCTCTGCATGGGGGGAAGAGTGGTGGGAGGTAGCAAGTGGAGATGAGGTGGGTTGGGGGTAAATTGGTCCTTCCACATTCTAGCTGCGAAACCAATAATGGTTACCATAATACTCAATTATTTCCATGAAACGTACCAGTGTAATATCAAAATAAAGGTCTAGTGGTAGTTCAATGAAAGTTCTCGCATCATATTTAAGGAGATTGATGAATTAACCACCAAAAATTCCCCCCTTTGGCTTGGAGAACATATGATGAAGGTATTGTGTGAAAAGGAAGGTGTGGTTGAATGGGGTTCTAGAAATCATGGTGTGCAGAATGAACAAATATCTGAGGCTAACTTTACCTTCGCTATCAGACCTAGGTGTGAAACATGTGGTGATGTTCTGATGTAATAGATGATGAATAGGGTTTAGAATTTAGGAATCTTTGGAAGTCTATGGGACATATGGATATCCAAACTGGGCAATGGTATCCTAGAAGGCTCTGGAAGAAGCAGGATCCCATTATAGGGGGGCCTCGACATAAACAACAGTTTGAACATAACCTCGATCATAAATCCCAAATAATGTATAAAATTAAATGAGGTGAAAGTTGAAGAAAAGGTTCATGAGGTGTAGTGTTACATCACATTCATCTTCCTTCAAAAATCCATTCTCATCATCAGCATACCAGTATCGACACTAGAAGGTGGTTACAAATTCCAAAATAAGTTATTTAAATGTGGGATAGTGCACAACAAGTGCAAGGGTGAGGTGTCCTTGGGAAATTACCCACTTAAGCTCCTCAAAAATCCCCAATTCTTCAATATGTTTTGGGGTGAAACAATGGTGGTTATTAAACTCATGAGTGAATAATACCTAATATCTCTTATTTTACTCTTTCTTGCTAAATTTCAAGTGGGGACCAAGGGGGTTGGTGGATCTAGAAGCACAAGCTCATTTGGATGTGGCCATGGGGTTATGGGTGGGTGAACATATAGGTAGTAGAGTATAGAAAAATAAACTTTACACTTTATAATAATAATAGATAGAAAATTGAATAAATATTATGAAAAACCTAAATATCCTAAGGAAAACCTAATTATGGATAAATTAATAACTGAAATTGGGAGATTTTGAGAAAATCATGGTTGTGAAATTGTGTGGTGAATGATTTGTGAAAAATGAAGGTGAATAAGGGTGAATCAAAGAAAAAATGGAAAGTAAAAGAAAATTGAACAAAGGTGGTGGGGTAAAATCGTGCTACCCGAACCCTAGAGAGGAAGGAGAGGATAAGAATTGAGAAAGAAGGAGAAGAGGAATAGGAGGAGAGATGAAAAAATACCTTGGCCGAAGATCCAATGGAAGGAGGAAGGGTTGGAGGTTGAAGGAGAGGGAGATGGAGGCACTGTTCAAGGTAAGGGCAGGGTTGGCACATTATTTTAGGGTTTAGAATGAGGATTTTTTTTTAAATTTAAAATTCCATGGTTTTTTAAAGAGATTCATGGTTTCATCACATGGTTTTATAAACAATGCAGAAACTGTGCCTATGGCTACTGGACTAGGTTGTTCTATCCGCATGGGTTCCTGGAGGAATAGTACAGTTGGAAAACCATGTGAGACCCATGTGAGTTGAAACCAGAATGGGTCTCCATTGCATGTGGTTTTTTGACTATGTGAAAACTATTTGTATGTATTTATTTGGATTTTTTTGGAAATTAACCTCATTTAATTGAAATTAATCCCTATTAAAATGAAATCACTTTCTCCCCCATTAATTCTTTAAAATATTATGGCATATTTACTTAGTATATCTAAGTTAATCATAATAAAAATTCAATAATATATCTTTCACTTTCTATTTATCCTTTGATTAAAACACAAAAAAATGAAAAAAACACTTACATTTACCCCTAAGAACACACAAACAAAAAGTTATTTTGGTAATGTTTTTGAAATTACGGGTTACATCCTGGTCAGTGCTATGTTTATTTTCTCAAGATCAACATATTTGGGCCTCTTGTTACCCAAATTTCATGGTATATATTGTGCCCACCATGTCCTCTATTTGAAAACATGTCTTTAGACGTTTCTCATTCACCTTAAATGATTGACCCTCTTATCTAGAAAAATCAAACACACTATGGTGGAAGACTTTGACCACTTTAAAAGGTCCCAACCACCAAGACTTCAACTTTCATGGAAGAAATATTAACTGAGAGTTAAATAATAATACCTGATCATTGAGATGGAATGATTTTTTGGAAAATCATGCGGTCATGAACCACCTTTGTCTTCTCTTTGTAAATCTTGGAATTTTCATATGCCTCTCGCCATATTTCATCAAGTTCGGAAAACTGCATTTTTCATTTCTCATATGTAGCTGTCAAACCATAATTTTAAGCTTTGATAGCCTAGTATGCTTTGTGATCAAGCTCCACTAGCAGGTGACATCATTTTACATAGACTAAACGAAATAGGTACATACCCAATGACATTTTGAAAGAGGTCCTATTTTCCCATAAGGCACCATCGAGCTTCTTCAACCAATATTTTCTTGAATCTCCCACAGTCTTTTACAAGATCTATTTAAGTTTTCAATTAGATACCTCTACATGGATGCTAGATTAAGGATGGTAAGGTGTCCCCATGTTATATTTCACCTCATAATTTATTATCACTTTCACCATTAAAGCATTATAAAAATGTGTTCCCCTATCACTGATAAGAACCCGAGGAATACCAAATTAGTTTAAGACATTCTTCTTCAAAAAGTAAATGACTAACTTTTCTATGTTTTGTGTTGTGGTGGAAAATTCCACCCATTTAGACATATAGTCCACATATACCATAATATATATTCCCATATTATGTGGGAAATAGTCCCATGAATTCAATACCCCATACATCAAAGAATTTGACATCAAGGATGGGGTGTTGAGGCATTTCAGATTGGAACCCAATGTTATGAGTCCACTAACATTTATCACAACTTTCCACAAAGTGTCTTCATCCTTATGCATGGTGGGATAGAAAAATCCAGATTTCAAAATCTTAGCTATTATACAGTCTAGAACATGATGTCCTCCATCCATTGAGGAGTTCAAAAACTCAAGAATTCTATTGACTTCATCCTTAGGTACACAATAGTGAATTACCCTATCTCCACATGAGCGGAAGAGAAGTGGGCCTTCCCAAAAATATCACTTTACTTCTGACTGCAAGTGATTCCATTGCTAAAAAGTGAGATCAGGTTGGATCACTCCCATAACCAAATAATTGGCGATGTCAGTAAACCATGGATGAGGTGTGCCTTCTAATGAAAAAAATGTATTCATCCAGAAATGCTTCCCTGGTTTCCATGTCATCTTCTTTTTCTAAATGGGGTAATTACAAGAGGGAGATATGATAAACAACTAAGTTCTTTCTCCCTTTATTTTCAGAAATCTCCAAGTCAAACTCTTGGAGGAGAAGCACCCAAAAAATGAGTTGTGGATTTTCATCCTTCTTATTCAACAAATATTTGAGTGTTGTGTGGTCAGTATAAAAAAATGACTTTTGATAGCACTATATTTGAGTGGAATCTATATAATGAAGAAACTACCACCAAAATCTCATTATCATTGGTAGTGTAGTTTCTTTGGTCTTCATTTAAGGCTTGTATTGCATAAAAAATAGGTCTGAAGATGCGATATAGCCACTTTCCAAGGACTGCTCCCATAGCATAGTCACTTGCATCATACATAATTTCAAATTTCTCATCCTATTTTGAAGCAATAATGATGGGAGATTCAAATAGTCTCTTCTTAAAGAGATGAAAGGCTGAAATTAATGTTTCATAAAATTCAAATATAGCATCCTTTGAAAGGATATTGGTTAGAGGTTGGGCTATCTTTGATAAATCATTCACAAAATTCCTATAAAAGACTGTATGTCCAAGAAAGATTTGTATTTCTCGAATAGAAGTTTGGATGAGTAGTTTTGATATCACTTCAATATTTTCAGGATCTAATTTTACTCCCTTCACAGAGATTTGGTGGCCTAAGATGATTCCATTCTGCACCATAAAGTGTCATTTCTCCCAATTCAAGGTATGGTTTCTGTGTTCGCACCACTCCAAAACTAATTCCAAATTTTTCAAACATGTGTTGAATGACTTTCCATAGAATAAGAAATATTCCATGAAAACTTCTAGAATCTACTCGACCATGTCATGGAAGATCTAAAACTTGCACCGTTGGAAGGTTGATGGAGCATTACACATGCTGAAAGACATACGACGATACACAAGGGTTACAAAAGGGCACGTGAAGTTGATTTTATCATGATATTTAAGGGAAATAGAAATATGGTTATACCCTAAGTAATCATCTAAAAAGAAATATAATTCATTCTTGCTAAGAATTCCAAAATTTGATTCATTAAGGGAAGTGGGAAGTGATCCTTCCATTCAGCACTCTTGAGATTTTGGTAGTCCACACAAACTCTCCATCCCATGACCATTATTGTCGGGATAAGCTCATTATTTTCATTGTAAATCACAGTGATCCCCCCTTTTTGGGCACTACTTATAAGGGACTCAACCATGGGCTGTCATAAATTGGGTATATAATATCTGCATCCAAAATATTTATTACTTCTTTCTTCACAACATCATTCATTGGAGGATTTAACTATCGATGTGGTTGCTGATAGGGATTAGTACCTTCCTCAAGTAGCACCTTGTGTGTGAAAAATGGTTGGGCTGATTCCCTTAAGGTCAGTGTAAAGACCGTAAAATTCAAGGGAAATTTTTTCTTAATTTTCTTTGGATTTTTACAAGAGCGCGGTTTCAGACGGCACCTGATTCCGAGGCCCGGAGTGCCCGGAATTAATTTCCGAAGTTTGGCTCGGGTACGTTCAGTGAACGAACGAGCGGGAATTCCTAACTTTTGATCCGGTGCTCGGAATTGAAATCCGAGGGCACCGATGAACTCGCAGCGCCGATATTCGCTTAAAGAGACCTTTCCGGGAGTTGCGTTTGTTGCGGGTTGAAAGTTCCGTTTTGGGGTTTTTCAGTTAAGTTAAATAAAATTGTGTTAAACAAATTTTATTTTTAACTTATTAAAAACCTACCCAAGGGGGTTGGAAGTGGGACCCACACCCACTTAACCTCCCTTGGGAGGATTAAGTGTGGTGGGGCCCACACGAACCCCTATCTTTCAAAATTCTCTCAACGTTCTTAACCCCTAATTAAATTGGCCTAAGTAACTCTTATTTAATTATGGGAGTTTTGTCTTTTTGAATTTCAAGACTTTGAAATTCTTTTGTATTGTGTTAATAAAATAAGAGGTAGTCTTATTTTTTTTAGGGTTCTTTGTTTGTCTTTGGAGAGCTTTCTCATCTTCAAGCTCTGACGAAGAACGAAGAACGTCTTCATCTTCTCCGGCGAGGAACGTCTTCATCCTCAACGAAGAACGACAACACTTCGTCAAGGATCATCGACACGGAGACCTAGTATCTTCGGACCTCTTCTTCCTCCTCGGACCTTCTTCGTCGGCAAACGAAGATCCGCCAACAACGTGTCGCATCGGACGTAACTCTTCGTCAACGGATTTGACGAACGACGACCGCGACGCCCGACTTCCGCGACGCCGTCTTACGCGGAACGTAGAGAATTCTTGAAACCTCAAACCCGAGGTAGGGGATGTTTTTATTAATTATTTTATTCCATTCCTGAATCGTGGATTTTAGCATGACTAAACGTGAGACTTTTTAGTTATGTTATTTGTTAACGCGAGGGGAGTCGGACCGCACGAACACGGCCGAAACCCCCTCCTTCGTTCATGTTGATTTGCGGGTGGAAGCAAGAGGCGTGGTGCCGTCGCACCACGCGGATGAACATACTTATGAATTCCGCAATACCGTCGCGCTTCGCCGAGGAGAGACTTCAAGACCGCGACGCCGACGCGCCGTGTTGGGAGGATTCTTGGCACGGCGAAAGGGGCGCGGTGCCGTCGCACCGCGCCGGACGACGAACACTGCGGCCGGTTCCGGGCCGCGGTGAGACGAGGAGACCGCGGCCGGTTCCGGGCCGCGGCGGAAGGAAAGACCGGCGGCCGGGCCGCCGGCGTCGGAAGTCAAGGGCGGGACCGGAAATTTCCGGTCCCGTTGGTAAAAACCGGCCGGCCAGCGGGCCGGCCGGACGTCATAAAAACCGGGGGATTAAACCCCCGGCCGGACCTTCAAGACCCCCCTCTTAATGAGGGGGGGCGGTTCACTTAAAGAGGGGGGGCAACAGCCCCCCGGTTTTGTCAAGCCGGCCCCCATTTGCGGGGGCCGTTTTTGTCAAAGGCACGGCTTGAGCCGTGCCGCTTGAAGGAAAAACGCGGGGCTATGCCCCGCGTGACAATCCCGTGCGGCAGCCGCCGCCGCCACGTGGCCAGCCGCCGCCGCCGCCACGCGGCCCGCCGCGCCGCCACGCGGCCCGCCGCGCCGCCACGCGGCCCGCCGCCGCCGCCGCCACGCGGCCCGCCGCCGCCACGCGGCCCGCCGCCGCCGCCGCCGCCGCCACGCGGCCCGCCGCCGCCACGTGGCCCGCCGCCGCCGTCCGCCGCCGCCGGCCGCCGCCGCCGGCCGCCGCGCCGCCCAAGGGGGGGGGTCGGGCCGGGTCGGTCCGGACCCGGACCCCCCCGTTTCGGACCAGATTCGGTTTTTGGCTCATAACTTGAGCCTCGGACCTCCGAATGACGAACCGTCTGCGGCAACGCGATCCTTGGATCGAGACGGTCGTTTCGGTATATCGCACTCAAGGTTTCGGTTTACTTTGAGTTCGGCCGGGTTGGTTCGTTCACGAAACCAACCGGGCCTTCGGAGCGGAAACGCTCTTATCTTGAGCTACGGACGTCCGATTGACGTGCCGTCAGTCGCGTAGTGTTCCTCTTAGTGAGACGGATCTTTTGGCATACTCCGCCCGAGGTTTGGACGCAGGTGGAGTACGGTCGGGTTGGTTTTGCCTTAAAAACCAACCGGGCCCCGGAGACAAAAATGCCAATAACTCTCAGACCGGGCGTCCGATCGACGCGCCGTCTGTTGCGTTGAGTTCCTGTTGACGATACGGAACTTTTGGATACATCAACTTCGGTCTTCGTGACAGTTGATGTATCAGCCTCTCGGCTCGTGGAGCGGACCCTCCGTACGAGCTTGCTGTGTGCGGGAACCCTAGTGCTGGCTGCGACTGTTCTACTGCTACGACTGCTACTGTGACTGCGACGACGACAGTACAGAGATCCTGTGTGGATTCGACGACGACAGTACAGAGATCCTGTGTGGATTCGACGACGACGACTACAGCACTCAGCGATCCTACATGGATCAGTGCTACAGGTTCTGTGTGAGCCCGATCCTGTGTGGGTCCTTGCGCTCAGCGGTTCTGTGTGAGCCAGCGCCTACAGGTTCTGTGTGAGCCCGATCCTGTGTGGGTCTTGCGGGGGTTAGTTACCTATCGATCCTTCGTGGGTCCGACGACTTAGGTGGATCAGTGATCATCTTTATCGTCCTTGAAGAAGTGTACCTGTGTGAGCTGAATCCTGTTACTTTCCTTTGTGGAATACGTATACTTTCCTGCGTGGACTGAGTTATACTTGGGCTCGGAGGTTGGAGCGTATTTGAATTGATGACTTAGGTATATGTATGGGCATATACCTAAGCAGTGTTGGTTGTTACTTCGTGATTGTACCTTGCTTCGTGGTTTATCCTTTGTGGATTTTGAGAGACCTTCAGGGGTCTCGGGGACCCTACTGAGTACCTTATACTCACCCCTGCACGGGCTTCGCCCGCACTACGTTGTGTTGGTTGCAGACGACGGACAGCGTTGACCTTAGCTGAGGTTTGCGGAGCGGGACGGTACCCGGAGGTGGACCACTGGGCGGGACGAGCACGGAGCGGACGGTGGGACCCGTGGAGCAGAGGAGCTATCTGTACCCACCCTTCAGGTGGGATTTTCCAGTGGACAGCACGGAGTAGCGGCCTTTACTTTTCAGTTGCTGTTTTTCCCTTTTCGAGTTGTACTTTACTTTCAGTTTGGGTTTGTATTCTGGCCCATTTACTTTTCCGCACTTCAGTTGTACTCTGCTTGCTTAGTGTTTACTTTCCGCTTGTTTACTCTGTGGTGTGTGTTTACTTTTCAAAGGCAATGCCTTCCCAATTTGCTGGGATCTACGCCTTGGTGCTAGTCGCCAGCCCCTGGCCTATGGAAGGCGGGCTTGGGGTGGTCACGGCACGGACCCCGAGGGCGGGTCGTGACAAATTGGTATCAGAGGAGTTCGGTTCTACCGCGAACTCTGATCTTTTCTATGTGAAGCAATAATGTTTAGCGTATTGAGTGTGGTTATCAGTCCAGGGAGTCCAGTGTTGGTGCGGCGGCCGACGTATCCACACACCAGGACCCTGACTTCTGATTTCTGACTTAATGCACAGAAACATTGATTGCGTGTGTGTTTCAAAGTTTTCTTTGTGATTACTTGTGTCAGCTCACCGGGTATACTGATCTGCTTAATGAAAGTCTCAAGTTTTCCTTGTGATTACTTAATTCAGCTCACCAGGTATACTGTTCTGACTATGGCACTCTTGATCTCCTTTTCAGGATGGCCCCACGACGACAGCCAGCTAGGGTTCCGATGGTCGAGCGAGACGACAGCCCACCGAGCGACGAGGCCTCGGTGCAGGGCCCTTTTCCAGTAGTGGCACCGGCGGTAGCTTTACCCGCCGAGCCCCCGATGCTTCCAGCAGCAGCCGCTGACGATGCACGTCGCCTCAGCGCACTGCATGAGTTTCAGCGACAGCGACCGCCCAGGTTTCGCGGGGAGACGGATCCCCAGGCAGCAGAGGACTGGCTGGAGGCAGTGGTTCGAGTGTTTAGGCTAGTGAGGACACCAGCAGACCTCATGGTGATCCTCGCTGCGAGCCTACTACACGCAGCAGCAGGACGATGGTGGAGCCTGATGCTCCAGGTGCACGATGAGGCATCTCTACTCTGGACGGACTTCGAGAGCCTCTTCCGCTCTGAGTTCGTCCCGGCCACCCTTCGACCGGTGCGTATCCAGGAGCTTCTACAGCTGCGGCAGGGCAGCATGACGGTCGCCCAGTACTCGGCGAGATTTACCGATCTCTCGCGCTACTCGACCGACATGGTACGGGACCCATTCTTCCGGGCCCGGACCTTTGAGCAGGGTTTGAGACACGAGATCAGGGCATCGCTGATCTCCCTCAGCATCCCGACTCAGACAGGAGTACTGGAGCGGGCTCTTCTGATCGAGAGCTTCCTTGCTGAGTCTACACCAGCACAGCGACCCACCGCAGGGCGGCACGTGGCAGAGTCATCTGCAGCAGGCAGTCGACGGATGACTCAGGGGTCCAGACAGACCAGACCTTCAGGCCGACGACCTCAGGGCACTGGCTCAGCAGTGCGGGGCACACAGCGCGGAGCCAGTCTTCCGAGAGGCAGACAGTGCTACTCATGCGGCGGACAGGGCCACATGGCTCGTGACTGCCCGACCCGCCGTACCGAGGAGCAGCAGTCAGTAGATGGACCACCGAGGCAGAGGCAGAGGGTCGACCGTGGCGGTCCGCAGGGAGGAGGCGGACGAGGCAGAGGAGCTGGACGAGCAGCTGGTGGTGGCCGACGCTTTGAGGCTTTACCACCACCACCACCAGGAGGTCCACCCCGACCACAGGGAGCTGGCGGGCAGCGACAGGCACAGCTCCAGGCAGCAGAGGCCTACGACCACGGCGCACCCGAGATGATTCGAGGTACTATCTGTGTCTATTCCACCCTTGCTGCAGTTCTTATAGACACAGGAGCGAGTCACTCTTTCATAGCCGCTGCCCTTGTTCGGAGCTCGGAGATTCCGACTGAGCCGTTGGCTCGATCCTTACGGCTAGAGACTCCTACGGGAGCAGACTCGACGATTACGCACTGGTGCCGGCAGTGTGAGCTTACTCTAGGAGGCGAGAGCTTCGGCTGGGATCTTCTTGTAGCAGCGTCGAGGCCTTACGACGTCATCTTGGGCATGGATTGGCTGTCTATGGTCCATGCACAGATTGACTGTTTTAGGCGCAAGGTGCGATGTGTACGCACCGACGGGAGCAGGTTCACCTTCACCGGCGAGAAGGGAGCCTTAGCAGCACAGGATGGATTTCCGCGGAGGAGAGGACAGCCCATCACTCATCAGTTGGCTAGCCTTATCCTTGGGGCAGTTGACGTGCGGAGTCCTGGTTTTCCTGCAGTGGTGGATCAGTATGCGGACGTTTTTCCCGACGATGTTCCAGGGCTACCTCCTCGCAGAGAGGTAGACTTTTATATTGACCTGTACCCCGGGACAGCCCCGATATCCACTCCAGCATATCGGATGGCCCCCGCCGAGCTTAGAGAGCTACGGGTACAGTTGGAGGACTTGCAGGGCAAGGGATTCATCCGACCCAGTGTTTCACCCTGGGCTTCCCCGATATTGTTCGCCAAGAAGGCGGACGGGAGCTTGCGACTTTGTGTTGACTTTCGTCGCCTGAACCAGGTGACAGTGAGGAACAAGTATCCGCTACCGAGGATTGATGACCTCTTTGATCAGCTCAAGGGAGCACGGTGGTTCTCGAAGATAGACCTCAGGTCAGGCTATCATCAGCTCAGAGTCAGAGACGAGGATGTGCAGAAGACGGCCTTCAGATGTCGGTATGGCCACTATGAGTTCTTGGTTATGCCTTTCGGTGTAACCAATGCTCCAGCAGTGTTCATGGCTCTCATGAACAGGATCTTTCAGCCATACCTCGATCGGTTTGTCGTGGTTTTCATCAACGACATTCTGATTTACTCTACGACAGAGGAGGAGCACGCCTATCACTTGCGAGTTGTCCTTGACACACTCCGAGAGCACCAGCTTTATGGTAAGCTCTCGAAGTGCCAGTTCTGG
This sequence comes from Viscum album, assembly GCA_963277665.1. Classification (NCBI taxonomy): domain Eukaryota; kingdom Viridiplantae; phylum Streptophyta; class Magnoliopsida; order Santalales; family Viscaceae; genus Viscum; species Viscum album. Next base: position 494,425,976 of record OY728139.1, read on the forward strand.
ATACGTGAGGTCCACTTTTTGGGACACGTAATCTCTGAGGCGGGAGTTGCAGTGGATCCCGCGAAGATTGAGGCTGTGTTAGCATGGGAGCCACCCAGGAGCGTGACTGAGGTTCGGAGTTTCTTGGGACTAGCTGGATACTATCGGAGATTTGTGCCGAACTTCTCCAGAGTTGCGGCATCACTCACAGCGTTGACGAAGAAGGGGAAACCCTTCGTGTGGTCAGACAGTTGTCAGCAGAGCTTCGAGGAGCTGAGGCAGAGATTGACTAGCGCACCTATCTTGAGGTTGCCTGAGGAGGGAGTAGGGTACGTGGTCTACTGCGATGCATCAGGGACCGGACTCGGATGTGTTCTGATGCAGGAGCGGGCAGTGATCGCCTATGGATCACGACAGTTGAGACCGCATGAGCAGAACTACGCTACCCATGACCTGGAGTTAGCAGCAGTGGTCTTCGCTCTGAAGACATGGCGACATTATCTGATGGGCGAGCGCTTTACAGTCTTTTCCGATCATCAGAGTCTCAGGTATATCTTCTCGCAGAAGGACCTGAACCTGAGACAGCGACGATGGCTCGAGTTCCTCCAGGACTATGACTTTGAGATAGTCTATACTCCTGGGAAGGGGAACATAGTAGCTGATGCCCTCAGCAGGAGGACGGGCATTCAACTACTTGAGGAGGCGACGGAGCAGCTAGCCTCTTTGCAGATATCCTTCGTGGATAGAGATGGAGCAGCCTTTCTTCAGTCTCTCACAGTCACTCCTCCACTACTGCAGCGAGTCAGGGAGGCACAGCATGGGGACGCTGACTGTGAGACACGGCGTGCACAGATATCCTCGGGACAGACACCTGATGGTTTCTCCCTTGGAGCAGAGCACGACATCCTTTTCAGAGGACGTACCATGGTACCAGTCGCCTTGCGAGAGGAAGTGCTGAGGGAGTTTCACACTTCTCCTTTAGCGGTACATCCAGGAGTGGCAAAGATGTACCAGGACCTCAGACGACAGCACTGGTGGCCGGGCATGAAGAAAGCTGTAGCAGAGTTCGTTTCTCGATGCCTTACCTGTCAGCAGGTGAAGGCAGAGCACCAGGTACCAGCAGGCTTGGTACAGCCCTTGGAGGTTCCGGAGTGGAAGTGGGACGGCATATCTATGGACTTCGTGACTGGACTTCCACGCACTTCCAGAGGTCACGACTCCATCTGGGTGATTGTTGACCGACTCACCAAGTCGGCACACTTCTTACCCATCAGAGAGCAGGGCTCGGTGGAGAGCTTGGGACGTCTCTACGTTCAGGAGATTGTGCGGCTCCACGGCGTGCCATCATCTATCGTTTCCGATCGAGATGCCCGCTTTACTTCCCGGCTTTGGAAGGGGTTACAGGAGGCGTTCGGGACGCAGCTACGTCTTAGCACAGCTTTTCACCCTCAGACAGATGGTCAGACGGAAAGGACCATCCAGACTCTCGAGGACATGCTCCGTGCATGTGTCCTTGACTTTGGTCGTAGCTGGGAGGACCACCTACCTTTGGTGGAATTCGCATACAACAACAGCTACCACTCCACCATCGGGATGGCACCGTACGAGGCGTTGTACGGCCGACCATGTAGATCTCCTTTGTGCTGGACAGACCCAGGGGAGTCAGCACTAGTGGGACCGGAGATGGTCCAGGCCACGACAGAGAAGGTCCAGGTCATCCAGGAGCGGATGAGGACAGCTCAGAGCCGGCAGAAGTCATATGCTGACAGGAGGCGGAGACCACTGGAGTTCGAGGATGGCGACCACGTCTTCTTGCGGGTCTCACCTCGACGTGGTATTCGGAGATTTGGCCGAGGCGGCAAGTTATCTCCGCGCTTCATCGGACCTTTCCAGATTCTCAGCAGGATTGGCGAGGTGGCTTATCGCCTGGCTCTACCACCTCAGTTGCACCGGGTGCACGACGTCTTCCACGTATCCCAGCTGAGGAGATACGTGCACGACCCGACGCACATCATTGACCATGGGGAGCTTGACGTTGACGATTGGGCGACTTTTACGGAGGTCCCGGTGGAGATAGAGGATCGACAGGAGCGGGTCCTACGTGGGCGATCGATTCCTCTTGTGCGCATCAGATGGCAGCACGGGAATCTCCAGGAGAGCACATGGGAGCGGGAGGCTCAGATGCGTGCTCAGTACCCTCATTTGTTTCCCTAGTTTTTGATGTATCTTTACGGGGACGTAAAGCCCTGAGGTGGGAGTAATGTAAAGACCGTAAAATTCAAGGGAAATTTTTTCTTAATTTTCTTTGGATTTTTACAAGAGCGCGGTTTCAGACGGCACCTGATTCCGAGGCCCGGAGTGCCCGGAATTAATTTCCGAAGTTTGGCTCGGGTACGTTCAGTGAACGAACGAGCGGGAATTCCTAACTTTTGATCCGGTGCTCGGAATTGAAATCCGAGGGCACCGATGAACTCGCAGCGCCGATATTCGCTTAAAGAGACCTTTCCGGGAGTTGCGTTTGTTGCGGGTTGAAAGTTCCGTTTTGGGGTTTTTCAGTTAAGTTAAATAAAATTGTGTTAAACAAATTTTATTTTTAACTTATTAAAAACCTACCCAAGGGGGTTGGAAGTGGGACCCACACCCACTTAACCTCCCTTGGGAGGATTAAGTGTGGTGGGGCCCACACGAACCCCTATCTTTCAAAATTCTCTCAACGTTCTTAACCCCTAATTAAATTGGCCTAAGTAACTCTTATTTAATTATGGGAGTTTTGTCTTTTTGAATTTCAAGACTTTGAAATTCTTTTGTATTGTGTTAATAAAATAAGAGGTAGTCTTATTTTTTTTAGGGTTCTTTGTTTGTCTTTGGAGAGCTTTCTCATCTTCAAGCTCTGACGAAGAACGAAGAACGTCTTCATCTTCTCCGGCGAGGAACGTCTTCATCCTCAACGAAGAACGACAACACTTCGTCAAGGATCATCGACACGGAGACCTAGTATCTTCGGACCTCTTCTTCCTCCTCGGACCTTCTTCGTCGGCAAACGAAGATCCGCCAACAACGTGTCGCATCGGACGTAACTCTTCGTCAACGGATTTGACGAACGACGACCGCGACGCCCGACTTCCGCGACGCCGTCTTACGCGGAACGTAGAGAATTCTTGAAACCTCAAACCCGAGGTAGGGGATGTTTTTATTAATTATTTTATTCCATTCCTGAATCGTGGATTTTAGCATGACTAAACGTGAGACTTTTTAGTTATGTTATTTGTTAACGCGAGGGGAGTCGGACCGCACGAACACGGCCGAAACCCCCTCCTTCGTTCATGTTGATTTGCGGGTGGAAGCAAGAGGCGTGGTGCCGTCGCACCACGCGGATGAACATACTTATGAATTCCGCAATACCGTCGCGCTTCGCCGAGGAGAGACTTCAAGACCGCGACGCCGACGCGCCATGTTGGGAGGATTCTTGGCACGGCGAAAGGGGCGCGGTGCCGTCGCACCGCGCCGGACGACGAACACTGCGGCCGGTTCCGGGCCGCGGTGAGACGAGGAGACCGCGGCCGGTTCCGGGCCGCGGCGGAAGGAAAGACCGGCGGCCGGGCCGCCGGCGTCGGAAGTCAAGGGCGGGACCGGAAATTTCCGGTCCCGTTGGTAAAAACCGGCCGGCCAGCGGGCCGGCCGGACGTCATAAAAACCGGGGGATTAAACCCCCGGCCGGACCTTCAAGACCCCCCTCTTAATGAGGGGGGGCGGTTCACTTAAAGAGGGGGGGCAACAGCCCCCCGGTTTTGTCAAGCCGGCCCCCATTTGCGGGGGCCGTTTTTGTCAAAGGCACGGCTTGAGCCGTGCCGCTTGAAGGAAAAACGCGGGGCTATGCCCCGCGTGACAATCCCGTGCGGCAGCCGCCGCCGCCACGTGGCCAGCCGCCGCCGCCGCCACGCGGCCCGCCGCGCCGCCACGCGGCCCGCCGCGCCGCCACGCGGCCCGCCGCGCCGCCACGCGGCCCGCCGCCGCCGCCGCCACGCGGCCCGCCGCCGCCACGCGGCCCGCCGCCGCCGCCGCCGCCGCCACGCGGCCCGCCGCCGCCACGTGGCCCGCCGCCGCCGTCCGCCGCCGCCGGCCGCCGCCGCCGGCCGCCGCGCCGCCCAAGGGGGGGGGTCGGGCCGGGTCGGTCCGGACCCGGACCCCCCCGTTTCGGACCAGATTCGGTTTTTGGCTCATAACTTGAGCCTCGGACCTCCGAATGACGAACCGTCTGCGGCAACGCGATCCTTGGATCGAGACGGTCGTTTCGGTATATCGCACTCAAGGTTTCGGTTTACTTTGAGTTCGGCCGGGTTGGTTCGTTCACGAAACCAACCGGGCCTTCGGAGCGGAAACGCTCTTATCTTGAGCTACGGACGTCCGATTGACGTGCCGTCAGTCGCGTAGTGTTCCTCTTAGTGAGACGGATCTTTTGGCATACTCCGCCCGAGGTTTGGACGCAGGTGGAGTACGGTCGGGTTGGTTTTGCCTTAAAAACCAACCGGGCCCCGGAGACAAAAATGCCAATAACTCTCAGACCGGGCGTCCGATCGACGCGCCGTCTGTTGCGTTGAGTTCCTGTTGACGATACGGAACTTTTGGATACATCAACTTCGGTCTTCGTGACAGTTGATGTATCAGCCTCTCGGCTCGTGGAGCGGACCCTCCGTACGAGCTTGCTGTGTGCGGGAACCCTAGTGCTGGCTGCGACTGTTCTACTGCTACGACTGCTACTGTGACTGCGACGACGACAGTACAGAGATCCTGTGTGGATTCGACGACGACAGTACAGAGATCCTGTGTGGATTCGACGACGACGACTACAGCACTCAGCGATCCTACATGGATCAGTGCTACAGGTTCTGTGTGAGCCCGATCCTGTGTGGGTCCTTGCGCTCAGCGGTTCTGTGTGAGCCAGCGCCTACAGGTTCTGTGTGAGCCCGATCCTGTGTGGGTCTTGCGGGGGTTAGTTACCTATCGATCCTTCGTGGGTCCGACGACTTAGGTGGATCAGTGATCATCTTTATCGTCCTTGAAGAAGTGTACCTGTGTGAGCTGAATCCTGTTACTTTCCTTTGTGGAATACGTATACTTTCCTGCGTGGACTGAGTTATACTTGGGCTCGGAGGTTGGAGCGTATTTGAATTGATGACTTAGGTATATGTATGGGCATATACCTAAGCAGTGTTGGTTGTTACTTCGTGATTGTACCTTGCTTCGTGGTTTATCCTTTGTGGATTTTGAGAGACCTTCAGGGGTCTCGGGGACCCTACTGAGTACCTTATACTCACCCCTGCACGGGCTTCGCCCGCACTACGTTGTGTTGGTTGCAGACGACGGACAGCGTTGACCTTAGCTGAGGTTTGCGGAGCGGGACGGTACCCGGAGGTGGACCACTGGGCGGGACGAGCACGGAGCGGACGGTGGGACCCGTGGAGCAGAGGAGCTATCTGTACCCACCCTTCAGGTGGGATTTTCCAGTGGACAGCACGGAGTAGCGGCCTTTACTTTTCAGTTGCTGTTTTTCCCTTTTCGAGTTGTACTTTACTTTCAGTTTGGGTTTGTATTCTGGCCCATTTACTTTTCCGCACTTCAGTTGTACTCTGCTTGCTTAGTGTTTACTTTCCGCTTGTTTACTCTGTGGTGTGTGTTTACTTTTCAAAGGCAATGCCTTCCCAATTTGCTGGGATCTACGCCTTGGTGCTAGTCGCCAGCCCCTGGCCTATGGAAGGCGGGCTTGGGGTGGTCACGGCACGGACCCCGAGGGCGGGTCGTGACAGTCAGCAACCTTCCAACCAATAGCTTGTTTCCTTCTTCTTAGAACCTATAAAAGTGAATTCACTTGATCTTGCATGAGTGATGAATTGAGAATTACCAGTAGCAAGTTATCATCACCCAAGTACCCATATTTTATAGAAGATGTGAGAGGTTTCAGTTCAAGTTGTGGGGATTTAAGAACTGAAGGCACAATTGGTTTTACTTTAGCCCACTCTAAAATATCTAGAACCATCGATCACTCCCAATAATGAATGCCTTGGCCTGAAATAAACTTCAACTCTTCTGGTTCATATTCATGATGGATATCTGCTAATGCCAATTCATCAGAAGTAGAGAAACATCCCATATCACCCTCTATGCATTCAAAATAATCTTCATCTATAATTAAAAAAAAAATCTCATTATCCAAAAATTATTATTAATTAATAGCTTTGAGGATGTTTTAATATTATCTTTTATCCCCTAATATAAAAATCAATTCACCTTGGTGAACATCTATAAACACCTTTTCCATGGCCAAAAAGGGTCTTCCCAAAATCAGTTGCACCTCTTGGTCTTCCTCCATATCGAGTATGATAAAATCATATAGAAGAATCAACTTCCATGCTTTGACTAGAACCTCTTAAAGAAGTCCCTTTGGAGACTTAATAGGGCGATTATCTAGTGAAAATTCTAGATCAGTTGGTTTCAGATCGTTCAGCCCCATATTTTTAAAAACTCGAAATGGAATTAGATTGACACTAGCCCCTAAGTCACAATGAGCTTTTCCAAACTCACAAGATCCTATTGTGTATGGGATAGTAAAACTTCCAAGATCTTGAATCTTTGGATAAATGGAGTGTTGAACCATTGTTGACTATTCTTTATTGAGAGGAACAGTTCCAAAATCATATATCATACTTCTTTTGAGAGGATTTCATTCATAAACATGGTATATGTCAGCATTTGATTCAATGCTTCTAAGAAGGGAATGTTAATGTGAAGTTTCCTGAATAAATCGATAAATTTTCCAAATTTATGGTCCAGTTTCCTCTATTTCATGCATTTTGGGAATGGTAAGGTGGTTTCATAGGGTTTTACCATCTCTTTTCCTTTATCACATGAAACATACTTCCCTGTTGACAATTATTATGATGAGGGTGGCTCTTTGAATTCAGATTCTTTATCCAAAGAGGGTGAGAGTTTATCTTGATTTTTGTCTCCACCTTTATTTATAGTCACCTTCTAGGGAATATACTTCCCACTTATTAAAGTGACAACATCAGCCTCCTCTCATGGGTTCTTTTCGGTGTTACCTGGTAGTGTACTAGGTTTCCTTGAAGAAAGTTGATTAGAAAGCTATCCGATCTAATTACCGAGGCTTCGAATAGAGACCTATTGATTCTAAAATATTGTCTCAGCCCTTTTAATATAATTATACATCATCTCTTATAGATTTTATGGTTTCTCTTACTAAGGTTATTGTTGTAAAACTTGTTAAGGTTGTGGTTGTCATGGAGGTTACAACAGATGAGGGTTTTGATACCCTTACTATTGATAGGATCCCAAATGATACTGATTCCCCTATTTTTGTTGAGTATATGAATTTTGATACTACTTATGACCATAAACAGGTGGCCTCTGGGGTCATGGTTGAGGGTTTTTCTATTTATGCCCCCAACTAGTTTTCGCATTATCTTTCCATTTCGGGTTTTGGTATTGAGGGTATATGCTCGACCCTTAGTTATGAGAAATATAACTTACTCTAATTATTGAAGGGATGATATTCGACCCCATACATTCACTGAGGATGTGGTTGTCACCACATTCACTTCATGTTGGATGATTCACCGCTTGAACTTGAGATGTTGTTTTCAAATTCAAACCATTAATTTTCTTTGACACAATATCAAGTTAGGCAGAGATAATCGTAGTACCATCAATACTATGAATACCCCTTTTATGATTTCCCCTCTCAGAATTCCATTGGAATCTATTTTTCAACATGTCTTCTGTATATTGAAAAGTTCCTCATGAGATTTTTCACATTACCATTCCTCTAGTAGATATATCCACCACTTATTTAGTGTTCATGGTGAGACCTCCATAAAAGGTTTGGACTTGAATTCATAACATAAGTCAATGATGAGGGAATTTACTCAATATCTCCTTGATGTGATCCCAAGATTCATACAATGAATCTGACTCGTACTGCTGAAAATAGTGGATTTTATTTCAAAATTTCACCGTCTTGGAGGTAGGAAAATATTTGGAGAAAAATGCTTGGGCCAATGCATCCCAAGTAAAGATAGATTGTTGAGGCAACATTTTAATCCATTCTTTGTATTTTCCATTAATGATAAGGGAAATAAACAGATTCAAATTGCATCCTATGATACTCTATGGTAATGGAACATATCACATATCTCCAGAAAATTCAAAAGATGGTCATTTGGGTCTTCACTTGGTAAAACACCAAATTGAACTATATTATGAATAATCTGTATAATGGATGGTTTAATCTCGAAGTGTTGGGACTAAATTGGTGGCCTAAAAATGGCCATATTTTCCCCATTAATTGATGGTATCCTGTGATCCATAAGGGTATGATGCAAATGATTTTTTTATTAAGGATGCGAGGTTATATACTGTCACTTCTGAGAAAGATATGGTCTTTGGGTTGGATGAGTGTATGGAAGCTACTTTGTTGGAAGATATTGCTGGGGTTGCTGCTGGACATATCATAGCATAAATTGATCCCATTGTATTTGATGATTCTTTGGAAAAAACTCCATAAATTTGGGGAGATGATTTGGATTTGGTTCACCATCAGCGGTAACCTATTGGTGTATATTTCCATCAAGTGAAATTTTTTGTCAGACTCCTTAGTCAATAGCTAGTTCTTATTCTTCAAAATTCTCTATGGGATCATTTTGGCTATGTTCTCCCATGAGTTACCAAAATCACCTTGATAATGTTAAGTCAATTTTAGGGTCAATTATAAGTATTTCTGATGACTTGGTGCTCTTGTAATGAGTTATCCAGCTACTCATACACCTAAGGTCCTTCACAACACGAAAAAACACACCAATCAAAAAATGGGAAAACCAAAAATAAAGGAAAATAGAAATGGGGTTAAGAATAGAATTTTCTTTGGAATTTATAATTTTTATTTTCACTTAATTAATAAAAACTCAAATTAAAAAACACCTCTTAACTGCCTCCCCGATAATAACTCCACAATTTGGCATCGTTCTGACTGAAGTGATAGTTTCGGCAGCCCAAATTAAATTACCCACTCTTACTACTAGTATAGCGTATGTATGAGATCAATCCATAGGAAGATTTAATGGGCTATATTCATTGAATTTTAATTAATTAAATAAAGTTTTTCTTAATTTTAAAATCAATATTTGAGGTTTTTGAAGGTTGCTTCCAATGATTTAGTAATTGATTCTTCAAATTCCTTAATGGTTTACTTTGAATAAGATAAATGAAAAAATTGGATTTTAACGATTAATGAGGAAAATGTGTCAGGGCTATGGGTATTTATGATGGTCATAAAGAATATATTTTTCTATTGTGTTGTGTCATTCATAATTACTCACATCTTTGGGTTTCAAATGTAACGAAACCACCTTGGTCCGATGAGTTTCAATTAAGTTAGTAGAGATCAATTTCTTAGTATGGAAATTGATTTCTACTAAATTTATTAAAATAATACCTCTGGAGATAAGAAGTGCACCCAATGATCATGGGTTCACTTGTCATAAATTCCCTAGAGTTCCCCAAAAATTTCTTTCTTGGTCTAATACAAAGTCTATAGCGAGATTAAGAAAGAGATTTTATGGGAAATTATGAGAGGAAGATGAAACAACACCAACACAACAAGTGAGTTAATTAATGGTGAACCTACATTGTCCACAACCCCAAAACACTAAGGAAATTAGCTACACATTGAATAAATGACAAAAAACAAGCTCTTAATACCTGATGAGTTCATTACAGATGATACCGAAAGGAAAATGCCAAACAACCATAAGGAAAATTCTCTAAAAAGTGCCTAGAAAGGGTTTCAAGCTCCTCTCCTTCTAAGATGTGTGTCATCAGGACGATTATACCCCTTAATTCGAGTCTAGAAACCATTAATTGACCATCCCCCACTATCATAGGGTGGTTAGGGGTCCAAATCTCAGGTCAAAGGATGTGTATGAGGGGTAAATAGAAGGTAGGTAGTGTCCTGTTGACTCCTTCACGATTAAGGTGCACAGTTAGTTAAAATGTGTGTCAACAATTCTTATGGTTCTTTCCACTAACATAGAGTTTCATGAGTACCTAGGCTAGTTTTCACAGTTGGTAAACTGTGTGAAGGCTGTGCGGTAAGCCTCTACCTCCAAACTTGCACACCCCACACAGTTTCTTGGAGGGTCTACATGGTTTGATAAACCATGAGGAGATTATGCCGGAGGTTCTATCTTAGTAATCCAAGCTTTTCATGGCCTTCATATTTGGGGTGCTAGGATTAGGTGACTTATCAGTAACATACACCACAAAAAGGGTCCAAATGCCTCCGATTTCCATCCAAATCACTCGGTTATGCTAAATATTAATCTCCCTTCCTTTGAGGACTAAATTATACCTATAAAAACAATTTTAAGTTGTAAAATCTTAAAAATTTATCCAAAAAACCATTTTTAAAATTCTTAAATGAACAAAAATTCCTTATACACATCAGCGCATCATCACACATTGGTAATGATATCAAGTCTGGAGACCACTACACATGTCTGTGGATAAGAACATCCAATGACACCCAAAACATGTGGTGTTCCTATTGGTGGGTCTATCCTCATGATCTAACTAGTATATATCACCAAGTTAAAACTTCATGAGAAGAATTCTCAATGATTATGAGACCCCAACACTTGATAGTAAAACACCTATAGTGTCCAGTCAGTATGATGTATCTAGACCATATGAAATAAGTTTATGAATAATTTCATAGTATATCGAGGTTCTCATTATAGATTGGGATCCAATATTACATTTTTATGTGAAAATTAATCCATTTAAATTAACATTAAAAAATTGATGAAAAAAATATCTACACTATAATAATAAGAATACATCATATATATCTAACTGTACACATGATATGGTAATAAAATTCACCGCATAGTTTGTTCTAGGGAACCCACTATTAAAACACTGCCACTTGCAAGAGATCTAACTTTAAAATCAACATTTTTAGCTCTCATATGATAAGGATCACGTTTTTGTTGAGTAATGACTTTAGTTTTTGGGTCTGACATATTTCTTCTGCGTGGGAATTCTGTTATATGCGACCACATCTCCTTGAGTAAAACCTCCTAAGAGACAGTATCCTAGAGTATATCCCTTTTATCCATTACCATAACTTGACATCTTTTCTAGTAAAAATATCACAAATTACATTATGATAATGCTTTACTTACTAGGTTCAGTTCCAAGAAATGGAACAAATCATTGCATTTAATCGCTTGTTAACTGCCTCAAAAGCCGCAACTTACTCAGTATTTGTATGTATAGATATCACTAGATCATATGATCTTGTCTCTCTCAAAATCCTATCCTAACTTTAATACGAGATTAAATTTATCCAAAGTTAGACATCTTTTGTGTCCCCTAAAAACTAGTATCCTCTCTTCTCCACATACTAGGTACATATCTTTTGTACTTAATGAAGTACAATGAAATAGTTCTGATTGCTTCACTTGAAATTCTCCTAGATATAATTGATATTTTCCTACTATGAAGTATATCTTGAAAATATAAATTATTATACATATCATGGCATATGTAATTGGTCTATTACTTAAGCGAATGGATTTCAACTCACCACATTAATATCCTCCCAAGTACAAGACATATAAACTTGAAGTTATTAGGCCATGTGACATTGGTAACAATTCTCTCTTGAATTTTCCCAACATGTATTTTTGAATACCATGTCAAGATATGTATGATTGACTAGATCCAAGAAACCATGACATCCACCTCAACAAATCCTATTCCCAAGATCTTAGATCAATACTTTAATTCAATCACTAGAGAATAGATTATTTTATTTTGTTATTAACTAACATGAATACCAATAGATTCTTTCCATATGTTTCCAAACATATTTTACATGGAAAATGATGGTGCTCCCACTAACCACTTGTAAAAACATGTGAAACATTCATTCCCAACGAATAATCTAATATCTTGTTGCTTACTCTATCTGAAACCAAATTTCAGTAACTTACTACCCTATTAGAATTGTATGATGTCATCATCCCTTTCTAGTTACATTGAGTAGACACCTTCCACAAAAGGTGGTATTGACATCTAATGCTCAATAAAATGATCATAGATATCAACTATGATAAGTAAAACTTTTAAATACATTTAATAAATAAATTCAATACCAATTATTATTATGTCGAATAATATGAATTTACTTATTATTTTGGTGATCGTATATCCTTGGACAAAACCCAGACCCCAATGGTGGGGCCACCATGTCCTATATACCTATTCAACTGGATAGGGTAGATTCTCAAATATACTATTGTGTGTGACCCTCTAGGATCTTATCTTGATAGTAGTGAATACTACTCACATACCAAGAGTGGGATCTAGCAACCCATTATGGCCCCTAAAGAGATAAATATAGTCACAAAAACGACAACCAACCCACTAACATACACTATGTAATATAATCTCTTTTTTTAATATCTCATAAAGAAGGACGAACACCCATGTCATCATCCTTTCTTGATTAATTATTTTTTGATCTAACTAGATGGATTTATCATCAACTTCCATGGCCATGGTATTATAAAGGTACTACAATCCTAATCAATGAGGCCAGAGATATATTACTTCCTTAACATAGAAGTGACTAATCCTTTCTTGACCATCCAACTAAGACCATACCACCAATGACACACCCAAAAAAAGCTATCTCATCATGATTCTATTATCATTCTTTTTTTTCTTACATCAAATTACACAATAAAATGGCGCATGGTGTTGTTCCAACTGAAGTGTTACTTTCAGTGGCCCAAATTAAATTACCCACTCTTACTACTAGTATAGTGTAAGTATAGGATCAATCCATAGAGAGAGTTAATTTTCTTTGTTCCTTGAATTGTAATTAATTAAGTTAAGATTTTATGAATTTTATAATCAATGTTTGAGGTTTGTGAATGATTTTTCCATTGATTGATTAATTGATTCTTCAAATTCCTTAATGGTTTACTTTGAACATTAAAAATGAAAAACTGATTTTTAATGATTAATGGGGAAAATGTGTCGTGGTTGTGGGTGTTTGTGAAGGTCATCGAGATTCAATTTTCTTATTGTGTTCTGTTGTTCACAATAACACACATATTTGGGTTTCAAACATAATAGAACCCACTTGGTCTGGTGGGCTTCAATTAGGTTAATAGAGATCATTTTCTTGGTCTGGAAATTGATTTCCAATAAATTTATTAAAATAATCCCTTCAGAGACAACGAGCACACACAATGATCATGGGATCACTTGTTGTAAATTTCCGAGAGTTCCCTAGAAACTTCGTTCTTGGTCTGATATGGAGTTTCCAAAGAGATTAAGAAATATATTTCATAGGAAATTATGAGAGTAAGATTAAACAACACCAAAACAATAAGATAATTAATTAATAGTGAACCTATATTGTCCACATCCCCACCACACTAATGAAATTAGCTACACATTGAATAATTGATAACAAACAAGTTCTTAATACCTAATAAGTTCATTACAACTGATACCGAAAGGAAAAATGCCAAACAACCACAAGAAAAATTATCCAAAAATTTCCAAGAATGGGTTTCAAGATCCTCTTCTACCAAGATGTGTGCACTTCGGATGACAATACCCATTTAATTGAGTCTAGGAAGAATTAATTTTTCATCCCCCACTATCCCAGGGTGGTTAGGGGTCTAAATCCCAAGTCAAAGGATGGGTAAGAGGGGGTAGATAGAAGGTAGGTGTTGGCCTATTGAATCCCACATGGTTAAGGTGCATGGTTTGTTAAACCATGTTCCAACCATGCTTATAGTTCTATCCATTTATGTAGAGGTGCATAGGTACATGGGATGGTCCGAACAGTTTTTAAACCATGTGGAGGCCATGCGGTAAGCCTCTGCCTCCAAACTTGCATGCACCGTATGGTTTTTTAGAGGGTCCACACAGTTTGATAAACTGTGAGGAGACTGTGTGAGAGGTTATATCTTGGTACTCTATGCTCTACATGGCCTTCATATTTGGGGTACCTGTCTTGGGTGACTTAGCAGTAACATGCACCATAGAAAAAGGGTCCAAATGCCTTTTGTTTCTATCCGAATCACCCAATTATGCTAAATATTCATCTCCCTTCCTTTGGTGACTAAATTATACCTATCTAAACATGTTTAGGTTGTAAAATCATAACAATTTATCCAAAAAACCATTTTAAATATTCTTAAATGAACGGAAATACCTTATGCACATCAGTGCATCAAACTCCACTACACTTGATCGATTGTTTGTCATCCAAAAAATTCCTAGAAAACCATATCAAAGGAGTTACCAAATAAATAGGTAGAAATTATATAGGTTGGATCTCTAAACTAATATGGATTTTGGATGAATTATTATTGAAATTACTACATTCATTCTCCATGACTCATCGGTAATTGAAATTAGCCAACAAAGCAAGCCTAATTCAAAACTTCCAAGTATTCATCCATAAATCATTATGGTTTAAAATTTAATTTGTCCATCTTTATTCAAAGAAAGTTCCAACCTCCATTTCCATCTCACCATACACTTAGGTTGGTTAAGCATAGATTTTTTCATTTCCAAGTGGCGGGCTATCACTTTTATAGGTCACATGAACTCATTGAATAGGAGATTTTGAAAATTGTTGAAAGGTCATCAACAAATTTGGGCATTCCTTTATATATCTTGAATTTTTTTCATTGGGATGAGATAATGGAATTAAAATTTGGCCCAACTTTTCATGTATAATCCTGATTCATTTAGGAAGCAATTCAAAATTTCATGAAATTAAGACTGTGTAATAGCCACAAATGTGGCATCAATAATTTCCATACTTCATATCCCTTTATGCATAACTTGATTTCCATTTTAAGGGATCCCTTAATTTAAACTAATCTATAAAAATTATCATTTTTAAACAAAATGTTTTATGAATGAATATAGAAATGTTTCTCCTCAAGTGTTACAATGTTTATTCATATCAAGAATGTGTTTATCAATCTAGACATATGAGGAATTCCAAAAACATTTCTCCAAAATTCTTTTTTTTTCTAGTTGAAATACATTTTTGGCACCTATAATAGTCCTTTATAAAACCCCTAAGAAACATATGTCAACCTAGGTAATAATAAGGCAATGAAAAAATGGGGGTCCCTATGTGGGCATCCTCCCCAACACTTAAAATGGATCACAATTCCTTATGAACTCATTAATGCGGAGAAGGGTGTGAAGTGAGAATACTTATAAAGGGAGGGAGAAATAGTTGAAATGAGAATGGAATATAGTACAAAATAAATCCCCTAGAAAAAGGTCAAAATGATCAAATCAATTGGTGTATAAGAGCCTACATAATGGAAAATTTTCTTCATTCCATATATAGAGATCCACCTATTGTCTTGACAAGGGAACCATAGAGAGTGAAGCAACAATACCATAGTAGAAGCAGGTGGAATGAAATAGAAGAATACAATCACACCATTCAAGTTAAATATATCAATAGTCACAAAAACCATAAGTTCAAAAACAGAGCCACATAAAACCACATATAAAAAGTAGAAAAAAGAAGAAGAAGAATGAATGCCATACCATGGAAGGGTCAGTGCTAAATGGGTCTTGAAATTGAGTGTGGGTGGCGTCAACCCATGAAATATTGGTGTCTAGATCAGTGTCAATTCCCATGGTAGTATGTGGATCAAAGAGATTTATGGGATCCTGATGAGAGTAGGTGGCCCCAGGTATATAGTAGTAAAGGGGATGGCTAGGAAAGAGGTAGTAGAGGTCAGGGGGAGGAAAGTCCTTCATGGTAATACCCACGATCTAGAATTGAGTGGAATCCACCTAGTAGTCGAACATAGAATATGAATACTATTTCCACTTCCATAAGAGACCAGGGTATCCAAATAGGGTTCCCTCCATGTATGGGTGCGTTATATTGGAGGGGAATGGTGGAAACGACATAGAGGTGGGAGGATTGGGTTGGCATGACTCCTCTGCATGGGGGGAAGAGTGGTGGGAGGCAGCAGGTGGAGATGAGGTGGGTTGGGGGTCAACTGGTCCTTCCACATGCTGGCTGCAAAACCAATAATGATTACCATAATAATTTATTATTTTCATGCAACGTACTAGTGTAATATCAAAAGAAAGGTCCAGTGGTTGTTCAATGAAAGTGCTTGCATCATATTCAAGGAGAGCGATGAATGGCCCACCAAAAATGTCCCCCTTTGGATTGGAGAACATATACTGAAGGTATTGGGTGAAAAGGAAGGTGAGGTTGACTGGGGTTCTAGTAATCACGGAGTGCAGAATGAACAAATATACGAGGATAACATTACATTCTCTATCAGACCTAGGTGTGAAACATGTGGTGATGATTTGATGTAATAGATGATGAATGAGGTTTAAAATTTAGGAATATTTGGAAGTCTATGAGGCATATGGATCTCTAAACTAGGAAATGGTATCCCAGAAGGCTCTAGTAGAAGTAGGATCCCATTCTAGGGGTCCTTGGAATACACAACAGTCTGGACACAACCTTGATCATAAATCCCAAAGAATGTAGCAAATTCACTGAGGTGAAAGTTGAATAAAAGGTTCATGAGGTGTAATGTTAAATCACCTTCATCTTCCTTCAAAAATCCATTCTCATCATTAGCATACCAGTCTCAGTACCAGAAGGTGGATGCAAATTCCAAAATAAGTTATTTAAATGTGGGATGGTTCACAACAAGTGCATGGGTGAGGTTTCCTTGGGAAATTACCCACTTAATCTCTTCAAAAATCCCCAATGCTTCAAGATATTTTGGGGTGAAGCAATGGTGGTTATTAAAATCATGAGTGAATAATACCTGATATCTCTTATTTTACTCTTTATTGCTAAATTTCAAGTGGGGGCCAAGGGGGTTGGTGGATCTGGAAGAACAAGCTCATTTGGATGTGGCCATGGGGTTATGGGTGGGTGAACATGCATGTAGTAGAGTACATAAAAATAAACTTCACACTTTATAATAATAATAGATAAAAAATTGAATAAATATTATGAAAAACAAAAATATCCTAAGGAAAAACCTAATTATATATAAATTAATGTTTGAAATTAGGATATTTTGATAAAATCATGGTTGTGCAGATGTATGGTGAATTATTTGAGAAAAATTATGGTGAATAAGGGTGAATCAAAGAAAAAATGGAAAGTAAAAGAAAATTGAACAAAGGGGGTGGGGTAAAATCGTGCTACCCAAACCCTAGAGAGGAAGGATAGGAGAGTAATGGAGAAAGAAGGGGAAGAGGAAGAGGAGGAGAGACGAAAACATACCTTGGACGAAGATCCAATGGAAGGAGGAAGGGTTGGAGGTTGAATGAGAGAGAGATAGAGGCACTGTTCAAGGTGAGGGTGGGGGTAGAACATGATTTTTGGATTTATAATGGGGGATTTTTTTTTAATTTTAAAATTCCAAGGTTTTTTTAAAGAGATGCATGGTTTCAGCACATGGTTTAATAAACTATGCAGAAACTGTGCATATGGCTACTAGAATACGTTGTTCTGTCCGCATGGGTTCCTAGAGGAATAATACAGTTGGGAAACCATGTGAGACCTATGCGGGATGCCACTAGAATGGGTCTCCATTGAATGTGGTTTGTTTTACTATGTGCAAACTATGTGTATGTCTCTCTTTTGAAAGTTTTTGGAAATTACCCTCATTTAAAATGAAAACACTTGTTCCCCCATTATTTTTTAAAGAAGATTTTAGATTTCTATAGGATATCTAAGTTAATCATAATAAAAATTGAGTAATATATCTATCACTTTCTATTTATCCTATGACTAAAACAAAAAAAAAATGAAAAACAGACTAACATTCACCCCTAAGAATACACAAACAAAAAATTATTTTGGAAATGTTTTTAAAATTCCAGGTCACCTCCTGGTCAATGCTACATTTATTTTCTCGAGATCAACATATCTAGGACTCTTGTTACCTAAATTTCATGGTGGATACCATTCCCACCATGTCCTAAATTTGAAATAATGTCTTTAGATGTTTCCCATTCACTTTAAATGATTGACCCTCTTATCTAGAAACATCAAACACACTATGGTGGAAGACTTTGACCACTTTAAAAGGTCTCAACCACCCAGATATCAACTTTCCTGGAAGAAATCTTAACTGAAAGTTAAAAAATAATACTTGATCATGGAGTTGTAATTATTTTTGGAAAATCATGCGATCATGAACTGCCTTTGTCTTATCTTTGTAAAGCTTGGAATTTTCTTATGCCTCTCACCAGATTTCATCAAGTTCGGAGAACTGTAATTTTCATTTCTCATCTACAGCCATCAAATCTTAATTTGAAGCTTTAAAATCCTAGTATGATTTTTGATCAAGCTCCACCGGTAGGTGACATGGTTTTATATAGACCAAAAGAAATAGGGACACACCCAAAGAAATTTTGAAAGAGTTCATGTTTTCCCTTAAGACATCATTGAGCTTCTTTGACCAATATTTTCTTGAATCTCCCATAGTCTTTTCCAAGATCTGTTTAAGTTTTTGATTGGATACCTATAGTTGGCTGCTGGATTGAAGATGGTAAGGTGTCCCCATCCGTTGAGGAGTGAAAAACTCAAGAATTCTATTGACTTCATCCTCAGGTACACAATAGTGAATTACCCTATCTCCACATGAGAGGAAGAGAAGTGGGTCTTACAAAAACTATCTCTTTACTTTTGACTGCAAGTGCTTCCTTTGTTGGAATGTGAGATTAGGTTCGAGCACTATCATAACCAAATAATTGGAGATGTCAGCAAACCATGGATGAGGTGTGGCTTCTAATGAAAAAATGTGTTCATCCAGAAAGTCTTCCTTGGTTTTCATGTCATCTTCTTTTTCCAAATGGGGTAATTCCAAGAGGGAGATATGATCAACAACTAAGTTCTTTCTCCCTTTATTTTCACAAATCTATAAGTAAAACTCTTGGAGGATAAGCATCCAAAAAATGAGTTGTGGATTTGCATCCTTCTTATTCAACAAATATTTGAGTGTTGTGTGGTCAGTATAAAAAATTACTTTTGATAGCACTATATTTGAGAAGAATCTATCTAATGAAAAATCTACCATTAAAATATCATTATCAGTGGTAGTGTAGTTTCTTTGGTCTTCATTTAAGGCTTGTATTTCATAATAAATAGGCCTAAATATGTGATACAACCACTTTCCAAGGATTTCTCCCATAACATAGTCACTTGCATCACACATAATTTCAAATTTCTCATCCTAGTTTGAAACAATCATGATGGAAGATTCAACCAGTCTCTTCTTAAAGATATGAAAGGCTGAAATGAATGTTTCATAAAATTCAAAGATAGCATCCTTTGAAAGGATATTGGTTAGCGGTTGGGCTATCTTTGAGAAATCATTCACAAACTGCCTATAAAATCCCGTATGTCCAAGAATGCTCTGTATTGCTCGAACAGAAGTTGGTATGAGTAGTTGTGATATCACTTCAATATTTTCAGAATCTATTTTTATTCCCTTAATAGAGATTTAGTGGCCTAAGACGATTCCATTATGCACCATAAAGTGGCATTTCTCCCAATTCAAGTCATGGTTTGTGTGTTCGCACCACTCCAATACTAATTCCAATTTTTTCAAACATGTGTTGAATGAATTTCCATAGACTAAGAAATTATCGATGAAAACTTCTAGAATCTACTCCACCATGTCATGGAAGATAGAAAACATGCACCGTTGGAAGGTTGCTGGAGCATTACACATGACTAAAGACAAACAACGATACAAAAAGGTTCCATAAGGGAACATGAAGGTGATTTTCTTATGATCTTTAGGGGAAATAGAAATATGGTTATACCCTGAGTAACCATCTAAAAAGAAATAGAATTCATGCCTTCTAATAATTCCAAATTTTGATCCATGAATAGAATTGGGAAGTGATCCTTCCATTTAGCATTGTTGAGCTTTTTGTAGTCCACACAAACCCTCCATCAAATGACCATTATTTTCAGGATAAGCTCATTCTTTTCATTGTAAATCACAATGATCCCCCCTTTTTGGGAACTACTTATAAGGGAATCACCCATGGGCTATCATAAATTGGGTATATAATATCTGCATCCAAAATCTTGATTATTTCTTTCTCACAAACTCGTTCATTGGAGTATTTAACTATCAATGTGGTTGATGATAGGGATTGGTACCTTTCTCAAGTAGCACCTTGTGTTTGAAAATTGTTGTACTGATTCCCTTAAGCTCAGAAACCTTCCAACCAATAGCTTGTTTCCTTCTTCTTAGAACCTATAAAAGTTAATTCTCTTGATCTTGTATGAGTGATGAATTGAGAATTACCATTAAAATGTTATCATTTCCCAAGTACCCATATTTTATAGAATATGTGAGAGGTTCTAGTTCAAGTTCTGGGGATTTAAGACTTGAAGGCACAATTGGTTCCACTTCAGCCCACTCTAAAATATATAGAACCATTGATTTCTTCCAATAATGAACGAGTTGGCCTGAAATAAACTTCATCTATTTTGGTTCATATTCAGGATGGATATTTGCTAAATCCAATTTATCAGAAGTAGAGCAACATCCCATATCACCCTTCGTGATTCAAAATAATATTCAACTATAGTTAAATAAAAAAAATCTCATTCTCCATAAATGATGCTTGATTAATAACTTTGAAGAAGTTTTAATATTCTCTTTCATCCCATACTATAAAAATCAATTCACCTTGGTGAACGTCTATCAACACTTTTTCCATGGCCAAAAAGTGTCTTCCCAAAATCAGTGGCGCCTTTGGGTCTTCCTCCATATTGAGTATGATAAAATCAGACAGAAGAATCAACTTTCCTGATTTGACCAGCACATCTTCAAGAAGTCCCTTTGGATATTTAATAGAGTGATCAGCTAGTGACAATTCTATATGAGTTGTTTTCAGATCATTTAGCCCCAACTTTTTAAAAACTCCAAATGTAATCAGATTGACACTAGCCCCTAAGTCGCAAAGAGCTTTTTCAAACTCATAAGATCCTATTGTGAATGGGATAGTAAAACTTCCAAGATCTCAAAGATTTATAGAAATGGAGTGTTAAACCATTTTTGATCATTCCTTATTGAGAGGAATGGTTCCCAAATCCAATATCATCCTTTTTTTGAGATGATTTAATTTATAAACTTGGTATATGTTAGCATTTGAGTCAATGCTTCTGCAAAGGGAATTTTAATGTGAAGTTTCATGAATACCTCCATAAATTTTACAAATTTATGGTCTAGTTTCCTCGATTTCATGCATTATGGGAATGTTAAGGTGGTTTCATTGGGCTTTACCACCTCTTTTCCTTTATCCCATGCAGCATCCTTCCCTGTTGACAATTCCTATGATGAGGGTGGCTCTATGACTTCATATTCTTTATCCAAAGAGGGTGTGGGTTTATCTTTATTTTTGTATCCACCTTTATTTGTAGTCAATTTATATGGGAGATCCTTCCCACTTCTTAAAGTGACAACATCAGCCTCCTCCTGTGGGTTCTTTTCGGTGTTACCCGATAGTGTAATAGGTTACCTTGAGGAAAGTTGATTGGAAAGCTATCTGATCTAATTCCCAAGGCTTCGAATGGACACCTATTGATTCTAAAATATTGTATTATCTCTTGTAATGGACTTAGACATCATCTCTTATAGATTTTATGGTTTCTCTTAATGAGTTTATTGTCGCACAACTTGTTGAGGTTGTGGTTGTCGTGGAGGTTACGCCGAATGAGGATTTTGATACCCTTGATATTGATAGGATCCCTGATGATACTGATTATCCTATTGTTGTTGAGTATATGGATTTTGATACTGCTGATAACCATAACTAGGCAGCCTATGGGGTCATGGTTGAGGATTTTTCTATTTCTGTCCCCAAACCATGTTTGCATTATCTTTCCATGCTGGGTTTTGGTGTTGAGGGTATATGCTTGGCCCTTAGTTATGAGAAATATAACTTACTCAACTTATTGAAGGGATGATATTTGACCCCATACATTAACCCAGGATGTGGTTGTCACCACATTCACTACATGTTGGATGATTCCCCGCTTGAAGTTGAGATGTTGTTTTCAGATTCAAAGCATCAATTTTCTTTAACACAACATCAAGTTGGGAAGAGAGCATCATAGTAGCATCAATACTATGAATACCCATTTTCTGAGTTCCCTACTCATAATACCATTTGAATATATTTTCCAACATGTCTTCTAGGAGATTGAAAAGTTCCTCATGAGATTTTCACATTACCATTCCTCTAGCAGCTACATTCACCCTTGATTTAGTGTTCGTGGTGAGACCTCCATAAAAGATTTGTACTTGCATCCACAATGGAAGTCAATGATGAGGACATTTCCTCAATATCTCCTTGATGTGCTCCCAAGATTCATAAAATGGATCTGACTCATACTACTGAAAATTATGGATTTTATTTCAAAACTTCACCATCTTGGAGGGAGGAAAATATTTTGACAAACATTCTTGGGCCAATGCATCCCAAGTAAAGATAGATTATTGTGAAAACCTTTTAATACAATATTTGGATTTTCCATCAATGATAAGGGAAATTGATAGAGCCCAATTGCATCGTATGATACTCCGTGGTAATGGAACATATCACATATCTCCAAAAAATTCAAAAGATGTTCAGTTGGGTCTACACTTAGTAAAACACCAAATTGAACTGTATTCTGAATAAGATGCATAATGGATAGTTTAATCTTGAAGTGTTGGGACTGAATTGGTAGCCTAACAATGGCCATATTTTCCCCATGAATTGATGGCAGCCTGTGATCCATAAGGGTATAATGAAAATTAATTTTTTCTTGAAGAGTTAGGGGGAATATAATACTATTTATGAGAAAAATATGGTCTTTGGTTTGGAGGAATGTATGGAAGCTACTTTTTTGGATGATATTGTTGGGGTTGCTACTGACCATATCTTGAAATAAATTTATCCAATTTTATTTTATGATTCTGTTGAAAAAAATCCATATAGTTGGGTGGCTGATTTGGCTTTGGTTCACCATCAACGACAACCTATAGGTGACGATTTCCATCAAGTGATTTTTTTTATCAAACTCCTTAGACAATAACCAGTTCTTATTATTCAAAATTCTATATGGGAGAATTTTGGTTATGTTCTCCCATGAGTTCTTGACATCGGCTTGATAAATTTCAGTCAATTTTAGGGTCAAGTGGAAGTATTTATGATGACTTGGTGCTCTTGGAATGAGTGAGACAACTACTGGTACACCTATGGTCCTTCACAACACCAAAAACACACCAATCATAAAATGGAAAAAACCAAAAATAAAGTAAAATAGAAATGGAGTTAAGAATATATTTTTCTATGGAATTTATAATTTTTATTTTTACTTAATTAATAAAAACTCAATTTAACAAAACACCGCTTAACTGCCTCCCCAACAATAATGCCATAATTTGGCATCATTCCAACGAAAATGATACTTTCAATGACCTAAATTAAATTACCCACTCTTACTACTAGTATAGCGTATGTATGGGATCGATCCATAGAAAGATTTAATAGGCTATATTCCTTGAATTGTAATTAATTAAATAAAGGTTTTCTGAATTTTGGTAATCAATGTTTGAGGTTTTTGAAGGCTATTTCTAATGATTTAGTAATTTATTCTTTAAATTCTTTAATGGTTTAATTTAAATAAGAAAAATGAAAAAACTGGATTTTAACGATTAATGGGGAAAATGTGTTGGGGCTATGGGTATTTATGATGGTCATCAAGAATCAATTTTTCTATTGTGTTGTGTCATTCATAATTACTCACATCTTTGGTTTTCAAATGTAATGAAACCACCTTGGTCCGGTGAGTTTCGATTAAATTATTAGAGATCAATTTCTTAGTATGGAAATTTATTTCTACTAAATTTATTAAAATAATACATTTGGAGATAACAAGTGCATCCAATGATCATGGTTTCACTTGTCATAAATTCCTTAGAGTTCCCCAAAAACTGCATTCTTTGTCTGATACAAAATTTTTAGCGAGATTAAAAAAGATATTTTATGGGAAATTATGGGAGGAAGATGAAACAACACCAACACAACAAGAGATATAATTAATGGTGAGCCTACATTGTCCAAAACACCAAAACACTAAGGAAATTATCTACACATTTAATAAATGACAAAAAAAGCTCTTAATACCTGATAAGTTCATGACAACTGATACCGAAAGGAAAAATGCCAAACAACCACAAGGAAAATTCTCTAAAAAGTACCTAGAAAGGGTTTCAAGCTTCTGTCCTTCAATATGTGTGTCCTCCAGATGATTATCCCCCTTTAATTGAGTCTAGAAACCATTAATTGGCCACCCCCACTATACTGGGGTGGTTAGGGCTCCAAATCTCAGGTCAAAGGATGGGTATGAAGGGTAGATAGAAGGTAGGTAGTGTCATGTTGACTCCTTTACGATTATGGTGCATGATTAGTTAAATTGTGTGTCAACCGTTATTATAATTCTTTCTACTAACATAGAGGTTCATGAGTACCTAGGATAGTTTTCACAGTTTGTAAATTGTGTGAAGGTCGTGCGGTAAGACACTACCTCTAAACTTGCACACCCTACACAGTTCCTTGGAGGGTCTGCATGGTTTGATAAACCATGAGGAGATTGTGCAGGAGTTTCTATATTGGTACTCCAATATTTTCATGGCCTTCATATTGGGGGTTCTTGGATCAGGTGACTTATTTGTAACATACACCATAGGAAAAGGGTCCAAATGCCTCCGATTTCCATCAGAATCACCCGGTTATGATGAATCTTCATCTCCCTTCCTTTGGTGACTAAATTATACCTATCAAAACATTTTTAGGTTGTAAAATCTTAACAATTTATCCAAACAACCATTTTCAACATTCTTAAATGAACAAAAAACCTTATGCACATCAGTGCATCATCACATATTGGTAATGATATCAAGTTTGGAGACCACTACACATGTCTGTAGATAGGAACATCCAATAACACAGAAAACATGTAGTGTTCCCATTGGTGGGTCTATACAAATGATCTAACTAGTATATATCACCAAGTGAAAACTTCATGAGAAGAATTATCAATGATTATGAGACCCCAACCCCTGATAGTCGAACACCTATAGTGTCCAGTCAATATGATGTATCTAGACCATATGAAATATGTTTAATATTAATGTCATAGTATACCGAGGTTCTCATTATAGACTGGGATCTACTATTACCTTTTGATGTGACAATTAATCTATGTAAATTAACATTAAACAATTGATGTAAAAATATCTACACTATAATAATAAGAATACATCATATATATGTAATTGTATACATGATATGGTAATCAAAAGTACCACATAGTTGGGTCTAGGGAACCCACTATTAAAACACTCCCACTTGTATGATATCCAACTTTAAAACCAACATTTTTAGCTCTCACATGATAATGATTATGTTTTTGCTAAGTAATGACTTTAGATTTTGGGTCTTCCATATTTTTGCTGTGTGGCTATTCTGCTATATGCGACCACATCTCCCTGAGTAAAATCTCTTAAGAGACAGTATCCCTAAGTATATATCTTTTATCCACTACCATAACTTGAAATCTTGTCTAGTAAAAATATCATAAATTACATTATGATAATGATTTACTTATTAAGTTCAATTCCATGAAATGGAACAAATTGTTGGGTTTAACTACTTCTTAACTGCCTCAAAAGCTTCAACTTACTCAGTATTTGTATGTATAGATATCACTAGATTATATGATCTTGTATCACTCAAAATATTATCCTAACTATAATACTAGATAAAATTGATCCAAAGTAAGACATCATTTGTTTCCCCTAAAAACTAGTATCCTTTCTTCTACATATACTAGGTACATATCTTTTGTACTTGCTGAAGTACAATGAAATAGTTTTGACTGCTTCACTTACAATTATCCTAGATATAATTGATATTTTCCTACTATGAATTATATCATGGAAATATCAATTATTGTACATATCATGGCATATGTGATTGATCTATTATTTAAGAGAATGGATTTCAACTCACCACGTTAATATCCTCCCAAGTACTAGACATATAAACTTGGAGTGATTATGCCATGTGACATTGGTAACAATTCTCTCTTGAATTGTCCCAACTTTTATTTTTGAATACCATGTCACTTTATGTATGATTTAATAGATCCAAGCAACCATTAGATTCACCTTAGAAGATCCTATTCCCAAGAAATTAGATCGATAATTTAATTTAATCATTGTAGAATAGATTATTTCATTTTGGTCTTAACTAACATGAATACCAATAGAAGTTTTCCATATGTTTCCAAACATATTTTACATGGAAAATGACGACGCTCCCACTAAACACAGGTAGAAACATGTTAAACATTCATTACAAATGAATACTCTAAGATCTTGTTGCTTACTTTATCTGAAACCAGATTTCATTAACTTACAACCCTATTATAATTCTATGATGTCACCTTCCCTTTTTGGCTACATTGTGTAGACACCTTCCACAAAAGGTGGTATTGACATATAATGCTCAATAAAATGATCATAGATATCAACTATGATAAGTAAAATTCTAATGGATTTAGTCATACCTACTTTGTATAACTAATTGAGCCTTATTGGTATCGATCCTTATCGGTATCGTGCTTATACCATCATAGTAGGCATCATCACATAAAGCATGCAGGGAAATGTTGATGTATGGAGAAAATATCAGGTTCATGGAAGGATTGAAAGGTGGGATGGGTTACCGTGACTGGGAAATTGCCGATTTATGCGCCTCTTGATTGATATATCAATGAAGTTTTTATGCGTTATTATTATTATTTTAAAATATGCTTAGGTTTGAAATATTTTTTTCTGTGTCAGAAAGGCGATGGGCCCCTTTCCACCTTTCAGTTAAATTGAAACACGACAGACCCCCTGACTTTGGCCCGGATTGATGACATATAAAATATGGGTAGGGGTGACCGCCTTACACCTAAAGAGAAAGCAAAAGGTGGCTGGGGGTGGGCCTCCTTTTGCGTAATGTGAAGGCAAAAGGCGGAACCCCTACTGGATTTACTTTAAGGCCCTATAAAAGGACACATGGCCCCTTATCCTCAATTCAAAATCCACTCATCTCTCAATATTCCACAGCCTCTCTCTCTTGAAGCAGTCTTCTTCATGCGTGGTGGATCCGATGACCTAAAATAAGTCCCAGTTTTTTGTGAAGTGTCATTTGGATTTATTTTTTCTTATTTAATTTAAAGATATTTATTTATTTAATTGAATTATTTTTATTTAGTTCTAAATATATTATTTATTAAATAGTGTAGTTAGTTATATATAATTTAGAAATAATAGTTATTATTAGCAATGATTATGTATAGATTAACTAATGAATAATATAGTATTAAAAAATGATTACATATAATGATTTTCTAATTATAATTTACTAATGAATATCATATGATTAACTTATTATTAAGGCATAATTTATTAATGATTAATTAACGTTTAACTAATCATTATAGAATTTTTAAATAATGATTTATTAATTATTAATCATTGATTAAATTTTGATTAAATTATGACTATGTAATGATTAAATATTGATTAAGGGATTAATATATAAGTAATGATTAACTATTGATTAAGTAAGTATTAAATATTGATTAAGTGATGATTAAATATTTATTAAGTAATGATTAAATAATAATTAAGTAATTATTAAATAAATTTTAAGGGATGATTAAAGAATGATTAAGGGATGATTGAATAATTATTAATGGATGATTAAGGAATGATTAAGGGATGATTAAGGAAGGATTAAGGAATGATTAAGGAATGATTAACTAATTCTTAACCAATATTTAACTAATGGTTAATAAATGATTAACTAATGGTTATGCAATGATGAATGTCATCTTTTAGGATATAAGAAAACATTATAAAATTTTGGTAGCATAAAGATTATGTGGTTATCTAAGAAATCAAATCTCTTTTTGGATACTAAAAGTGGATGTGGCTCTGGCACAAATGTACCTAGGAGTAACAACTCCAACAAGGTGTCTCAAGCCTGACTCGGGGTAACCTAGTACATGATAATGATCCTTGCTTCACACCTAGTTTGACACTCCCAGAGGATATGTTTTAGATGATTCATATTTTCTTTATAAGCTACTAAAGTACATTTAGGATGATTAAAAACTGTACTAGGAAATAGTAGTATCATATTTTAGGATATAATAAGATTTTTTAAAATTTTATTATCATAAATATTATATTATCAACCCTCATCATAAATAATATTCATATAATATTTTTAAAATTGAGGTAAAAAGAAGAGAAATCACCAAATCAGTTTATTTATCATTTATAAAATTAAAATTGTGATCATATAATGTGAAATAGAGAAGGAAAAAGACATTAAATAACACATGAATTCTTTACAAAAAACATGAAATATGTATAAATTTTTAAAACAACTGAGTTAGGATGAGATGAGTCTAACTTTAAAAGTGAGGTAAAATCCAGCTTATTTTTAATTGGTAGATTAATAACAAATTATAAAGGGGTGTACTTAATTGGTAGCTTAGTTCTTTTTTTAGCACTGATAAAGGCACCCCCTTAATTAGCGTTGTTAAAGGGTGATGTTTCATAAAGACGTTTTTGTGGTAGTGTACTATAATTTATAATAAAATATATACACATGTATACATATATGTTTATATTTACACATAAAAATTTAATTTTATAAATAAATATGTAAACATATTTACATAGAATATATCTTTCTAAATATATAAACTATATATACAAATAATAATATAGATTCTATTTAAAAAAATGCATGATTATTTTTATAGAAATATAATGTATATATATATATATAAATATATTTTTGTGTGTGTCTTTATTAACAAAATGATATATATTATCTATATATTCTAATATATGTATATAAATATTAATATATAATATATTTAAATAAATATAAATATGTATAATTATATTTATAGATACACACACATATAATATATATAAATTTATATATTTTGTATATATATATGTATTTATTTATTTATAAACACACATACACAAAAAACATATTTATAAATGTATTTAAAAATAATCATATAAATATATATTAATATACGTATAAATATAAGGATAAAAACATAACTATATATCTATATATAAATAATTAAATATATCATAAAATAGATAACAAATAAACATAGAATAGTGGTAAAGGTGATGGCACATGAGGGCGATGTCTTGAGTTCGAATCCAAGGGGAGGCACACAAAACATGTGGGTGTGGGTATGAGTAAGTAGATAACACCGATAAAGGGACAAAAGAGGTCCATGTGAGTGCTGATAAATGCAGGGGGGCATCAAGCACTGATAAAAGTGGGGGTCACCTCTCTTCTAAATACCCCTATTTATATATATATATATGTTGACTTTTAACAATGTTTTTTATTAGTGCTGATAAAGCCCCCTTTTATTAATGCTAAAAAAAGCGCTATTAAAAGGTGACTTTTATCATCTCTTTTTTAGAAGCGATAAAAGTACCCCCTTTAACATGGATTTTTTAGTATTTATAAAAGGGATTTTATTATCACTTTTGTTATCACTGATAAAAGGGACCCCATTTTAATGGTGCTTAGATTAACAATGATTTTTTAGTGCTTATAAAAGTGATTTATAGCGCTTTTAAAATCTCTATTTGTATTAGTGATTTCTTTTGTTATTTCTATTCCTAAAACCAAGAGAGAGAATATTGAACATCAAATTTATAATTAATTTATTTAATTTCAAAATAAATTATT
Organism: Viscum album; assembly: GCA_963277665.1. NCBI lineage: Eukaryota > Viridiplantae > Streptophyta > Magnoliopsida > Santalales > Viscaceae > Viscum > Viscum album. The sequence goes on from OY728139.1 coordinate 494,455,952, forward strand.
AACTTGTCTTAGTAATCTTTATTCATTTATGATTTTGATCATCTAAAAATGACCATTTTAGATTTACTTCATTGTACTGTGAGTATCCAAGGATAGAATCCCTCTATAGGTGATCCACACATGATTCTTTGATTTCCAAGAAATTCTAATCAATCTCAAGGTGATACCATAATGAATCAATTGTCTTTATTTGTTTGTGTTGATCGTTCATCATTCGGTCTTGAAGAAATCTATCTTGTGTTTCTCAATCTTGAGAGGGAGAGAGAATGAGGAGAGGAGTCGAGAGAGAATTCATTATGTGAAACAATTTTCTATTATCAATTTCACACCCTACATAATAGATATAACTATCTATTTATAGAGATATAGTTTTGGAAAAAATAATTATTTAATTTAATTCCATCCATTAAATAATATTATAAACTTTAATGAACCCCATGGCCTATAATAATAATAATAATATTATTATTTTGTGGGGTACACCGACTTGAAAAATAATAAATATTATTTAACCGACTGGTTAATTAATATTTCTCATCAGACAAGGTCTTGGCCCATCCTAACTCCTCTTGCATTTATTAAACACCCGAATAAATACTTAATTTAAATATTTCATTCATTAATAAATATTTTTAATTGATAAAATGTGAATAAAATTATCTCTTGGTCTTGAGAATAATATTTATTCAATTAATAAAATTAAAATGTAATTTAATTGAAATCATCAGAAACACTTAGTGTGTGAACCTCTAGGATTATTTCTCATTGTAATTTGGTGGGTTTTCCTGAATTCCATGATTACTGTCTAGAAATGGGTAAAGACACCAAAGATAAAGAAATTAATGTTGCAACAATGATAACCATATAAAAATTCTCACTATGTAATATAAACCCTTTTTAACAAAATTTCATCAAGAATGTTTCACATCAGTGTCACCAACCTATATGATCGATATGTATTTATTTGACTATTTGAAATAAACACATTTTTACACCATGGATATGGAATTTAACGCGATGGTTCTATTCCAATAAAAGTTTCATGATATCAAATTCAATAAATATGGAAGGGACAAATCCTTCATCGATTTATCCATTAATGACATGTCACTCATGACGCACCCAACATATCCAAATTTTCTATGAATTATTATCATAATAGTTTATGAAATACATATAAGTACATGATTCATAAAATACATCAATAATAATCTTAAATTCTAAGGACCATTACACACACTCATAGATAGGAATACATAATGACACCAAAACATGCAAAATTCCTACTAGGGGGTCTGTTCTCATAATCTCCTTTCTTGGAGATTACAAAGTGAGAACTTTATGAGAAGAATCCTCATCTTCTTATGAGTACTCACACTTTATGATATATATAATACATGTCCATCATAGTGTTTTATCTAACCATAGAACTATATTAAGATATTACTATAGCAATTCAAGTTTCTCATCATAGTGGGGAACTTCTATGACCTTATTAATGTAGAAAATACTCTAGGAAATTATTACATTAAAGTTGTGTAGAAAAATGAACAATATGTAATAATATGTTTAATTAATATTCAATACATTGAATATACATGTAATCAAAGTACAATCAATTGGTCCTAGACACCAACTCCAACAAACTCCCACTTGAACTAGAGCTAACTGCATACGAATTTTAGTCTGCTAGACCTCACATGATTACAATGTTTTTGTTGAGTCAAGGGGTCCTCCACATTGTCTTCTATAGAAATAATGCTCACTAAAACCTCACCTTTCTGAGAAAAATACATCAAGAGATGATCCTTCTGAATTATGTGATTCATATGCTGATGTGACATTAGATTTTTTTCAAGATCCACTGCTGCATATTATCACAATGGAGTGTGATACAATATTTACAGCTAGGTACCATGTAAAGATCTTAAAATAAGTTTTGCATATACACTCCTTATTTATCTACCTCATAAGACTTAATATACTTATAATCTTCTATCGAATCTATGACCACAACCTGATTTTATCTCTTCTATCTCATAACACCTCTATTCAAAATGAAGTTGTATCCCATGTGTGACTTCATGTCATCTTGATTAGCTTGGAAACTATAATCCTCATATCCTTCAATGACAGTTCCTCATATCCTCCAAAACCCGGAACATATCCTTAGTATGCCTCATATACTTAAGGATAGTCTTGACTTCCATCCAATGAAGGTCACCTAGATCATATTGATATCTTCCCACCACACTCAATGCATAGGAGACATCTAGCCTAGTACATAACATAACATATATAACTAAACCAATCGCTGATGCATATGGAATCCTTGCCATCCTATTTCTTTCCTGATGTTTGTAAGGACACATTTTCCTAGAAAGATGAATTACATTTGATGCTAGAAACAATACCCTCTTGTATTTTTCCATACTAAATCTCTTCAGTATCTTATCAATGTATGTACTTTGACATAGGCCATGAATCATCTTGGATCTATCAAAATGGATCTTGATCCCAAGAGTATATGCTACCTCACCAAAGTACTTTATAGATAGGAATTCATTAAACCATTTCTTAATAGATTATAGGATTGGTATTTCATTTCCAATGAGTAATATGTCATCAAAATATACTATTAAGAAAACGACTACGCTCCCACTAAACTGTTTGTAGACACATGACTCCCACTTATTCTTTATGAAACAAAATTCCATTATGGATTCATAAAAATGAATGTTCCATGACCTATATGAGTTCTTTAATACATAAATGGATTTTTTTCAAATTTTATATCTTTTTTTTATCATTTGGAGTCACAAACCCTTCGGTTTGTGCCATATAGATATATTATTCAAGGTTCCTATTAAGGAAGGATATTTTTTCATTCATTTTATAAATGTCATATTCATGGTAAGTTGTAATGTAAATTAGAATTATTATGGATTTAAACATTGCAACTAGTGAAAAGGTTTCATCATAGTCAATGCCTTGAAGCTATTTATACCCTTTTTCAACCAGTCATGCCTTATAGGTACTGAATTTTCCTTCCATGTCCAATTTATTCTTGAATACCTATTTTCAACCAACAATATTTACATCCACTGTAGGATCTACCAAAATATAGACATGGGTTTTGGTATATATAATCAATTTCATAATTCATGGATTCTTTCCACTTGGAAACATTTATACCACTTACTACTTCCTTATAGGTTAGAGGATCATTATTATCTACTAATAATGAGTCACCATCCTCAGTGACCAGAAAACCATATTGTTTTGGTTCTCTAACCTCTCTAATACTCCTACATAGATCTTCTGTCTCTTGAAAAACTTCCTCTTCCACATAGATTTTTAGAATTTTTTCCATGTTCCAAATCTTATGTATATTGATCCTAGGTTTCATTGAAGTCTATCTCTCTCCCACTATCTCTTTTTGAGATAAAATTATTCTTAAGAAATGTGGTACGTCTATCGAGGATAAAATTTTTATCTAAAGGATTGTATAGATAATATCCCTTTGTTTCGTTGGGGAATCCTATAAAGATACAATTTGTGCCTCAGGGTTCAAGCTTGTTATCTGAAGAGGATTTAACAAATGATTTAAAACCCCACACATTTAAGTATGAAAACATAAGTTTCTTTCCATTGCAAAATTGGTATAGTATAGAATATTTCAATTTAGTTGGCACTCATTTTAGTATGTATGCTGTTGTTTGTATTGAGTATCCCAAAAATTATAATGGAAGACATGGATGATTATTCATTTATTTCACCATGTCTAAAAAGGTGCAGTTATTCATTTCACTTACACCATTCCATTGAGGTGTATAAGGAGGAGTGAGTTAAGTTAAAATCTCAAACTCCCAAAGGTATTAAATAAAGCCTCAATTAAGATATTCTCCACCATGGTCTGATCTGAGTTTCTTAATATTTTTACCAAGTTGGTTATCAACTTCATTATTTTATTCCATAAATTTGACGATGTAATACGACTTATACCTCATCAATAAGACATATCCATATATACTAAAATCAACATTAATAGTTATGAATTATGAGTACCCACCCCTTTCCTCAATTGGAAATGGTCCACAAATGTATGTATGAACTAATTCCATAATCTCTTTGCCCCTTTCACATTTTCCACTAAATAGGTATTTGGTCATTTTCCTTGTAAACATGCATGACATACAATAGGTTGTTTTAGTTTAAAAGAATATAAATATTCATCTTTGTGTAATTTATCCAAACACTTTTTCATTTACATGACCTAGCTGGTGATGCCAATGTTGGTTATGGTATGAATCATGTGAAGATGTTTTATTATCTATTTCCATTACTTGGTTTGTGTAGTCTAACACATAATGACCATTATTTAATTGTGTTAGACTATAAAAAATGATATCTTTATAAAATTAGCAAGATTTATTTCCAAAATTGAAAATAAAACCATCCATATCTAGATTGGATATAAAAATAATGTTTTTCGTAACTGAAGGCACATAAAAAAACTCTTTAAAACCAACACCATTATAGTTGGAAATGTGAGGTGGTAGTCCCCAATAACTACAAAAGCAAGTTTATCTCAATTGTATGCTCATAGATCTACCTCCCCTCATTCAATTTTTTGAATCTACTTGGTTCTAATATTTGAATAAATATGTGAGCACAAAAAGTTGTATCTAATTCCCAATTTTTTAAAACAGATAAATTACACTTGATAAAAAATGCACCTAAAGCTTCCCCTCGATTCTTTGTATAGGTGTATTTTTTCTTCTAGTGGCCCTTATTTCCATATGTGAAACAAACAGACTCATGTTACCTTGCTTTCCCCTTCATCTTCCTCTTCTTGGAAGGTCATGAAGAATCTTTGTGCTTAGATATTTTCACTTTCAATTTCCATTTTCTCACCATAAATATGGAAGAATTTTAATGCCTCCTATACTTATATACTTTGAGAAGAAGACTAATAATATTTGTAAGAGACTTCTATATGTTGTTCATATTAAAATTTACAACAAATATGGGGGATCTCTGAGGGAGTGATGTTATAATGAGATCAGCGACTAGTTCTTCAGGGATTTTAAACCTTATAAACTCTAGGTGCCTAATATATCCAATGATATTGACTACATGAGACCCAATTGGGGAACCCTCTCCAAGATTTCACTGAAAGAGATCCTTGTAAATTTAAAACCATTCCTTTCAAACTTTCTCCAAGTAAAGACTTCAAAAGTTCTCAAACATGCTATATGCATCAATGTTTTCATGAGACTTCGTGAGTTCAGTGGACATAGATAAAATAATCATACATTGAATGTATATCACATTGATCAAATGTTTTTTATAAACTAGGAACTCTTCATCACTCACCTACCTAGTAAGCATATCCGGAAGTGAGGATTCTAGCATGCATGATTTCCGTTCATGGTGCAAAACAACTTGAAGGCATCTATACCATTCCTAGAAGTTAATTATAGTTAAGAGGTTTCATTATCCATTATCTATTTTAAGGATAATGTGGATGAATATATTTTAATTTTATTATATAATTAAAATAGTAGATTATTAGTAATTTTATTAATTACAAATTATGTGATAAATAATAAATTAATTGATTTTATTAACTCTCCCACTATTTTATCATGTCCTAATAGACCTCAAAACTGAACTTGGAATTTATAGTTACTATGAAATTATAGTGGAAATGATCCTCATTACTTTTATTAATGATCCAAAACTTGGACATGAAAAACATAAGAATGTAATTAGGTAGGTGATCTTGAAAACCCTAGGCTTGTAGCTCTTTGATCTGTTTAGTGGATTCCCCTATCCTAAAATCCTAACTTGGATTTTCTCAACACTTTCCTCCAAATTTTTATTGAACAAAATTTGGATAGTAAACTCAATAAAATTTCAGTTAAGTCAACCCAAAACCCTCATGAGAACTACCCGATAAAAGTAAGTGTCCAAAAGTTTTCCATGAACTACACTTAATTCTATGGTTTCATTCCCAATAAATTAATAAAAGACTTAGTATGAATTCATATTTATTTGATTGATTTTAATTCATTATGCAAAATATTTATATTTTTTTATCCTTTACATGTTGTGTTAATATTAAAGTGGATTTTACTTAGTTAACTAACCATGTTGGATAAAATATTTATGAATAATCCAATTATTTAAATTCCATAATTTCAAATTAATTTATTTATTTATATGATTGCAGTATTGCATACATAAAATAAATAATGCATAGAAATAAATAAATAAATAAACTAAATGAATGGATCATGTGATTATCTAATGGTTTATTTAATGCGTGGACATAAAATCAACCTATGACCTATGGGAATAACTCCATTCGCTGGTCTTGGCAAGAGTTACAACATTACACCTGTACACCTGTGTATCACTTAAGTTGGCATAATAATGGTTTCATCTTGAACCGCCTCTACACACCTTGAGATACTCCTTTAGGTACATGTATTTATAAATCAGATGTAGGTGAGGGGAACTGAAGGATTGGTTAAAGGGGATCACATAAATAACCATGGATATATAGGTCCTACATAATAATGGATGGAGGGATGACTCACATTCCATTATTTTAATTTAATATTAAATAATTGAAAACCCATGAAATACATTAAATTAAAAAAATTCCAATACATACATAGGTCTTGATCGATCTCATGACCAGTCATGCGTGCAAAATATATGTGAAGGCTATAGGAAAGGCATCAAGTAGTAGATGTTTCTACAGTCGAGGGAGATAGGGTTGAGCATAAGGATTAGTTAAATTTAAATACATTGTTTGTTTAAATTGTTCTATTGAGTTTATTTTGTATATATATATTTGGTATGTATTTCCAACATATGGATGGTTCATGGCCATTTTCCTATATTTTTTTAACCTTGATTACTGGGTGAAATCATTTCCACTGGTTAGACTTTGATGCCCTGACACTGTTAGAATTGGTTCCCTTGAGCCAACTACTTTTTTTTACTTTAGATTACATGTATATTCAAATAAGAGAATATTAATATAAATATATTATCACATATTGAATGTTCTTCTACATAAAATTGATGTGAGAATGTCCTAGTGTATCTTCCACATTGATAAGGTCATAATAGTTCCCTGATACGATGAGAACCTTGAGATTATATGAATATATCTATTAAATATAGATCTATAATTTGATAACATAATATGATAAGGAATATGGTACATAGACTATTAGGAGTGAGTACTCATAAGTAGATGTGTCTTCTTCTGATGAAGTTCACACTTGGCAATCTCTGAGATGAGAGATTATGAGTGAAGACCTGCTGGTAGGAATTACATATGTCTTGGTTTTATCAGATATTCTTATCTATGATTGTGTGTAATGGTCCTTATAATTTAATATTATCATTGATTTAATTCATGACTTGCACAATCATATTTACTGACCAAAACTATCACACCATATGTTGGTGGGAAGTAAGGTATGTTGGGATCACAAATGACATATTATTAATGGATAAACTAAGGAAGGATTTTTACCTTCCATATTTATGGAAGTTGATACATCATCCCTTTTATTGTAATTAAACCATCATAATAAATCCAATGTATATGGTGTAATGATGCATTTATTTCAGATAGTCAAATAAGGACGTATTGAGCATATAAGTTGATGACGCAAACGTAAAACCTGCTTTATGAGATACCAAGACAAAGGGATTATATTAAACAATGATCATTCTTATGTTTTGTTGTCATTATGATATTATGTTCTTTCTCTTAGGTGCCTTGACCTGTTGATATACAATAATCTTGGACTTTAGGTAAGTTTGTCTAATGAAAACAAGAAAGAATCCTAGAGGGTTACACACTAAGAGTTTCTGTTGATCTTGATTAAATTCTATTTGAATTTAATTAATGAAATACATGTTATTATCAAGATGGAGGAATAATTTTATTCAAGTTTTATTTATCACTAATATTCACAAGGTAATAAATTAATAACTATTTATTAATAAATAATTTATTTGATTATGTGAATATATAATAAATATTTATTCGCTGGATTTTGAATAAAGTATTTATTTAAGTGAATAAAATATTTATTCAGGTATTTAATAAATTACAAGGAGTTTGAGCAGACCAATATCATTTCCAGAAATGAATACTAATTTATAATCTGGTAAAATAATATTTATTAGTGTGCAAGATAACACACATCATAAAATAAAAATAAAAATATATATGGAATAGAGTTTATTAAAGATTATAATATTATTTTTGGGCCGGTATGAAATTAAATAATATTTTTAACCTAAACCATATCTCTATAAATAGATAGTTATTTCTATTGTGTAGGGTTACTCGAGAATTGGAAATCATTGTGCATAAAAAAATTCTCTCTCAAACACACCCTCTCATCTTCTCAAGGATGAGAAGAACTTCTTCAAGACTAAAGGATCTTATTGTGATCAAGTCGAGAAATGAAAGTCAATTGTTTCATTATGATAGCACCAAAAAATCAATTGACATTTCTCAGAGATCAAAAGAGCTTGTGTGAATCACCACTAGAGGGATTCTATACGTGGATCCTTCAAGCATAATGAAGGTAATCTAGAAAAAGGGGTTTTAGATGATCAACAACATCTTCATCAATTAATGTTCTTAAGAAAAGGTAAATAATTCTTCCTATTTTAAATAAATTAATTATAAATTTAATTTGAAAGGATCCTTCTCAGGGTTTTGGGTTTTCTTATACCAATGTCCAACGGAAAAATTTCATTGGGTATGGAATTCACATCATGAACTATATTGAGAATGACCCATTAGATCATACAAACCTTTATGGTTATCCACCCACTACAATGCTTCCTATACACCTAAAACCTACAAATGGAATCATAGTGGTCACATTTCAAATTTATAATTAATTATTTGATTTTTTTATCTATATGTGAAATAGTTGTTAAATCTTTCATTCCCATAATATTCGTTCTCTAATCTGATTGTTTAATTAACATGAATTCGAAATTTAATTAATTCATTCAATGTTTCATTTTATTAAAATGATTAAAGATATATGAATATTGATCAAAGAAATCATTGAGAAGTGTCAATGATTTTTGGCTAGTAATATGGGGTTACACAACATGCAGTCGGAGTACACAACATGTACCAAACTGCACCAAACCTAGCCATTTCATGAGATACACAACGTGCTAAGCAGTAAAAATGATGCATTTATTGTACACCATGTGTAGACCAGGATAGTCTAGCACATGGAATGTCATATTACCTGAATTGTAATTGACATACATGTCATGTAGTCTACATGGTTAAACTGTGAAATTCATGCAAACTGTGTGGTCAAATACATGGTCAAAACCATGTGAGACCAGCATCCTAGAGCAATAATGAAGTACATGATGTGTATCCAGTGTACATGACATGTAGTTAATTAATGACCACATTCTAAATACACATTTATTTTCTTATTGAGTAATGTGTACACACGACATGCGAGATACACTGTGTGTATTTGTCTTGTATATGTCGTGTATTCACGCATATGATGAACATGTCGAGTTCTTCGATGAGTTTCATGGACACATGGAATTTGGATCACACAACATGAAGATCAATAGTATATGTCAATCAATTTAGCTGAGTTACATGCTAAAGACCTAGGCATGTGACCCAAGTACATAAAAAACAAGGTACACATTGCGCAACTTGATAGTACATGATGCATAGTCTCTAAATAAAGGACAAATTAAATTACATTAAATTGTTAAATTGAAAAACTAAAAACTTATTTTATTTATTGGAATAAATGGCGTGTTTTACTATTAAATAAATGTTTTAAATATTTATTAAATCTTCAATTAATTTATTGTAATAATATATGATTATTGGTTTTTTCATTTAATTTCCTTGATGACTTTAACGATGGGTATCTCCATGTTAATTCGGATGGTCATTAAGATAAAAGGGAATTAATTAATTAATTAATGAAAGTGTGTTTATCTTAATAATAAAGAATAAATATAAATGGATATCAACTGACTATACTTTTTCATATTCATTTCATGTGCATGACCATTCACGAGGTTGACCAAGACTTGTGTATGTGTTGGAATTATTTAATATAATTTATTACATTAGTTTGCAATTATGAATTATTAAATTAAATATGATGGCTTGTGAGTCATACCTTCCTCCATTATTATGTAGGACCTATGTGTCCAAGGTTATTTATGTAATTCCACTTATCCAATCCTTTGGTTCCCCTAACCTTCATGCGATTTATAATTCATATGATAAATAGAATATCCCAAGGCGTATGGAGGATGTTAAAGATAGATCCAAGATGATGCTGACCTAGGCGATACATAGGTGGACTCGTGGAATGTTGAAACTCATGTCAAGGACATAACAATGAGTTATTTCTCCTAGGTTAAATGTTGATTTAATGTTCACTCAATAAATAAACCATTAGATAAGATCATGACCAAGTTATTTATTTATTTATTTATATCTTATTCCTTATTTATTTTATGGATGAAAGATCATGATCACATAAATAAATGAATTAATGTAAAAATATGTAATATAAATAAATGGATTATGTATAAATGTTTTATCCAACATGGTTAATTAATTAAGTAAAATCCACTTAATATTAAAAATACTTATAAAGGATAAAACAAGATAAATTTTATGAATAATAAATAAAATACCTCAACTTAATATTAAGTCATACTTGGAATTTCATAACTTTATTTGGAATGAAATCCATATAAATAAGTGTTTGGAAACCCTCATCGGGAAAATTAATTTTATCATGCAGTTCTTATGAATGTTTTGGGCTGACTTAACCATCTTTCATCAAGAGAAGTAGTCCTCACTAGACTTGATATAACATGGAGGAATGTATTAAGGATATCCAAGTTAGTAATTTAGAATTGGGTAATCCACTAAATGGATCAAGGATCTACAAGCCCATAGTTAACAAATAACTTCCTACATAAATACCTTCAAATAGCTTGATCAATCCTCGTTGGGGTTATGTGAAGGGGAATATTGATTCTTTCCACTAGAATGTCCTAGAAACTAGACATTCTGAGTTCAATGGTCATAGATTTTTGGACTTGATAAAATAGTGGGAGACTTAATAATATTAATTATTAGTATTTATCACATAATTTTTAATCAAGTAAAGTACTAATTATCTATTTTAATTATTGTAGAAAATGGCATGAAAAAACAAAAAAGAAGTGTGATCATTAATTAAGTTTGGGTATATCCTTACAAATAATTTTTTTTGGATATGGTATGATAATTTATGTGATGAATTATTATCAAAAAGTTTCTATTATGTGTTGGAATCCCCTATTTCTATTCTTCCACCCCAGCAGGTGAGCAAAGGTGAAAAGGATGCCTACTAGAGATATGTTGAGGATGCTTCCTATATACATTGTATTATATTATCAAATATGTCTGGAGATTTGATTATAAAACATAAATACATGTATGATTTCACCATAAAATCACTTCTCCATTTCCTTAATAAAGATAAGGAAATGCTAGAAATAAATAATATTGTTAATGCACTACATCAGTGTAAACAGGAAGAAGGTAATCTAGCCAATAATCATGCTTTAAATAAGTAGGGGTATATTGATCAGTTGGAGAAGTTAGGCTTCCACTTGGATAATAAATTATCAATTAATCGTATCTTATTATCCTTAATACTAAGGCTATCCTTATATGTCCAAGACCAGATAAACGAAATGGATAAATTACTCAAGATTTTTTTCCATACTTCCCTAAACTGATAAGGATTGGATGAAAACTATTTCTACACCCCCTACGGTGAAAATTTTGAAAGGAAAGGATGAATATCCCACGGATAATATAAATCCAAAAGATCCTTTATAGAATCCTTTAAAGAGACAGAATATTCAAAGGCAGAATAATGGACAGGAGTATATTTTATTCTTATATGGAAATAATGGACACTAGAAAAGAAATTGTAATGAATTCAAGAAGCAAGCTATTACATCAAATTTAGGTATATTCATCATGTTTATATTAATTTATTGTGTATTAAATAAAATATTCATACAACATACATATATTTAGATATAGGAAACAAGAATGAATATTAAGTTTGTTGAGTGAACTTAAACAGAGATGTGAAAGAGAGATTCCTTTGTATGCCAATGGGAGCTCACTGTTTCTCATTACCAGATTTAAATGGTTCTAGTTTTTAATAAGTGTTACTAAAAAATTTATCTCATTGTCTAGATAGACATAATGATACATTGTTTTATTTTATAATAAATGTTTTTATGGTACTTAAATACTAAACTAATGGTTCAGTAACTCTTGAATCACAGTTATCCATTGTAGTGAATAATTAATATTAAATAAAATACGCTTAAATGATTATGAAAAAATAATTATTTATCAAATAAAAATAAAATTAGTTGACCTGTTTATACCCATAAAATGTTTTATTCTCAATTGATCTATGATACCAAATAGAAAAACAAACTACTTATCATGATTTAGATAAAAAACCTTTATAAAAAAAGGAAAATTAAAAAACTTTTAATGTTAGTTTAACATAGCCATGTGAACTATTATAAAGCTAAAGGTAACTCCATATACTTCATGAGATTATTTGAATAAATTTTTGAAATGATCAGTGAAGTAAATGAGTGCACTTAGTAAAGATTGAGGAATCACTGAGCTGGATTGTTAGAGGAAATATTATCCAAGTAAATATTGATCATATATGTGGAGTAAAGGTTATACCAAACTCACATATCCTTATATTAATCAATATAATGATAGTAGTAAAAGGAAGATCAATGATGAGTCTTATATATATTGAGAATATTCCATTATTCTTTCCAAGGAATATTTTTTGCAAATAAAAGTGAAAAAAATAACCATATGCCAAGTATATTTTCTAATGGATATCATATCAGTTGTGATATGATAAGAATATATTCGGACACTACTATAAGTGTTTGTTAATAATTGTTCATTAAAAGATGTACTTAACTTCAAAATAACATCAAAACACTAATGTGCATATGTGTTAATGATCATATGGCCACTAAGGATAATAATGTATAGTCAAGATCAAATATATTTCTATAAAATATGCCTATATATTTGAATATAATGGTATAAAACTTAACCTCTATGATTTAAGGATCTGAATTCACATGAGTTGGCATAGGAATATTAGACTCCACTGAGCTTAGTGGGAGAAGTATTTCTTGAGATACATACTATAAAGGAATTTATAACCCAAGAAGTGGTTTAGGTTCAACATGGTGGGTGATAAATGTATGATTATTTCAGAATAAATATTACTAAAAATAATCAGTAAATGTTAATATGATAAGGTTGATAATTATGTATAAATTAAAGTAATGGAATTCATTTATAAATATTCTAGAACTCCTTATTTTGAATGTTTATAAGACTTAATAGTGCTGGTGAGTATTCATGAGATTCTAGAAATGGATATTAAATGACAGTACTAATATAACATGATAGATTATTTAAAGGTTTAATCTATGAAAAAACTTATTAACCACTCATCATGACTAAAATTATTTTTTGAACTATACTTGTCAAATCATATTTATATGATCATTATATTGGGCTATTGATTGTCAAGGCCAACTTATTTAGAGGATTCCTTATGGAAGATGTATATATGATGTGACTAAAAAAGATACCCTATGATATATGTCTACTAGGATGAACTAAAAGAGTCAGTGACATCAATTAATTATAATAAGATATATAGATTTGATACATTCATTTATGAATAAATAATGCATAGTTATCATAGAATATTTGTTTGGAAACAAATGAGTGACATGTTTCTCTAATGAGTTAGTGGGAATGCTATTAGTTTTTAAGATAAATATGTCGATAACATTTGGGATTTTTTTTGTCTTACCAATTTGTTAATACTAAGGAAACATATTTCTCCAAGTATGACTTAAAGTAGAAAACGTGTTCTAAGGAAAAAAATCTAAAAAATAGATCCTTGGTTTTTCTAAATATAGTCATAGTACATATATTAACAAATTATTGAGAAATAAAAGTCGAAATAACTCAAGAACAAGTTGTAGTTTGAATATAATCCTTCCAGTAGAACATACATATGCATAAGAAGAGATTGTAGAGATTAAAATAATTTCACAAGCCTAAGTTATATAAATTTGTATCATGTTTTATGATATGTACTGGTGTTTGATATTATTGATGCATAGAGAATAATTAGTGAATATCAAACTGATCCAACATAATTTCATAAACTTGCATTTATAACTATCTTATAGTACTTGGAAAAGTAGAACTAGATAAGTTCATGGTGTCTGGATAAGAGGGAATACTAATGATCAAGGGAATTAAATACTTGTCTTCAATTAGTTCAATTTGATATAGTATCACAAAAAATAATGAGGTAATGTGAAAGAAAAAATTATTATATCCAATGGTTTCCATATCTATAATATTTAAGTATGTTGAAACTTATGATGCATCTTAATGAGCAGTTTTAGCAATGTCTTGTTAAGATTTTGGGTTATACCAAAATAAAGAACCTTATAATTATTATGATAATCTATGATTATAGACTTATTCATGTTGCTAATAATTTAACATGGAAAAAATATGGACACTCAGTTCTATCACTATATGAGTGATTTTATCAAGATAGTAATGTTTTAGTAAATAGATTCACCATAAAAACATGAAACTTTACAAACCCTAGCTATGTAAATGTGGTAGGCCTAGTGGATATATCCATACTCAGTAGAAGCATGTTTAACATGTGAGTACTAACCGTTCAGCACAATATCCTCATCCCCGTAAGTTAGGACTCAACAAGTGCATCCAAGAGACCCGAGTTCAAAACCGGGTGGAGACATATTTTCAGGTACCATAGCATTACTATAATAGGTACTATTGTAGGCACTTTTTGGTACTGTAGTAGATGGAACTATTCATCTATTTGGGATTTCGGGCCACCAGTTTGGGCCTCGGGTCCTTTAAGGCATTCAGGTCTCCCAAGGACTTTGGGACAGTAAGGATTTCGGGCCACATCAAGGCCTTCGGGCCACCTCAAGGCCTTCAGACCACCTCAAGTCCTTCGGGCCACCTAAAATTGTTCTTAAATGATCAGAAAGACTCTACAATGAGCAGAATCCAGATGGGGATTCAGAGTAGGTGCATTCACCAGAGAAAAATATAAGAAGATTTTTCAGAAATAAAGGGTATGACATTGCCATCGGGACCAGTCTGTGATTGCACAGGAAGCCTAGAAAAACAACCATGCGAAGGTGGAGAGATGATATCATGATAAAGAAGTTGGTAGGAGGAGTTCCAAGTATAGTTGGTATATTTTCTAGGACCTATGGGTCATGTAATCTCTAATCCTATGGTCTTTGTAAGGGTTCCCCCTCATCCCTTGAAAGGGGGGTTACCAAAAATCAATAAAATAAAGAAGGCCTTCAGGTCATTCGGGGGGTAGGACTAACCGTTCATTAGTGGTTAGATCTAGTGTAAGTAAGTGTTTTTTTGGAGTTGTTTACATATAACCAACTACTTTTTTACTTTGGATTACATGTATATTCATATAATTGAATAATAATATTAATATCTTATCACATATTGATTATTTTTCTTCATAATATTGATGTGATAATGTCCTAGTGTATCTATCGCATTGATAAGGTCATAATAGTTCCCCACTATGATGAGAACCTTGAGATTCTATGATGATAAATATTAAATATTATTCTATAGTCAGATAACGTACTATGATAGGGAACATGGTATATAGAACGTTAGATGTGAGTAATCATAATCATATGAGGCTTCTTCTCATGAATTTCACACTTAGTAATCTCTAAGACATGATATTATGGTAATAAACATACCAGTTGGAATTACTCATGTTTTAGTGTCATTAGATATTACTATATGTGAGTATGTGTAATGGTATTAGATTTTAAGATTATAATTGATACATGTTATGACTTGTGCACTCATATTTACTGACCAAAACCCTCACACCATATGTTGGTGGGAAGTAAGGTATGTTGAGTGCATCATGAATTAAATGTTATTAATGGATAAGTTGGGGAAGGGCTTTCCCTTCCATATTTATGGAAGATGATATCTTGAACCATTGATTGGAATAGAACCATCACAATAAATTCTATGGTCATGGTGTAAAAATGTGTTTATTTCATATAGTTAAAGAAATAAATATCAAGAATATAGGTTAAATACACAGATGTGCAACCTTCTTGATGAGATATTGAGATAAAGGTATTATATTACATAGTGAGCATTCATATGTGTTTTCCTTCATTGTGAAATTATGTTCTTTCTCTTGGGTTCCTTGACCCATTGCTAGATAGTAATATCATAGTTTAGGCAAGCCTACCTGATGCCAATGAGAAATAATCCAAGAGGGTCATGCACTAAGTTTTTTTGATCTCAATTAAATTATTTTTGAATTTAATTAATGGAATAAATATTATTATCAAGATAGAGGAATAATTTTATTCAAGTTTTGTTGATCACTAATATTCACAACATAATGAATAATTATTTATATATTAATATATAATTTATTTGATTATTTGAATATATAATAAATATTTATTCTTTGGATTGTCAATAAAATATTTATTTAAGTAAATAAAATATTTATTTAGGTATTTCATAAATGCCAAGGAGTTTTAGTGGACCAAGATCATGTCCTATAATGAATATTAATTTACAAGCCACTAAATAATATTTATTGGAATTCAAGTTACAACATGTTATAAAATAATAATGACAATATTATATGGAATCAGGTTTATTAAATATTATAATATTATTTAAGGGATGGTACACAATTATATAATATTTTTAAAATAAAACCTAGCTTTATAAATATATGTTTTTGTCTATTATGTTGGGTTAATCTAGAATTGAGAAGAATTGTGCATAATATACTTCTCTCTTGAAAAAATACTCTCATATTCTCAAGAATGGTAAAAACTTCTTCAATATTGAAGGATCTTAGAGTGATCAAGTTGAGCAGTATAAGATAATTGATTAACTTCACTATCACCCAAAAATCAATTGGCATAACATAGAGATCAAAGGAGCACATATGAATCATCGCTAAAGAGATTCTATACTTTGATCCTATAATTACAATGAAGGTAATCTTGAAAAAGGGGTTTTCCTATGATAAACAACATCTTTATCGAAGAAAGTTCATAAGATGAGGTAACTACGTATTCTGATCTCAAATAAATTAATTATAAATTTAATGTGAAAAGATCATATTCATCTTCTGAATTTATCTTATGTAAATATTTGGTGAAAAATTTTCATTTGTCATGGTAGTCACATCATGTACAGTATTGAAAATGATCCATCAGATCAATAAAACATTTATGGCTATCCACCTACCATGGCAGTTTTGCTGAACCCGAAATCTATAGGCACTAGTTTCCAGCTCGGGGAAATTGAGAACACACCATAGGTATGTCATGGGCAGGTTCAAGTGTTCTAAAGAGGGAAGAATCAGGTTGGTTTGTGACATTACCACCTAATATGAGTCAATATTTTCAGCAACGAACCTCTTTTATTTTCTCTTTGTTTCAAAAATATGCAGTGATAGTTCTTCGAGAGTGTCCTGATTTTTTTACTCTTCATTCAACTCTTCTATTTGGAAGAGTAACCCAATATGTGAGATGAAATTTTCCATATTTAGAATATATGAAAATGACTTTTTTCTTATCTCTCTACTCATAGGTTATAGATTACTACTTTATAGAATCAAGATATACAGATATATTTTGGTTTCAATGCATCTACAAAAATATTTTATTAGAAGCATGGTCAAATCTTCTATCATCTTGTTGCCTTTTCCTTTTCACAAATATAATAAATACTGATTTTCAAAACTTTTTTCCAAACCATATATTAAAATACACTCAACTTGTGCACAAGGATAGTATCCATATAAAATTATTAATTATTTACTTGGCATGTTTCATAGAAAGCACTAGAACTACTAAACCCATGATCTAACACAAATCATTCTACTTTATTGAAAATTTTTAGTAACTTGATATGAACTTACTAGTACTTCATGGTTTTAATATTTAATTTATATCACAAAATATATTTTTCAATTATTTCACTAGAAAATATTCTCTAAATCCATTCTTGATGACTACTTGAATAATAGATTAATTTGAAGTTCCATGGTATTTGCATCACGTTCAAATGGTTCCTAAATTGTATGATATAAGGAATCAAACCTTTAGAAAATCATAGATAATATAAAAAACTAGTCCAAAATAATTTCCCTAAAGAAATATTTCTAGCCAATTTATATAATTTTTCTAAGTCCCATATGACACTTACACAGTCTGGTAAATACACATACACAACTGATAGATCACACATACCCTGAGAGTGATGACATGTACTTTTTCTAAGAATGGAACTTAAATTCCCCAAATTTTCCAAATTATTTTATCCTTTCTATAATGAATCCAATACTGGTGCCAAGTCACATGTCTACAGAGTTGAAAGACACCTACATTGCTGTTCAAATGACACATACACTCCATGTCTACCAAATCTCCACATTCCAGTGAGAATAACACTTACGCACATGTCCAATGACATATACATAGATCCCATTCCTTTTTTCAAATTTATATATCCCATATTGAATGACACTTACACTGGTATCAATTGACATGTACTCTCATGGGACTTAACCAATTTTAATCATGTTCCAAACATATTACACATATGTGATCTGTATTATGTCCAAAATGATTACCAACCACTCCAAACTTCATGGGATATCCTAAGAATTATTCAAATAATTTCACATTCACTTTAATTTTTCAAAAAATACAACAGATATAACAATTATAATCCACTTTTTAAAAATCCACCAAGCATCACTTTGGAAAGCATGAAATCAAATGCCATACTCTAAGCTCCACTTCAACATCCATATTACCATATCCATAAAGTGTTGCAAAAAAACATTCATCAGACCTTATTCTATAATTCTTGTCAAAAAATCCAACACACAAATCCATAGGGGTTCTAATGGTCACCCCTTTTGGATTTTGTTGATAAGATATCACCTTCTCTTCTCCCCCTTTTAAAATGAAATACAAAGGGAAAACTCCATTTAGTTGTGACTTCAAATTTTCTCCACCTTAATACTTGGGAAGAGACTTCAACATAACTCACCCCCATTGATCTTGAAAATAAAAGAGCTTTTTTCATGGTATTCCACTCTTCTCCCTTGAGAAATTCCTTTTCCTCCTTCCCCCTTCTATAGTAGGGAGGAACTCCTCATTATCGCAAATTCTCTCACTTTATCATTGTAGAACTACTCCATCACATGAATTAAACTCGATAAGTTATTGGATATACTTTGCATCTATTATAAATTGTTATAAAACACAAAATTTCTTATTAAACTCCATAATTATATAATTACTTTATCCAGTTATGAAACGTGCTCTTTAACTTAGCTATATCAACTCAAATAACCCAAGTAAGTGAATTTATCACTTAGAATTTCAGTAGTCAACAAAGCCTCTAATACTACTGAGCCTAGGCTCAGTACTATAAAAAATAGTTTTTTTGAATATCCTCAAAGTTCTCTATATCACTCACTGGTTTTCCATTAAAGAACTTATAGCCAGAAGCCTTTCACTTTCTCTAATAAAAACCAATCTATGTTCTCACCACACATTTAAACCAAATATTTTAGTATATAAGAATCAAGATACATGAGTGTAAGAAAATACCACTTAAATAATCAATTAATTCCAGTTATTAAAACTAAAATAATGACACTAAATTAACTTTAATTCTTCATAGGTCTTTTTTTCTTATAAATAAGGCCAAAAAACCTTGAAAATTCAACACCGACTCCACCTAATGTTTTGTATCATATTCAATGACAATTAATTATTTTAGGGAACTTCACTTTTTGGGAATAATGCCTCTAACTAAAAAAATTTCAATATACTATTATAGTATAGAACTGATACCACTGGTTAGTTTTAAAAGCATATGATCATGAAAAAAACATTTTTGTTCGTGTTGCTACTCACAATCTATACACTTTCTTTTAGTGGTATATTTCAACTAATTTCATGGTCATATTTCACTTGTTTTACAATATATTCATCATGATATAATTATAAACATATATTAGTATTTGAAACCACTTTTAGCTCATGTTTTGGATCCCTCAATAGCTCCCCATTCAATAATTAATTTCAATTCCAGCATAAACTTTTTAGGTCCAGTTTTGAGAATCAATCTGATTTATTGTCACCTTTAGATGGATTAGTTTCATCCTTGACACCATTATTTAGTCTTGATACCAAATGGGACATGAAGTAATCTTGACATCACTTATTGTATGCATTTTTTCTATCTTCAACATATATGTGTCTCAACTCATCCGGATGTTCTATTCTAGAATAACCACTCCATGGATTATATACCCCCATTATTTTTTCACCACTTAAAAATGGTTAATAAAAATTTATTTGAATGGGGATATGGATTCCTTCCATCTTTCTCAGTTTGAGGAATGGGGTTGTCCAAGTTTGACCAACCCTTCTTCTTCCACCTTTCCTTTCCCCCATTTTAGATTTAGTGAAGGGAATAACATAACCACTTCAGCCTCATTATCTTCAACTTTAATAGTTTTTACAAATAAATTATTTTTACATTTTTCAAATGATATTCTTTATATGAAACCTTTTACACACATTACTTATGAATTCCTTTTACAGTGGAGTTCACTTCCACCAATCTTCATATCTTAACTTAGAGTGGTTTTTGTGATTCCACTTTGACATGCCTCTTATTTGATGGTCATGAGGGCCATATCATATTTCCTTGGTGGATCCTTCCTCTCAGGTTTCCTTTCCATCACAACTAGTATAAACTTCTCTTGATTTTGTTTCTAAGTCTGCCTTCTTTCCTTCTATGAGGGTTGTTATGAGTAACCATATTTTGGTGTTTAATGAACCCTTTTTTGAGATCAAATATACTTCTCCAAAATAGTGAAACTATTTTTTAGATTAACAGGAATATTCCCAAATTATACACTTTCCTTTTATATGAAAGGTGTATAATACCTATTTGTGACCTTCCATCCTATTTTTTTACTAAAATTTCAATCCACGTGATCCTATTTATCACAAGAAAAGAATCTCCCACTAAATATATATCTCTTATGATCATGACTTGATTAAGATATGATTATATAAACTCCTCCTTCACTTTTTAGATTTTATGATTCAATACAAATACTCATTATATACCCAAATATTATAAAAAATAGGAATTTTCTTTCTACCTTCTTCTGAGGAAAATTACCTATTGATTTTTCTAGAAAAATATGATAACTTTTATATTTAGAAAACTTACTCCACTTACTAATAGATTGCTATCTTGAATTGTTTTTACTTTATGAGGCTACCATAGAATGGTTTTTCTTCTTTTAAATTGAGGATTTTATCCTCTCTTCATGTTACTTAATCCTATTATCTTTTTCTTCAACCTGTGTATCCATCACTTTTATTCTTAAGGAAACTTCAATCCCTTTTTTTCTTTCTTTAAGATCAGTCCTGAATGGAATAATTCTTTCCTTAAACTCCTTTTTAGTGACCATTTAATTTTTTATTTCTGGGGACATTTCTTCAAGAAAATCACTTCACTATTTTATTACTGTGTCCATCTTCTTGATGTCAAAACTCAATTCCACCTCATCTCTTTTTACCCTTTTATTTTTTGGGTCTAACTCTTCCATAACTACATAATTCAATTCATGCATGACCAACCATTGTTTCACATTTTCTTACAAAGCTGGGATTTCCTCTTGGTCAATGCATAAACACTTCTAAGATTAGAAACTTTATATTTTTCCACTTTATTATCCGAATAACATTATCTTTTAAACTCCATTAGAAATGATAAAATTTATAGTACACATTATTTCTCTAAATAAGATATAGAATAATTATAATGGTAAATTTAGAATTCATTACCTTGGTTGAAGAGCCTTACTTTTGAGGTGTCTTATTTTATTTTCACTTCTTCATGCCTCAATACATAAAGAAATATTCTTTCATATAATATTATTTTCCAAATATTTCCTCTAACTTCATTCACAAATCATTATAGAACTTACTATGATAAAAGTTTATGAAAACATATTATTTTAAATCACACTTTAATGGATTATTAATAAAATAATCACTCTCCAAATTCCTTTGTCTCATCTCAAATATAAATACTTTTCATCTTATAAAAACAATTCCTTCTTGAAAATATTCTTGGAGTACTTCCAAGACTACTTCCATGAAAATTGGTATCTTCATTATAGCCTTCATTTATGCATGAATTCCAAAACCGTTCCTTTGGTTGAACACAAAGTAAAAACCTATAGATCTAACACCACTCGTTAGGTCCCCAAGGATTCTTGGGGGGGGGGGGTAAATTATAGTGTTGCTAATTTTATAATTTTCCAATTTTTCCTTATTTTTATATTATTCCCACTTAGAAAAGAACCTCATTCAACTGATTTAATTTCACTAGACCTTATTAAAATTATATTCCAATTTGAATAAAATTAATTAATGTGGTGAAATTATGATTTTTATTTGATTCACCTATACTGGTCCAGTCTAAGGAGTATGCAATCGATAGTATGTCAATGCACTAGTTAAACACTAAGCCCATTATTGTTCAGTGGTTACAATGTGGTCATTCTACATGGGGGATCACTAAACTTACAAGTATTTAGGGCCCATTAACTCATTTCCCAAGGATCAATTACTTCCCTCTTTCTTACACTTCATGCACTTCTCCATGGAAGGATATCGGCTAAGGCATCCTGCATATTTATTACATAACTTTTCATTACATTTTACAAATAGAGGATCTTTAAAGTCTAGTGTCTTGGGAATATGGAACAATATACATGAAAACATTAAAAAATATTCTAATCCACTTGTAAGGCTTCATAAAAGTTTCATATTAATTACAATTATTAAATCTCATAACCTAGAGAGAAACATCAAAGGAAAGGGTGAGTAGAAGGCCGAGTAAGGAAAGTAAGGGAATCCGTTTACTTGGGATATCAATAATAACTTGATGAAAAACATAAAGAAATTAGGAATGGAAGAAGAGGAATATCATAATAAAAATAACTTGAATCATAACTTGAATATTGGTCTACAACATTTAACTTTAAAATTCATGAACATATCACTGAGGTTCATCCCCAAGGTGTTATAAAAATTACCAAGGTTTTTTACCAAGGTATCGTGAAACTTGTCATCTCTAGAGATTAAATTCTTTACCCAATGAATTATAGAGATATAAGGGAAAACCATTAATATGTATTTAATTTCATGTGATACACATATATCATAATCAAAAATTTCATAAATAACCCATATAGAATAAAAGAAATGGGGTTTATTTCAAAATCACGACGTTATAAAAGTGTTTAAAAACTTGATCATTACGTCATTTATAACCCATGTAAAATTAATGAGGGTTTTATGTAGGTAAAATTCAGAACCAAATATACCATTATTATGTATTTATGAATACCCATAGAACTAAAATATGTTTGGGTATTCACATAAAGAAAATAAGATAATTTCTTGAGAAAAAAGAGAGAGGTTTTGAGACGAAAATTCTACAGTATAATGACTATATAACATGGTTTTAGAAAACATTTAAAATGAGATGGGATAAGGGTCACCCAATAATAAATAACTCAGTATAAAATATAGATATATAATAAAATTTAAATAAGATCATGGCATGGATTTTTGAATGACGTACCACATGAGAATGAAACTTGAAAGAAAAGAGAAGATGCGATTTCTTTTACGGAAATTCGGCAGCCTAACAACGTCACTTAAAAATTCAGAAAATTAGTTGATGATATTGGAAAGGGTATCTCATCAATTGGACATAAAATGTAAAGTACTAAGGATATATAAGAACATACCCCCACCTAATAAAATAGAAACTATAAGATATAACATAAAGGAAGTCATGACTTAAAAGAGGAGGGTGAAAGGTTCCCTTACCTTGAAAAGTAACTTTGAAAGCTCGAAGGTTGGGACCTTGGGGGGATTGTGGGAACCTTTATAGGACTAATTTGGATATAAAAATACCATATATTCGTTGATAATGAATTTTTAATGAATTTAATGAAGGAATGGGTTGATATTTATATCAAAAGTGAGGGAATATTTTATTAATTTCCAAGGGACACCTCATCGGTGGTATTTGAAAAACCATGGGCTTTCCCATGGTATTCACCCATGTTACTGGACACTTGGGACACCTAAAAACATATATTACTATTCACAAGTCGACTAGAATTATTACATCATTATTACATCATTA
Organism: Viscum album; assembly: GCA_963277665.1. Taxonomy (NCBI): domain Eukaryota; kingdom Viridiplantae; phylum Streptophyta; class Magnoliopsida; order Santalales; family Viscaceae; genus Viscum; species Viscum album. The sequence goes on from OY728139.1 coordinate 494,480,514, forward strand.
ATGATGTCATTAATCACACCAAAACTAAAAACTGTATTTTTACTATTCACCGAAAAACAAATTATTTTATAAAAATATCATAAACTCACCCTAAAATAATATAGATTCTATGAATTAAAAAATTAAATCTATTTTATGAAAACAATTTTCTAATTATGAGATATTTAATTTTTATGGAAAAACACTATTTACCTGAAAAAATACTAATACTTAACTAATAATTTCTGAAAAATTTATTTACTTATGCTATTATATCACTTCTCAATTCAAGATGCCTAAATTATAATTATACTTTCTTAAGTGAGTTTACTATTCCATTGGACACATAACTATTCATAATAGTAATATTACTATTCATACTTTATAATTCACTAAAAATTAAGTTGATCTTATTAGACTCTAAATTTCTTATTAATCACAACTATAGAAGACCATTTTTTTGAAAATAATTTTTCATTATTAATTATTTAAAGTATACAAAAATATTTTAAAATACCATTTTTCCAAAATTTCATCAATAATATGGAACTTCTATAAATTCATCCTATATTTATTCAGACATTTGAAATAAAAAAATTTTAAAATAAGAATAAATAACAATTTTATTTATACAAAAGGATTACACAAAGTAACTAAGGCCTTGTTACATATCCCTTTATAACACCTGCATAGGACCTTAGTGTAAGGTGTGCTATGGTGATAGAATCTTGGGGTGGCTCGGACAACATTTCCTGAGTGGTGATTTCTATCAGCTTGAACTTTTCCTTAGGCGATTCCGTTCAAGCTTCACATGATGAAGCTCAACTTGAGATTAGTCCAGAGCAAAGCCTAGTGATGCAACCTCCTTCCCAAGCTCTGATATATGGGCTTTGTATTGCCAAAGTCTAATGGATGAGGTCATTGACTCTTCTTTCTGTATTAATTAACCATGATCACTTGTATTTATAAACAATAATCATAACGTTATGAATTTTGTTTCTAATGGTCATATTGATCAATAGTCATATAATAGTCAAAACCTAGTGGTATTATTTTAATTATAATCACTTCATTAATTAAAGGATATAGTTTTGTTGAGTATAAAATAAAATAATACCCAAAACCAAGAAACAAATATTATTTAAAAGTTTGCGTTGTTACATTCTTTCCCCCTTAAGAAATTTCGTTCCTGAAATTTCAACTCATACCCTCAGAAGAGAAAAGGTGTGGGTACTTCTACCTCGTAGAGTCCTCTAGTTCCCACGTGGCTTCTTCATATTTGTGGTTCCTCCACAACACCTTAACAAGGTGGGTATTCTTGTTGCGTAAAACCTTGTATCTACGATTCAAGATCTCCATCGACTGCTTCTCCTAAGAGAGGTCATGTTCCAGTTGTACCACCTCTAGATTTAGTACATGTGAAGGGTCCTGTATGTACTTACTCAAGAGGAATACATGGAAGACATCATGAACTTGTGATATATTTAGAGGAATTGAAAGCCGATAGGCCACTTCTCTTATGCGATCAAGGATTTCATAGGGGCCAATGTACCTAGGGCTGAGCGTCCCTTTCTTTCCAAACCTCATGAATCTCTTCCAAGGTTAAATTCAAAGAAATAATTTTTCACCAACATCAAACTCCAAGTCCCTTCAACAATTTTTAGAATATATCTTTTGCAGACTTCAATCAGCCTTAATGTGTTGCTAGATGGAATGGACCTTTTTGTTATATCTTGCACAAGATCAGGTCCAAGAATCTTTCTCTCATAAGCTTCATCCCAAAAAGTAGGAGTTCTATATTTATTCCCATATAGAAATTCATAGGGAGCCATTTGGATTCTTGAGTGGAAGTTTTTTATTGTAAGAGAACTCAACTAATGAGATATGTTCATCCCATCCACCTTTAAATTTCATTGAGCATGTTCTCAGCATGTCCTAGAGTGTTTGAATAGTCCTTTCAGATTGGACATCATTTTGGAGGTGATAGGCCATACTGAAATTCAATTTTGTACCCAGAGCATGTTGAAGACTTCTCCAGAATTTTGATGTGAACCTTGTATCACGATCAGATACAATAGAAAGTGGAACTCCATGTAGCCTTACCACTTCCTTTACATAAATCTGGGGAAGTTGATCAAGAGATAAATCTTCCCAAATATAGATAAAATGGGCAATCTTGGTGAGATGGTCCACAATAACCCATATTTCATTATTTCCTTTGGATGTTATCGGGAGACCAGTGACAAAGTCCATTGTGATATTGTCCCTCTACCATGTTGGTATGGGTTGTAGTTGCAATACCCCTTTAGGAAGTTGTCACCCTTCCTTCACTTGCTGACATACCAGGCACCTTGTAGTGTATTCATAAATCTACCTTTTCAAATTATCCCACCAATAATGATCACAACAGTATCTATACATTTTCATGATTCCAAGATGTATGGAGAAAGTTGAGCTATGAGCTTCAACCATCAACTCCTTTATTTCCGGAATAGATAGAAAATATAGTATTGTATGAAATTTAAGTAAACCTTCTTGATCAATATTTAAATCAAGAAACTTTCCATCTTTCACAACCTCATTCTTATTCTGTAACAAAATTTCTTCTTTCTGATCTTTCTTGATCATCTATAGTAATGGAAATTGAAAAATAATTTGGGTTAGGGTTGATGATGTCCCTTCTCTTATAATTCCCATGTCCAGCTTTACTAGGTCATTTATCAAAGGATCTCTTTGAATCCTCATCATGGAAAGAACAACTGGGTCTTTCCTTCTTAATGAATCAACTATTTTGTTTACTCTTCTAGGATGATAATGAATTGAACAATCATAGTCTTTAAAAAGTTATAACCATCTATTTTGTATCATGTTCAATTCCTTTTGTGTGAAAATATACTTCAAACTTTGGTGGTTTGTGTATATATCACATTTCTCCCCATAAAGATAGTGCCTCCATATCTTCAGAGAAAAAAAACTGCAGCCAGTTCCTAATCATGCGTAGGATAGTTATGCTCATGAGTATTCAATTGTTGAGATACATAAGCAATGAATTTTTCCTTTTTCATGAGGACACACCCAAGACCTTTCATATATGCATTTCTAAAAATAACAAATCCTTCTCCACTCGAGGGAAGAGTTAACATGGGTGCAGTAACCAATCTCTTCTTCAGCTCTTTAAAACATTCCTCAAACTCCTTTGTCCAGATGAACTTGACCCCTTTTGGTTAATGGAATATAAATTCATGAATTTTTTTCACAAACCTCCTATAATATCCCGATAATCCAAGGAAACTATGAATCTTAGTTATTGTTGTAGTATGGGCCCACTCCTCTACAAACTTTTTCTTTTTAGGGTCAACTATGATTCCGTCATTAGTTACAATGTGCCCCAAGAAATCAACTTATTGTAACCGAAATTTACATTTTCTAAACATTCCAAAAATCCTCTTCTTCCATATAGTTTGCAAAATAACCCTTATATAGTCCTCATTCTCCTCACAAATTTTGGAATATATCAAAATATCATCAATAAAAACTACCATATAGTTATCAAGGTAGTCTTTAAAGACTTTATTCATCAAATCCATAAAAATAAAAGGTTCATTAGTCAGTCTAAAGGGCATAACAACAAACTCATAATTCCCATATCTTGATCGGAAGGCAGTTTTTGGAATATCTTCTTTCTTCATGCTCAATTGAAGATAACCAGAACAAAGATTAATCTTAGAGAATAATTGAGCCCCATGAAGTTGGTCAAATAAGTCATCAATTCTTGGAAGAGGGTATTTTTTCTTTACTGTGACCACATTCAGTTCTCTATAATCAATACATAGCCGCATTGATCTGTCCTTCTTCTTCACAAAGAGAACTGGTGCTTCCTAAGGAGACACACTTGGTTGGATAAACCCCTTATCCAAAAGATCTTTGAGTTGTTTCTTTAATTCATCCAACTCCACATTTTCCATCCTATACGGGGTATTTGATATTGGATGAGACCCATGTGCGAGTTCAATGGAGAACTCTACCTCTCTTTCTGGGGGAGGTCTGGGTAACTCCTCAGGAAATATGTTAATGTATTCCTAGACGATAGGGACATTTTCTATCCTTAAACTCTCATTTCATTGTTCTTCTTCACCAATTAACTCCATAAATACAGATATAGGTGGTTCTTATAGACAAATATTAGGTTGAGATATCTCTCCTTGGAAGATAACTATTGGTTTCCCATTAAATACTACTGATATTTCCTTGATTTTTCATTTGATCTTAGCATTATACTTTGAGATCCAGTCCATACCTAGTATAATGTAGAATTACAACATGGGAATGACTACTAGATTTATGATAATGTTGTTCTCACTAATGTAAATACTAGAGTTTCTAAACACTGATGATGCTTGGATAATCCCACTAGGAGTCTTGATTGATAACTCTACTTTTTGAAAATCAGGGGTTGATTCTAAATTCTTAGAAAACATGGAGAAAATAAAGTAATGTGTAGAACCAGAATCAAACAAAGTACTTGCTAGATTTGAGAGAACAACAAGAGTACCTGCCACCACATCATTCGGAGCTTCAACATTAGCTGTCGTGATTGAAAAATCATGACCTTGATCCCTAGGCCTTTGTTGAGGCTGATGGTGGTTCCCCTCTACTACCCTCAGATTTAGGCAGTGATTGGAAAAGTGCCCAAGTTGTCCACACTTATAGCATTGGACATCAGGTAGGGCCTGCACCATCTTCCCTTTTTCTTTAGTGTTGGGAAGTTGTGGTTTTACCTCCCTACCACAATTCTGCGCAATATGGATATCTCTTCTACACTTGTAGCACTTCTCGCTCCTAAGGAGATAGTTCCCAGAATGCTTCTTCCAACATTTATTACACATGGGATGTTGTACTTGATTGCCTCCTCTTCCCTGATCGAAGCTCCTCCATAGGATTGGCTCCATTTATCTCTTATTTTCATTGGATTTAAGAGACCACTATGTCTCAGCAAACTCCAGTTTGACCTTCATTGCACTCTGTACGATCTCATCACAGCTGTCATAGTCTTGGTTGGATAGATTCTTTCGCAGATGAGGTTTCAATCCACCAAATAATATATCAAACTTCCCATTAGGATCCATGAAAAAGATTTATGTGTAACGGGAATGTCTAGTGAAGTTTATCTTGTAGCTTCCAACAGATTCATTCTCCTTCTACTTCATCTTGAGAAACTCCTTCTCCATTTTTGTTCTCATTGAACGAGGGAAATACTTATTGAATAATATCCCTTTGAACTCTTCCCAATCCATAGCTTTAACATCCACTCTTGGCCTTATGTTTTTAATAAGCTCCCACCACTGGTCAGCTTCTCCCTATAAGTAGTAAACAGCCAGGGTGACCTTCTCTTGTTCTGAATAGTAGAGCATAGAAAATATCTCCTCGATAGAGTTGATCCACTATTCAGAAATCAATGGGTTGGAAGATCCACTGATGGTTGGTGGTCATTGAATCATAAAGGACTCAACATAATGTTGTTCCCTTCGCGGTGAGATCGTTATCTCAGCTGGATTCAAGTTATTTACCATAACTTGAGTCAGTTGGTTTATCATTCTAATGAAATTTTCTATTCCAGCTTCCATTAGAGGGTTGTCAGCGCATGCTCCATTGTGGCCACCATTTTCATAGTTCCTCCTATTTCCCAACATTTTCTAAAAGAATAAAACCATAGGGAGAAGATTATTTCATTTATGAATCTTTTAACTATAAAGTATTTTTTTCTTAAAACTTCATGCTTAAACAATTTCATTTCTCTATAAATCCTTCATAATGATTCATAAAAAGCTTACGAATAACCAAAAATATCCCTTGGGAGTGTCAAAAAAAGAGTGAAGTAAGGTTAATTGTTGTGTACCAAGATACCCCAGGTCAAGACTGAAATTCCTTGTCAGAGTTTTCACTCATAGGTACATCTGTGCCAGAGCCACATCCACTTGTTCGTATCCAGACAAGGATTTATTTGTTCGTAAACCACTTACTTAATATTTCACCAAAATACTTGGAAGTTTTTACTATATTTAAACTTTTCTATAGGGTTCTACCTAATGTTTTCATATCCTAATATCCATAAATAACTAAACTATCCTTTGATACCAACTATGGAATCCAGCTTATTTATTACATAACTTTTCATTACATTTTACAAATAGAGGATCTTTAAAGTCTAGTGTCTTGGAAATCCAGAACAATATACAGGAAAACATTAAACATTCTTCTAATCCACTTTTAAGGATACATAAAAGGTTCATCCTAAGTAAAATTACTAAATCTCATAACCTGGAGACATGCATCAAAGAAAAGGGTGAGTAGAAGGCCCAGTAAAAAAACCAAGGGAATCAATTTACTTGTGATATCAATAAGAATTTGATGAAAAACCTGAAGACATGAACAATGGAAGAAGAGGAATATCATAATAAAAAGAACTTTAATCTTAAATGGAATATGTGGATACAACATTTAATTTATACATTCATGAACATATCACCAAGGTTTATCCCCAAGGCGTCATAAAAATTACCAAGGTTATTTACCAAGGTATCATGAAACTTGTCATCTCTAGAGATTAAATTCTTTACCCAATGCATTGGAGTGATATTAGGGAACACCCTTAATATGTCTTTAATTTCATGTGATACACATATATCATAATAAAAAATTTCATAAATAACACATAGAGAATAAAAGAAATGGGTTTCATTTCAAAATCGTGAGGTTTTAAAATTTCTTAAAAACTTGATCGTTATGTCATTTATAACCCATGGAAAAAGAATGAGGATTTTGTGTATTTCAAATACAGAAAAAAATACGATATTTTTATGTATTTATGAATACCCCTAGAAATAAAATAGGTTTAGGTATTCACATAAATAAAATATTATAATTTCTTGAGAAAAAAGAGAGAGGTTTGAGACCAAAATTCTACAGCATAACAACTATATAACATAGTTTTAGAAAAAATTTAAAAAGATATTGGAAAAAGGTCACCCACTGATAAATAAATCATAATAAAGTATAGGGATAGAATAAAATTTAAATAAGATCAGGGCATGGATGTTTTAATGACATACTACATGAGAAGGAAACTTGAAAGAAAAGAGAAGATGCGATTTCTTTTACGAAAATTCGGCAGCCTAACAACATCACTTAAAAATTCCGAAAATCAGTTGATGAGAGTGGAAAGGGTATCTCATCAATTGGACATGAATTGGAAAGTACTAAGGATATATAAGAACATAACCCCACCTAATAAAATGGAAACTATAAGACATAACATAAAGGAAGTCATGACTTAAAAGAGGAGGGTGAAAGGTTCCCATACCTTGAAGAGTAAATTCGAAAGCTCAAAGGTTGGGACCTTGGGGGGGCTTGAGGGAACCTTGATAGGACTAATTTGGAGATAAAAAGACCATATATTCGTTGATAATGAATCTTTAATGAATGTAATGAAGGAATGGGTTGGTATTTATATCAAAAATTGAGGGAATATTTTATTAATTTCCAAGGGACACCTCATCAGTGGTATTTGTAAAACCATGGGCTTTCCCATGAATTTACCCATGGAATTCGACACTGGGGACACCTCTTAACATATATTACTATTCACAAGTCAACCAGAATTATTAAATCATTATTACATCATTAACGATGTCATTAATCACACCGAAACTCAAAACTGTATTTGTACTATTCACTGAAAAACAAAACATTTTATAAAAATTTCATAAATTCACCCTAATCTAATATTGATGATTTGAATTAGAAAAAGAACTCCATTTTATGTTTTTTTCTTCTAATTATGATATATTTAATTTTTAAGTAAAAACACTTTTTACCTAAAAAAATACTAATACTTAACTAATAATTTCCGAAACAGTTATTTACTTATGCTATTATATCACTTCACCATTCAAGATGCCTAAATAATAATTGTACTTTATTAAGTGAGGTTACTATTCCATTGGTAACATTACTATTTATAAGGGTAATATTACTATTCATTCTTTATTATTCACTAAAAGTTATGTTGATCATATTAGACTCTAAATTTATTATTGATCACAACTATAGAAGACCATTTTTTTAAAAATCATTTTACATTATTAATTATTTAAAGTATACAAGAATATTTTGAAATACTCTTTTTTTATCCAAAATTTCATCAATAATATGAAACTTCTATAAATTAATCCTATATTTATCTGTATATTTTAAATACACAAATTTTACCATAAGAATAAATAATAATTTTATTTATACAAAAGGATTACACAAAGTAACTAAGGCCTTGTTATATAGCCCCTTACAACACCTACATAGGACCTAAGTGTAAGATGTGATATGGTGATAGAATCTTGGGGCGTCTTGGACAACATTTCCTAAGTGGTGATTTCTATCACCTTTAACTTCTCCCTTAGGCGATTATTTTTAAGCTTCACATGTTGAATATTAGCTTGGGCTTGGTCCAGAGAAAAGCCTAGTGATGCAACCTCCTTTGAAAGCTATGATAGATGGGCTTCATATGGCCCGAGTCTACTAGATGAGGCCATCAACTCTTCTTTATATATTAATTAACCATGATCACTGGTATTTATTAACAATAATCATAACATTAAGAATTTAGTTTCCAACGGTCATATTGACCAAGAGTCATATAACAATCAAAACCCATTGGTATTATTTTAATTATTCTCACTTCATTAATTAAAGGATATAGTTTTGTTGAGTATAAAATAAAATATTACAAAAAATCAAGAAACAAATATTATTCAAAAGTTTGGTTCATTACAACAGTAGCTCACTATTGCTTCTTCTCATTTGATCACTGATCCAGGGAAGAACAACTTGAAGATCACTAACTCATCCTCTTCATTTGAGAACTTCTTAGGGGAAGACCACTCATAGTTTATGAATATGTAGGCCTACCCTTAAACAAAAATAAAAAGGCTGGATGAAACCACAAAATAAATAGATGGGATATTGATCTTACCACACATTTCTTATTTACAATACATTTATGAATACCACTATCGAAAAAAAACATTCCTCCTTGTAGAATAAATATGTAATGGATTATTCACCTTATTGTTACAAATCAATCCTATTTTATACTTTGAGCCCCCCTAAAGGACTCAACTCCTTATTCTTGGAAAACCAAGTCTTCAAGATGACACTAGTTCCTTCTTCTCTTTCAATGTATAGATCATCTCACTAAGAAATATTGAAAAAATATATTTCTCTTGCCCATGTTGACTTAATATTTTCAGAAAGTTAACTCTTATTTTCTTCTCTCTATTTCACTGATATATATTGATAGTTCTTCAAGAGTGTCCTATGTTTTCTCTTTTCCTTTTACTCATTATTTTAGAATATAAACACAACATGCGATATGACATTTTCCATATCTATAAAATATAAAAACCACTTTCTTATTCTCTCTCCCCTCCTCGGTTTGATACAAATCCTTAATAGGGTCAATATATGAAGATATCTTTTTCTACTAAAATATTATATTAGAATCTGGGCCAACTCCCCTATCCTCTTGCTACTATTTATTTTTCCCAAACATGGAAAATACCAATTTTCAAAACCTAATACCAAACCTTTTATTAAAATAAACTCAACCCTTGTGCAACAACAGTATCCACATCACCATCTTCCTTTCTTCCTTGGAATGTTTTGTGTATAACACTTGAACCATTGAACACATTATCCCCCACAAATCATTCATATTTACTGAACATTTTTATCAATTCACCATTCACATACTTCTACTTCATGTATTGAATATTTCCTTTATAGCATGTAATATATTTTTAATTTATTTCACTGAAAAATTAGTGGTAAATCCCTTTCTTATTTATTTTTGAGTCATGGATTTATTTGAAGTTCCAAGATATTTAATCACTTTTGAGTAGGTAATGCATAATCTGATATAAGGTAACACACCTCCTATAAATTATTTATATTATCACTGATTAATCCAAAAAAAATCCTTAAATAAATACATATTTTTGGTTATGGAATTTCTATAAATCCCAAATTACACTTATGCAGTCCATGAAACACACCTACACAATTGGTAGATCACAAACACACTGAGGTTGATGGAATGTGTGTTGTTCTAGAATGAAACTTACATTATATAATTTTTCTAAATTATTGTATCCTATCAATAATTAAATTGGCATTGATGTTAAGTCACATGTACACATAGTAGGAAGAAACCTACAATAATATTCAAATGACACATATGCTCTTTGAATTTTCCAAATATGCACATTACAACTAGAATGTCACTTACAAAAATATCCAATGACACATACATAGATCCCATGCCTTTTCAAAATTAAAACCTCCCAGTCAAAATGACAGTTACAGTGCTATAAATTGACACATACACTCATGGGATTTATCATATTTTATTCAATTGATACTCTAAAAAGGTTTAAAAGATGTGATCTATATTAATTCTAAGATGGGTTCCAGCTACTTCCAAACTTCATGGGATATACCATGAATTATTCCAAGGATTTCAAACTCTCTTTCCATTGTCATAAAATCTTATAGATATAGAATTTAATCTTCACCTTTAAATAATCCCCTAGTATCACTTTGGTAAGCATGACATCCAATGCTACACTCTAAGATCAACTTCAAAATCCATTTGACCATATCCATCAATATTTTTCGATAAAAATTCCCTTATTCCACAAGTATTTTAAATAAATAAAACACACAAATACATAGGTGTTCCAACAAAGAAGGTGTCAATATGATTTCATGGAGGAGGATGAAAGTAACTACATCATATCGAAAATGACATCAGTCTTGGATTAATTCATACTAGGTATATTTATTCAACACTCCTATTAGTTGAAAAATAGGTAAGTTTTAGCTAAAAGACCTTAAATAAAGTTATTTGTAGGAGGAAAATTGATATTTTTTTACTTATTTCTAAGAATTTTATTATTTTATTATTAATGTACAATTTTTTAGAATTTCAATTTTGAAATTAGTTTAAATTTATATTATCTTTTTGAGTTTAAAGAGCATGGACCTTTTAATTTCATGTGTTTATTTTTATTTTTTCATTTTATGTTAATAAAGTCACGAGAGGAGGTAAATAGGAAATGGGAGAACGTTATTGAAAGGGGATGATTATTTTAACTATTTATCTTTTACTCCCCTAATTTTTTTTGTTTACTTATGTTTTTTATTTTTAAGTAAAATTACAAGATACATTTAGATTGTTGTTTTATTTTTAATCTAGGATAAAAAATTACCCAGGAATCCGATCATGCCTTGTTTTAGAAGTTATTTTTAATAAGATTGAATGAGTAAAAAATGGATTAATGAGTAAGGATAATCATGGGGGTATAAATTTAATAAATTATGATTTGGGGAGACTAGTTGATTTATGTAAATGAAATTCTTCTAAAATTTATTATTCTTTGAATTTTTGAAATTTATGTTGATATATTTATTTTTAGTGTCCATTACATGAGTGATTGTCCCAATTATTATGTTTCCCATTACTAATAGTATTCTAAACCAATTTTCATATTATTTTTTATATCCATTTCTTGAGAGATTCTTGGGGAATTAAGGAATACTAGAACTTTTATTGACATCTTATCAAATCTATGAATGAAAAAATTCACATTAAAATGATTGAGACATTTTTTATTTGAGCCCTTATATCCTTTTAGAACTACCACGTCATTAAATCCTTATTTTAATCTCACAGAATCCATGAACGACCTTGGTAGTTAAATCCACATTTCAATCCTATTATATCCTTTACCCCTGTCTTGGTATTTCACATGATATTCAATAGATTATGTATGGGGGAGAGGTTTTCCATGGTGGAAAAAAGATGTTTTGTATTATGGAGAAAATATGGGGTACTATAATTAAGTGTTTGCAGAAATTTTTATGAATTTTACTTCATTGTAATTTATTGTTTATAATTTTAAAAAATAAAAATAAATATTATTTTTCTTGAAAAAATCATTATTGAAAAACATAAAATAATTAAAATAGGGTACATTTAATTATTCTACATCTTAGTATTTGTGAGCCTTTTTTATTTTTGGGAAAGTGGATTATTTCATGCTCAAAGAGAATTAGTTTTAATTAAGATTATCTATTATTTATTACGCAATGTACTTTAGAGTTAACCATCTCTTTTAGAATTAATGTTTTCACATCAATTACATACAACCCCTCAACCATGGATTCATTTGAATCTTTATGTGAATTCCTCACAATTAACAGTGACCTTTTTCTTTATAGGGTAAAGATTTTAGATTCTTTTCAAGCCTATGGTTAAGATGCATGTACTATAGGTATGATCAATACTCTAGTAAAATTTGTACCTTGAGTGATGAGAGTCTTTTTTTCAAAGTGAGGTAGATAAAAATTATCATATTTACTAATACTTAATTTATAAATATGAATAGAGTAATGAGGAGTATCATCATTTAAAGGGGGAGACTAAAATACACGATTAACTTAGTTTTCTTAAAAAACAAGTAATTGAAGAGGTATCTTTTGTGTGAAGCTTGAAAGTTAATTCCTTATTGGTGATTATTTAATTTTTTTGATCATAACATTTAAACCTTGGTAGGATGAGATTACTTTGCGATATATTGAGATTTCATGATTGAGGATAAGCAATAGTTTATGTGTGTGGATAATTTATATCTATAAATCATACATTAATTTTTATTATTAATTTCATTTATTTTATTAACAAAATAATTGTTTTTATCTAATTTAACGTTTTTTGAATATTTTTTGTTAAGAGAGATATTTTAATGACATTTGGAAAAAATTTGGAGTAAAATATAAAATTTAGAAAGAAAAGAATAATTTCTAGCTTAATGTGATTTTTTGGAAAAGGAAATAGATGAAAAATATTCAAAGAATTGGTTACCCTAACATCTATCAGAATAGAAGCCTAAAAACTCATATGAGTGTTGGTATATGAAGCATCATTCTATGAATGATAAATTTAGGTGCATGAGAAGTTCAGAGAACCTGAATTATGTTCATAAAATGTTTTATTAGAGGTAAGTGGCTATGATTATTGTGTTGGCAGTGAGAGTTCCTCTCTCCAATGACTGTTGGTCAATCAAAAGTTCATACTTCTGATGGCATCAAGGGTGGTGATTTTTTTAGAAAACTTTATAGAAGTAATTATCTAGAGATAAGAATATAGTAGTGTTTACCAAGGCATGTAACACACTAGTATTTTATGAAATATATTTTCTAAAATAAATTTAATTTCTTTGATAGCTTGCATTACACAAAACATCAAGTTTAAATGAACTCCAATATACTATTAAAATATTATCATCACCCAGATTTTGGATTGGCGGGTATGAATAAGAATAAATAATCTATGAAAATTAATGTTTTACATATGTATAAAATTAATTTATTTGTTATGAATTAATTATAAATGAAAATAAAAATCAATTAAAAATAAAAGAAATGTTTTTTTGAAAAATAGTTTTATGTGTGAAATGTGTATTTATCTTAATAAATTAAATTAATCACTATTTGTAAATTATTTTAATTAAATTTATTTATAATGTATTATTTTTTTTAAAATTTCATCTAATATTTCTTAGGAATTGGATAATAATAAATCTAGTGTTATTCTTAAAAATGTATTTTTCTATAAAAACTATTTTTCTAGTGCTTTGCGCACTTATTTTAAAATATATTTCTACTAATTATATAAATTTAATCTTGAAAAATATATTTATTATTTGGAATTATGATGATTAAAATGTTTAAATAGGGTTATTCTTTTTTCAATATTAATAGTAACTATAGTAAGTTTCTAACATCTCAGTAAGGGTAAAATGAGTAAAATAGAGTTAAAACATTGAGATAAGGATTTAAAATTTATATAACAGTTGAATTTATCCTATTTTATGAGTTTAGTTTTGAAATTTACATCCAATTATAGAATATATGGACACTTGGTTGTATATTTATTTTAATATGAACTTTATATTAATTTAAGAAAAGAAAAATATAAAATATCACTCTCATACATTTAAATATATCTTATATGTTCACGTAGGAACAAATAAAAGTTGAGAATGAATATTAATGGTTATTTTGATAATAATGAAATTACTTGCATGATGATAATTTAGTTTTAATTTTTATTAATTATATAATAATTATTTCTGATGCTATTGTCGGGGTGCGTGCACATGTCCGTATGTGGAGGAAAAGGTCGCGCTGACTGTTGTCCCGCATTCCCGCTTTCCAAAGGCGGGTGAGATCCGTCACTTATTCAATGATGTTTACTCTTTGATTGAAACAGGATGATGGGATGTTGGTTCCTCCTTCTGTGGATTCCTCCTCGGAACTCCTTACCTAGTCCGGGTCTCCCTCATATATTAAGACATTTTTCATGAAACTCTTTCCAGTGCCATGTCTTCATGGATACTAGTTAATTACACTGCTTATGCCAGGACATTCCAAGGGGTCTGGTCAGGGCATCAATCGGTAGTCAGGGGATTAGTCACGTTGGATATCACTGGCCTGTCTGGACATTGGAACACTGGCGTGTCTGGGTTTCCTCCCCTTATGATAGGGCTTCTCAAGGGTGAAAAAGCCCGAAGCATCCCATGTTGAATGTGGGGAATTGTGTGCCATAGTCATGTATCTGATGTTTTCCTCAGATTCCCATGTTTAACACAGGGTATGCCACAAATTTAACGTCTAGCGGAGACAGATCAAATTGATCAGAACACTGACTGGAGTGGATCAGATGGGTGAAACCCCTAGAGGGAACACTTATGCTAGGGATAAAACATGGTTAGTTACCTGAATGCTACTCAGAGCTTTGAAGAGATGAATTGGCATGATCTCACCGAGATGTGGCAGCCCGGGTGAGAATCAAGATGGGTGATGGAGAGTTGAATGAAGTGGTGGGGGAATGTGATAGGGCCGACGTGAGGGCGATTGTGATATTGGGATTGAGCCTCGAAGAGACTTCTTACGTATCCCCATGGTAGAGAATCAAAGTCCGCATTGTTTGGTTAGGGGTTGGGACAGCTAAGGGGGCAACCCCTATGAAGGGGACCCGACGGAAGTGGAACCTCCAGGTTGGGGAATGACCTTCCCGAAACACATAGGTTCGAGGGAAAGACCAGGGTGAGATATGGGTGATGGGTATGAACCTTAGGGAGACTTCCTACATACCTTTCCTCATCAAGGATCAAAGTCCATGTAGTTCAAGATGGGGCATCAGATTGGGGTGTGCACAGGGGACAACGATCCGATGACACATTGGGGCTTATGCGTGGTTAGCAGGCTGGTTGGTCTGATGCTAGAGGGATGATCAGATATGTGGTTCCCAAAAAAGGGGACCACAATGACTTATAGTCTGTTGGGGAACACGACGACTAACCGTCGATTAGGGTTGACAACAACTGACTACTGGATGAGATCACAACGACTTACCGCTGATTGGGGGACAATTTAGTGCCATGTGGGACAAAAAAGGGGCATACAATTTAACATCATGAAAGACGGGGGTGAACCGATGTTAAGTAGTTGGGATCGATAGGATTTGGTCTCGAACCTCAGGGAGGCATCCTACGTACCCTTCTTTGAAAAAGATCAAATTACACGTAGTTCAGGATGGTGTTGGTGAACCGACGTGAAGGGGTAGGGACCAATAGGTGTTGGGATTGAACCTTAGGGAGGCTTCATATGTACCTTACCTTGGAAAGGATCAAAGTCCATATCGTTTAGGATGGGTGTTGGTGAACCGACGTGAAGGGGGTCAAGACCAATAGTTGTTGGGCTTGAACCTCAGGGAGGCGTCATACGTACCTTGTCTTGGCAAGGATCAAAGTCCACGTAGTTCGTGTCAGTTTGGTGCACCAACGTGAAGGGGGTCGAGACCATTAGGTGTTGGGATTGAACCTTAGAAAGTATTACTACGTACCCTACCTTGGAAGGGATCAAAGTCCACGTAGTTCGGGATAGGTGTTGGTGAACTGACGTGAAGTGGTCGGGACCAATGGTTATTGGGCTTGAACCTCAAGGAGGCTTCCTACGTACCTTTCCTTGGCGAGGATCAAAGTCCACATAGTTTAGAATGGGTGTGGGGATTACACTCTAGGCCACCCAAGGAGAGTGTCATGATCAATGCTTACTCTAAGCTCACATGAGTCATGCGTAGTGTGAGAAACAATAGGCAGTAAAGACCAGACGATCACATCACGAAAGGTGTGTCCGTGAGAAGTGGAGTGGGGATTACATGTGGTTAGTGGACCAAAGAGGAAACATGGGATTATGTGTGGTTAGCAACCCAAAGAGGAAACATGTGATTATGCATGGTTAACAACTCAAAGAGGAAATGGGGGCTTATGCATGGTTAGCATCGCAAGGAGATGGAGATTGGGACTTACTCCATGATGGAGGCATGGGTGGTGACAAAGCCCAATGGGAGAGGGATGGGATAAAGAAGGTCCCTATGCCCCTCTCACCTCTAGTATCTAGCATGAAACACAGAGGAGTAGGGGTACTACCTCCCGCAAGAAAGTCTAGGGGCCTACACCAAGATGCTTTCCCTTTCCTCACGGACAAACGCCACTCCAACAAATAGGATCTCATTCCATGTGAGGAATATTTCACTCCCATAAAGACCAGTGGGCATAGAGAATGTCTGAGGTGGGGGACCCCATATACGATGTATGGGGTGAGACCAAAGTTTAACATCATGTGGTGGGGACGATGGTGCTTGACAGTTTAATGTCCTGCAGCTCAGACGAGGCGAGTTCACTCAGCACCCCCAAGGACGTACATAACTGATACCCGCCCACCCTTGAGGGAGGGAAGGCATCAACAATGTCATGGAGAGGGGGTGTTATAGAGTGATCTATTAAGGGGACCACATTACTGTGGCTATTCGAAGAAGAAAAATCCATTAGCGTGCCTAGGTGGAGAAGCATGAGGCGAAGCAACACAATGTGAAGCACCGCCCAAGGGAATTTGAAATCACTTCGTGCAAACTTGGATGGTCGCACGGGAAAAGAAGTTTTGGAGCAAAGGGGTTCATAGGAAGAGGCCTCTAGAAGCTCTGGTGCTCCATGTAGTGGAGGGGCTTCGTGAAGGGGTATTCTTTGCGAAGTGAAGTTATAAAATCCCGTCTTTTTATAATATAAACTTTCATTACATTACACAAAACTGGGGATCTTTAAGGTTTAGTGTCTTGGAAACCAGGAACTTAAAACATGAAAACATAAAACATTCTTCTTAAATTATTTAAAGGATTCTCCTCATGTTCATCCTAGGTTCATTACTACATCTCATAACCTGGGGACATACATCAAAAGAAAGGGTGAGCAGAAGGCCCAGTAAGGGAAACAAGAGAAACATTTTACATGTGAACTTGAGATACTTCAATAAGGTCATGAAAAGAACTTTAAGGCATGAGAAAGAAATCATGAGATATATCATAATAAAAATAAATTTTTTCATAACTTGAAGATGTGGCTACAACATTTAATATTGACAATCATTTCGTTTCACCAAGGTCCATCCCCAAGGTGTCATGAAAATTTACCAAGGTTATTCACCAAGGTATCAGTCTAAAAAGTCATCTCTAGAGATTAAGTCTTTACCCAATGCATTGGAGCTCTATTTGGGCGCACCCTTGACATGTCTTTATTATCATGTGATCTACATATATCATCATCAATCATTTCATAAATAACCCATATAGCATAAAATAAATGGGTTTCATTTCATAATCATAACGTTTTAAAAACTGCTCTAAAGACATGATCTTTACGTCACTTTAAACCCACGGAAGGGGAGAGTGGGTCTCATGTATGTAAATCCCAGAATTTAAAATAAAACATTTTGGTATATATGTGAATAACCCTTTGAAGAAATATATTTGAGTATTCACTTAATAAAATAAAAGTACTTTAGAAAAAGAGAGAGACATTTTGAGACGGAAATTCTGCAGCATAACGGCTATGTTTCGGGGTTTTAGAAAACATTCAAAAGAGAGGGGACATGGGTCAAACACTCATAAATGACCCATAAAACAGTAGAGGGACAGAATATAAAGAATTTGAGAACATGGTAATGAAATTTGAAAGATATACCATATGATATGAAGAACATGAAAGGAAGACAAAAATAAGATTTCTCTTAGGAAAATTCGGTAGCCCAACGACGTCACTTAAACTTCAACAAAAATAAATTGACGAGATCAAATAGGGTCTCTCATCATATGAACATAAAATATAATTATGATAGATATAGAGATCATACCCCAACATAATACAAAAGGAACTTGAAATACTTGACATGAAAGTATATCTTTGAAAAATGAGAAAGGTGAACGAATCCCTTAAAAATTCGGCAGCCTAACGACGTCACTTAAACTTCAACCAAAAATGAATTGACAAGATAAAAATAGGGTCTCTAATCATATGAAGATAAGGTTTCAGTATGATAGATATATAGATAATACCCCAACATAATAAAAAGGAACTTTAAAGACTTGACATGAAAATAGATCTTGAAAACGAGAAGGGTGAAAGAATCCCTTAAAAATTCGGCAGCCTAACGGCGCCACTTAAAACTTCAAAATACTGAATTGAAGAGATAAAATGGGATCTCTCATCATATTATCATAAAAGATAAGTATGATAGATATAGAGATCATTCCCCAACATAGTAAAAAGGAACTTGAAAGACTTGACAAGAAAATAGAACTTGAAAATGAGAAGGGTGAAAGAATCCGTTACAAAAATTTCGGCAGCCTAACGACGCCACTTAAAATTTCATAAAATGAAATGATGAGAGTAAGAGGGGGTCTCTCATCATATGAAAATAAAAAGGACAGTATAATGAATATAAAATAACATCCTCCAACATATGAACATGGAGTATAAAAGGAATGACCTAAAAGAGATTACTTGAAAAGAAAAGAGAGAGGGCAGATCCCTTACCTTAAAACGTAACTCTTAAAACTCAAAGGCTTGGACCATGAGGGCTTGGGGGCACCTTGGGAGGACTCCTTGGGAGGTAAGGAGTCCAGAACTTCGTTGATAATGATTTTGGAGTCCAAAGGATGAGAGAATGGCTTGGTATTTATAGGGAAAGTGAGAGGACAAGGCATTAAGGGCCAAGGGACACCTCAAAAGTAGTTTTCTCAAAACCATGTGCTCTCCCATTATATTTCCCATGAAGTTAGGACACATGTGGCCCCCAATACAATAATTCATCACCTTTGGTCGTCCAACCCATAAAATATCTCATGAAATCATCATGACACAATTATGATGTCATTAAACATACCGAAACCCTAAAACTGTATTTTTACCATTCACTGAAAATTCAACTTTCTTAGAAAAATCCCAAAATTTCACCTTAACCAAATATCGATGCTCTAATTAAAAAAATGAACTCCATTTTATAAAAATAATTTTCTAAATATTTTTAATTTAATTTTTAAATAAATACACTATTCACCGGAAATTCATTTTTTCAGAAAAATCCCCAAAAATTACCATAACATAATATCGACGCTCTGAGTTCAAAAATGAAATCCATTTTATAAAAATAATTTTCTAAATATTTTTAATTAAATTGTTAATTAAAAAACACTATTCACCCGAAAAAACTAATACTTGAATAATAATATATGAAACCGTTATTTAACCATTTTATTGAATCACATTACTTAATCAAGGTGCCTAGATTATATTAATACTTTCTTTAAGTGAGATTACTAATCCATTTGGTCACATTACTAATACTAAGCATAAAATCACTATTCATAATTTACTATTCATAAAAAATTAAGTTGATCTTATTATACTCTAAATTTCATACTGAACATAATTGTAGAAGACCTTTTTTTGAAAATCATTACACATTTTTAATTATTTAAGTTTTACATAAACATTTTTAAAATATCGTTTTTCTAAAATTCACCAAAAATATGCATACTATATTTATCCGGATATTTGAAAAGTCATAAACATCATCATAAGAAGAAATCCCAATTTTTATTTAAAACAAAGGATTACACAAGGCAGTTACGGTCTCCTTACATAGCCCCTTATCACACCAGCATAGGACCTAAGTGTAAGGTGTGCTAAGGTGAGAGAATCCAAGGGAGGCTCAGCCAACATCGCATGAGTAGTAATTTCTTTCAGTTTGAACTTCTCGTGAAGGCGATCCCGTTCTAGCTTCACACGATGAAGTTCAGCTTGGGTTTGGTCCAGAGCAAAGCCCAGTGGTGCTACCTCCTTCCCAAGTTCTATTAGATGAGCTTCGATTGGTCCAAGACTACTGGGTGAGGCCATCGAATCATCTTTCTATATTAATTAACCAAGATTACTTGTATTTAGAGATAATAATCAAAACGTTTAGTTTCCAGCGGTCATATTGACCAATGGTCATATAACAGTCAAAACCCCAATGGTCTCATCTTAATTATACTCATGTTATCAAATGAAACATTTTTGTTGAGTATAAAAAAAATAAAATAACACAAAAAATTAGGAAACAAGATTTATTCAAAATTTTGGGTTGTTACAGAAGTGTCCTAGCCTAGGCATAGGGCATAGGTGCATATAGAAGGTTCTTCATGAAGTGGAACGACTTTCGTGAAGCAGTGCTTTGCGAAGCAAGGGTTCCCTGAGAAGCGTAGCATTGTGAAGCAATGCGCTTCATGAAGCAAGGTGACCCTACCTTAGCATGTGGGTTACATGTGCATGGAGGGTACTTTGCGAAGCATAAGTGATCCACAAAGACCCGAGTAACCTTGGGGATCCCCTTCTTTCTAAAAGGCCCATGGGCTCCACGAAGGGTATCCCCCTTTGAAGAGGGGTTGAATTTAAGAAAAGGGAAAGGAACTTCATGATTCTAAATTACCTTGAAGAGCTCATGGTTCTCATAGTAGAAATTGCTTTGTGATTTGAGAGCTAAAAAGAGGAAAGGTTAGAGGTTACATCCTTTGGGATTGAGGGGAGCCTGATATTTATAGGCCTAAGGCGCTGTGAAGTAGAGATCGCTCGGTGCTGAGCCAGGTGGATCTTTATTGTAACCGTGGATCCTCCCTCCTCCTTGCTCCATGGTGGATTAAAAAACATCAAATCTGGTTGGCATAGCCTCCAACCTTTTGGTTCACAGAAGGTTCAAAAACTTCAACCTGGTTCGCGGATCCTCCCACCTTTTGATCTGTGGTGGCTTCACAAACGTTAACTTCATTCACAGAGCCTCCCACCTTCTTTCTCTACGACATCTTCACAAACGTCAACCTGGTTCACGAAGCCTCCCAACTGCTTTCTCTACGGCAACTTCACAAATTTCAAATCGCATCGCGGAGCCTCCCGCTTCCTTGCTCCATGATGGCTTCATAGTGGGGGAGCTTCACGCTGTCCACGGTGCGGTGGGGCTCCGTGGACGAGATTTGTGAGGCTTCCCCAAGGGCTCCACACTTTCTCTTCCTCTTCCCAAATTTTGGTGCCAAAAATTCCCCCCTCCGACTTGGAGCTGAGGATAAAATGAGGTTCAAAGTCTGAGGGTTAATTGCCAAAACTCCTAGGTCAATCGCAAAGTAGGCTCACGAAGGAGTCTTGCAAGTCAGAGAGGCGACACGCAGGCTAAGCGCATCGCGGTCGGACGCGTCACAAAGCGCAAGGGGTCATTGCCTATAAATAGGGGAGTTTGAACTCTCTTTTTTTTCCTTTCTCAACTATATGTTTTGGTATTTAGCACTCTCGATTCGCGAAGGTCCGCCTACTCTGAAATTTCTCTCCACGAATTAGGATTTCCGCTTCTTAGTACACAGTGAGTAATTGACTCCATAGTGGTACACTCTACGACTTGCGCTTGAAGGTTGGGGTAGGGATCCATGATTTCCTTTACTGGGACAGAGCTCCAAAAAACGAGCTTCACGGACGGGCTTCACGAAGGTGCTTCGAGAGGCAGAACCAAAAAGGCCCAAATTTCCGAAAACTGAATGCCTCACCCGGAGGCTTCCAGAGGGTTATTATGGATGCTGCCTAGAGGGAGGAAATGGTGGATAGCTCAGGTATTGGGGAGTTCGTATGAATCCATTCTAACCATAATTCGCTGGTAGAGTTGTTGTCAGAGAGTCAGAAGGACTATCAACTATATAAGAGGCTGTCTATGTACATATTTGGCCTAAGGTATGACATACTCATCCCTGAAGCGATCATGGATAAGCCAGCTTACTGGTTCAGGAGCACGTCGTGCCAATGCTAGTGGTTCAAGGCGGCTGACGGCCATATCTAAGAGGAATTCATGCCTCTCAACGCCGATTATCTGTACAATCATGTGAAAAACATCGACAGGATGGAACTACAGCTAGATACATCTCCCCCATTGTACCATACTCTCTTTAAGGAAACCCTGGGGAACTCGAAGAAGGGGTGGTCTGATGAGTGGGATATTCACCAGGGAAACAACTTCATAGATTACTGGGCCTAAGCCTTCTGGGTAGATGCCTCATGCGAAGAATTCAGGGAAGAGTTGAGGAGAGTGGGCCTCTATGAGGTGGCTTGGGCCTCCCAATTCCATATCTATTAGCTGAAGTAGCTGATGCCAGAGTTTCTGAGCATATGGTCATCGAGGTCCAATACCTTTCATTTGCATCATGGAGAGGTCGACATTTGTCTATGGGACCTGCATCAGATCTCAGGGGTCCTAATACTAGAGGTGATGTATGATGAGTTCCTCCCTATTATGGTTGCGCAGGAGGATCCATACCAGATGCCACCATTGGAGATGGCATTGATGGAACTAGTGTCAAGAGAGGACAATCAGTCAGTGAGGGATGTCTTTTTCAAACGGTGGTTCAAGATGTTCTTGAACTTCTTGGAAAATAGGCAGTTCCCTGTGAGGCCTCATACTTTCTCGAAGGGGGATCAATGAGGCAAGGAGTACTCGTACTGGCGGCTCTTAGAGGATATCCAGTGGAAGATTTAGGGATTCAGTGCCAGTACCAAGCAACAACCTATAGTCAGGTTGGCTGCATTCATTACAACGCTCATCTGCAATTGGATCCTACCGATGAGAGACATGAACATGGGATTTTGATCAAGCACATTTATCATGGTGTCCATGCTGGAAATAGGGGGACAAGTCAATATAAGGATCTCTATGCTTGCTATGAAATACAAGATGATATGGAATATTAGTGAGGGGAAGAAGCCACGAAGAATATGAGGGCCATTCCACCTCCTGTATGGGTGGATAATGACGCATGTTAGGGGTATCTATGAATATCAGAACCCCATATCCCCTCCAGGATCGAACTTTTTCCAATCCATTCTGAATACTTTGGGGAGATTTCTAGCCAAGATGACCATGCAGGTGGTGCTAAACTGGGTCTAGAAGGCAGACGAGTTCAATTTCCACCCGTTCCCATTGCCAAAAGGTGTGTTCACTGATGATGGTCGGGGAACGTAAGAGCATCGATCATACCTCCTGGACTTTCAGGGTGGAGTCCTGGTGGTGTGGGTGGACCACAAGTTACTATGTGAGCCATACACCCCACACCTATTTGCAAGTAAGTTTCAATGTATGCAGTGGTTGACCGCGCAGGTCTATTTGGGGGTGCGCCATGAGGATCATCTGTGTCTAATGAGGCAGATGTGGCTCATGTTCACACAGGAAGATGAGAAGAAGCAGAACGAGATACCTCTACCCACAGTTGTCTTCAAACTGGTGAAGGAGTATGCTAAGTGCTGGGAGGCGGCCTACCCTTGGGAGATGTTGAAGCATCCAACCGTTTGGGCCAGCGATGGGGGTGCCTCCCCAACCTTGTGGATGGGGCTGGAAGGCAGCGAGGACATCTTGTGGTGGCAGAGCTATAGTGGTGTTGAGGCTTGGACAAGTCAAAAGGGAGGTGGGAGCAGCAGACCCAGTGGTCCCAGAGGAGCAGAGTCATCTGGAGGGGAGGTCGCCCAGGGGGTTCCGCAAGATATCCACCCAGGCTCTGGGGAAGCAGTTGCGCCACATAGACATTCCAGATAATGTTGTCTTCTTAGAAGATTGGGACATCTGGGATATCAACTGGAAATTCCTCAACCCATCTGAGATGTGTCAACACATAAACCATCTCAGGATCGATTTTCTAAGGATCGGCCCCATCAAGTCCGACTTTCCAATATCCCTGGAAGAGGCGAAGCAATACCTGGCCGATTTGGAGGACTTTGTGCACTCTCGGGGTGCCCCGCGTCTAATGACAGATCGCGTAAAATTATTGCTTGATCAAACAAACCCTCTGCAGTTATTGGATGAGGAATTGAGGGAATGCTTCCCTCTGCTAGAAAAATCAGACGAGTCTTCTTAGGGGGAGGAGGCCGGTAGATGGAGTCCCCTAGAGGAGGGTAAAGTTGGCAATTCATACCCATAACTTGAAGAGTTTGCAGAGGCTCTCAAGGTAAAACCCTAAGCCCTTTCCCCAGGATCCGCTTCCAGGTTACTTTGGACTCGTCACTAATATTTTAACTATGCCAAAGGGCCTCATATGTAGAACTAATTCCCACCCTACTATAGATGCAACTGCGGGGCCTTCGGGATCTACGCCCATGGCTATGTCGATTACCACGTCTAGCAGGGCTGGGACACCCATGGTAGTTCTCCCAGAGTTTTCAGACTTACCAACAATACATGGAGGGCCACACCTCGGGGTCCCCATGGTAACAATCCAGGAGCGAGACCAACAATTTGATCTATGTAAGTCCCCTTTACGAAATTCATAGCTGCCACCCATTGTTCAGGTTAACTAACATTTGTGAACTTTTTGATATGAACATTTCTTCAAATGGCATGGGCTGCTTTGGAGAGGTTGGTTGGTACTCCCAATGGTGCCTTTACCAGGGGAATGTTGGTGGTCATGGAAGCGGACACCCAAATTGACCAAGATATGATTCCCTTGATCACCGGTGGGACCACCAACAGGATGGAACCTGTTATCATTGAGGTGGGATCCGACGGTGAAGATCGATCGGACAACACAGGTCCTGCCGTGCCCGATCAGACACCCGATGCATACCCTGCTAATGATTTCTTGGGGGCATTTCCCGTATATGAAGCTACCGACCCTACAGATCCAGACGAGATATCCTCTGATTAGGAGGATATCAAGATAGTCTATCTCCAGTCATGGAAGCTGATTTAGCACTTCATCAATGACACCCCTCAAGCACAATGGATAAACCAGATAGGGATTCTTAGGTCTCGGCTATGTGAACTGTGTGCTAGGGTAGTGGACACCCATCATCTTAACATGCTCATCTGAGATCTCATGGCAGAGAAGATTCGGGAATACGACAATGGCCTTGGTGTGGGTTGGAAGTGGAGAAAAGTGGTGAACATCAAGAGACTCCAAGAGGATGAAGATGAGATTCAACGGCTACAGGTCTGACCAGAGGAGCATTATTCTTTCCTTAACACACAATCAGATATCATATAGTGTCTAACAGCCCAACCAGTAGAGGCCGAAGATCGCATGAAGCAAGCCTTCGAGGAGATGAACTTCATCCGAACCAACGAGGAACGTGCCCAGATCACAGTTGACGAAATATGCCCCCATTGATGCCAAAGAAGAGAAGAAACTGAATAGGTGCCAACGAATCCTGGACATCACAAGCCAGAGGGTAGTGGAGCTACAATTCTCTTTTGACGAGGTCAACCCATCCATGGAAGTGGTTGATCCTCAGGTGTTGTGATGCATGTAACTTTTAAAAGCACTTTTATTATTTTATTAATTATGATGGATACATGCATGAGTTTTTTTATTTTCTTTGGTTTTCTACATGTCCTTCACATTCATGAAACATAAAGCAACCAATCCCTAAGCTCGCGTGGGTTAGGCCCGATGTAAAAAACAAGGGATGACCACCTTATTATTCCACATGAATATGAGAGCGCCGATCATGCTTCGAGAAACCAAGGTTTGAACAACCAATCTAGACTTCTTGAAAGAAAGAGAGATGACTGACTAGGGAATGAAGGTCTCGAATCAGTAAAATTTACATTTTCCCAATGTTCTCTAGTGCACGAGTAGGGTAACGCCAGGGGCGTTGGGATTAATCCAAACATAGGTGAGTGGAAAGTGTGAACCATGATACCCAAGATTCGAAACACTGTAGGGATGGTGTGACAATGAAGGATAACTGTTGACTGTGTTTGAAACACAGTGTCGTTATTGTGTTAGCCTGAAATAAGGATAACAAATGAGGGCCGACCACTAAACATGTTCAAAACATGGGACCTAACTCAAAATGTGATCCATTAGTCTCCCATAAAGTTAGTCTAGGATAGTAGGCAAGCCATTATACAAGAATCCATAATGTTAGGGGGTTCCTTTAGATGTGAAAGAGGAAGAGGGTCCGAATAAAGGGAATGAAAAATATGGAGGGTGGAGTTATGGGTTGTTTGAATAGAGTCCAACAATCTTAAAATTATGCCACTCTTGTGGAAACAAATTAGGCTGGTGCATCGGTCTAGTCAGAGATCAAACATCTTACCAAATAGGACCTCTCTAGTGAGGACCTGTCATGGATCGTAGATGATAAAATTGTAGTTTAGCATCATTTAGTGTGGATGGTGCACACAATTTTAAGTTCATATTACCTGGACTATGATTATGACTGAGGGGCTAGAAGGGATGATGACCCTAAGGTTGGGCCCGAGGAGAAATGCATGGGCATCACTATGTATCTCATACGGATGAGAATCAAGCCACACATAGTTCTACAAATGCATTTTAACATCATGTGGGATGAAAGGCATGTATAGATCGGCTATACCAGTACCCGTCCTACCAAAACCACTAAGCCCAAGTGATTCATGCTCGATATGGGAAACAAGGAGTAGTGATGGGACTCTCCTAGTATAGGGAGGCACACATTGGGGGAAATGGGATGCTAGGTGAATGTCTTCCCAATAATATTGACCTACCTACTTAAAACACCTAGATGTGCGAAGGGGTAAAGCCGAGTATGTTGGAATTACACTCGATCATAATGGAGTGAAAAAATGTGAATCATGATGCTTGAGATTTGGACCACAATGATAGTGATGTGGCAATAGAGGATAACTCCTGACCATATTCAAAACACGGTATTTGTTTCACATTAGAATGAAATGGGGACAGAAAAATGAGGGGGGACCGCTGACCATGTTCGAAATACGGGACCTATCACAAATGTTTTCTGAGGTCCTCAGGGACATTGGCCCATGAAAGTAGGTAATCCAATGTGTTGTGGGATCGTGCCATAAAGGGGGTCTCTTCAGACATGGAAGAGGATGAGGATCCAAATAACGGGCTCGTGAAGCTTGGACATGGAATGAGGGAATGTACCTATGAAAATTCCACACTTCGGGCTCTTCATCACAATGCATCTGAGAACGAAAACAAAATGAATTAGATAGAGGGAGTCGAGTCCCTTTCCAAGGACAAGGGTCCTGGGGTCGCATGCTTATAACATAAGGTCATAGAGTGGACCATAAAGGGGGTACTTAATTTAATGGACTTTGCACAAGGTGGAGAAGTATCCAAACCGAACGCATAGTTCCCATATGGAGATCTTAGTTTTAGGGTCACAAAACTCAGACCGGATTGGGTAATGACATGGGAGGTACATGGTGTGGCTATTGCAAAACCCGACGTGAATGAGAACCCAAGAGGTAATCACCACACCACATATTCCAAAAATATTTTGGTCCAATTGGCCAAAAAGAGGGGAGGATTTAGATTCATGGGGCTGGACCTGAAGACAAGAAGCTTGCGTGTTCCTACATATCCCATGAGGATGTGAATCAAGCCATATGTAGTTCTGGAAGACGTCGTGCAGTTCAACGTCTTGTGGCAAGGATGCGAAGTGGTTTTAGTTTAGAGTCATAGAGATCAAACTAGATTGAAATGAGGGAGGGATACACATGGTGACGTAATTATTAAACTCGATGTGAATGAGGATAGCAGGAGTCTGCATCACCATAATGTGCTCCCCAGGAAACTTTTAGGTCGAGGGACCAAAAGTGAAAGTTTAGGATGGGCCCAAGGCAAAGTGCTCAGGCATTCCTACGTACCCCAAGGGAATGATAATAAAGCTATACATATTTCTAGATATAGAATAGTAAGGTACCAGTGCCAGGTATAGGTCGGGCGGGTCTGACCCTCACACCAAAAGAAGCGGTATTTGATAGATCTTGTTTGTCCTTTAGGATAGATGTGTGTTTTTTCGTGAAGCGACAAACCTAAGACAGATAATCCTAGTATCACTATATGAATAAAGCCATGTTTAGGCATTTACAAATGGTATGGTGGATAACCAAAACCCAACATGATTTCCCCTCAAATGAGGACACCATGATGCAGTGCTGTTTTTCGTCAGGTGGCCAGGACAATAATGTGACAGTTTAAGGTCGTGTGGTAGAACAAACCACGCATTTTAATGTTGTGCAATAAAGAAAAAATAGTTTAAAGCCATGTGAGACCATAATGGGAATGAAAATTACATGATAAAGTGTACCTGACGAGAACGAGGACATAATCCCACACATGCCATGTGTGATTCCGAAGAAGAATCCTCGGGTCGAGGGGCCAGCAGAGGTCAGAAAATATAGGGCTGGACCCGTGGACGAAATGTCTAGGTGTTTTTTATGTATCCCATTAGGATGGGAATCAGGACACACATAGTTATGAGATTGCAGTTTAACATGATGTGTGACGTAACAGTTTAAGGTCGTGTAGAACCATATACAATTTAACGTCATGCGGGACGTAACAGTTTAAGGTCGTGTAGGATCATATACAGTTTAACGTCTAGCAGGACAGAAGGTAGGAGAGACTCGTGATGTTATTAATATTTCCATAAATTTTTATATACTCCCTTTACTTATTTTATATGAAATGTGCATAATTTGTGTGAAATATTAATGCTTAAATATTAATTATAATTTTTGAGCACTATTTGAATTCATCCAGATTCAAGTCTATTTAATGTTTTAATAATTACTCTCACACTACTTATCCAAATTGATTGATTCATGTTTTTTAGAGTTTACTACTCAAATTCAAACATTTAATTAGAAGGAACCTTAGGCCAAATCATCCATTTGGAGGGTTAAATGTTCCACACAAGAAGACCCAAAGAAACAGTGATGAAACTGGACCATCCATGATGGTTGAGTTACTGGTCTAAATCCAAATGCCCAAATTTTTTGAAACTCCACTGTTAGTTCTTGATTATCCAAAGGAATAATGGATAAAAATATGAAGGTCCAACTACATGAAAAAGAGGCCCAACTGATGCTTTGAAGTTCATCCCACCATTCTGGCCGGAAATTAAAATCCGGACACTATTCATGACATCTCTCATGATCTAGTCATGAAATAAAGCTGAGGTTTTACAGTGTGAAATAAGGGATATATGCATACAAATTTTTTGAATAAATAATTCATATTTTAAGGCATATTCCTTTTCAAAAATCCATTCACATTTTGGCCATCTAAAACGAATGGATAGAAATGGACAGTTTGACATTGTTTATTGAAACCGCAATAACTTTGGCTCCATAAGTCCAAATGCCTAAAAATTTTGATAGTAGTCAGAAAAAAAATATTATATAAAACTTTGAAGAATAGGATAACTCGATATTCAGTTGTCTGGATATCCAAATTGTTGATCCAAGTAGAGGGGTAGTTTTGGAATGAAAACAGTCCACCACATTGGGCTATAAATACATCCCCTCCTCTCCTTTCAAAAGGGTTGGAATTTCAGAAGAGAGGAGAATATATTGTCATGAACAAAGCCTTTAAAAAGTCTTGTAAGGACCTTACATACTCAAGTTTTCACTTGAGAGACCTTTCTTCCTCTCTTTGTTTTCATTTAATTTTGTGTTTTTATTCATTTGTAATTGTGTAAGTGTTTGTTTTTGTAATTCTATTTTAATGAAAGTTTATTCTTATTAATATATTATTCTCATCCAAATTATGTTAAATAATAATAGTGGTCTTAAAATAGTTTAAATACAGTTGAATCCCCTTCCCTTATTGTGCTTTCTCATTCAATCTAAAGTCAATATTTAATTCCCTTCACTGTTTGTGTGTGTGTATTTGATGAAAAACTCTTTTCTTATACCTTTATTTTTCTTCACTTATTAATTCATCATAATAAAATTATAACCAGATTATTAAACACCCAAATGGATGAGTAAAAATCTCATTGTGGTGAGTTATAATTTAGTTATTTTTTGTGATTGATAATTTTTCTCGATGAATATTATTTGAATTAACATTGTGTATGTTGGACTAAACATGTCATGGATTAATGACTTGTTTTGTTTAACGAGTGGTTTACATAGATTATTGGAACCATAAATACAATACCATAAACATGATATGATTAATATTAGAACCCTATGTTAAGTTAAGGCTTGTATTAAAACCTTAACACTTGGTAATTCCAATCAACGTCAACTTGTTACATGGGTCTTAATTTAAGCCAATATAAAGCAAGGCTCAAGGATATCATAAGCTTAACTACCTAATGATGAACTCACCCCAATATTTATAAAATTGTTAAATCAAACACCAATAATTAATCACTCCATTTAATCTCTACAAACAAACCGCCCAATCAAAATACAATCCACTAAAAACAATCGACTATTAAAAAGTATCATCACTGAGGATTCAACCCAAGTGCTGCTATACACATTAGCAGAACATCAGAACATTGAACGGTCAATAAATGACAATCATATGTGCTTTAAAATGGTTCCATTTCTGCAGATGGTGCAATTAAATAGTCTTTAGTTTCTGGTTATTGTAAAAAAACAAAAAAAATCCAAAATTTTAATTTTTTTTTGAAAAAAAACAAAGAAAACCCCGCCTTCTCATAAAAATCAGAAATAAAAAAATACAAAGAAAAAATCATCTTCCTCTTTATTCAAAAATCTCTCTGAATTCCCCGTAGCTTCCCAAACAATCCCTCATTTTTTTGACCATAAAATTGAGTGAACACTTTGCCAACTTAGGATGAACATTAGGGATAATCAAATAATTCAAGAACCTGTCCTCGTCCAACCCGTTGAATTATAAATTGTCAATTCTAGGGAACAAACGCTTAAAGAACTTGCTTCCCATGATATGAAATACCAACCAATTGGTATTCAATATCCAAACATAGAGGCTGACTTTGAACTCAAATCAGGTTTGATTCATCTTCTTCCTCATTTGCACGGGCTAGCCGGCGAGGATTCACTTCTCCACCTTAAAGAGTTCCAAGTGGTGTACTCTACCATGAAACCTCAAGAGGTTTCTGAGGAACAAATCTAACTCCAAGAATTCCCTTTCTCCCTATCTAACACTGAAAAGTCATGGATTTACTATCTCCCACCTAGTTCCATAACCACATGGAATGACATGAAACGAATCTTTTTAGAGAAATTCTTTCCTGCTTCTCGTACTGCTTCTATCTGAAAGGAAATAAGTGTTATTAGTCAATTCCCCAATGAATCACTCCATGAGTACTAGGAGAGGTTCAAAAAGATTGTGGTAACCTTCCCACACCACCAAATACATGACCAAATATTTATCCAATACTTCTATGAGGGGTTATTGGCTATGGAGAGAACTCTCATTGATTTCGCAAGTGGAAGTGCTCTTGTTGATAAAAATCCTACAGCTTCAAGAGATTTCATAAGTAACATGGCTACAAACACACAACAATTCCATACTCAAGAACATGCTCAAGTAAAACAAGCCCAAGATAGTCAATCTATTGTTCCGAACAAGATGATAGAGTGGATGAGTGAACTTACAATACTTGTGCGACAACTAGCCGTGGCTTTCAAAGCCCCAACCTCATCTTCTACACAATCAATATTTCCTGGACCTGTAAAAAACTGTGGAATCTACAACTCACTAGCTCATCCAATAGACACTTGTCCACAAATTCAAGATGAACCATCTGATTCATCTGGACCAATGAAGCTCAATGCATCATATGCTCAGAAGAACACCAACCCTCAGCAATTAGGTCAGTTTGTTAGAAACTTCAACCAACCCCACTCTAATCCCTTCTCTTCTACCTTCAACCAAGGCTTGAAGTATGGTAATCTCATTTGTTGTCCCCCTAAATTCCTTCCTCAAAACCCAAACCAATTCCAATGTGGTCAATGTGGTGGTAACTTCCATCAACCTTATCCTTTGGTTCCTTAACCTCAAAGGAACAATCCTCCTCCTAGATTCCACTACCCTAGTGAGCCTTCCCAATTCCCAAACCAATAAAATCGCTTTCCCAAGAACCAAAATCAAGGAAATCCCAAATCGAGACTAGAATATTATTCCAAGAAACCATAGGAAAGCACTGTAGAATATCTTTCCACCTTCACCCATTCCAGCCTTAATAACATTGTAACCCAAATTGGTCAACTTGCATCCCACCTAATCCAGCAAAAACAATCAAATTCTTCCCAAATCTCAGCTCAACCTTTACCTAACCCCAAGGGTAATTTAAGTGCAATTGCACTTAGATTGGGGAAGAAATTTTCTATGCCTTAAGATAAGTCCTCAAACCCCTTTGAATGTTGACCTAGAAAATTAAAAGAAAAATAAACTTGAAAAGAAATATGAATCCATTCCCTCACCTCCTTTAATTCCACTTAGGAACCCAATTCCTTTTCCTCAAACCATTTTTAATCCAAAAAAGTCCTTTGAACCTGATCCTGAAATGCTTGACATGTTTAGACGTGTTGAAGTCTACATACCCCTCTTAGATTCCATAAAACAAATCCCTAAGTATACCAAGTTTCTTAAGGAATTATGTACCCATAAGAGGAAACTTAGGACCTTTGAAAATGTTTCCACCCATCAGTCTATTCCCATAAAGTGCAAAGATCCAGGGACCTTTACAGTTCCATACCAAACTAGAAGTTCCAACTTTGATGATGCACTCATAAACCTAGGATCCTAAATTAATTTCATGCCCAAATCCATCTTCTCCAACCTTGGTCTTGGTCCCTTACATATAACTGGTATTTTTATTCAATTGGTCAATCGAAGCACTGCTAGTCCTGAGGGTATAATCGAGGATGTCCTTGTTCGTGTGAATGATCTTATCTTCCCAGATTATTTCTATGTCCTTGACATAGAAGGTGAGATGAACTCTTCTCGATCTCCCTTAATTCTAGGAAGACCATTTCTAATGATAGTGAGAACCAAAATTTATGTCCATTCAAGAATCTTATCCATGGAATTTGGTGACCAATTGGTCAAGTTCAACATTTTCCAAGCCATGCGATACCCATCTGAGGATCACTTTACATTCTCAATCCATGCTTCTAAGTACACTTATAAGAGTCAATTGAACCCCAATCCATCATGTTCTTCATGTTCTAATGATGAAGGATCTTGTGAAATATTCAACATGATTAAAAAAGTCATAAATGATGAAGTTTATGTGGACCTCTCATTCATAGACTCTATCAATCTAGAGGATCTTGAAAACTCTATTGAATACCACATCAACTCTGATCTGTACTTCTCCACCTTGGAAAGTATTAAGGAAAATGAATCTAAAGAAACTGAAAGCCCTTCCTCCATTCCTGAGTTGTCTAACCCACAAATGAGATATGATACTGATCTAAAACCTTTTCCTAAACACCTGAAATATGCATTCTTTTTCCATGATCACTCTTATCCTGTCATTATCTCTGCCTCACTTACCAAAACTGAGGAGTCCAAACTTGTTCAAGTGTTAGAGGAAAACAAAAAGGCCATAGGCTGGACCCTAGATGACATACCAAGAATCAAACCTACCCTTTGCATGCATCATATCCATATTGAAGAATCATCCAAACCAATTATACAACTACAAATAAGACTCAATCCACTCATCCTTGAGGTTGTTAGGGAATAGATCACCAAGATTCTTCAAGATGGTATTATCTACCCAATTTTCAATAGTGAATGGGTTAGTCCAATTCAAGCTGTACCTAATAAAGGAGGGATAAATTTTGTCACAAATGAACATGGAGAGGTATTCACAACTCGAGTGAAGAACAAATGGCGTGTGTGCATTGATTAATGAAAATTGAATGTTGAAACACGAAAATATCACTACCCTCTTGTATTCCTTGATAAAATGATAGAAAGATTTTCTAGAAAGTCGCACTATTTCTTTATTTATGGATACACTTACTACTTCCAAATCCCAATCGCACATCATGACTAAGAAAAGACTACTTTCACATGCCCCTTCAGAACATATGCATATAGGAGAATGCCTTTAAGCCTTTGCAATGCTCCTACAACAATCCAAAGGTGTATGATGAGTATATTTTCTGAATTCATTGAACATTGCATGGAGGTATTCATGGATGACTTTACCATTTATAGTGAGTCATTT
The DNA here is from genome assembly GCA_963277665.1 of Viscum album. Lineage (NCBI taxonomy): Eukaryota > Viridiplantae > Streptophyta > Magnoliopsida > Santalales > Viscaceae > Viscum > Viscum album. Next base: position 494,514,995 of record OY728139.1, read on the forward strand.
TAATCATGGTTGAATTCACTCTATCTAGTCCTTCAAAAGTGTGTCAAGTGTAACCTTGTGTTAAATTTTGAAAAATGTCACTTCATGGTTGAAAATGGGATTGTTCTAGGGAACATAGTTTCAAAAGAGGGTATTTAAGTCGATCCTACCAAAATAGAAGTGATCCAATCACTTCCTCAACCCACTTCTGTTCAAGACATCCATTCATTCCTTGGTCATGCTGGTTTCTATCAGCGATTCATCCATAACTTCAGTAGGATTTCCCTCCCACTCACTCGGTTTCTCCAAAATGATGTCACTTTCCATTTCGGTGAGGTTTGCAAGATAGCCTTCTTTTAACTCAAAACTTCTCTTACATCTACCCCAATAATCTAACCCCCAGATTGGTCCTTACCCTTTGAATTGATTTTTAATGCTTCTGATAGAGCCGTTGGGTCTGTTCTTGGTCAAAGAAGAGAAAAAATAACTCACGTCATCTATTATGCCTAAAAAACTTTGGATGAAACTCAATCTCACTACACTATGACTGAAAGGGAACTTTTATCATTGGTTTTTTCCTTATATAAATTCTAGACTTATCTCTTAGGTTCCAAAATCATCATCATCACAGACTATTATCATATAAAGTTCTTACTCAAGAAAAGTGATTCCAAATCGAGGCTAATAAGATTGATCCTAATGCTCCAAGAGTTTGACCTTGAAATCAAAGATAGAACAGGAAAAGAAAACCCCATGGTAGATTACTTGAGTAGAATTTCTAATTGTTCTCATTTAGAAATCATTGATCCTGAATTCCCTACTGACCATCTTTCACCTCTCACTCTAAAAATAACATGGCATGCCCTAATTTTAAATTACTTGGTTTCTGTTGTTTTTCCTAATTTTTTTAAAAGAACAAAAAATGAAGTTGAAAATTGATTCAAAATACTATTTTTTGGAAGAAAATAAACTTTGGAAAACTGGGAAAGACATGGTAATTAGAAGTTGTGTTGATGAAGATGAACATTCCTCCATCTTAGAATTCTATCACTCACTTCCTGGAGGTGGCCACTTTAGACCACAAAGGACCTCCCAAAAGGTCCTAGACTCTGGATTTGTCTAGCCATCACTCTTCAAGGACTCACATGAGTTCTATCAATCATGTCCCACTTGCCAAAAGTTTGGCACAATTTCAAAGAGAAATTAAATTCCCAAAAAGCCTTTAATTTTCTGTGAGATCTTCAATGATTGGGGCATCGATTTCATGGGACCATTCCCCCTTCCAATGGATTATCATACACTCTTCTTACGGTTAATTATGTATTTAGGTTTCTCGAGGCCAAACCCACTAGAAAGAATGATTCACATACTATTAGTGAGTTTCTAAAGACACACATCTTCCACTGATTTGGCACACCACTTGCCTTGATAAGTGACTTCAGAACCCATTTTTGTAATAGAACCATGAAATATATTTTGAAAAATAATGGTGTTATACAAAAAACATCAACTACATATCACCCCCAAAAAATGGCATGGATGAACTTTCTAATAGATAAGTGAAAAGATTTCTTGAGATAATTGTAATTCCCACTAGAAAATACTGGCCTAAAAGACTTGGTGAAGCACTTTGGGCTTATCAAAATGCCTATAAAACACCCTTTGGGATGTATCCCTTTAGCCTAGTTTTTGGTAAAGCATGTCATTTACCAGTTAAAATCCAAAATAAGTATTTTTGGGTTGTGAAAACCTATAATTTTATTGTGAAAAATCTAGTGAATAAATATTTTTGCAATTGGATGAACTGGAGGCTCTTAGACTTGATTTCTATGAGAGTTCTAATCTCTACAAAGAAAAATCCAAGGTGCTTCATGAAAAACACATCCTGAGAAAGGTATTCCATGAAGGTGAAAGGGTATTGCTTTTTAAATCTCAATTTCGTCTTCACCTAGGTAAGCTTAATTCTTGTTGGGAAGGTCCTTTTGTTATCACTAATGTTTACCCATTTGGTATAGTGAAATTACAAGACCCCTCTTCTAAAAAGAAATTCACGGTTAAGGGACATCGATTAAAGCATCACCATGAGAGGACACACATCCTGGAAACCACATCAACTTACATCAGATCCCCAAAATCAATAGTAGACCCACCACCAGATGGAGATGGCAACCTTCCAAATCTAAACCAGGGGGAATATCTTTCCCTTTAACTCCCTCTTTACCTCTTCTTCCTCCTTCTATATCTCTACATATTTCTCCATCTTCCTCTCTCTTTCATTTTTTTCCAATTTCATCATCAAACCCTTTATTTTTCACTTTCAATTTTGTGTGTGTGTATTATAAAAAAACTAAAAAACTAAAAAAAAAATGAAAAAAGAGTCGTACTTAATAACCTTCAAATTTTCAAATTTTTTCCAACCATTTTGGCGAGTCTAAAAGACAGTTTGTCATCTCAAAATTTGTTTATTTTCATCATGAATTTGGATAAAAAAATTTGTGTCAAGAATAATAAATTTTGAATGATTAGTTATTGATTTGGAAGATTATTTTACCCACCCATGAGGAACAACATTTTCTTTCTTTCCAAGGCTACCTATGACCATCTTTTCAAAATGTGTGTTTTTCACCCCCATTTGTGAATCTTGATTTTGTGGACCTTCAAGATGAATTTCCAACTTTAGTGTGAATTAATATGATAGAGGCTTTTTCTAAACCTCATAATAATTACAATAGACAAATATCCTCCCATTTATCTTACATTAATCCTCCTTTTTAAATCCCCTTCGAGCCTATGAAAACCTTTTTTTGATAGCCACATTACAAGCACAATACCTTTTCCCACCCAATATCAACATGAATTTTCATGGCATAATTTTTTAAAATTTAAGTGTGGGGGGAATGGATTTCATTTTGGGCACCATTTTTTTATTTTCACCATGTTATCATATTATTTAGGGCAAGCATCAATTTAAGTATGGGGGAGAGTTTGTCCTTCAGTGGGGATTGGGAATGTATATTGAAAAGTGTTCAAAAAAATCAAAAAATAATAATAATAATAAAATGAAAATAAGAATGGGTTGTGTCTTGGGTGGGTCAAAAATCACTTTTTCTCAGCCTTTGATCTTGTTATAACTATTAAAATTAGTGTTGTGAGGAGATCAATCATGGGTTGGGAGATGAGTGTGAGATCTATTTTAAGTTCAACTTTTAAAAAATGTAAAAAAATGAAAACTTATTGAATTTGGAGAAGTTATGTGGTTTGTAAATATTTCATATTCTTATCCACTTAAAATTTAATTCCTCTTTTGCGTCTTATTTCACATTTTCATTCCCTTGTAAATATTTGTTTCCATTTCCTTTCATGTCTCATTTCAAAAAAAGCTGTGCATTTCTTTTTCCATGATGGTGTTTTACCCCCCTTTTTCTATCTTTTGGACATCATCTTCCTACCATCCTATATCCATAGAAAAAACCCTTCAAAAGACCTCTTGATTCTTGTGCACTTTAGGATAGGTGATGAAAGTTGAGATATCTTTCAAAATCTAATATTTTCACTTTTGGTTGGTGAAAGAGTGAACCTCTATTAATGAATTTTATCATCTTGAGAGGAGTGAGTTTTGAGTGTCCACATTTTCCATTTATAAATTTTATAATGAAAAAATGAATTGTTTTTGGAACCTTTTTTCTGTAACAACTTGTGGTGGAATTCAATATGGATGAGTGAAATTGTCTAAACCTCTCCTGATTGGGAAAAACAAAATTTTAATATTTGTTGGTGAGTGAAAATGATGTTTGTCATGGTTTTATATTTGTTGTACATGAGGACATGAACAAGATTAAGTGTGGGAGATTTTATGTTATTAATATTTTAATAACTTTTTATACACTCCCTTTATTGATTTTATATGAAATGTTCATAATTTTTGTGAAATATTAATGTTTAAATATTAATTATAATTTTTGAGAACTATTTGAATTCATCCAGACTCAAGTCTATTTAATTTTTTAATAATAAATATACCCTACTTATCTAAATTGTATTATTCTTCTTTTTTAGGGTTTATCACTTAAATTACAATATTTCATTAGAAGGAACCTTTGGCCAAATCATCAATTTGGAGGGTCATATGGTCCACACAAGAAGACCCAAAGAAACTGTGAAGAAACTGGACCATCCATGATGATTGAGTTATTGGTCTAAATCCTAAAGACAAAATTTTATGAAACTCCACCGTATGTTCTTGATTATCCAAATTAATTATGGATAAAAATGTGGAGGTCCAAATACACGAAAAAGGCACCCAACTGATGCTTTTAATTCCATCCCACCATTCAGGACGAAAATTAAAATACGGACACTATTAATGACATTTCTCATGATCTAATAATCAAATAAAGATTATATTTTCAGTGTAAAATAGGAGATATAGGTGGAAGACTCTATTGAATAAATAATTCTTATTTGAGGGAATGTTCCTATTCAAAAATGCATTCAAATTTTGGCCATCGAAAAAGCATGGATAAAAATGGACAATTTAACATTATTTATGAAAACCACCATAACTTTGGTTCCATAAGTCCAAATTCCTCCAAAGTTAGAGATTAGTCGGAAAACATTATTATATACAACATTTTAGAAGAGGATAACTCTATATTAGGCTGTTTGGATGTCCAAATCATCGAGCCAAATGGAGGGTTAGTTTTTGAATGCAAACAGTCCACCACCTTGGGCTATAAATACATCCTTCCTCTCCTTTCAAAAGGTTTGAAATTTTAGAAGAGAGGATCATATATTGGAATGAACAAATCCTTTCCAAATTCGTGTAAGTACCTACCATACTCAGGTTTTCACTTGAGAGACCTTTCCTCCTCTCTTTGTTTTCATTTACTTTTGTGTTGTTCTTCGTTTGTAATTGTGTAAGTGTTTGTTTTTGTAATTATATTTTAATTAAAGTTTCTTCTTCTTCATATATTATTCTCATAAAAATTACGTTAAATAATATTAGTGGTCTTAAAATAGTTTAAATACAGTTGAATACCCTTCCCTTATCGTGCCTTCTCATTCAATCTAAAGTTTTTATTTAATTCCATTCACTGTTTGTGTGTGTGTGTTCGACACACAACTATTTTCTTATCCCTTTATTTTTCTTCACTTATTAATTCATCATAATAAAATTATAACCATATTATTAACCACCCTAATTTCTGAGTAAATTTCTCATTAGGGTGAGTTATAATTTAGGTATGTTAAGTGATTGAGAACTTTTGCTCGATGAATATTGTTTGGATTAACATTGTGTATGTTGGACTTAACATGTCTTGGATTAATGGCTTGTTTTGTTTAACGAGTGGTTTATATGGATTATTGGAACCATAAATACACTACCATAAACAAGATATTATTAATATTAGAACAATAAGTTAAGTTAAGGATTTTATTAAAACCTTAACACTTGGGAATTACAATCAATGTAAACTTGTAACATGAGTGTTAATTTAATGAAATATAAAGCAAGGATCAAGGATATCAAAAGATTAATTACCTAATGTTGAACTCACCCCAATATTTATCAAATTTTTAAATCAAACAACAATAATTAATCACTTCATTTAATCTCTACAAGCAAACCCCCCAATCAAAATACAATCAACTAAAAAAATTGACTATTAAAAAGTATCATCGCCAAGGATTTGACCTGAGTGCTGCTATACACATTAGAAGAGCATTGGAACATTGAATGGTAGATAGGAGACAAAAGTCTACACTTTCAACTATCTTCTAGAAGGTGAGTACTTGGTGCAGCTATTTCAAACCCGACGTGATGAGGACATAAGCACACACACGCCACACCACACCATCCTATAAGATTCTGGGCCTAAAAGGCTAAATAGGAGAGATAATTAGTGGAACTTGAACTGGACCCAAAGAATAGTTGTATGGGAATTCCTACATATCCCATGAGGATGGGAATCAAGCTATACATAGTTCTAAGGGGAGGACACATAAGAAGATCCTAGTTTAAGGTCTTAGAGCTTGGACCATAGGGAAGCAAAACTCTTCCAAGCAAGAGTAGATCTAGATCCCATACCTAAGCCCACGTGAGTCAAAATCAGTGTGGCAAAAAAGGGCAAAAGAGGTATTTGTAACTCATGAGATACATATAAATGGGAAGTCGGGTTGGATCCCCGAATGATGTCTTACTGCGGCTTTGTCCTCCTAATGTGCAAATCTGCACTGAGGGATAATACCAAGAGTGTCGAAATTCCACTTGGACATTATGGGGTGGAAGATGATGTGAATCATGTAACTGAAATTCAAGGCTTTATGGGGGTGGAATAAATATGGAGGATAATTTTTTACCATGTTTTAAACACAATATCCATATCGTGTGACTTTTAATGGGAATAAAAAATGAGTGTCAACCGCTGAACATATTTTCAATGCGGGACATGTATCAATTTGTTGTTTGAAACCCTCGAGGACATTGTCCTATAATAGTAGGAGAGATTTTGGGCCAAGCATCTATGCCATTTGGGGATCCCTTCAGTTGTGAAAGATGATGAAATCCCAAATGAAGGGGAACACGAATCCTGAAAAATGGGTGAAAGCATGTCCAGGTAGAATCTGACACTCTTGGTTCTGAACTAGAGTACTCTTGGACACATTGGCGAATCACTGAAGAGGGTCTAGGGACCCAACTTAAGAGAAGATGACTTTAAAAGATGAGTGTAGGGAAAGGGAGTTAAGGGTGCTCAAGAGAGAGAGGTATGTGGCATGATTTTTACAACCTGACGTGAATGAGGATGTGAGTCCATACCACACCGCGTACCCCTCCCCTGAAAGGATTCAGTCCAAGAGGCCAAAATGATAAGGAGGTTTCTAAGATATGGGGCTAGACCCAAAAAAATATACGTTTGGGTGGTCCTATGTATCCCATAAGGATGGGAATCAAGCTGTTAGTAGTTCTAAAGAAGAATACTATGTATTTTAACGTCAAGCAGCAAGGACACAAATAGGGGAAAGGTGCCCCAACAAGGGATGTGTATGGAATGACGAGTAGACTAAGGTGAATGAGGGTGTAATCTCATACCACATCATACAATCTCGAATGAACACTTGGGATGATGGGCTGGAAAGGTTGAGGGACCTAAAACAGGAAGTCCCAACTAGTTCGCAGTTTAATGTCTTGCGGTGATGAAGATGATGCTCTTAGATTAAGGTCATAGGGTTAAGACCTTAGGATCCTAGTTTAATGTCACATTAAAGGGAAAAATAAGTAGAGAGGGAGAATCATCGTGCCTATGGAAAACCATAAAATGGAAAAAATGATAGAGGATAACTGTTGACCATGTTCGCAACACGTTATTCGTATTTGTGTGACCAGGGTTTGGGGGCAGACAATTGAGTATTGACTTTTGACCAAATTTGAAACATGGTACTTGTATCAATTTGTCACTCGAAATCCTTAAGGACGTTGGCCTGAAATGGTAGGAGAGCCCTTGGGCCTAACATCTATGTTGTTCAGGGGTCCTTTTGGATATAAAAGATGATAGAAACCCAAATGATGGGGCATGCGAAGCATGGAAAGGTCTGTGATCACAGAAAAGATGATAAATGGAGGAGTTATGTCTCAAGTGGATATGTGTGGCATGGAAAAATAGCCCGACGTGAATGAGGAAATGAGTCCATACTACACCACGCAATCTTATAATAGAACTTGGTCCAGGGGGCCGAAAGGGTCGAGGGACCCGAGGCTGGGAGTCCTAGAAAACTATAGCCATATGACACCTCTTGTGGGTATTTCCTTGCCATAGCTCCTAAGAACATGTGATCAATGCTCGGTGTGGGAAACAAGGAGCAGGACCAGGCTCTCCCGTACGATAGCTGTATTCACTCTCCTGCCTAAGGAAGACTGAATCTTGAAGAGACAACAAGGATGAATGAACCACTACACTCAATATTTGGGACATATGGTGGTGGTGAAAACAAAAAAGGATAACTATTGACTAGGTTAGAAACACAACATCCATATTGTGTGACCTGAAATGGGAAAAAATGAGCATTGACCACTGACCGTATTCGCAATGTAGGACTTATATCAATTTTTTGTTCAAGGTCCTCGAGAGTGTTAGACTGGAATTATAGGAGAGCCCTTAGGCTAATAATATGTACCATTTGGGGACCCTTTTGGATGTGAAAGGTGATGGAGTCCCAAGTACAAGGAGCGTGTGGAGCATAAATGTGACCGTGCAATTTAACATCAAGAAGGACGGTGAAAGAGGTGGAGATATCAAGGGAATGGGATATATGGTGCGGTCATGATGAATCTAACTTAAAGGAGGGAAAAATCCGGCACCACACCATGTCTTCTGACCCAAGGGGAGATTTTGAAGCTGGGGTTGGGCCAATAGACAAAATTTCCAGGCATTCCTATGTATCCCATGAGGATGGGAATCAAGCCATACATAGTTCTTTAAGGCCATGCAGTTTAGCGTCGTGCAGTGAGAACGTGGGAGAATAGAAGAACGAGGAGGAGAGAACATGGTGAGATCATCGTAATCCTAACATGAGTGAGTCCAAAGAAGCCTACAAGACACCATGTGGGATCCTCTAAGATAACTATACCTAGGGGGATAGTCAAATAGGAACTTGGGGATGTACTCGAGACAAAGCATCTGAGCATTCCTACATATCCCATAAGGATGGAAATCAAGCCATACGTAGTTTTGAAAAATTAAGTTCAAAGTCTTGTAGGATGAAAGACAGTTTAATGTCATGTGGGACCTGACAGTTTATGGTCATGTAGGACCGAACAGTTTAAGGTCATGTAGAACGTGAAAGTTTAAGGTCATGTAGGGCCGGATAGTTTAAGTTCATGTAGGAACAGACAGTTTAAGTTCATGTAGGACCATATTTTCTCAGGAAAATTATTTCTTGAGGAAATTGGAATTAGTGGGAGGAGTTATATGCTCACCATCCATGGTAACCAGGGAGTATGCACCATTGGGATAAATCTTGTAAATAATGTGAGGTCCTTCCCACTTGGGCTCCAACTTGGGGTGGTTTTCATACAGGTATCATTGGTGTTCTCAAGGCCAACACCAAGTCACCTTTCAAGAAAGAGTGAAGGCGAACATTCTTATTGAAAGTTCTAGCTCTCTTGTTCTAATGCCTTTCCAGATTATGCAGGGCACTAAGCCTATTCTTGTTGAGGGCTTCCAATTCAGCTAGACAGACTTCGTCTACTTTATCTAGTGCTTGTTGATCATAGACAGCTGTGCGTAATTAAGGAAATTGAATCTTGATGGGTAGGACAACCTCTCTTCTTTACACCAGGGAGTATGGGGTCACCTGTGTGGAATTACGAGTCGTCGTCTGATAATCCCAGAGAGCGTTGTGGAGCTTGTACAACCTACTCTTCTTGTTATGACCAACCATTTTCTGCAGAATGTTATAGAGGGTTTTGTTGAATCCCTCGATCTGTCCATTTGATTTTGCATAATAATGAGAGGTATGGTTAGAATGGATGTTGTACTTAGTGTAAAATTTCTTCAGATCATCTACCCTGAAGTTGGTGCCATTATTGGTGTGGATGACATGAGGAACTCCAAACTGGTAGATGATATTGAAGCTCACAAAGTTGACGATAGAGCGAGCCTTGACCTCCTTGATCGGGATTTCCTCTGCCCACTTGGAGAAGAAATATTTAGCGGTCAGGATGAACCTGCACTGGTGAGCTGTCGTCGGTGGATATGGTCCCACGACATTGAGTCCCTAGACCGGAAAGGGCCAAGAGTACTTGGTAGTGTGGAGAGGCTTTGGAAGAAAATGCATAAAGTTGGAATAAATTTGGCACACATGTAACCTTTTGGAGAACTCGATGTATTCATGAATCATGGAGGGCCAAAAATACCCCAGTCACTGGATATGGTGAGACAGTTTCAGCCCGTTCTGATGAGCCCCTTAAGAACCGACATGGACCACCTACATGACTTGAGAAATCTAAACTCCTTGAATGCAATGGAGGATAATCCCATCAAACCCACACTTGTAGAGGATCATTTCAAGACTAGAACTGTCCTAGAGGGTAAACTGTAATGCACAACATCAGATTCACTCATGCTCATCCTGATCCAGCCAGAGATTACCATTTTGGAGATACTCGACAAAGGAGGTTCTCCAATCGGGAATCACCTCAATCACTACATCTGGGGGGGCCTGGAGGTCCTAACATGGAGGCGTCGGTGGTAAGGTGGATCACCTTTAGGCTGTCATCATCATCTGGAGTGATGGGAGTGATGATTTTCTAGTGTGCCATGTGGATAATCAAATCATCTTGTTCGGGCTCTACAAGTGATGCAGCTAGGCTGGCCAAGGCATTAGATCAACCATTCTAGGATTGAGGGACATGAGTAACTTCCAACCAATATGGGAACTGGGACATCAGTTGGAGGGTGCATTCCAACAGTGGTACGAGCTCTTGATTTCTAATGACATAGACACCGTTGATCTGCTTGATGACTATTTCGGAGTCCCCTTTCACATGAAGGTGGGGAACATCAATATCAAGCGCTATCTTGAGGCAAGTAATGAGAGACTAGTATTCTGCCTCATTGTTGGTGTAGCCTTCTAACAACAGTAATGAATACGGCAGAATGGCTTGTGCTAGGGTAATAAAGACAATACACAAACCTACTCTGTTGAGCCAGGGGTCATTGAGCCTTCTGCTGGTGGGGCTCTGGGAAGCACCATAAAGTGACTTTTCCAGTACATAATGGATCAGTCTACCGAGAGGATTACCTCATCAAGAAAGTCAAGGTCTAGAGACTAGTCCACAAGAGATGGATGAGCGGCGAGGAAATCTGCCAAGGCTTGCCCCATAATATCCTTCTAAGGGACGAACCTGATGTTGAACTTCTGAAGGATCACTACCCACCAAGCTAGACGTCTTGTCAGCATGGGGCAGTTTAGGATGTACTTCAACAGATCCATTCAGGATACCAGCTGTACCTCATAATGCTGTAGGTAATGCCACAATTTCTTTACTTCAAATACCAGCGCGAGGCAGCTCTTCTCGATAGGGTAATATCTTGTCTCTGTATCGAGGAGCATATGGCTGAGATAGTAGAGACTATTATCTATTCCCTCATTGTTATTCCAGGAGAGAAGGGCGTTGAGAGATCATTCCAGGGTGGTCACATAAAGGACTAGTGGCCTTCCAGAGATAGGTGGCATTAAGACCAAAGTCCAGAGTAGATAATGCTTTATTTCCTCAAAATAAGTCTGACATTCTTCATCCCCCTGATAGAAAGTTCCTTTCTTCATGAGCTGAGAAAAGGGATTACACTTGACAGCCAAATTCACAATGAATCAGCGTATGTAGGCTAAGTGGCCTTGGAAACCTCGAAGATCCCTAAGGTTTCTCGGGTGAGACATCTAGCTGATGGACTTGATCTTCTCCGGGTCGATTTTGATGCCCCTGTATCTGACAACGAAGCCGAGAAAATTTCCAGAGGTGACCCCGAAGGCACACTTCAGTGGGTTCATCTTTAGGTGGTGGGAATGAAGGAATCTGAACACTTTCTCAAGGTATTTGAGATGGTCCTAATGCTAGCAATATTTTACCACCATATCGTCCACATATCATTCCACCAGTTTCCTGAGGATCAGCTTAAATGTGCAATGCATAGCCTGCTGATAGGTGGTACCAACATTATTTAGGCCAAAGGGCGTGACTTGGTAATAGAAAGTAACTTGTGGTTCCCCTAAGACCATATACTCCTCATCCTTGGGATCCATTTGGATTTGGTTATAACTGGAGTACCCATCCATGAAAGAGAGTGTTTGGAACCCAACTATAGAATAAATCAACAATTCCATCATAGGAAGGGGAAAATCATCCTTCAGGAAATGACAGTTGAGATCCCAGAAGTCGATGTAGACTCTGATCTATCCATTATTTTTCCTAAATGGAACAATATAGGCTAGACATTTGGGGTACTGGACCTCCTTAATGAAATTAAATCTGACAAGCTTATCAAATTCATCCTCGACCATGGAACTGTGAGAAGGGTGTATCTTTCTGGGAGGCTACTTAAACCCATAGTGATTTGTTGGGAGACCGAGGCAGTGGAAGACTACCAAAATATATAGTCTTTTAATCTCATCATAGCTCCAATAAAATACATCATGGTGTTGTTTGAGGAAATCCACTTATTTTTGTTGCTTCTCAAGGGGCATAGCGGCACAGATCAATGTGGGTTTCAGGTCCGCCTCACTAACGAGGTTCACCTATAACCATTCATCGACTGTGGTGGAGACACCCTCTTCAAAGGCAAGGGGAGTGTCCTCTAAATCCTATTATTTACTTATGGAGGAGGGATCCCCAGTGATAGGAGTTTCCTCTGAGTCAACAGATCCCGAATGGAGACTGGTACCAGCCTGAGCGGCAGTGAGCACTACATCGGGGGACTACTGTACTACCGAAACCATGATGATGAAAGCTGTTGATCTGATTCCATATGGTCTTTGGCCCAAGGGGACATGCTTGATGATATCGAAGCAACAGTGGCATGTCGACTTGATCTAGTTTATCCCAGCCCATCAGAACAAGAAAGTATGACATATTTCTGTCGTCGTGGGGTGGACATCCTGATACCTTATGGGAGTAGGGAGCTCTGGGATCACCTGAGCCTGATTCATGTAGGAGTATGAGGTGATCTTTCGACATTTCTTAGACTTTGAAATGTGCTCCCCCCTTGTTCCAAATATAATGAAACATTTTCCCATGTCTGGGGTTGTAGCCTCCAATCGATGGATTGGAAAGATGTAGGTATCATCTAGATCTGTCCACAGTTTGGCCATAGCTGTAGCATGCTCAACCTTGTTAGCCTAAATCTACTTGTCCTTGCTCTTGTAATAGTTGGAATCCAAGTAGAAGGCTTCAAAAGAGGCAAAGGGAGATCTTCCTCCTTAGAGTATGCCCAATTGACCATTAAGAGAGTACTTGAGGCATTGATGATACGAAGAAGGAACCGCTGCATACAGGTGGAGCCACAACCTAACAATCAATGCGTTGTAAGTAGTGTCTTGCAAAATGACCATAAACTTGGTGCTAGCAACTATTCCACCGAATTGGGTCTTCAGGAAGATCTTTCCAACTGGTGTATGTTCTGTCCTATCATAACCTTGAATTTTTAGGTTAGAGGGACTCAGATCATCCTTGTACAAACCCAGTTTTCATAGTGTCTGAGTCGGGATTAGGTTGATCCTGGAGCCTGTGTCGACTAGACAGCGATGGACCTCCACGCCATTAAAATGGACGGTGATGTACAATGGTAGAATGTTCCCCTATATGGGGGAGACTTCATCTTCTCTAGAGAACGAGATTATGGATTGGCATTCATCATGCTCGATCGCCTCAGTATGGAAGGCTTATTTGGTTGCAATCTCTGTCTCGAACTGGAGGGGGATTCTTAAAGCCTCAGTGAGGGCTTCACACATATCTTTTGACAGGAGAAGATCCTCAAGGATAGAGAGACTTTCTGTAATTCTAGAAATATTCTTAAGGACATCATACTTCTATTCTAGGCATGACCTTCTACTTATAAGAGGTCGATCTATGACAGGAGGTATGGAAGGCCCTACCGGTTAGACCGATGGCTGACTGGTGCTGGGAATATCCCGCTGCTCACTAGTCGAAGTCTATGGGGTGACCACCCGATGAGGGACACATGAATAAGACCTTCTCGTAGTAGAGTGCGACTAATCACAACACGGTTGAGGTGGCTCTTCTTAATCAAGAAACCCAAACGGGGGTAAAGGCGGATCTGATAACACCAGATGAGAAGGTTCCGCATGATGAGCTCTACTCTGGGTCTGCTGTTTGGTTTCAGAGGCATGCATAGCCTGGCTAGAAGTATTTACTGAGGCCCTCCGATGGCCCATACTTTGACGGATCCATCGACGCTGACGACAGTTGGGAACATTGGGAGGATCCGCCTGGTGCTCCTAGCCATCAAAAATCATGTAGGGGCTTACCAGCTATACGGTATTAACCGAGGCATACTCTTGACTATCACTTGAAGATTCATCCACTACTGGGTGGATTATTGGGGAAATATCCATCTCTGGGGGTATGAAGTTGCCGATAGTATGGGATGACTTTGGCATAAGTGAGGGACTTTGTTTTCCCTTGATCCACCTATGCTTTCTCTTCTGGGAATAGGAAGACTAAGACATTGACGTAGAGGTACTACCTGTGGGTGACGCGACATATTCTAATGGTTTGGGTGGATTCAAGCGTGTTCGGATAATACCGTGGGTACGAGAAACTGCCTTACAAGACATCCAGTCATCAAACTTCTAGGACCCATGGTTAGAAACCTGATTCCACTCACCTTTTCTATCACTACTGCTTTCGGGCTTCAAGAATACACATGCCACATGTGCTGGAGCTGGGCCAAACCTAACTACGTTGTTGTCGAATGGGTCTTGAAGCCATTCTTTAAACACATAGCACTGTTCAAGGGTGTTCCCTAGAATCCGATGATAGGGGTAGTAATTAGGGAGATCGGTGAGGTTCACCTCTTCTGGCCTCCTGCATTCAAGAAAACATACAATTCCCTATTCCAGAGTACTTTAGAAATAACTAGGAACCTGGTACTTGTTGATGAGTAGGTTTGGTTCCTCCTGTATGGGAAGGGGGCCTTGGGAGCCTAACCCTGATGAGGGGCAGGAGGAGCCTATCTAGAAGGTGGAACCTAGTTTTCTCTCCTGGGTGGTGGCAGCACATTACGCGGGGGCACCTGCCGATTCTGAGGAGGGCGCTGCTGGGCTAGAGGTTGCGCCTAAGGTGGCGGGTCTCTGCGAGGATGTGGAGGAGGCTCTACTGGTAACAAATCTAGTTGCATGGGGGAATCTATCTATGCCACTGTGACGGGATTGGCCCTGGTGGACCTTATCATGGGAATTGCAGGAGGCGGAAGACGTGCCTGGCTTCCCTATTGTAAGCCTTCCTCTAGGCACTGGGACTTATTAGAGAAGTCTCAGAATCCCTCGAGGTAGTTCTGGGTGATCAGAGAGGGGACCAGTTCCATCTTGACATTCCCCACACACATCGTCAGATGCTTCTCATGTGTCAGCGACATGTCGAGGGAGTATGTGAGCCCTTTCCACTAGGCGAAAAAGTCCGTGATGCGCTTGTTAGGCCTCTGCTGGCACTTGAAGAGGTCTTCAATGATCATCTTCCAAGTGGTGGAACTGAACTGGTAAATAAATTTCCTACGAAGATCTTCCCAACCAACTACTGATCTGATTGGTAGCTGGTCATACCAGACGAACGCAGGCCCTTCCAATATATGTATAAAGCATCAGAGTTTGGGAGCCTCCTACTACACTGGATTTCCTTACATGGGTCCACACCTTGAAATTAAGTGGGACAAATGTTGCAATAGGTCACCCATCCCATTAAAGGGGGAAAATGTGGGATTTATGAAACATGGGGGTGATGGCATATCATCCACCCATGCCGGATATGGCTTTCCATCAGGAGGGATGGCCACCTATCAAGTTTTTTAAAGCTTCGAGGAAGGTGATTAGTGCCACCATTGGATGGAGAGGGTTCCTATCTTGACGGGGATCCCTGACCACCAGCACATTGGTAGGTTCTTCAACATGATAAGAAGGCCTGACGGCTCGTGGAGTGGCTGGGGGAACCTGAACTAGGTCCTGAGGATTGTCACGCTTCTCGAGTGGATTGGGAGGCACATACTATGACCTATTTCCATAAGTATTGTCCTTTAACCTATCATGGTGGCCAGGATGGTTAGGGTCACCTAGAGGCAATTTTCCAAGGGGAAATTATGCCTACCACTGTTGCCCCAGTCGAGGATCACATAGTCTGGTCATCGCTCCACAGTGCATTCAACAAGGAGGCCATCAACCATCTTCTTTTGGTCTATGAGTTGCTGACGCAACACAACTTTCTCGAGATCTTCTTCTACCTTCTGAACTGATCTGGACTGGTCAGAGGGTTTGGAGTCTCTGAGGTGTTCCTTACCCTTACTTAGATTCTGGCCGAGGGTTAATGACTCAGTAGGTACAGGAAGTCCCAATAAATTCCTTTGATGGGGAGTGACTCTTCCCAATAGATCCAATAGTTGTGTAACTACCCTAGGGTGTAATTCCCCATCAAGGATCTCCAACTCGTTCTCCCCCTCTGATAGGTCAGCCATGTTAACCATGACTCCACCTGGAGGCATATCTTTAATATCGCCTGGTAAGTCGGGCTGGCACCGGATGGAACTAAAATGGAGGGATGTGTACTACCCCCAACCACATATTTTAATGTAGGGAGAAGTCTCCTTGATTATCCTGCAGATTACTTTAAATCTCTGGATGCATCTTTGTTAGAGGGTCCTATGGCAGCCGAGTGACTCAGGGCGCTGGGCCACGGGGAGTGCAGCCATATCCAATAGATGAAATTGTTGACCAATATCTTTGAAGTGTGCCTGGATCTTGGGGTAAGCCACTCATTGATGATGAAGACAGAAATGAGTTGCCCAGAGGGTCTAGAAAACACATCCAAATTTCTCCTGGGTGAGTGACTCCAGTGCACTGAAATTCAGTGCTGCAACTGACCAAACAATCTCTGAGAAATGGTACACCATAAGAATGTCCCACAAGCTCCTCAGTCTAGACTTGGGGTCTGGTCCTTCATCGCCCCAATCGTCAACTAGAGGTGTATGAGTAACCGATAGCAGTACTAAAGTATACCATTGAGATGCTAGGATGACCGGTGGAGAGTATGACGAGCGAGATGACAAACCACCGTATCTTGGGCTATCCTCCGAAGAGTGTAGTGACGTGACCACCAAATCATGATAAGATGGGATGGTGATAGTGGTTTCTAGTACAGGGACTACAGTTTCTAGTGGTGGACCATGTTGTTGCCTGTTCTCCATCGGTCCACAGAATAACTCTCTGTGATCTCTAGTTGAGGTAGAGAATGATCCTGGTGATGATGGTGGCGATTTCATGGTCGGACCCTAGGAAGACGCCAAATCTTCATCCTTCTGGATGTATCTATGGAGGTAGGTAGGGATCTGGTGGTCCTCACATTATGGAAGTATGTGGCTGATGCACCTCGTTCCTTCCCTGGCCCTTGACACGGAAGACTAAGGTGAGGGTTCCATTGAAAAATCATATTCCGTCTCAGAATATCAGAAGAAAACTGGTTTAATCTTGGTTTGAATCTTCCCGACATTCTTTTTATGGCAGCGATGACCTGCCTTCCTACCTTGGGATGGCTCTTCAGGACAGGGTAGATTTTTAGAACGAGGAGGACCTTTAGCCGAACTGGTGCTGGGACAGAGAGGGCTTTCGCTTGAGTGAGCCAGGGTACAAGGAGCACCTGGATAGATGTTGAAGGGAACATAGGGAGGACTGCTGTGTCCACTGACCGATGTGTGGAGGGAATCTCAGTGGGAAGTGCTGGAATGAGTAGTACCTCCACCAGAGCAGGAAGAAGCATGGGAAGGTCCGCCATGCTTATTTCCACTAGCAGTGTCAGTTTGAGGGTGGTCCTCGTACTGGTCAAGCTGGACACGAGTAGGACCTTCGTTCTGGGTGCTGATGAGGTGAAGATGACCTCCACTCCTCTGATTGCTGAGGTGAGGAGGACCTTCACCGGCTGTTGTAAGGACATGGGGAAGGCCCCCACACTGGAGATTTACAGGATGCATAACTTCTCCATACCGGTGGTCTGTGGCAGGAGGAATGACTCCATACCCAATGTCACGAGTGTAGAAGAGGCTTCCGTACTGAGTGGTACTACCATGGGGAGGACCCTCATTCTGATTGAAGGTGGCACGAGGTGGACCTTCACGCCAAGCTTGGAAGCGGGAGGGACCCATTTTTTCAATGGTGGTGGTATAGGGAGGACCTCCGTACGGGGTGTCATTACCACAAGTCATCCCATGGTGGGTGCTACCTACGCCGAAAACTAGGAGAGTCAACCCAGCCTGCCAGTGGGGAAGTTGGGGCCTCAATCCGGGGTTGGCGGTGCATGCACATAGATTACCTACTCTTTAGCCTGTGGGGATGGGTGGCAGTGCTGATGCGGCCTAGTGGGGGCCATCCTTGGGAACCCCTGGAAAGGGATCCCAACCAGGTTGGCCCGGTCATCCCCAACCTCATTGGCATATGGGAGGGAGTCATCGAAGCATTCTGTGGAGAGTCTCCTCAAACGGTTGTACGTCGGAGTGGGGAGCGGCTGCTCCCTGTGCGGCCCTTGTGGGCAGTAGTGGTGATGAGGCGTAGATGCCTATAAATCCTGGTGGTCCATATCCCATGTTGGGATAATCCCCTCTTCCTCGTATTGGAGGATGAGGTCATTTATCACCTTTTATCAAACAAATTCAGACGGGGAGATGGGGCATGGGCACCCAATAGTTGTGGACATGGAGGCCATCACAGAAGAGGCGGAGCCATGTGGGACTGCCACATTGACATTTCCCCTACCCCTGCGTTGGTGGATATGTGATGATCAGTTTCCTTTTACAAAATCTTGGGTCCTTAAATGCGGGGAGATTAAACCGTTTGTGCTGAAACAAGGAAATCGATGTCTAGTTCCCCAGTTACATTCTGTCTTCCATGGATAGTAAAAGGATCCACACTGAAAACGTTGCAGATCGGGATGTACAACGTTCAACTGCCCTAACTTCTGGTGAGTTTCATGCCAGGCCCACTATTTTCTTGGCGGGACCTAGTGCCGGATACATGGATGTGGTGACACGCTAGTCCACTAATGTATCGAACACTAATAATCTCCATATTGAGGAGAATAACTTCATGTCGGGTTCATTATTTTTGTTTCTGATGCTTTCACCAGGGTGCGCGCGCACGTCCGTCTATGGAGGATGAGGTCTCACTAACTGTTGCCCCACATTCCCACTTTCCAAAGGCGGGAAACATCCATCGCTTATTTAGGTACATTTGATCCTTGATCAAAATGGGATAATGGGATGTCAGTTCCTCCTTTTGTGGATTCCTCCTCATAACTCATTACCTAGTCCGAGTCTCCCTCATTGATTAATACATTGTCTGTGAAACACTTCCTAGTGCCTTGTCTTCATGGATGCTAGTTAATTACAATACTTATGTCAGGACATTCCAAGGGTTATGGTCAGTGCAACAACCTTCATTATAGGGAGTAGTCACGTTGGACATCACTGGCGTGTCTGGATGATGGAAAACTTTCATATCTGGGTTTCTTCCTCTTATGATAGGGATTCTTGAGGGAGAGGAATCCTGAGACATCCCAAGTCGAATGCGGGGAATTGTGTGCCATAGGCATGTCTCTGAGGTTTTCCTCAGATTCTTATGTTTAACATAAGGTATGCCTCAATTTTAACATCTAGTGGAGACGGATCAGACGGATCAGAACACTGAATAGAGTGGATCAGATGGGTGAAACCCTTAGAGAGAACACTGATGCTAGGGATAACACATGGTTAGTTACTTGAGTGCTGCTAAGAGCAGTGAAGAGGTGAATTGGCATGATCTCACCAGGATGTGGCGGCCCAGGTGAGAATTAGGATGGGTGATGGAGAGTTGAATGAAGTTGTATGGGAATGTGATGCGACCGACATGAGGGAGATGATGATATTGGGATTGAGCCTCGAAGATACTTCTTACATATCCTTGTGGTAGGGAATCAAATTCCGCATAGTTCGTTTAGGGATTGGGACACCTAATGGGGCGACCCGTATGAAGGGGACCCAGAGGAAGTGAAACCTCCGGGATGGGGCATGACCTTCCCGAAACACATAGGTTCGAGGGAAATACCAGGGTGAGAATTGGGTGATGGTATTGAACCCCAAGGAGGCTTCCTACGCACCTTTCCTTTATGAGGATAAAAGCCCACGTAGTTCAAGACGGGGCATTGAATTGAGGTGTGTGCATGGGACAGTGACCCGATGATACACTAGGGCTTACGCGTGGTTAGCATCCCGGTTGGTCTGACACTAGAGGGATGGCCAGAGATGTGGGTCTCAACAAAGGGGACAACAATAGCTTACCATCGATTGGGTAAAAGGATGGATTACCGTCAATTAGGGTTGAAAAGGGATTACCGTTGGATGGGATCACAATGGCTTACCACTGATTGGGGAACAATTTAGTGTCATGCGGGAAAAACGGGGTGTAAAGTTTAATGTCAAGAAGGACGGGGGTGGACCGATGTGAAGTAGTCAGGATTGATGGGAGTTGGACTTGAACCTCAGGGAGGCTTCCTACGTACCCTGCCTTGGCAATGATAAAAGTATATGTAGTTCAGGATGGTGTTGGTGAACCGATGTGAAGGGGTCAGGACCAATAGGTGTTGGTCTTGAACCTCAGAGAGGCTTCATACATACCTTTCCTTGGCAAGGATCAAAGTCCACGTAGTTCAAGATGGGTGTTGGTGAAGTGAAATGAATGGGGTAGGGACCAATAGTTGTTGGTATTGAACCTCATAGAGACATCCTACGTACCTTTCCTTGGCAAGGATCAAAGTCCACGTAGTTCGGGTCGTCTTGGTGCACCGACGTGAAGAGGGTCAGGACCAATAGGTGTTAGGCTTGAACCTTAGGGAGGCTTCCTATGTACCCTTATTTGGCAAGTATCAAAGTCTATGTAGTTCGGGAGAGGTGTTGGTGAACCTACATGAAGTGTTCAGGACCAATGATTGTCGGGCTTGAACATTAGGGAGGCTTCCTACGTACCTTGCCTTAACAAGGATCAAAGTCCACATAATTCGGAATGGGTATGAGGCTTACACTATAGGCCTCCCAAGGAGAGTGTTGTGATCAATGATTACTCTAAGACCACTTGAGTCATGCTCGGTGTGAGAAACAAGAGGCAAAAAAGACCTTATGATCACGTCACGAAAGGTGCATTTGTGGGATGTGGAGTGGGCTTACATGCGGTTATTGGTTCAAAGAGGAAACATGGGCTTATGCGTGGTTATCAGCCCAAAGAGTAAACAAGTGTCTTACACATGGTTAGCAGTCCAGAGAGGAAACAAGGGCTTACACATGGTTAGTATCCCAAGGAGATGGAGATTGGAACTTACTCTAGGATGGAGGCCCGGGTGGTGACCAAGCCCAACAGGAGAGGGATGGGATAATGAAGGTCCTTATACCCCTCTCACCTCTAGTCTCTAACACGGAAGAAGAAAGGAGGATTAGGGGTACTAACTCCCACAATAAAGGCTAGGGAATGAAACCAAGATGGTTTCCCTTTCCCCACGGATAGACACCGCTCCAGCAAAGAGGATCTCATTTCATGTGAGGAAGATTTCACTCCCATGGAGACTAGTGGGCGTAGATAATGTCTGAGGCGGGGGACCCCACGTGCGATGCACAGGGTGAGACCATAGTTTAATGCCATGTTCTGGGGATGATGGTTCTTGGTAGTTTAATGTCCTGCAGATCAGACAAGATGAGTTCACTCAGAACCCCCTAGGACTTACATAACCGATACTCACCCACCCTTGAGGGAGGGAAGACATTAGCAATGTCGTGGTGAGGTGGTGTTATGGATTGATCTATTGAGGAGACCAAATTAGCATGGCTATGTGAAGAAGTAATATCCATTAGAGTTCCTATGTGATGAAGCATGAGGTGAAGCAACACAACATAAAGCACTGCCCAAGGGACTTTGAAATCACTTCGTGCAAACCTAGAGGGTTGCATGAGAAAAGGAGTTGCAAAGAAAAGGGGTACACAGGAAGAGGCCTCAAGAAGCTATATTTCTCCATGTAGTGGAGGGGATTCGAAAAGGGATATGCTTCACAAAGTGAAGTGGCCTAGCCTAGGCATAGGCCATAGGTGCATAGGGAAGGTGCTTCGCAAAGTGGAAAGTCTTTCGCAGAGCAGTGCTTCATGAGGCAAGGGTGCCCTACAAATCATAGCATTGCGAAGCAATGCACTTCACGAAGCACGGTGACCCTTCTTTAGAATGTGGGTTACATGTTCATGGAGGGAACTTCGCAAAGCATAAGTGCTCCACGAAGACCTGAGTCCCCTTAGGGATCCCCTTCCTTCACAAAGGCCCATGGGCTTCGTAAAGGGAATCCCCCTTTGAAGAGGGGTTGAATTTAAGAAAAGAGAAAGGAACTTCTCAATGCTAAAGTACCTTGAAGAGATCATGGTTCATAGTGAAAAAATTGATTCACGACTTGAGAGATAAGAAGATGAAAGGTTGAAGGATTCGTCCTTTGGGATTGAGGGGATCCTGATATTTATTGGCATGAGGTTCCGCGAAGAAGAGATTTCTTGGTGAAGAGCCACATGGATCTTTGTCATAACCACAGAGTCTCCAGCCTCCTTTCTCCACAACAGCTTCTCAAATGTCAAATCTAGTTTTCAGAACCTACCACCTTTTTCTCCGCGGCGGCTTCGCAAATGTCAACCTGGTTCACAGAGCCTCCCGCCTTTTGCTCCACGGTGGCTTTGCAAATGTCAACCTGGTTCACGGAGCCTCCCACCTTCTTGCTCAGTGGCGGATTGGAAAACATCAACCTGGTTCATAGATCCTCCCACATTCTTGCTCTACAGCAGCTTCCAAAATGTCAAATCACATCACAGATCCTCCTGCCTCTTTGATCCGTGATACCTTCGCAGAGGGGGAGCTTTGTGGCGGCCACAGTTCAGCAGGGCTCCATGGACGAGCTTCGTGAGGCTGGCCCTAAGGATCCGTGCTTGCTCTTCCTCTTACCAAATTTTTGCACCAACAATAACCTTAAATTCTTACACAACACTGACACAATATTTCTTCAATTAATATAAAAATAAAATAAAATATTTTAAAATATTAAAAGTAAAATAATTTGATTTATTTATAGAGTTACATGATTTTTTACATGAATATGACATATTATAGATGTGTCAAAGGATTATATTCTAATTCCATCTTTTTCTTGGTGTCTTTGAATTCAAATTAAATGAATAGTTCTAAAATTGACATTAATGATATTTTATATTAAATAATATTTTATTAAATGTTTTAAAATTCATAAAAATAGTATCTTCAGCCAATTGAATGAAATATGTTTGAAAATATCAAATATCACCCATTTATGAGTCATTTTTTCATTTACAGTAACATTCTTAACCCTTTAAAGATTTAAATAGTTGTTACTGTGGTTAAGGTCAAAAATGATTAACGAATGGGTTAAACAAAAAGATAAGGTTTAAAATGACACCAAAACCTACATAAATTTCACTGGATGATTTTATTTTGAACATATAATATTTTTTTAATTCATATCCATTTTAAATCATTTGTCTTGAGAATGAATTTATTGTATTTAAATCTTTAAAAAAAATTAATGGGTGTCCTCTTCCTCCCTTATAAAAGGAAACCCTCCTTTCTCTTCTTTACACCACTTTGAGCCTTCTATCTTATACAAACCCTATCCAATTATATTTTAAACATCTCTATCCACATTCTAGAGGTTCTTCTCTCCCAAAAACGTCCAACCCTAGGGTCCTTAAGTGAAGAACCAAAATAGTTCTTTTAAAGAAGAGGAAATCATCATAACTGGTCACTTTATTTTTAATTCTTATTTTACTTCCTCTAAATCCATGATATGTATAATAAAATAATTACTAAATTATCCTAAATATAATTAAATATCATTATTATTATGAAAACTCCATTATCCACCCTCTTTCCCATCAAATGGGAAGTGAATGTATCGCTTATGCGTACATACGACTTACCGTCTCCACATAGTGATACAATTAATTTTTCATCACCCTATTTTATGAATGATTATTATAATGGATATATTTTTTATATATATGAAATAAATATTTTTATAGAATTTTAATATTTTATCTACCTTCTTACTTTCCAATATATTTAAAAATGATAACGTCACTCATGCGTATGTGTAGAATACCACCTCCACAAAGCGATGCGATTTGTTCTTCATTTCCATTCTAATTAGTTGGTAATAAATATATATTTAATGAATTTTTATGAATTATATGATTTAATAATTATTATATAATGTTAAATTATTATTTACCTTTATTTATTTCCATACTTCGAAAAATGGAAACAATGTTTATGTATACGTACGACCTACCGTCTCCATGAATGATGTAATTCATTTTTATATCTATACCTTTTATGGTTGAATATAAATAAAAATATATATATAATGAATATATATGATATTTATATCATGATTAAAATTATATATATTATGTAACCATGCTCAATGTATAAGGATATGGACTTCTGAATTGCAACATGCATGATAAACGAAGTTGTTATCACCCAGAACAATGATTTTAATAACAAATTGTTAATAATCAGGTGATAGGAAATCATAAGTAAATCATAAATGGTATGATATATATGATTATGGTTTTTAAATACATGTATAATAAATCTATCCTTATTATATAGGAGGTTCAAATGTGTATAAATAAATGCATGACATGAGGTAAGGGATTTATGTTTCAATCATGTTTTAATTGAAATTGTTTATGATTGAATTTAAATTGAGAAAATTATATGATCCTTATTTGATAAATAAATTTCAATTTTATTCTCATATGTTTACTTCTAAATAATACATGTTTTACTTTCATTTTTCTTATGATAATTACTCAATAGATCAAAATATTTTTTTAATGAAAACATACTTTATTTCTCACTCCGGTCGAAAATCCTTTTTCTTCCATATCCATATTTTCTAAAAATATTTTCAATAATGTTTTTAATATTATAATATGATTATTTAAATTAATTTTTATCCATTATTGAATTTTTTTTACAAAATGGTTTAAAATTAATCTTCTTGTTGTTTTAAAAATGAGGTACTTTTTGACTTTTTACAAAAAGTGTGAAAGAAATGTTTTATTTTAACCTATATGGTATGTAAAAAATTTCACACCATCATGAAAAATAAATGATTTTAATATTAATTTATAATTTTTAAGCTTATTTTCAAGGAAAATGTTTTCCATAATATTTGGGATATTTCATTTTATTTTAAATGAGCTATTTCAACGTGAAAAGGGTATTTTCCACAGGAAATATTCTAGTGAATATTTTAAATTAATCATCATCTATGATAACATGCTTTAATCTTAATTATTTATTACTAGGTATATGATCAAATGATACCATCCTCATTATTTCTGTGTATGGTTTATGATGATGATATGTTTATGAAACCCGTTTATTTTCCATGGGTTATGCTTTGTTGAATTTTTAAATACTTATGAAAATTTTCTTCTTTGCATGGGTTTTAATATTATGAATGTTTTATGATATTTTGTCCCAAATATGTATGGTTTTAATTATGTTACAAGTTGATGCATAATTATATATCCCTCTAATTCATTGGGTAAAATATTATAACTCATGGGATAATAATGGGAAATAAGTCTATGTTCTTGTTCCACTATTAGAAACAAGTCAATGTGATTGATCTACTATTGGAAAAAAGTCTTTGTGATTGATCCAATATGATAAATAGGTGTTAATTCTTGATCCATTATGATTTGATGGTCTTAGTAGTTAACATTGACAAATGAATGGTTTCTATACTTATGGTAGTGCCACACTCTTATAACATGGACTTATAGTTCATGATTGATTTATAATGATTTATCCCTCTTATGATGCATGTATTTTGAAACCATGAATCATTTTTATGATCCATGATAGATTGGGTATGAACTTTGTACGTTATATTCATGATCTAATAACCTTATGATTATTATATTCTTTAACATGATAATCGATTGATATATCCCATGTTTACCCTTACTGGGAATCTAATATCACCCTTTCTTATGTTTCCTTTCCATAGTTTATGAATAAAGGTTTAAATAGGGTGTGTCTATAAATAGTACTAAATGGGAATATATTAATGGGATATGTTGAAGATATTTCATGAGATAAAAATATTGTGTATCTAGTATCTAAATACACTAAACCTTTTTGATCCTCAAGTGTGTATTTGTGAAATCTATTCAATATTCATCTAAAAATATGTAATATTTATGTATTAAAAGCATGGGATGATTTATTTGGTATCATAGGATAGGTTTAGTCAATATTTGAATATTAGGATTAGAAAAAATTGGGGAAGACCCCATGGATAAGTCTAAGTAGAAGATAACATCCTAAAGTTTTGGTAATGACTATGGATAATAGAGATTAAACCTAAGGTCCCTTTGATTATGAAGATGTCATGATTTAGACGTACTATGAATGATATTTCATGATAATATTATTGTTCACTCTGATTATAATATCTTGATGATTACACTTACTTTTTGGTTTTAGTAAATGGATGTGACTAGAAGACATCATACTGACAATTGATGTGATGGAAAATTCCATGATTGTCCACCTGAGTAACCAAATGCCATAGGAGATGGAACAAAGAATCTTATTTCTATCATTACACAAATTTCTCAGTCCATGAATCATGATGACCTTCCAAATGATCAAAGGAGGGAACAAAGTACTATTGAGTCTTTCATGAGGATACATACACCTTCTTTTAGTGTGTCTTCTGATCCACCAGGGGATGAGTGATATATCAACACAATTGATAAGATATTTTCTATTCTGCAGTTCTTGGAATATGAAAAGGCTATCATATGAATTTATTATTTGGACGGAGAAGCAGATCAATAGTGTAGCCTTATTAAGAATATGATACAAGAGGAAGAAATTAAATCCATGGAATGAGATTAGTTTAAGAGTATATTTCTCAGTAAGTACTTCCCTTGTATTCTACATATAGAGAAGAAATTCCTTGATATTAAACAAAAAGAGGATGAATCCATTTGTACTCATGTGTCTAATTTTAAAATATTTGCAAGATATGCTTCTGGTTTAATCATTATCCTTGAAATAAAAATTGATCGATTCTTTAGTGTCTTAAAACCAAGTATCTAAAAGGTGTTAGATATAATAGACTTTAGTATTTATGAAGAAATAATTTGATGAAAACTCATGGTATAAATGAAAGTTAGATATTACCATCATTACCATGGTTTTAATAATAAAAATAAGATTGAACCTCATGAAAACTTGAATAAATCACATGTTGGAAAGAAATTCCAGCCATCCACATTCTAGAAATATGGAAATAAACATCAAGGGAATTTATTGAATGAAAATTGGAGGTTATTTTAAATATAGAAAGGTGGGTTATAAAGCCTATGAATTTTGAAATATGATGAATGGTATAGTTAATGCAATAGAGGTGAAGAAGATTCCGACTAATGAAACACCCACTCTCATATGCATCAAATTCATAGAGTGTGATAATTATGCCAAATAGTGAATGAATGAGATGGTTTATGATGATTATTGACATAATAAACATCTTAATATAAAATATTAAGGGAAATATCATGAAATAATGACTGCCAAAGTGGGTTATGAGAATGATGTGGTGAAAGGTACACTTATCATCCACTCTAGAATAACTAATGTCTTATTTGATTATGGATCTACCCAATCTTTTGTATTTAAGTAATTTGTAATGGGAATCAAATTACTATCTCAATGATTAAATATTTAGTTATCGGTAACTTGATTCCAAGATCGAACATCTTTTAGATTTTCTTATGATCTCAAAATAGGTAATGGTTGAAATTGTCCTAACCATTAATGTTATTGATGTAGAGGTTGAAATAATGATGGTATAGTCCCTAAGGGTGCCTCCCAATGAGGAGAAAATCACCTGGATTGATAATTAGGACCTGATTTTAACATGAGGATTCAAAAATGGAAGATAAGTATAAAGGAGTATATCCAGTACAGGGACAAGCTAGCACTTAGGTTCGAATATCTTCGGATAGAGGAACCAAAAACTCAGGTAAACACCATTTTGTGGAAACTTTTTAGGGAGATTAAAACTGGTAGGCTATAATTTCATTTTAATGTCTTGGTGATCTCTTTTTGTGCTTGAACTTTGGGTTTCTCAATTTTTCCATTAAAATTGTTTGATAATAAAAATTTAATTTTGAGTGAGTGAGCTAAAGATGAAAAATCTTAATGGTAAGATGGTCGCATCTTAAGTTTATAGTTATTCTTTGATCAAATA
Source organism: Viscum album (assembly GCA_963277665.1). NCBI lineage: Eukaryota > Viridiplantae > Streptophyta > Magnoliopsida > Santalales > Viscaceae > Viscum > Viscum album. Next base: position 494,543,109 of record OY728139.1, read on the forward strand.
TTGTGGGAAATTTCTTCCGGCAATGATTTTCATTCTCCATTTAGTTGAATTTGATGTGATTCTAGTCATGGATTGAATTTATTTATATGGATCCCATATCAATTACTGGGGAATGGAAGTCATATTTCATATTTCAAATCAACCTATTATCGTTTATCTATGCGATGATGAATATGAACTTCCAATTGAAATTACTTCTATCTTATGGGTATTAATTCCTATCCATAGAGAATATTTATCTCAGATGGTTGGGGAGAAACTCAACATCGAAGATATTTCCATATTTTTAGAGTTTTTTGATATATTTCTAAAATAATTCCTAGTGTTCCTATAAGTCTTGAAGTTAAGTTTTAAATATAAATCATACTTGGTGCTACACCTATTTCAAATATTTCTTATAGAATATCTCCAATTGAGTTGTGGGAATTAAATAAGTAACTATATGAGAATATTTATAAGGGATTTATTTAGCCAAGTGTGTTACCTTGCGGTGCACCAATTCTTTTTGTTAAGAATAAAGATAGATCATTGCATTTATGCATTGATTATCTAGAGCTTAACAATATCACTATCAAGAACAAGTATCCTCTACCCCATATCGATGATTTTTTTGATTGGTTATAAAGATCTCAATACTTTTACAAGATTGATCTCAGATCTTAGTAATATCAATTGAGGGTCAAAAGTGAATACATAACCAAGACCACCTTTCGTATAAGGTATGAACACTATGGATTTATAGTGATTTCATTTTGTCTTACAAATTACCTACTAACTTCATGGTTTTAATGAATGGAGTCTTTAGAGATTTCCTTGATCAGTTTGTGGTAGTATTTATAGATTATATTCTTATATATTAAAATAGTAAGGAAGAAAAATAATATTAATTGATAATTGTATTGAAGACCCTAAAAAATGATAAGTTATATGAAAATTTTATGAAGTGCGAATTTTGGATTAAGAAAGTTTCATTCTTGGGTTATATATGTAACACCCCAAGGTTTTAAAAAATAAACTGAAATGTATGAAACAATGAATCTCTACATAATGAAACTTTTTTTAAGGAGATAGATATAAAGTAGCTATTAAAAATAATTTTTCCACTTCTATGATTTGAATTTTAAAAAATAGGCATCTACGGTTGTGATCAGTAAGTTTTTTGGAGTTTGATAGAACCAACTTGTTTTTCAGTGAATAGTAACATACCCTTATGAATATTAAATGAATAGTAACATGACCCTTATGAATAGTAAATCATATTATTATTTTATTTTCTTAAGGTTATAAGATAATTAGATCTTGATTACTTTTTCAAGGTGATATAAAATGAGTTATAGTTTTAAAATTGTTATTTTTCTAATAAATTATGATTTTATTTAAATATTAATTAATCATATTTAGAAAATTATTTTCCAAAAATTGATTTCATTTTTTAATTATACATGTTGAAAAATGTTTAGGGTGAATTTTTTGTATTTTTCTGAGATAATTGAATTTTTGGTGAATAATAAAAATACAGTTGTATGTTTTTAGTGTGTTTGATGACATCATAATGATGTAATAATGATGTAATCATTCTGGTCGACTCTTGAGGATTAAAATATGATATTAGGTGTCCCAAATGTCCAATACCATGGAAAAACCCATGGTTTTTTCAATACCACTAATGAGGTGCCCTTTGAAATTAATTAAAACCCCCTTAGTTTCACTATAAATACCACCCTCACCCCCCTCTTCCTCTTACAACTATCAAGATTTTGGAATTTTCTAAATTATACCGAATCACCTTACCAAATATCTTTCCAACTTACAATACCTTATGGTCTCCCTAAAAGGCCTAAACCAAATGCCCCATGGAGGATCTCAATGAGAATAGATCAAGAGGTAACTATCCTCTTTCATTTTCTTGTGTTTTCTTTTCAATTATTTTCTTTTCTTATAATCTATTCTCATCCCCATATTCAAGAGGCATGAAAGCTCAAATATTAAATATATATGATTTATTTATATTATTTTTATGGAAAAAATCATCATCATTATTCATCTCCTCTTCCTATTATTCAAAAAATAAAAACATCGTCCGGGATATGTCGATTTACCGACATCGTGGATGATGTGTCTTCAATTTGATTTAATTCCTTAAAAGATGGTTATAAAACCATTTTAATGGTGATTTTTTTTAAATTTTATGATATTACCTCTTCTATGATCTTTAATTAACTTATGCACATAATATTAAAGGTATATGATGAAACAAGTGTGTGATTATTAAAGAACCACCAAAATGGTCTAAACAAATATCACTAATGATTTATCTAATGATTAATCATCAAACCACATAACCAAAATGATTTATTTCATAATTTAATATTCTATAAACATATTAACACCATCTCATTCCACTTTTGTAGTTTTTCTTCCATTTACAAGAAAATCATTTTTGAACTGACCATGGAAATCATGTGAAGAACGCACCCAAAATAGAGGAAATAACAAAATATTATTAATAAATGGGTCGAATGATGTTATAAAATTATCATATAAGGTGTTATAAATACTATTATGTTTCATTAAAATATTAATAACACCATTTCTACCATTATACATTAGGTTTAAACAAGTTTGAAGTAAGATGAACCCGAGGTAAGGGAATTCTTAACCAAGTTTCCATTCTTTTGGTTAACCTTCTATTTCATTAATTATGCAGTACTAAGTTTATTTGTGTAATGAATTTAATTAATATTATATTTTACTATGTTTATTTATTTTTTATACACTTTTTTCTTTCATTATATCAATTCTCACTTCAGTTGCATGATATTTGTAAGGGACTTTTCTTTAAAAATTCTAATTTAAAATTCTATTTTACAGAATTTAAAAGCAATGTTTTTATGAAATTGTACATGTTTTATGATTATTTTATGGTTAATTGGAATTTTTTATTATGAATTTTGGGACCTATATCTCCCTCCAATTCATCAGATATGTTTTAGTTAGAGGTCATCTGTATGGTTACTCCAAGTGTAACTGTGATGGTTAAACCATAAGGTAGTCGTGAGGGTTACATTGTAAGATAGCTTTGAGGGTTACTCCAAGTGTAACTGTGAGGGTTAATCCAAGTGTAAATATGATGGTTAAACCAAATATATTTTTGGTTATAATATAAGTAAGTAATTACCAAAGATAACTTTATGGTTTTATATATTTTCTCAAATTTTTTAAGGAAATCTCATGTTTCACAAAATAAGTTTATAAGGGTGAGAAGTATGTCTTTGTGAGAATGAATTCATATACTTATAAGTTTTCATGGAATAATGGTTTATTTTCTTATTTTTATATCTATTACTGAGATTTTTATTCTCATACCATGTTTTTAAATGTTTTTCATAGGTTATAAGGACGTGTAAGAGAAATAAGGAAGTCAAGTTAAATGTTATAATTTTTTGTCAAAGAAATCATATTGTTGTTTCGTGTTAAAAATTTTATGTTTTGGAAGAAATGGATATTATTTTAATGGTACCCACTTTGTATGATTATGGGTTGATATGTATCAGTTTTTTCCTATATTTATAAAAATATAAACCAAAAATATATTTGGGATTGTAAAGACGTGAAATCAAGTTTAAATAGCTAGATTATGCAATGTTTAAGGCTGGGTCCTTATAGTTGGTATCAGAGCATGGTTTAGATAACTTTTGGATTTAGTATGATGTTAATATAATACCATAAATTATTTTTACCTTATGTTTTTAATTAAATGGTATAGAATTTAATGGTTACCATGTTCCTTCAATATGTCTTTTCAGAATGGTTTTCCATAGAAGAAATAGGGAACCTAATGTTAGAAGGTACCAAGAGGCTGATATTTTTTTGAATCCATAATCGAGAATGGTGGGAATTGGAACCAATTAGTTTGTGACAATAATGGATTAGGTTATGTAGGTAATAAATGGTGTTGTAATCCATGCAAGATAACAACCAGAGCTACCACAAAGGAAGATGGCGATAGTGGACTATTTTATGAGGCAACACCATTCCGATTTCAATGGATCTTCTGACCCAGTAGCGGATAAATTTTGGATAAAATCCATTTAAAAGATATTCTATGTTATGGTATGTTCAAATAATCAAAATTTTATTCTTTAAATTTGTCATTTTGAATGTGAATCTGATCAGTGGTGGTTAGTGGTCAATAATATTAGGGACAGAGAGGATATTGAAGCCCTAGAGTGGGACGAATTTAAAAGTGATTTCCTTGAATTTTTTTTCCTAGGGTGGTTTGACTTAGGATGGAAAAGAAATTAATTTAATTGAGGTAAAATGAAGAATATTAAATGGTTGAGTATGAAGAAAACTTTACCCAACTTGTGAGGTATTCTCCAAATCTTATTCTAGATATTGATAGCAAAATCAACAATTTTTTACTCAGGATTGAAGCCAAGACATCAAAGGGCATTGGATTACCGTGAGTTAAAAATTTAAGAAAACCTTGTTTGATTTGTTGATAGGGTAGAAATAGAGTTTGTTTATGATCACATGTACTTTGAAGACAAGCATAAGAAGAGGTCTATATGGCAAGTGATGGGTAAAAATCAATCAAAGAAATCTGATGGTAAGAAAGTTTGGTTTCCGGTTTTTGAAAAGTGTGTTAAAAATCACCTTGGGGAAGCCTTACCAAAGCTGGGAAGTGTTTTTGATATGGTAAGTTTGGACATATGGCTGAGATTATAATGAAAATGATCATAAGATTAATCTTGATAAGAAAACTGTAAAGTGTTTCAAATGCGGTGAGATGGGTCACTATGAAAATGCATTTCCAAATAAAGATCAGAGTGATGGAAAGAAATCAGACTATAAGAAGAAATGTGTAGTGAGATCCTTTACAACTATGTCAACAGATGTCAGGCAATCCAATGAATTGGTATCAGGTACTTTGTTTGTTTACTCAGATTTTTCTAAAGTCTTGTTTGATACAGGGTTTACACATTCCTTTATTTCTGAGAAAGTTTCTGGTAAATTGGAAATATCACCTCAGAAAATGAGACTAAAACTTATTGTTAAAACACCAAGGGGAAATTTTGCAGAAAAAAAGTCATTTTAAGGATCTTCCTATTTTTATCTTTGTAAAGACATTACCTACAAACATTTTTTGGTTTTCCTTAGTAGATTTTGACATCATTCTGGGTATAGATTGGCTTTTTGTTTATCATGCTAAGATTGATTGTAGAGTTAAAGTAATTTTTTTTTAAAAAGAGTTTCATTTTTTATATAAGAATGAACCCATACATTTGATAACATATCAATAATATGAGAAACTACTGAATGATGGAGATGAAATTTATCTCGTTCATATTGTTGAAAACAAGGAAATTGTTCAAATTAATGTTGTTCTAGTTGTAAATTAATACCTTGATGTTTTTCTTAATGAGTTACCCAGTGTTATACCTGATCGAGAAGTTTAATTCAAAATTGACTTAGTTCCTGATTCTAATCCAATTTCAAAGATCCCTTATCGAATAACTCAAATGGAACTTATTGAATTAAAAAAATCAGTTGTGGGAGTTTCTTGATAAATGCTTCATTCACCCTAACACTTCACTATGGGGAGCTCCTATTTTGTTCGTTAAAAAGAAATATGGTTCCATGACACTTTTCATTGATTATAGAGCATTGAATAACATTATTATTAAGAATAATCATCCTTTTACTCACATCAAGGACTTGTTGATCAACTCCAGGGAGCTCAATATTTTTCCAAGATTGACTTGAGATTCAGGTACCATCAACTGAAGGTGAAAGAGGATGAAATTCCAAAAAACAAATTTTTGAACTAGATATGGTCATTGTGAATTTTGTTTAATCCATTTGGGTTTACTAATTAACCTATTGTATTCATGGATCTTATGAATATAATATTTCATGAGTTCTTAGATAAGTTTTTGGTTGTGTTTATTGATGAAATTCTAGAATATTATAGAAGTAAAGAGGAGTATGAAAAAAATCCAAGTATTATTTTGAAAAACTTAAAAGAAACGAAACTGTATGGAAAATTCATCCAATGCAAATTTTGGTTGAAACAAATTTATTTACTTGGTCATATTGTTTATAAAGATAGCATAACTATTGATTCTACTAAAATTAAAATTGTTGAAGACCAGCCAAGACCCACAAATATAATCAAGATTCATAGTTTTCTTGGTTTGGCAGGCTATTACTAGAGGTTTTTGAAAACATTGCATAGTTATCCAGCCCACTAACTAAGTTAACTAAAAATGAGTTAAATTCATCTAGATAAAATAATGTGATGATTGTTTTTAGGAATTGAAAATAAAATTGGTGAATGTTCCAGTTATGACCCTACCTTCTAGAAATGGTGTGTTTTTCATCTATAGTGATGCTTCATTAAAGAGGCTTGGTTGTGTTCTGATGCAGAATGATCAGATAGTTTCTTGCTTTTCAATAAAACTAAAACCTCATGAGTTAAATTATCCCACACATAATTTGGAATTATCACCTGTGGTTTTTTCTTTGAAAATTTGGAGGCATCATTTATATGAAGCCAAATTTGAAATATATACTGACCATAAAAGTATAAAGTATATATTCACTCAAAAGGAATTAAACATGAGGTTGAGAAGATCGATAAAATTGATAAAGTATTATGATTTCACAATCAATTACCATCCTGGAAAATAAAAAGAAGTGGAAGATTCCTTGAGTCAAAAACATCATGAATAACTAACTATGTTATGGAAGGAACAAGACCCTTTGATTAATAATTTGATAAATTTTGGATTGGAAGTTATTGGTGCATGAAATTATTTTCTTTTGTTTTAGGTTTTAGTCCAGTCAACTTTTCAAAAAGAATTAAGCAAGCATAGAAGGCCGACAAGAAGCTACAGAAAAAGGCATAATTAGTTAAAATGGATAAGTTTCTAGAATTTAACATTGATAAATATTGTGTTTTGAGATTTAAAAAAAGATTGTGTGTGCCTTTTGATTCTCATATGAAGAAAGAGTTGTTGTGTGAAGCTCATAATTCTCTGTTTTTAGAATTACTAATATGTAAAGATACCTTCAGGATTATTACTAGTGGGATGGAAGGAAAAGAGATGTTGAAGATTTTTCTCCGACATGTTTTTTCATTTCAACAGGTTAAATCAGAGCGACAATTACTGAAGGGGATGCTTTAGTCTTCACCAGTGCTAGAGTGGAAATGGGAAAATATATCCATGGAATTCATTGTGGGACTACCAAATACTTCTTGAGGTAACAATTAAATATGGTTTATTGTTGATCGAATAACTAAATATTCTCATTTCCTTCCTATTTGAGATACTATGTATTTGGATCATCTTTCTCAACTGTACCTCAAAGAGATTTTTAAGTTTCATAGAGTTACTCTTTCCATTGTATCTAAACGTGATCCCAAGTTCACTTATAACTTTTGTAAATGCCTTTATAAGTCATTGGGAATAAAATTAAATTTGAGTATAGCTTTTCATCCTTAATTAGATGGGAATTCAGAATGAACGATTCAGACTTTGGAGGATATGCTTTGAGATTGTTCAAGGGATTATTAGGGATGTTGAGATCATCGTATTTATTTAGTTTAATTTTCTTATAATAACAGTTTTCATTCCAGCATACAAATGACACCATTTGAGTCATTATATAGGAAGTAGTGTTGAACTCCAGCTTTTTGGGATGAAGTTGGGAAAAGGAAGTTGATGAGACTAGCATTAGTAGAGGAAGTGGCTGAGAAAGTGAAGATGATCCAGAAACACATGAAGACAACTCAAAACAGGCAGAAAATTTATGTAGATAATAGAAGGAAATACTTTTATTTTGAGGTAGGTGATCATGTTTTTCTTATAATCTCACCATGGAAAAGTGATATGCATTTTGGAATGAAAGGAAAGCCAGGTCCACAATTCATTGGACCTTATGAAATCCTAGAGAAATTTGGACCAGTTTCCTAACAAGTATCCTTTCCTAGGAGTTTATCTCATATATATAATGTTTTTCATGTTTTGATGTTGAGAATTCATGTCCCAGATTCATCTCATGTTTTGAGCCCAGATACATTCAGTTAGAAGAGAACCTTTCTTATAAAGAGAAACATGTTCAAATTCTTGATCAAATAGAAAAAGTATTATGGAATAAGGTAATCCACCAGGTAAAGATTTTGTGGAGAAATCACATGGTTGAAGAAGAAACATGGGAATCTGAAAATTCTATGAGGCAAAGGTACCCTCACTTGTTTAATAAGTAAATAAAATTGTGAGGATGAAATTTATTAAAGGTGGAGAGAATGTAACACCCAAAGGGTTTAAAAAATAAATTTAAATGCATGAAACACTAAATATCTACATAATGAAACTTTTTTTAACGATATAGATATAAACTATCCCTTATACATAATTTTTTCACTTTTATGATTTGAATTTCTAAAAATGGACATCTATGGTTATGATCAATAAGTTATTTAGAGTCTGATATAACCAAATTGTTTTTTAGTGAATAGTAACATACACTTATGAATAATAATATAAACCTTATGAATAGTAAATCATATTATTATTTTATTTTCTTAAGGTTATAAGATAATAAGATCTTGATTAATTTTTCAAGGTGATATAAAATGAGTTATAGTTTTAAAATTGTTATTTTTTGAATAAATTATGATTTAATTTAAAGATTAAATTAATAATATTTAGAAAATTATTTTTCAAAAAATGGATTTCATTTTTTAATTCTATATGTCAAAAAATTATTAGGGTGAATTTTTGGGATTTTCTGATATAGTTGAATTTTCGGTGAATAGTAAAAATATAGTTGTATGTTTTTTGTGTGTTTGATGACATCGTAATGATATAATAATGATGTACCCATTCTGGTTGACTCTTGAGGATTAAAATATGATATGAGGTGTTCTAAGTGTCCAATAACATGGAAAAAAACTATGGTAAATCCCTTGGTTTTTTAAATACCACTAATGAGGTGTCCTTTGAAATTAATTAAAAACTCCCTCACTTTCACTATAAATACCACCCTCACCCCTCTTCTTCTCACACCTATAAATATTTTATAATTGTCTAAATTATACCCAAACCCCTCCCCAAGGATCTTCCCCACTTCCAAGACCTTCTGGTCTCACCAAAAGGCCAAATCCAAAGGCCTTAAGGAGGATCTCAAGGAGAAGAGATCAAGAGATAAAGATTCTCTTTTATTTTCTTGTGTTTTCTTTTCAATTATTTTATTTTATTATACTCTATTATCATACCATTATCAAAGAGTCATGAAAGATAAAATATTATATATATTCTATATTTTTATCATGTTTATGAAAAAAAATCATCATCATTATTCCTCTCCTCTTCTACTTATTCTAAAAATAAAAACACTATCTGTGATGTGTCGATTTACTAACATTGTGGATGATGTGTTTTCTATTTATTTTACTTAATTCAAAGCTGGTTGTAAAACCATTTTAATGGTTAATTTTTTTAATTTGTATTATATGACCTCTCTTATGTTCTGTAATTAACTTATACGCATAATATTAAAGGTATATGATGAAACAAGTTTGTGATTATCGAAGAATCGCCAAAATGATCTTAACAAATATCACTAATAATTTATCTAATGATCCATCCACATAACATATAACCAAAATGATTTATGGAATAATTTAATATTATATAAATATATTAACACCATTTCATTCCTCTTCTATAGTTTTTCTTCCATTTGACAAGAAAATCCTTTACAAACTCACTATAGGAATCATGTGAAGCATGCACTCGAAACAAAGGAAATAACAAAATATTATTAATAAATGGGTCGAATGATTTTATAAAATGATCATATAAGGTGTTATAAACATTATTAAGTTTATTTAAAATATTAATAACACCCTTTTAACCATTATACAGGAGGTTTAAACAATATTTAAGTAAAATGAACCCGATATAAGGGAATTCTTAACCCAGTTTCCATTCTTTGGGTTAACCTTCTATTTCACTAATTATACAGTACTAAGATTATTTGTGTAATGAATTTAATTCATATTATATTTTATTATGTTTATTTATAGTTTACACAAATATTCCTTTATATCAATTCTCACTTCCGTAATATGATTTTTTTAGGGGACTTTTCTTTAAAAATTATCTTTAAAATTTCTATTTTACAAAATTCAAAAGAAATGTTTTTATTCAATTATTCATGTTTTATGATTATTTTCTGGTTCTTGGGAATTTTTTATGATTAATGGTGGTACCTATATCTCCCACCAATGCATTGGGTATGTGTAAGTTGAAGGTCGGTCGTATGGTTACTCCAAATGTAACTGCGATGGTTACACCATAAGGTAATCGTGAGGGTTAAATTGTAAGGTAGCCGTGAGAGTTACAAATCATAAGGTAGTTGCGAGGGTTTCTATATAGGTACACAATTCCCAAATATAAATTTATGGTTTTGTATATGTTCTCAAATGTTTTATGAAAATATCATGTTTCACAAAGTAAGTATATAAGGGTGATAAATATGTCTTTGTGAGAATGAATTCATATGCTTATAAGTTTTCATGGAATAATGGTTTTTTTCCTTATTTTTATATCCCTTACTGAGATTTTTATGCACATACCATGTTTTTAAATGTTTTTTACAGGTTATAAGGATGTTTAAGATAAATAATTAATTCAAGTTAAATGTTATGAAGTTTTGTGAAATAAATAATATTGTTGTTTTGTGTTAAAAAATTTATATTCTGGAAGGAATGGATACTGTTTTAATGGTACCCACTTTAGATTCTTGTTGGTTGATATGTATGAGTTCTTTCTTAAATTTATAAAAATATAAACCGAAAATATATTTGGTATTGTAAAGAGGTGAAATATAGTTTAAATAGCTAGAATATGTAATGTTTAAGGCTGGGTCCTTAGATTATAATTCCATTTGATGGTATTTTATTGGATCCTTCAAATACATAAGTTATTGAGAAATTGACTAGACCAACCACAATTACTGAGATTTTTAGTTTTCATGGTTTGGATAGATGTTATCAAAACTCTTTGGAAAATTTATCCTGGTTGTCTAATCCACTCACCAAGTTAATTTAGATGGGAGGAATGTTATTTTGTATAGATGAATGTGAGAAAAATTTCAAGGAACTGAAGGGAAGGTTCGTCAGTGAATCAATGATTACATTACCCTACAGTGGAGAAGTGTTTGTAATCTATAGTGATGCATATATTAAAGTACTGATAATGATATGGTTATATCTTATACCTTATGAAAATTGAATGTTCATGAGAAAAATTAACCAACTCATGATTTGGATTTAGTTGCAGAATTTTTTGCATTAAAGATATGAATGGATTGCCTTTATGGAGAAATACGTGACATATATACTGATAATAAAATCTTAATGTATATATTCAATAAAAAATAACCAAATTTGTACCAAATAAGATGTTTTTAGCTGATTAAATATTATGGTTGATCAATACATTACCACCCTGGGATGGTGAACAAGGTGGAAGATGCTCTGAGTTAAAAGGATCAAGATAGCTTATCTATGATGAGGATCACAAAAGATCCAATATTTCAGGACTTTCAAAGAATGGATCTAGAAATATTAAAGGAAGTATATAAATATTATATTTCTAAAATGAATGTTCATCTATCTATCTATGTAAGGATTAAAGAGAAAGAAATAAGATACAAGGCTGTAAAATAATGTGAGAAATGTCCCTGAGTTCAACCTTGATTGTGATGGAATGATAAGGATTAATAATCATGTATGTGACCTATCCATACTAGATTTTAAGGATATATTGGAGGAATATCATAGTTTATCATTCTCTATTACTCCTTTAAGTATTAAGATGTATAGAGATATAAAAGAGTATTTATGGTGGGACAACATGAAAAGGGAAATTGAAGAATATATATCTTAGTGGTTAATATGTCATCAAGCTATGGCTGAGAGACAAAATTATAAGGGAATGTTTCAAGCATTTACCATAACAGAATGGAAATGAGAAAATATTACCATAGATTTTGTCATGAGACACCCAGAAACATCTTAAGTTCATAACTCTATTTGAGTTTTAGTCAATCACCTTAAAAATTCAACATACTTTATTTCTATCAAAGAAGATTTATATCTTGATCATATTTCTAGAATATAAATTAAGAAAGTGGTAAGTTTTCATGGAGTACCACATTGTATTGTATCTGATCAGGATCTGAGGCTTACCTCAAAGTTCTAGAGAATTCTTCAATAGGATTTGGATATGAAGTTAAGTTTCAGGACTACTTATCATCCTTAGATGGATGGTTAGTCTAAGTGAACCATTCAAACCCTAAATGATATGTTGAGATCTTTTTCTCTATAATTCAAATGTGGTTGATATCAACACCTATCTCTAGTCAAGTTTTCTTACAATAATAGATTTCACTAGAGCATTCATATAACCCCTTATAAAGACCTCTTTGGTAGGAAGTAAAAAAATCTAGAATTTTTTGATGAATTTGGAGAAATAAATCTATTGGGACTTGAGATATATGAGTAAATGGTAGAGAAATTTAGGACTATTCAGCATCACATAAGAGCATTTCAGTGTCGAAAAATATGTTATGCTGACAATTATCGACAAGATATAGAGTTTGAAGTTTTTGAAAAGGTATTTATATGAATTTATACATGAAATAAGGATATGATATTCATAAATAAGGGAAATTTGATCCCTATGTATATTGTTCCATTTGATATTCTTGATCGAGTAGGGATGACCACTTATCGTTTGGTGCTTCCAAAAAACCTATATCAAGTTCACGACGTGTTCTATGTATCTCTCCCAAGGAATTACATACATGATTCATCACATGTATTAAAATCAAAGGTGATATTTCTGTAGCATGATATTTATTATGAAGAACAACCAAAAGAAATCTTGGATCATTGAGATAAAGTGATATGGAACAAGACTACTCACCTGGTTAAATTTCTCTAGAGGAGTTAGAAATTCAATGAAGCTACTTAGGAAACTGAGGATGCAATGAAATAAAAACACCCTCATTTATTTATATTATAAAATTGGATTTTTTTTATATCATAATTCCTTTTAAGGGGTTAGAGTGTAACAACACAAGTTTTTATGAAATATTTTTTTCAAATAAATTGTATTTCTTCGATAGCTTGTAAAAAAGAGTTTAAAAAAATTGCAATATACTATTAAAATATTATCATCACCTAAACATTAGATTGATGGGTTTGAATAGTACTAAATAAATTATGAAAATTTATGGTTTAAACATTGGTTATCAATTAATTGGAATTGAAAATGAAAATCAATTGAAAATAAAAATGAATTGAAAATAAAAAAGATGTTTTTTCTGAAAAAAAATTTTATGCGCACATCACTATTATTGAATTATTTTAATGATATTTATTTATAACATGTTTAATAAAATATTTTAACCTTGATACCCTATTATTTTAGGCATGGGATAAGAATAAATCTCATTTTATGCTTAAAAATGTAATTTTTTTAAAAATGATTTTCATTACACTTTGCACAATTATTTTAAAATTCATTTCCACCATATACATAAAATAAATATAGAAAAATGGATTCCATATTTGTAATCAATAGGATAAAATTTGGTAAATAGTACCCATTTATTTTTTGTCAATATGAATAGTAACCATAACAAATTTTTGTTAACTTGGTAAGGGTAAAATAGGTAAAATAAGGTTAAAACGTTAAGATAAGGCTTTAAAATTCATTTAAAAATTAACTTTATCCTATTTTATGAGTGTATTTAGGTCATTTACATCTATTTATAGAATATGTGGCCACTTTATGGCTTATTTCTTTTAATATGACATTTATATTAATTTAAGAAAAGAAAAATACAAAATGACACTTTCTTAATTTTAAATATCTCTTATATATTCAAATAGGGACAAAAGAAAATTTTGAATGAATATTAATGGTTATTTTGAGAATAATTAAATTATATTCCTGAATGTAATTTATTTATCATTTTTAGTAATTATATAGTTTTCTTAAATTCTTACACAATTAATTGAAAAATAAAATAAATTACTTAAAAAATGTTAAAAGTAATATAAACTGAGTGATTTATAGAGTTACAAGAATTTTTTAGATGAAAATGACATATTTGGGGTGTGTGAAGATGTTATATTTGAATTTCATTTTTTTTATCATGTCTTTAAATTCAAATTAAATGTATAGTTCCAAAATTGACATTAATGATATTTTATAATAAATAATATTTTATTAAATGATTTAAAATTCATAAAAATATTATATTCATCCAAGTTAATGTAATAAGGTTTAACATATAATAAATGTTCCATTTATGATTTTTTTTCTTTTTATGGTAACATTATTAACCCTTTAAGATTGAAATAGTCGTTTCTGTGGTTAAGGTTAAAAATGATTAATGAATGGGTTAATCAAAAATAAAATGTTGTAGATGGAACCAAAACTAGTATAAATTTAATTGGATGATTTTATTTAAACCCTAAACTCTTTTTATTTGAATTAATTTCTATTTTTAATTATTTTAATTGATAATTAATTCATAATATTTTCATCTTTTAAGAAATTCCAAGTGTGTCATGTACCTCACTTATAAAAGGAAACCCCTCCTTTGTCTTTTTTACACTAATTTGATCCTTCTATCTTTACAAGACCCAAAAAAATTATGTTATAAACTTACCTATCCAAGTTCTATATGTTTTGGTCTCCCCAAAATACTAATCCTAGGGTCTTTAAGATAATATCCTAAGGAGTTCCTTCAAAGAAGTGGTAATCACCACAACCAATCACTTTGTTTCAAATTATTATTTTAACTTCTATAAATATATTTTATTTATAATAAAATAATAAATTCAGTATTCTAAATATAAATTTTATTATGATTATAAAAAAACTATTATCCATCCTCTTTACCATCAAATGAGATGTGAAAGTATCACTCGTGCGTAAATACGGATTAACATATCCACATAACGATGCAATTAATTTTTCATTATAATATTTTATGGATGGGTATTATGATGGTTATAATGTTTATATATATGAAATAACTATACTTTTTTAATTATAATATCACATATACCTTATTACTTTCTAACCTGTTGGAAAACGATAATCTTGCTCGTGCGTAGTTGTGGAATACCACCTCTATGAAGAAATGTGATTTGTTCTTATTTTCCATTTTTATTAGATGGTAATAAAGATATATTTAATGAATTTATATTATATATATGATATAATAATTATTATATAAGGTTTAATTATTATTTACCTATATTTCATTCCATTTTTTGGAAAATAGAAACAACATTCATGCGCACGTATGACCTACCGTCTCCATGAATGATGTAATTCATTTTTCTATATCTAACTTTTATGGATGAATTTGAATATATATATATATATAATGAATATTTATGATATTTATATAATTTTTAAATTTTTTAATATTATCAAACCTTGTTCAATGTAAAAGGACTGTGACCACTGAATCGAAACATTCATGAAAAATGAAGTAGTTATCACCCAGAACAAAGATTTTAATAACAAATTGTTAATTAACATGTGATATGATATCATAAGTAAATAATAAATGGTATGATAGATATTAGTATATTTCTTTAAAAAATTTATAATAATTAGAAATTTATTATATAGGTGGTTCAGACGTGTATGAATAAAAATGAGACTTGAGGTAAGAGATTTATGTTTCAATCTTATTTTAATCAAGATTATTTGTGATTGAATTACTATTGAGAAAATTTTATGATACTTATATGATAAATAAATTTCATTTTTCTTATCCTATCTTTAATTATTAATAATACATGTTTTATTTTCATTTTACTCACCTTAAGTACTCAGGTGATTGGAATAAATTTTTTAAGGAAAACTTACTTTATTTATCTATTCGATTGAAAATCATTTTTCTTCAATATACATGTTTTATAAAAATGTTTTGAAGAATGTTTTTAATATTATACTATGATTATATAAATTAATTTTTAACCATGATTTAATTTTTTTTATAAAATTGTTTAAATAGAATCCTCTTGATGTTTTTCAAATGAGTTACTTTTTGACCTTCTATAAAAAGGTGAAAGTAATGTTTTATTTTAACTCATAAAAAATGAATATAATTTCACACCATCAAGACCAATTAATTATTTGATAACTTATTTTTAAAAAAATTAGGTTATTTTCAAATAAAAAATTTCCCTTAATATTTGAATTTTTTTTATATTTTAAATGAGTAATTTCAAAGTGAAAAGAATATTTTCTTTAAGAAATATTCATATGAATATTCTGAAGGAATTTGCATCTATGATAACATATTTTAATGTTAATTATGTTTTAATAGTGATATGATCCAATGATATCATCCTTATTTATTATCTAGATGGATAATGAATATGATATGTTTATGAAAACTGGTTATTTTCCATGGGCTATGCTAGGATAAATTTATGAAATTGTTATAAAACCCATTTTCTTTGAATGGGTTATGATATAATGATATGTTGGATGTTTTATGATCTCATTGAACACATATTTATGTTTTTTATTATGTGATTGGTGGGCCTAGAATTATATATCTCTCTAATTACTTGGGTAAATTATTATATCTCATGAGATAATTATCGGAAAAAGTTTATGTGTTTGATCCGTTATAGGAAATAAGTTGATGTGCTTGATCCACTATAAAAAAAATGTGTTTATGCCTAATCAATTATAATTTTATGGTCTTTATAGTTAAACTTTAAATATAAAATTGTTTCTATACTTATGATGGTTCCACACTCTTATAACATGAACTTATGGTTCATGATTGATTTCTGACGATTTCTTACTTTATGATACATGATTTTTGAAATGATAAAGTTTTATGTTGTGAATCATGTTTATGATCCGTGATATATTATGTATGAAAATTTTAAGTTATATTCATGATCTTATACCCTTATTATTATATTATTATTTCATATGATCATCGTTTATATCTCCCATGTTTACCCTTATTAGGCATCTGAGTACAGCCTCTCTTATGTTTCTTTTCCCTTGGTTGTGAAGAAAGATTTTAGTAGGTTATATCTATCAAGAGTACTAAAGGGGAAGATATTTATGGGATATAATAATGATCTTTCATGAAATATGAATATTGTGAATCTAGTAACCAAATACACTAAACCTTTATGGCCCTCATGTATCTATTTGTGAAATGTATTTAATATTCATCTCAAAAGATGTGATGTTTATGTTTGAAAAGATAGGGTTTATTTAGATAAAGCAGTGAAGTTCAAAATTGTTATTGGAAATTAATAGTGACATTAAATTTGAAGAATTATCCTTAAATTTAGAAAGTTTGTATAAACTGGACAACTTGCTGGGATTCTTATAAAAGGAATTGAGGACCAAAAAAAGTGTATAGAAGTGTTTGAATAGTAAATATGACACATTCACCGTACATCAGAAGTTTAAAGAGTGTTAATAATTCTATAATGATATATTTCTGATTAATTTTTTTAATTTTTTGTATTATTTCATACTTCCAATTATATCAAAGAAGTAATAGTGGTTCCTCCCATGCATGTAGGAAAAAAGTTTGGATAAAGTTAAATATATTGTTCTTATTTATTGCTTTATGTACTTTAGTTTCATGTATTAACATTGCTTGCGTTTTTATTATAATTTTTGGTTCTGATATGGTGTGTATGTTGTTGACTTTTTGTGGTGGGTAGGGTGGTGGGGATTCTTACCTATGTAACCCTTAGTCAAGGGGAGGAACCAAACTTCTAATAGTTTGTTTTTTTGGGTGTGAACTTCCAATGGATATATCAATCATATTTTTAGTGGTATTTTTTTAGTATAAATAATTGGTATTTCATGGTTTAGTTTGTAGATTCTAGGAAATACCCTATAAGTGGTATCATAGAAATTTTCATAAGCACAGGGTTTAACACATATATATAATTTCAAGCATGGTATTAGATGAAGGGAAGACTCGAATATAGAAATTTTATGAAACAAATTTTGGCTTCTGGTGTATATATATTGAAGACCTTCAGATTTTAAAGGACCTGGATTTTTTTTTGTTTAGGGTGAAGCTACTATAAATGGAGAAAGATTAATGGGAAAATCAAGATATTAAATATTTTTCACTGGTGATAATTTCTCTTCTAAGGAATGTGATTTCTAGAATTTTATGAAAAAACTATAGTGGAAGTTATGAAGTCTTTGATAGACATGTATGAAAAACCGATGGCCCCGAACAAGGATTTTATACTATGATAGTTGTTCAATTTGAAATTATATGAAGGGATAATAGAGATAGATCATGTGAATGACTTAAACATGATTTTTGGGTAGTTCCAATCGGTAATAGTAACTTTTTCTAAGGATGTATAGGCATTTCTTCTTTTATCATCCCTTATAGAGATCTCAGATGCAATGGTTATTACAGTTATAAAATCTACCTAAAAAACCAACCTGGTATTTTATGATATCGTGATTATGATACTCAATAAATAACATTAGTGAATGGAATTTTAGTCCCATTCTATTTGTATACTTCAAACCAATGGAAGGGCATGTCACCCCATCTGAATTTGGCTTATCTAAAGAAGAAATTAGAAGAAAAGTCCCATGAAAGGAGTCAAATCAAGTTGACTAGTCCTAGTCCAACCTAATAAAAAATTGGGAAGAGAGGTAATATCAATAAGGACTATAAAACTTTCAAGGATAACACTAGAAGTACAACCACATTAGAAAGTTCAGATTCTTTCAACTCAATGGAAGTATGTGATGGATGGTTTCCTAGTATGAACACACATGTAGAAGCTTGGGTGGTTGAATAGGGAGAATATTTACACATAATAGATGATCAAATATACTTGAAAAAACCATTTATTTGGGAAGTATGGAAAATTTCATCTGGATGATGGTGTATCCCTATAAGTTTTCGGAAAAGGAGAAGTTAA
Organism: Viscum album; assembly: GCA_963277665.1. Taxonomy (NCBI): domain Eukaryota; kingdom Viridiplantae; phylum Streptophyta; class Magnoliopsida; order Santalales; family Viscaceae; genus Viscum; species Viscum album. The sequence goes on from OY728139.1 coordinate 494,562,169, forward strand.
CATCCGAATAAAGAATGGAGGATTCTTGAAACCATCAGAAGTTCATCACATCTATGGCCTCAAGAGGAATCAAATTTTAGTTGGGAAATTAGATGATCTATACTATGGAACTTTCTTTATAAATGGGGTATGGAAGGTTACCCTGGGATCCATGGTGATTAAAAAATGTGTAAAGGATGATACCCCTTACATGATGAGAAATTCATATGGGAGTGAAGTGATAAGAAGTTCAACTTCTAATGATCTGGAAGTATGGTACCGTACGTACAATCACCTCAGTGAGAAATAAATAAAGAATATAAAGGATACGAGAATACTAAATCTTTATCATAAGAAAATAAGTAAGTGTAAAATTTGTTTTTTGGGAAAGTAAAATAGATTGGCCTTCAACTAAGATATTTGGAATCCTAGAGACCAGAAGTTGGATCTTGTAAACTCAGATTCTTGGATTCTTTCTCCTATTCAATCCTATGGTGTTCGTCTTTAATTTATAACTTTCATTGATGATTCTACAAAAAAGGTATGTATTTACTTCATGAATAAAAAATCATATGTATTTATGATGTTTGTTCAGTGGAGGTTATTGTCAAAAAGGGAATAAAAATAGAAGTTGAAGTGAATCAGAACTAACAATTATGGGGAGTTCACCAGATGTAAATTTTATAATGTATTCAACCATGAAGGTATAATTCATGAGAAGATAGTTCCCAAAACTCCACCATATAATGGAGTATCTAAAAGGATGAATTATAATTTAAGGGAGAAGGCTATGAGTATGACGCTGCACTCAGGAATTCCAAGGTGATTTGGGAAGAGGCACTCAACATGGTGACTTATCTCACCAACAAAAGTCATTAATCAATAGTTTGGATGTAACTTCTAAAGGAGATATGGTTTTAAAAGAAAATAGAAGTTAAGCATCTTAATGTTTTCGGTAGTTTAATATATGTACATGTAAATTCTTAGGGATACGAAAAACATGAATCAAAATACAAAATGTTTTTTTTCATTAACTATGGAGATGAATTTTTTTGATACCATTTGTGGGATGGGGAAATGAAATAGATCATCAGAAGAAGATATATTACCATCTATGAGAAGGTCCAATGGAAGGATCTAAACTAGGTGGAATAATAAGTGGAAGGGTAATTAACTGTAGAAATATAGGTTAAACATTGCATCGATCGATCAAAAAAATCGAAGACCATTTAAAGTCCATAGGAAATACCATCATAAGTACTATAAAGTTTAAGAATAGATAAATCCTAGGTGGGGGTAGAGGAGAACCAAATATTTTTTCTCTAGATATACATATACTAAAATTTCAAGTGCGACAGGATGAGAAGATCCAAGTAGTTTAGTTAAACCGATTTAGTTTATAAGATCAACCATAATCTAGAGACAAGTGAAAAGGTTTGAGAATTATTTGAACTCTATTATCCTAAAAGATGAAAGAGAAAATAAAAATATAGAGTAGGTATCTTCATTTAGTGACTTTAAGCATTAAGATTCATTCATGAATGAGGATATGAATTCATTAAGGTTCGATAGAATGTGGGATATGATTGAACTACTAGAGGGTAAAAGGAAACTTAAGAATAAGTGGGTTTATAAGATCAAGGAATAATTATATGGAAAGAATATGTAAAAACCATGACTTGTGGTAAATGTGTTTAAATTTAATGAAGGATTATATTTCTCAGAAATATTCTCTCTGTTAGTTAAAAATTCTTCCACCAGAATAGTTCTAAGTAAGGTTTCATCAGAAAATATATATATGGAGTATATGGATGTCATGATAGTTTTCCTTTATGGAAATTTAGAGGAGGGGATTTACATGGAACAACCAATAGGTGCACTTTAAGTTGGGAATCCAATTTGTTTTTGTAAAATGAAGAATATGTTGTATGGGATTAAGGAAGAACCATGACAGTGGAATTAGAAATTTGAAGGGTTTATGGAAGAAGAAGGTTTCTAAATATATGATGAAAATCATTTATATTATAGTAAGTAATGAGATTATTCCACTTTCATCATTTTTTTTTGTATGTTGATGACAAGTTTCCGGTTGGATATGATTTTTAGAGGATTCAGAAACTGAAAAATCAATTTTTAAGAGAATTAAAGATGAAGGATATCTAGAAATAAAGGATGATAATAAGGATGAGTATAAAAATAGATAGAAAAATAATAAATTTTAATCTATATTAGACGGTGTATATCTAGAAAATAATTAAAATGTTTGGCATGAATGAATACAAAACAGTTTCTTCACTACTTTCTATACACTTCAAACTGTAAAAGGAATAGGCACCTTCAATGAAAGATGAATGTGAGTACATGGAGAAAGTACATGTATGCTTTAACTATTTAAGTATAATGTATTCAATTATTTTTACTTGATTATATATTTCATTTTTAGTGGGAGTTTTAAGAATATTTATTTTCATCCCTATAAAGGAACATTGAGAAGATATTAAGTAGATCCATAAGTTTTTAAAAGGATAATAAGATCATGCTCTTTATTTTGGAGAGGAAGATCAGTTACAATGTTTTATAGATGTTGAATTTAATGGAGACTCATACGGTTGTAAGAGAACAAAATGGTTTATATTTAATTAAATATAAACAATAATCAGTTTGAATTCATGATTGGATAATATTATTACACTAATTATAATTGAATCAGGTTATGTAGAAGAAATAAAATCTAGGAAGGGAGACAGTTTAGTTGAAGTAATTACTAAAGGAATAAGGGAAAATTTAAGAAGGAGGGATACCTTTATATGATAGTCAAATTCCAATCTACTTGGATAAAAATTTGGTATTCCATTCAAGGAAAAAATACATTATACTGAAGTACTAATTCATTAGAAATATGATGGAGGAGAAATTTTTAGATATTTGGAATATTTACAATAGAAAAAATATGATAGTTCCCCAAGAATTTAGTTCAGGAAAGTCTGAGGAAAAATCATGGCTCAGTGAGACATGGGTGAATGAAAGAAGAAAAGGTGGAGGAACCCTATTACTATAAAGGAAGGTTGTTCCAAGAGGTTTGTTGAGGTTATCCCTTGAGAAATTCATCAAGTGGGTGATTTTTGGGATGTGAATTTTTGTTCTTTGAATTATAAATTTAATAGAATTGAATATTTAGATAACTAAAATTATGTTCATCATATGTTGGATTAGTTTCAAGTGGTTGGGCTTAGTGGGTTTTGAGTGGAAGTTTCTATCTTTAGGGGCTATTGGTCAATCAGAAGTCTGTAATTATGATGACATAATGGGTGGTCTAGAATATTGGTGAACCTTATAGAATGAATTCTTTAGAAGGAATAATCTAGAAGTGTTTACCAGGGTAAGAAGTGAAGATCAAAAGTGTTATGGGCAATTATATGTGGCATTCCTTTTGGAGGCTTCTCCTTGAATTTAGGATGGTAGTATTACCAGGACAACCAGATGAAGCTTCCTATAAAAAGAATTTGGGACCTAAAACTAATATTTTTGGAGGTGAATGAATATTTAATTTGAAACATGAACTATACATCAGAAGTTTAAAGAGTGTTAATCATTCTATAATGAGATATTAATGAATGGGTTGTTATTTTTTTGTATTCTTTTGTATTTCCAATAATACCAAAGAAGCCACAATGGTTCCTCTTATGAACATAGAAAAAAAATCCAAATAATGTTAAATATATAGTGATCATTTTCTACTTTATATACTTCATTTTCATGTCTTACCATTGATTTTATTTCGGATTCATTTTTTGTTACTGCTAAGGTGTGTGTGAGTTTGAATTTTTTTGGTGGGTAAGGTGTAGTGACTTTCTACTTCTAATACACTCAATCAAGGGGAGGAACAAAATTTTTGATAGTTTGGTTTTTCATGTGTGAACTTATAGTGGATCTATCGATCATACTTATGGTGGTATTTTGATAGTATAGACAATCAATATTTCATGGTTCATTTTTCAGGTTCTATGGTATCCCAAACAAGTGGTGTGAAAGGAAGGTTCAGAATCTCATAGTTCATCACATATGTAGTATTTCAGGCATGGAATCAGATTAAGGAAATACTAGAATTCATAAATTTGGTTGAATAAATTTTTTCTTATGGTGTATGCAGATTGAAAACATTCTAATTCTAAAGGACTTGGATGTTTTTTTTTTTGGGGTGAAGCCAATAGTAATGGAGAAATATGAATAAGAAAATCAAGATAAGGAAGATATGGTGCTTTTGATAATTTCTATTAAAAGGAGTATGGAATTAAATATTTTGGAGTAGATTAATACACAATAAGTTTTGAAGGATTTGAAAGACATACATAACAAACTGACAGTCCAAAATAAGGTTTTTATACTAAAATGGTTGTTCGGTTTTAGGTTATTTGATGGGAGATCAGTACCATATCATGTGAACGACTTTAACATGATTTGTGGGAAGATCTAATCAATAAAGGTAACTTTTTTTGATGATTTATGGACATTTCTACTTTTATCATATCTTTTATAGAGTTGGGATGTAACGATTGAAAAATATACTAGGATGTTTTAGTGATTGAAAAATATATAAAGGATGGGACCCTTTACGTGATCAGAGATTTAGATAGGAGTGTCATGATTAGAAGTTCAACTTCTAATGATCTAGAAATATGAAATTGTAGGTAAATTCTCCCATGTGAGAAAAACTTTAAGGTTCTAAAGGATAAAGGAATGCTGAATCTTAATCACATAGAAATATGGAAGTGTGAAATTTGTGTGCTGGTAAAGTAGAGTAGAATATATTTTAACTTTGATGGGTAGAAGCCTAAAGACTAGAAGCTGGAGCTTGTATACTCAGATTTTTGGGGACCTTCCCCTATTAAATCCTATGGTGGTTCTATTTACATTATAAATTTTATTGATTATACTATATGTAAAGTATGGATTTACTTCATAAAGTAAAAATATGATGTATTTCAAGTGTTTTTTTTTCTGTGGAAATTATTTATATAAAGGGAATTTAGTTAGAAGGTAAAGTGCATCAAAACCAAAAATGGTGGGGACTTAACTGGATGAATTTTTCAAATTTCATCAAGAAGTAAGTGATAAGACATGACAAGACAATTCATAAAAATCCATAAAAGAATGGAGTAGCTAAAATCATTAACCAAACTTTGATAGATATGTCCATGAATATGTGTTTGTATCTAAGAATGCCTAAGGATATTTCGGTAGAGGCACTCAATGTAGTAGATTATCTCACTAATAGAAGTACAACATCAGTATTTAGGTAGTAAATTTTGGAGGAGACATGTTCTGAAAAAAGATTGGAAGTTCAACATCTTAATTTTTTTTAGTATTTTATCATAATTATATATAAATTCTAATGGCCATGATAAACTTTAATTTAAATCTAAAATTTGTTTTTTCATTGACTATGGAGATAATTTTTTTTGATATAATTTATGGGATGGTGAAAGGAAAGTGACCATTATATGAGAAGTTCTTGTGTTTGGATAAGCACATGGTGGAATAATAAGTTGAAGGGGAATCCATTATACATATCCAAGTTAATCAAAGTACCGAAAGCTCACAAAAATTGGGGACCATCATAAGTCTGGAGGTAAGAACATAAAAAAGTACCATAAAGTTTAAGAGAAGCTAAATATTAGGGGGAGTAGAATACGATCATGATATAGATGTATGTGTATCATTAGTTCAGGTACCAGTAGGAATAGTAGACCCATGATATCTAGATCATCTGATTTAGTTGAAAATATCAACCAAAATTAAGAAACCAATGCAAAGGTTTGGTCATTATTTGAACTATCAACTCCTAAAAATCACAATTGAATGTGAAAATATAGAGGTGGGAGCTTCATTTAGTGAATATAAGCAGTGGGAGTCATCTATGAATGGGAAGATAAATATATTAAAGTTCAATAGAACTTGGAAGATGTATGAACTATTAAAGGGTAAAAAGGAACTTGAGAACAATGGGGTTTACAGAATTAGGAAAGAAGTTGATGATAAAAAGAGGTACAAAGAATGGATAATAGTGAGGGGGTTTCAATAGAAAGAAGGAGAATATTTCATGGAATTTTTCTCACTGGTAGTGAAAAATTATACCATTAGAATAGTTATAAGTATAGTTTCATTGAAAAATTTGTATATGGAGAAGATGGATGTCAAGATAGATTTCCTTCATGGTGATTTAGAGGAGGATATTTATATGTAATATACAATAGGTGTAATGAAAGTTGGGAATTAGAATTTGGATTATAAAATGAAGAATATCTTGTATGAGTTGAAGTGGGAACCATGATAGTGGAATAAAAAATATGATGGGTTTATGGAAGAAGAAGGTTTTGAAAAATGTAATTTAGATCATTTCTATTATATGTAGTGATGAGATGATGCGAATTTCATAATTTTTCTATTTTATATCGATGACATGTTTTTGGTTGGATCATATTTTAAAAGGATTTGGAAACTGAAAAATATATTGTTTGGAAGTTTTTATATGAAGTATCTCTGGCAATAAGGAAAGATATTGTGGTTGAGGATAGAAAGTGACAATAATACTAGAACATTGCTTCTATATCAAGAGGTGTATATCCATAAAATCATTGAAAGTTTTGGAATTGATGAATACAAAACATTTTCTTAACCTCTTTCTGAACCGTTCAAACTATCCATGGCATAAGCACCTAGAACGGAATATAAACATCAATACATGAAGAAATTACCATATGCTTCCTATTTAAAGTATAATGTATGAAATGATTTTTACTTGACCAGATATTAAATTTGTAGTAGGAGTTATAATAAAATTTATGTCCAACCCTAGAAAGTAATATTGGGAACCTATTAAGTGGTTACTTTGGAATTTAAAAGGATCATAAGATTAAGATCTTTTTCTTGGGGTGGAAGATCCATTTCAAGGTTTTGTTGATGCAAACTTTGATAGAGATTCCTACAGTTGAAAGAGAATAAATGGGTTTATATTTACTTATGGAGGAATAAAAATAAGTTGGATTCCATGACTATAAAATATTTTCAACCAAATTATTACTGAATATGAGAATGTAGAGGAGAAAAAGCAGGGAAGTAGATAGTTTGGTTGAAGCAAGTACTGAAGGAATTAGGGAAAAGTCAAAAATGAGGGGTTCTTTTCTATGAAAAAAATGTTCAATCCACATGGATAATAATCTATCATTCCATGAAAGGATAAAACACATCAACTTAAAGTACCACTTCATCAGAAATATATTGGAGGAGAAATTTTTAGATAAATAAAAGATCAACGGTAGCCAAAATCTAGTGGACATGTTCACTGAGACTTTAATTCAGGAAATTATGAGGCAGTATCGTGCCTTAGTGGGACTTGAGTGAATGGAAGAAGGTAATATGGACGAATACTATTACTGTAAAGGAAGGTTGTGCTGAGGATGGTTGTCTAGGTTATCCATGGAACACATCTTTAGGTAAGATATTTTTAGGATGTGAATCCTTATTCTAAAAATCATAAGTTTAGGGGAATCATAAGTGTAGGAAATTATAAGTACATTCATTAAAAGTTCAATTAGTGGTATGTGGTTGGGATTAGTGTTTTATCCATGGAAGTTCCTTTCTCTAGTGGTTATTGTTCCATCATAATTTAGTACTTCTAATGAAATCAATGGTGTTTCAAAATATCATTGAACCTTCTTGAAGGAATTATCTAGAAAGAAGAATCTAGAAGTGTTTACCAGGGTAGGCAATAAAGGTTAATAGTATTGTGGGTTATTACCAGTTACATTCCATTTGGAGTATTGTCTTTGAATTTAGAAAGGTAGTATGATCTGGAAAATTGGTTGGAGCTTCCTATAAAAGGAATTGGGGACCAAACACTAATGTGTATAGAAGTGAACAAGTAGTAAGTTTAACACATTCACTATAAATCATAAGTTTATAGAGTGTTAATCATTATATAATGAGATATTATTGACCATTTTGTTAGTTTTTTGTATTCTTTTATACTTTTAATTATATCAAAGATGTCACGGTGGTTCCTCCTATGAATGTAAGACAAAATATCTAAGCACATTAAATATATTATGATCATTTACTACTTTATGTACTTCAGTTGCATGTATTTACATTGGTTGTATTTCTATCACATTTTCTATTTATTCTAAGGTGCGTGCGAGATTAACTTTGTTTTGGGGGTAGGGTACAGTTAATTTTTACTTATAGTACACTCATTCAAGTTGAGGAACCGAACTTCTGACAGTTCAATTTTTCACGTGGAAACTTTTGGTGGATCTATTGATCATACTTTAATTGGTATTAAAATAGTATATACAATTGGTATTTCATGGTTCATTTTATAGGTTTCAGGGAATTCCCGACAATGAGTTCACCAACCTAGCATGAGCATGGAACCAACTAGGAAATAGAGGTTAAGAGGTGGAAAGCCAGTCTGAGACAGTGTTGACATACATAACAAAGATCTGATGTGGGGTGGAACTAGAATTGGGTTAGGGTATGGGGTAGTACCATATAAGTAAATGACTAGTTTTCATGCCACTTTATTGATATATTAATTCCCTCTTGAATAGAAAAGCTATGTGGGATCCACACGACACTATTAATTTTTAAAACACGTGCATGAGATCAGGAGATACTATGTCACATGTGGTATTCATCTTTGATAGCTACTAGGTTTCACCTATTTCTCACTGAGCTTGCTAGTATCACAATTCTTACCATCATTACAAGATTAATGAAGCTCAAGTCCAGGTTTCAGATCCTCCATGAGACGATATGTAATTCGAAGACTCCATGAATGAAAATGGGAGTTTGTTGTGATCCCATGAGAAGGATATAAGATGAATATGATGTATGTGATACATCTTGTGGAGGGAAAGTTAGTATAGAGATATGATCATTCTTGATAGAGATCAAACCAGTCCCCTTATTATATGAAGTAGCATTGATGTTTTTCTAGAGGCCACTCTTTTATTACATCTATGAAATAGAGATTTCATAGTTGTTTTCAACTATTCTAGGGCCCATAGGGTCACATAGTTAGGCCCTTGGATAAGGATAAAATTTTGGACAAAGTGTTTGTTCAAAATAAAGATAGTTTGATGAAAAATCTATATCCAGGAGAGTTTTGATGGATTTATAAAGAGTTGCAGATTTATGCATAAGGTCCTTATGGGAATTTAGTGAAAGTGGGATATTGTTGAATATGAACTAATATATATATGTATATAATATAATATTATAAATATAATTGTATATTTAATAATATTAATTCAATACATGTATTATTATGCATGTATTAAATACACGTGATAATAAATATATGTATATGATATATATATTTATTTATCCCAAATGGTTTTTCTAATAAATCTATTATTAATGGACTAAATAGATTGAATATTCATTGAATATGATCAAATGAATTAATTTCAATAAGAATTAATGTATATGGATACATAAATATGGATGATATTTTTAATTTAATGAAACATGTCATGGATGGATATATAATGGGAGGAGATCCCCCTCCCCTGTTGAGGACATCCTGTAACACCCCGAGTTTTTATGGACCTTTTTTTATTAAATTAAATATTTATTTATATCTTGAAATGCATTAAGTCAAACATTCCATTCACATGGAACAAAATAAAAATATGTTACATGAAATGAAAAATTTAAATACATTACATGAAATTCCTACTTGGCGTACATTTCATGCAACACCAACTTGGCATACGATACCTGGAACACCGACTTAGCGTACATCACACACAACACAGAGTTTTTACGAAATGTTATTTTAAAGATATACTTATTTAAATGAGACAATTATAACCTAGACATTAAAATTAGTAATATGAAAAACAATAAATACTTTTCAAATATTTTTTATAATTGTTTTATTTAAATAAAACATATTGATAATGATAGATATGATTTTTGGTAAAGTCCATTTATGTTTTAAAATACCATTTTCTCAAATGAACCACATTTAATAATAAATTTAATTTTATACACATTTATAAATTGTATTTTATAAAATAAACTTCATCATTAAATTCTGAATTTATAAATTATCCTAGGGTGAAGTTTTGGGATTTTTCTGAGAAACTTCATTTCTTTGATGAATAGTTAAAACTACTGCATTTTAGTTAAAAACTACATTTTTTTTAAATAATTATTAATGTTAAATTATATTTTAAATTTGTTTTAAAGTCACATTAGATAAATATTACATATACAAATAAAATTTAATTAACTATAATCAATTTCAGTTTGAAATTGAATATAAAATCTTAACAAACTTTTAAAGATTTTTCTACTTTAAAACCCCATTATTTCATCTCGTCTATGGGATTTGCATTAATCTTAATTTTCAAACTTCTATGATTTGAATTTTGAAAAAACTACATAAACCTTTATATTAATAATAATATATAGAGTCTAATAATACAAAGTTAATTTTTTTACCAAAATGATTAGTAAAAGTGATAAAAATTAATCGCAGTGATTAAGGCCAAATTAAGCTTAATTAAGGACTAAACCTTAAAATTAAGGGCCCAAATGACCTAGAAACTTTTCAAACACCCATTTTATGTTTATATTTATACTATAAACTTTAAATTATAGAGTTTTTTTTGGTTTTATATGACTTTTTAATAGGTAATATCATATGTACACCTAACTTATTTTTAAAAATTCCAAGTGAGTCCCTTTACTTCCCTATAAAAAGCCACCACCTCTCTCACTTCCTCACACCTATAAAAACTGTTATGTTTGGCCCGAACTGGACCAATAAAATTAAAAAAAATCCCTCTATTCAACATATAATACTTCCCTTGTTCATAAAGCAATCCATGGAAGCCTTTTGTCACTAACCAAAAGGAGTTACTCGATCAAGAGGTAACATCTTCTCTCAAGTACTTTCTTTTATTTCCTTTCTCCACCACTCCACTCTCTTTTTACAAGAATTTATAAAAAAAAATAGTATCATAAATATACTAGGATGTTTTTTGATAAGTATTAAAGATTTAATTACACACAACTCCTTCTAATGGATAACGAACATACTGTTTACGTGTATGGAGAACTACTGCCTCACTAAACGATGATTGTTCAATTTTCCTTACCGCCTCTCATGGTGGCCATTATGATGTACACAATGTTTCCATAGGTTATATGTGATATTTATTATTTATTTAATATTATTTATTCCTTTATAATACATACCTTTTACTTTTAATTTGGTTTTAATATGATAATCTTGTCTGAGGAAGTGTGGACTATCGCCCCCTCAAAGCGAGTGTGGACTACCACCCCCTCAAAGTGATGTGATCCATTCACACACCACATGGAATGTATTAAAGATGTGTTTAGTTAAATTATATGATATATATGATATAATAATTCTAATTTAATAATGATATATTGATATACATATATATATATATATGTCATTTACATACTTTCTTTCAATACGACAATAAAAATAGAAACAACGTTCATGCATATGTATGACTTACAGTCTCCATGAATGATGTATTCCATTTAGTAATTATATATTATATAGATTATTATAATATAAATATATTGAATATAAATGATATTTATATCATGGTTGAAATTTTGTAATCATGATATATGATTAAGTACCAACGATATAACAATTTTAGACACATGCAAAGAACAAAGCGAATATTACCCAAAGTGAAACCTTAACATAGGATCGTTAATAAGAAGGTAATATAAGGTCATAATAAAAAAAATATGATATTATATATAATTTTATTATTCATTAAAATATTTATAATAAATTTATATTTATTATATAGGTGGTTTGAGAGAGTACGACGAGAGTCAAGACACGAGGTAAGTGTTGGGACCACTTTGTATATGAAGATTGTATTTGTTGTCAACAGTTGTCAATGCTGGTCAAAATGAAGAAGGATATGAAGAAGAACTCCAAAGTTAATGGAGATCGGTTGAAGTGAAGTTGCCTGGAGAATTGTTATGGAATCATAGCATTGGATTTCATAATTGAGAAATTCTCTTAGACGATAAACTCAGACGATTGTTGAGCTAATCCTAAGTTCAAAGAACATGTGTCAATGGTGACACATTGTTTACAACAATGAAGAATGGAGAAGTATCATCCATTTGAGGATGATTGGAGCAGAATGGTGAATTATCATCTATCTAAGGATGGTTGAAGAAGAATGAGGATTTGAAGAAGACAATGCAATGATTGCATGTGAACCATGCAAGAGCATTCTTGAAGAATAGAATCATATGATTTGCAGAATGATGGTTATGAAGAAGAGAAAATGTGGAAGGGCTTGACATTCTGAGGTAGACAGGAATTTCACATTGTATCTAAATCAGACGATGCTTTGCTGGTATGTATTTCACACAAATCATGAGTTAGGAGAACTTGTGATGCAAACCTTATGAAGGAAAGGGGGAGAAACGATGATGCCAGTCATATAATGTTATGATTGGAAGGAATGATGCTGCTGGAAGATAGGAAAGATTCAGTTCCCATTGCAACTCTGATGATGCTTAAGTTGATCTATCAAAGGATAAATATCACGATAGTGGGATTCGTGATAAGAGCAGAAGAATGGTTATGGGAAGCAGTAAAGAGATAAAATGGCAAAGCAATAGACAATCTGGGGATGGCAGAAAAGCACAGTTTAAGGTGGCGCCGTTTTCCAGTGTTTGCCAAATTTTAGGGCCTGAAAATCGGGAGATGAAGAAATGTGCTTGGCAACTGATGTTGCACATACGATTGAAGATGGTTTATACGTGCAAAAGAGTTATTCAAGGTCAGAACTATGAAAAATGACAAAGGCATGGAGTGCGCGGAAATTTAGGCACGTTTCGCGCAAAAATAAAGTGGTGCGCGCAATATCTGCGGGATGCGCGAAATAGTAGCGGGTTGCGCGAAAAATCTGCGGGATGCGCGAAATATTGGCATGGTGCGCGAAATTGAGGAATGAAGTTTTCGCGCAAATGATGGTTCGAGATCAGAAGATCAAAAATTGGCAAAGGAATGAAATGCGTGAAATATTGGAGCAGTGCGCGAAATCTGATGTTGCAGGAAAGATTGGGTTTGCGCGCAATATGGAACGCGGTGCGGAATTTTGCGCGCAATTGGTGCTTCATGCTTAGAAGGATGAAAAATGGAAAAGGCATGAGGTGCGCGAAATATTGAAGCATGGCGCGAAATATGAAGTTGCATAAAAGAGTTTTTACGCGCATGGAGGAGGTTTTACGCGCGGATTAGTGTTTTTCGCGCGGGTTCAAAAATGCCTATAAATATGAGGCTAACCCTTGTTAGTTGTGAATGCTCGACACATAGACAAATCCTGAGCTCTGACGCGCGGAAAAATTGAAGTATAGAGTATTGCGCGAAAAGAAGAAGTGCTGCGCGAAAAAGGAACTGCTGCGCGAAATAGGAAGTTCTGCGCGAAAAGGAAGAGTTGCGCGAAAAAGGTTTTTCGCGCCAAAAGGTGTTTTTCCGCGCAAGGCTTGAATTTTATGCGCAAGTCGCCTAGAAGGGTGCACGAAAAATTTGAGGGTACCGTAAGCCTTCGATAGGTGCATTGCACTCTCGAAGCAGCTTTGTGAAGAAGAAAGAACTGTGAACCATTCGGTTTCACAAAGAGAAGTTGAACCGCACTCACACGACTGATGTTTAACACTCTCGTTGTGCTTTGCGAAGTGAAGAAGAACTAGACGTGAAATTGAACTCATATCTGCACAAAGGAAGAATTCAGTATACCAATACACTCAGGTGTTGGTATTGAGAAGAGAAGGAAGAAAAGAAGAAGAATAGAGTATGCCCAACTGAAGGCTGACAATTATTCAGGGTAGTTAAATTTAGATGATGCTTTGTGAGCAGATCTTCAGTGCTTGAATAATCACATTGGTGTATGTGATTCTAGCTAAAGAAAGAAGGTGTTTAGTGCAGTCAGTTGTTGCACTAAGAGGAAGAAGGAAGAAGAACTAGTGCAGTTTGTTTTTGCACTAGAGATGAAGAGAAAGTAAGAAGAGAATTGCTTGCCTACTGCTTTGCAAGTAATCAAGTGAAGAGCACTACCATTGATCAAGAGCAGAACCAACCTTTTGAAGAAGGAGGAAGACTGTCTCGATAGGCAGTATAAAGAACCAGCTAGAGGCTGCAAGTTGGACTTGGCTTTCACCAGTCCAGGGAAGAGGATTGTTTCCCACCCCCCCTCCAAAGTGTAGGGACTCACACTGGCTAGAGGATTGTTTTCCTAGCCACTCCATTGTAACAACATTTTACTTTATAGTGGAGAATCCATGCAGTGGTCATTCCCATGCATGGCAAGGACGTAGCTACTCTTATTGAGTGGTGAACCTTGTAAAAATATCGTGTGCACATTTTTACTGCTTTCTATTATTGCATGCGACAGGGAAAAGAGAATAAGAGAATCAAGATCCTAACAGGTCTAGAGGTACAGGGATAAAAGTTGGAATTGGTTTAAAAAGTCCCCAACACTGATTCACCCCTCCTCTCAGTGTTAGGTATATCCCAAACTGGTCCTTTCAGTAAGGGGATTTCATCTCACTTTTTATTCCCGTGAGATACATGCTATGTTTGACACTCTTTCATTATGTGTGGTTTATGTACTAACCATGATTTTATTATATGTATATTATACCTAAATTTATGGCTATTAACATATCCATTTTATGAACTTTCATTCATGGGGTTTAAGATTCAAAAGTTACCAAAACGGTAAAAATGTTTTGTCTCAATTTGCCTTCTTTGAGACTTATATTTTATTGCACATGAGCCTCACCCTGATTGGTGAGGACTCCTTAAGTGAATCTAGGTGACCCAGGATCAAATCTAGGTGGAGGCATACTTCTGGGGTTACTATAGAATTACTCTAGCAGTACTATAGCAGGAACTATAGTAGGTACTGTTTGACACTGTAGCAGCTAGGACTATTCCCCCGTTTGGGCCTTCGGGCCACCAATTTAGTCTCCGAGTCCTTTAAGGCCTTCAAAACACCTAGAACTTTGGGTCAGTAAGGCCTTCAGGCTACCTCAAGGCCTTCAGACCAGCTTAAGTGCACATGAAAACCATCCAACCTACAAGGAACAAGCTCTAGAAGGAGGATTAGCAAAGGGCTTTTACCATAGCAGAAGATAAATGGATTGCAAGAATGAGAGGGTATGGAACTTGCCATCGGGACAAGCCTATTAATGAATGAGAAAGCCTAGCCAAACATCCATGCAAAGGTGGAGAGCTGATTTCACGATGAAGATGCTGGGGAGGAGCAGTTCCAAGTAGTTAGTCTGGGTTGTATGTAATGTTTGAAGCCTACGGGCAATGAATTCCTCTAAGGACTATGGGTAATATAATACTTATTCCTACGGGCCTTTTAAGGGTTCCACCTTGCCCCTTTAAAGGTGTATTATCAAAATCAATAAAAAAATGAAGGCCTTCGAGCCATTGGAGACTTATCTTTTGTTATGAACCTAAGTTCTCTTTCGAGGTGTATATACTTCCATTTTACATGTTATATCAGGAATATAATTATTTTAATGATATTTTGAGATTAACTTAATTTCCTTTTCTTATATGGAGAGTATGATACCAATTTACCAAGTCATAAGAGTTTATTGATACAATCTCATTGCTTTATGAGATTGTTTACATTTATGATTACTTTGATGAAATATTTTGATCCATATCTCAAGAATACCCATGAGTGTCCTTATAAAATGTTTATTATAAATATTATCATGTGTTAGTACCATTTTTCCCACTCTTTGGTACTTGAGATAATATTTTTAAGTAAAATCTGACCGCCTCTCTCTTTAGTTGGAAATCTATTGTATTCAAAAACTATATTTTTAAAAATGTTTTTAACTTTTTTTAAAAGATATGTGATTATAATCTTTAATGGAAAAGTATTTGATTTTTTTAGTGTTTTCAAATCTTCCTTTATAAGTTTTGAGATCTATTTTCAGAGATTTGTTTTCTAAAAGGTTTTATGTTTTAAATCATTTTCAATAAAGAAAGGATATTTTCATCAAGAAATGTTTTTAAAAGATCTTTCGAAGTTATTTACAATATAAGATATCCATTGGTGTTACTAATTCATTTATTGGGAAATTATTCAATGATTACAATTATATTATTTATCTGAATGAATTATTTTTTGATGGCATAATGCTTACGAAATCCCTTTCACATTCATGGGTTATGTACTTTTGAAACCTGCTTATTTTTACATGTTATTTTTATGATGAAATTATTATTAAACAATTCTCTTTCTATAGGTTATGATATGATCACATGTTTATAATAATGATTTAATTTATTGGGTTACGATATGATTATTTATGATTGTGGAACATGTATGTTTGATTTCATTATAAGATGGGTGGGAACTATATGTCCCTCCAATGCATTGGGTAATGATTTATATCTCTTGAGATGGATTAAGGTGGTCTTGGGAATGAAACTTGACTACTAAGATGTCCTTGAGAGTGAACCATGACTACCAATATGGTATGAGGAATGAACTCATGATACCAATATGGACATGGGAGTGAACCATTACTACCATGATGATATGGGGAGTGAACCTATACTACCAGGATGGTCTTGGCAGTGATGCCTTAGCTACTATGGAAATCATATTATATGCATATGTGTATACCACAATTCCATTTTTCATTCCTAAGTTATGCTTTCATGGATTATTTTCTCTATTTCATTATTAATCATGTCTTATGAACTGCCTAGATTTATTCCATGATTCATGTATATGATATTTTATATTTAGGGTATGATATTCTCTTTTCATGATAATGTTATCATACTCTTATTCTCATGATTATGCTTACATTTCTCCCTTGTTTACCCTTATTGAGTATTTTAGATCACCCCTTTTTATGTTTCCTTCCCCTTTTTATGAAGATATGTATTATGTTTGATGTTTCTAATAAGGGTTCTAGTAAAAAAATAACCTAGTTAGAGATAATGAAGCTCATTTTTTTACCACTGTTTATGTTTCCATGTTTCCAAAGGGAATAGACTAGTATGGTCTTTGTGTGTCTATTTGTGCAATGTTTTATGTACTCCGCAAAAGTTATGTAATGTTAATGTATGTCAATACTAGGTCGTTATAGTTTTTATCGAAGGAAAAGTTTAGTTAACCTTTGGAAACTAGGATGAGAAAACCATAGTAATAAACCTAAGGACATGTATAAGGATAAGTATGAGGATGAATCAAAGTTTTCGAAAATTTCATGGAATTTTGGTAAAGGATAGAGTGAGGGGTTTCCTAGTAATACATCCTTATCTAGATACAAAAAGGGGATGTGGATCTGAAACATATGTACCTAGGGGTAACAACTCTGACAAGATATTCTGGATCTGGAACATATGTACCTAGTGGTAACAACTCTGACAAGATATTTCGGGCCTGACTCAGGGTAATTTGATAAATGAAAACTAGCCTTGCTGCACACCTGGTTTGACACTCCCAGAGAATATGATTTGGAAATTCATGAAATCTTTATGAACCATCATGAAATATTTAAATATAAGTTGTCAATGAATAACCTATGATAAACCTATGGTGTCATGTATTAAGGAAGGTGTCATAAGTTATAAATCTTATAAGTGATTTTTCATGATTATGTGGTTCCTCATTATGATAACTATTTATTACTTTATTATTTTGGTTTTAGTCAATGGTGGAACCCGAAGAAACCGCATTAATGGTGATTGAGATAGAAAATTCAATGATTTTACTCATAAGAAACCAAATGCTTTGGGAATAAAAAGTCTTATTACAATGCTCACACATATTTCTTAAGATATGAATCATGGTTGACTTCCAAATGAGAAAAGGAGGGAAAAATTATATTTAGTCTTTCATGAGGAAACATACGCCTTCTATCAGAGGATCTTCTGATCCACTTATTTCTGAACAATGAATCAATACCACTGGAAATATATTCTACATTCCTTAGTGTTCGGAGCATGATAAATTCATTCTAGCTGCTTATTGGTTAGAAGGTGAATTAGATCAATGGTGGACTCTAATCAAGAATAAGAGGTAGTAAGATGAGATTTAATCCATGGATTGGGAAGAGTTCATGAACTTATTTTTCAATAAGTACTTTCCCTAGATTCTTTATACCAATCCTGAATGGCCCGAAGGCCTTATTTTTTTATTTTTTTTATGGATAATACCCCTTTTAAGGGTTGAAGGGGAACCCGTACATGACCCATAGGCCTAAGGTACAAGGCTCAACATGAATTGTAATACATGACCCGAATGGACAGAGGCATACCATGCCCAATACATGACCCATAGGCCCAACCCACTAGAACTAACCCTCCCCAGCATCTACATCATTGATCTCCTAGATCCCCACCTTGCATTAATGATCATCTAACATTGCCCCATACAAAGCTGCATGGTGCCTGGTCCCGATGGTGGTTTCCATACCCTCTCATTCTTCTAATTTGTTTAGCTCTACTTCTGGTGACTGCTATTCTTGTTGCTCTGATCCTCTTCTGGGGCCTACTCTGTGTGAATTGGGCTACACCATGGTCTCAATAGCCCGAAGGCCCTGTGGCCTGAAGGAATTTGATGGCCCAAACGCCCTTAAGACCCATAGGCCCAAACCGGTGGCTTGAAGGCCCAAATCAGGTGAATAGTTTCGGCTACTACAACACCGAATAGTAACTGCTATATTACCTGCTACAGTAACTACTCCAATACTGCTACTATACCTGCTACAGTACTGATACAGTGTTGGAAAATCACCTCCACCCGGTTTTGAACTTTGGTCTCTTGGATGCCAAGAAAGAGCCCTTACCACTCAGTTATGAGCTCGTTGTCATAGATTCTTTATACCAAGATGGATAAAGAGTTCCTTGAGTTGATTAAAAGGAATGATAAATCTATTGGTACCCATGAGGCTAATTTCATGAGTATTTTTTAGAATTCTTCATGAATTATCATCCAACCTGAAAGTAAAGTTGATAGGTTCTTCAGTGGATTAAAGAAAAATCTCATATGGGTATTGTATATAAGAGGCTTTAGTAGTTATGAAGAGATTGTGCATTGTGAAATCAAGGTTCAAAATGGATTTTGGAGTTGTGAATCAATCTCATGGTTTTGAAAAGATAAGGAAGATTAAGTTTAAAGGAAAATATAAAAACCATAAAGAAAAGAAGATGAGATTTACTTTATACTATAAGTTTGGGAAGAATCATTGAGGAAATTGACTTAAGTTTTCTAATAAATGCTTTTAGTGTGGAAATGAAGGTAATTGGGAAATTAATTGCTAAAGTAATGGGAAGAAGTTATCTAACATTGTGAATGTGGGAAAAGAATCATAGAATGCACCTACCACGATTCTGTGCTACTAGTGTAAGGAGAATGGTAATTATGTTAACCACTACCCAAACCCAAGGGCTGGTGATGATGATTGACATCAACAACCTCTTAAGTTGAGGGACAAGGGGAAATCTCATGAAATTGCTATTTCTGATGAGGGGTACGATAACGACATGATGAAAGGTACACTTACCATCCATTCTAGAACTATTAATGTTATATTTGATTTAGGATCTACCCATGTTTTCATATCTAAAGAATTTTATAAGGGTGTTAAGATTCCACCAAAAGAATTAGATTTGGAATTAGTAGTGCAAACCCACAATGGTATGATGATTACATCTCAAGTCTATGATTCCTCTCTAGTTGAAGTTTATGGGAATGTTCTTCTTGAAAATATTTTTATTCTTTCTTTGGTTGAATTGGATGTCATATTAGGCATGTATTGGATTTCTCTACATAAATTCCACATCAATTATTGAGGAAGGTAAGTTACGTTTGACATTTCAAACCCTCTTATGATCATCTATACATGTGATGCTAAGTATAAAATTCATGTGGAGATTACATCTAGTGTATGGGTATTAATTTCCATTTAAAAGGGTTGTTTATCTCAAATGGTTTGGGAGAGAATCAACATTGAGGATATGAATCTTTTTCAGGATTTTGTGGATGTCTTTTCGGAAGATTTTCCTAGTCTTCTAGAAAAATAAGAAGTTGAGTTCTCAATAGAACTCATACCTGGTTCCACACCAATTTCAAAGACTCCATATAGAATGACCCCAATTTAGTTGTGATAATTGAAGAAGAAACTCCAATAAAACCATGATAAGGTATAGTGTTTCACCTTGGGGTGAACTGATTATTTTTATGAAAAAGAAATATGGATCAATGTGGATCTTCATTGATTATAGGGAGTTGAATAAGGTCATAATCAAGAAAAAAGTATCCTCTTCCCCGTATTGATGAATTATTTGATAAAATACGTGGAGATTAGTAATTTTCCAAGATTTACCTTCATTATGGATATCATCAATTGAGGGACAATAAATATGATATACCCAAGATCGCATTCTATACAAGGTATGGACACTATGAATATATAGTGATGCTTTTTGGTCTTACTAATTCCCATGTTATCTTCATGAATTTAATGAAAAAAGTCTTTATAAATTACCTCGATAGTTTTTTTAATTTTTATAGATGATATTATTATCTATTCAAATAGAAAAGAAGGGAATTAAGATCACTTGAGAATTGTACTGAGGACCCTAAGGAAGGATAAGCTATATGAAAAATTTATAAAGTGTGAATTTTGGCTGAAAAAGGTTTTATTTTTTGGTCATATAATCCCAAGAGATGATATATTAGTGGATCCATAATAGAAGGAGGCTATTTAATGCTAGCCTAGACCAACCACGGTGACTGAGATCCAAATATTTCTTGGTTTATCTGGATATTATCAACGATTTGTGGAGAATTTATCACGACAGTACAATCCTCTGACCAAGTTAACTCAGAAAGGTGTCAAGTTCCTCTAGATAGATGAATGTAAGGAAAATTTCAAGTAATTTAAGAGAAGGTTGGTCAGTGCACCTGTTCTTACATTCCCATGTAGTGGAGAAGGGTTTTTAATCTATAGTGATGCATCCAAGAAGGGATCATGATGTGATCTTATAAAGAATAACTTGGTTATAGACTATGCCTCATGATATTTGAATATTCATGAGAATAATTAACCAACTAATGATTTGGAGTAAGTAGTGATAATTTTTTCATTAAAGGTATGGAGGCATTATCTTTATAGAGAAAAGTGTGATATATATACCGATCTTAAAATTCTGAACTATATATTCACACAGAAGGAGTTGAAAATGCGCCATAGAAGATGGTTAGAGTTGATAAAGGATTATGAATGATCAATACATTACCACCCTGGGAAAAATAAAAATGTGGCAGATGCTTTTAGTCAGAAGGATCATGATGGCTTATCCATGATGAGGATCACAAAAGATAAAATATTTCTGTATTTGCAAAGAATGAAGCTATAAATCCTATATGAAGGGGAAAATCATATCTTTCTCAAATGAATGTTCAACCCTCTATACAAGTGAATATTAAGGATGAATAGAAGTAAGATTGAGAGATGTAAAAGAAATTTGGAAATGTTCATGAGTTTATCCTTGATTAGGATGGAATGATAAGGTTCAAGAACTATGTATGTGTTCTATCCATACCAGATTTGAAGAAGAATCTATTAGAATAATCTCATAGTTCCTCATTCTATATTCATCCTAGAAGTAAAAATATTTATAGGGACTTGAAAGAATACTTCTGGTGGGATGACATGAATAGAGATGTCATAGAGTTTGTATCTCGATGCTTGGTATGCTAATAAGTTAAGGCTGAAAGAAAAAATTCAAAGGGGATTTGAATCCATTATCCAGACCAGAATAGAAATGGGAGAACAACACTATGGATTTGGTCATTAGACTACCCAAAACCTCTAAAGGGTTTAATTCTATATGGGTGGTAATTCATCGCCTTACTAAGTTGGCACACTTCATCGCTATTAGATAATACTTCTCTCTAGATCATCTTGCTAGGATATACATTAAGGAATTGGTAAGGTTTCATGGAGTACCCCATTCTATTATATCATATCGGGATATAAGGTTTACCACAAAGTTCTGTAAATGTATTCATAAATCACTTCATATATAATTGAGTTTTATCACTACTTATCATCCTCAGATATATGGTCAGTCTAAAAGAATGATTTAAACCCTAGAGGATATGTTGAGGTCTTGTTCTCTATATTTAAGGGTGGTTTGGATCAACACATTCCTCTAATTGAGTTTTCATAAAACAATAGATTTCACTTGAGCATTCAGATGGAAGCTTATGAAGCCTTTTATAAGAATAAGTGTAGATCTCCAATGTGTTGGGATGAAGTCGAAGAAAAAAAGCAATCGGGACCTGATATCTCTGAAGAAATGGTCGAGAAGGTTAGTACCATTCTGCAGCATATCAAGGAATCTCAATGTTAGAAGAAAATTTATGCGGATAACTGTCAGTGTGGCCTATAATTTGATGTTGGTGAAAAGGTGTTTCTATGAATATCACCTTGGAATAAAGTTATGATATTCAAGAAGAAAGGAAAACTAAGCCCTAGGTATATCGGTCCCTTTGAGTTTCTTGATCGTATTGGGACAATATCCTAACGCTTGGAACTTTCTCCAAATCTCTCTCAAGTATATGATGTGTTCCATGTATCTATATTGAGGAAGCACATACCTAAACATTCACATGTACTGAACTCAGAGGTCATACCACTAGAGCATGAGCTATCTTACAAAGAACAACCAGTTGAAATTCTGGACCAATCAGAGAAAGTTCTAAGAAACAAGATCACTCACCTGGTTAAAGTTTTGTGGAGAAATCACCAATTAGGCGAAGATACATGGGAAATTGAGGATATTATGAAGAATAATTATCCTTATTTTTTTTACCCAAGTGATAAATTTTTATGGAAAATTCATTTTAATGGGGGTATATTGTAACACTCTGAGTTTTTATGAACCTTTTTTTCAAATAAATTAAATATTCATTTGTATCCAGCAATGCCTTAACTCAAACATTATTTTCACATAACACCAAATTGAAATATCTTACACACAAAACCTACTTGGAATATTTTACATGCAATACTAACTTGGCGTATGTTACATGCAACACCGACTTGGCATTAAATACTCGCAACATCGACTTTGTGTACATCACACATAACACCAAGTTTCTACGAAACATCGTTTTAATGATATAATTATTTAAATGAGATAATTATAACCTAGTCGTTAAATGTAGTAATATGAACATTAATAAATACTTTTAAAATATATTTTATAATTGTTTTATATAAATGAAAAATATTGATAATGAAAGATATGATTTTTGGTAAAGTCCTTTTATGTTTTAAAATACCATCTTCTCGAATGAACCACTTTTAATTACAAAATTAATTTTAGAAAAATTTATAAATTTAATATGATAAAATAAAATTCATTTTTGAATTCATAAATTCAAAATTATCATAGGGTGAATTTTTGGTATTTGTCTGAGAAACTTCATTTTTGTATGAATAGTAAAAACTACTGCATTTTAGTTAAAAACTGCCTTTTATTTAAATAATTATTAATGTTAAATTATATTTTAAATTTTTTTAAAAAAAAATTAGATAAATATTACATATATTAATACAATTTAATTTACCAAAATAAATTTAACTTTTAAATTGAATATAAAATATAAACAAACTTATGAACATTTTTCTACCTTAAAAACTCATTATTTCATCCTATCTGCGGGATTAACATTAATCTTAATTTTGCCAATTATATGATTTGAATTTTTAAAAAATAAAATAAACCATTTTATTTAGTATAATATTTATATTATAATTATACCAAGTTAATTTTTCACCAAAATGATTAGTAAAAGTGGTTAAAATTAGTCACAACAATTAAGGCCAAATTAAGCTTAATTACGACTAAAACTTTAAATTAAGGGCCCAAATGACCTATAAACTTATCCAAAACCCATTGGATGTCTATATTACGGCCATAAAACTTCCATTATTGATTTTATTTTTGGTTTATTATGACTTTTTTTATGTAATATCATGTGTACACCTAACTTGTTTCTAAAAATTCCAAGTGAGTCATTTTCCTTCCCCATAAAAAGCCACCACCTATCCCACTTAGTCACACCTCTCAAACCAATTAAGTTAGGAAAATAACTGAAAAATATAATTACCAACACCCCTATATTTCTCTAATAATCCTTACCTTGGTCATAATTCAATCCAAGGAAGCCTTTGGGCACAAACCAAACGGTGTTACCTGATCAAGAGGTAACGTCTTCTCTCAAGTCCTTTCTTTTATTTTCTTTCTCCACACATCCACTTTCTTTTTCTAGAATTGTATAAAAAAATTATAATCAATATACTAGTATGTTTTTATGATAATTATTCAACCTATACATACACACACCTTCATCTAATGGATAATGAACATACTGTTTATGTGTATGGTGAACTATCACCTCACTAAACGATGATTGTTCAATTTTCCTTACCACCCCTCATAGTGGCCGTTATGATGGAAACAAAGTTTATAGATGTTATATGTAATATTTATTATGTATTTTAACTTCTTTATTCCTTTTTAAAACATATACCTTTTAATTTTCATTTGGTGTTAATATGATAATCTCATTTGTGGAAGTGTGGACTACCACCCCCTCAAAGCGATGCGATTCATTGACACACCACATGGAATGTATTAAATATGGGTTTAGTGAAATTATATTATATATATGATATAATAATTATAATATAATAATGATATATAGATATAAATATATACATATATAAATATTTCATTTACTAAATTTCTTTCAACACGATAATAAAAACGGAAACAACGTTTATGCGTATGTACAGCTTACCGTCTCCATGAACGGTGTATTCCATTTCTTACTTCTATATTATATATATTATTATAATATAAATATAATGAATATAAATGATATTTATATCTTGTTTCACATTCTATAATCATGATATATGTATAAGTACCAATTATATAATAATTTCAGACACATGCAAAGAACAAAGCGAATATGACCTGAAGTGAAACATTAACATAAGATCATTAACAAGCGGGTAACATAAGTTCATAATCAAAACATATAAGTTATTATATATAATTTTATGGTTTTATAAAATATGTATAATATATTTTTATTTATTATGCAGTTTTTTTGAGTGAGTACGATGAGAGTCAAGACACATGGTAAGGAGATTTCATCTCACTTTGTATTCCCATGAGATATATGCTATGTTTTCCACTCTTTCCTTTTATGTGGTGTATGTAATAACCATTATTGTATTATATGTTTATTATAACTAAATTTAAGGGTATTAAAATATCCATTTTATGAACTTTCATTCATGGGGTTTAAGTTTCAAAAGTTACCAAATCGGTAAAAATGTTTTGTCTCAATTTTCCTTCTTTAAGACTCATGTTTTACTATGCACCTAAATTCTCTTTTAGCGTGTGTATACATCCATTTTACATGATATTTAATGAATATACTTATTTTAATGATATTTTAAGCTTCATGTAATTTATTTTTCTTACATGGAGTGTATGATCCCAAGTTACCAAGTTATAAGTGTTTATTGAGACAATCTCATCACTTTCTGATATTATTTATGCTTATTCTTCCTTTGATGAAATATTTTGATCCATATCTCAAGAATACTCATGAGTTTACTTATAATTTATTTATTATAGATATAATAAAATTGTAGTACCATTTGTTCACTCTTTTTCACTTAATATAATATTTTTAAGTAAAATTTTACCGCCTCTCTCTTTGGTCGGAAATCTATTGTATTCAAAAACCATGTTTTAGAAAAAAAATCAAACAATCCTTGATGATAATTTTCAAGGGTAAAGGTTTTTAATTTTTTATTGTTTTAAAAGTTTCCTTTATAAGTTTTAAAATCTATTTTCAAATAAAAATTTTTTCAAAAAGGTTTTATGTTTTAAAGAGTTTTCAATGAAGAAAGGATATTTTCCTCAAGAAATGTTTTTAAAAGATATTTCAAAATTATTACACATCTAAGATAACATCCATTGGTGTTACTAATGCCTTTATGGGGAAATTATTCATTGTTTCTATTCATATTGTTTCTATGAATTGATTATGTTTTTATGTCATGATGTTTATGAAACCAGTTTCACATTCACGGGTTATATGATTTTGAAACCCACTTCTTTTCACGAGTTATGTTTATGTTGAAATGATTATAAAACCTGTATATTTCCATAGGTTATGATATGATTACATGTTTATAATACCCACTTCATTTATTGGGTTATGATATAATTATTTATGATCTTTTTTCCAATGTATTTATGATTTCATTATGAGACAGGTGGGACCTATATCTCCCTCTAATTCATTGGGTAAAGATTTATATCTCTTGAGATAGATTAAAATGGTATTGGGAATGAACCTTTATGATGGCCATGGGAGTGAACCATTACTACCATGATGGTATGAGGAGTTAAATCATGCTACCAATATGGCCATGAGAGTTAATCATGACTACCAAGATGGTATGGGGAGTAAACCTATACCCCCAAGATGGTCTTAACAGCGATGTCTTGGATACTATGAAAATCATATTATTTGATTATGTTTCTGACACAATTCCATGTTTCATTCCTAAGTTATACTTTCATGGCTTATGTTCTCTATTTCCTTATTATTCATGTCTTATGAACTACCAAAATTTATTCCATGATCCATGTATATGATATTTGATATGAAAGGTATGATATTATCTTTTCATGATCATGTTTTAATACCCTTATTCTCATAATTATGTTTACATTTATCCCTTGTTTACCCTTAATGAGCATTTGAGCTCACAAATATTTATGTTTCCTTCCCCAAATTATGAAGATATGTATTATGTTTGATGTTTCTAAGAAGGGTGCAAGTCCAAAAGAACCTAGTGGGAGATAATGTAGCTCATTTATGTACTAGTGTTTATGTTTCTATGTTTCCAAAGGGACTAGACTAGTACGATCTTCATGCGTCTGTTTGTGTAATGTTTTTTATATTACACAAAAGTTATTTAATGTTAGTGTTTGTTAGGACTGGTTCATTATACATCCAATTATGATAAAGCCTCTAAAATCTCTCTTCCTTTCATACAATTGTTCATTATATGAGATGAAGCAGCTAGAACCCCTTGAACATTTGGGTATCCTAGCGATACGATCATAGATGAATTAGTCGATGTAAATCCCCTTAGAGGTAGGGTGCTTTTTTTTACTTCTTCATGATTTTTATCAAGCATTCTTTGTTATTGTGGAAGAAGAATATTGTTACCATTGGTGATTTCTAGGTACATTTTTTATACAGTGTTATTTACATTTTGATTCTTGATGATATTTATCCCTGTATTTGGATTATATTCCGCTGCATATGGTCATATGATGATTATAAGAAACCCATAAGTAGTATCACAGTGAAGAATTATTTGATGAATTAATGATTTCATTGTTTTATAAAAAATAATTATAATTGTAAAATGTGAATTTTAAAGACTGGAAATAAATATGAACAATTCATATTTATTACTCTTATGAAAATAAATATTTTTTTTTTGAATAAAGCAAATTAAATTATTAATTAAATTAAATTATTTTAAAATTGTTTATAAATTTTTAATAAAGGAATTTTGAAATATTTATATAAATTTAGAAAGTGTTTTATAAATTAATTAACTCTAAAATGTTTATGGTTAATTGATAAACATTTTAAATATAAAATACTTTTTTACAAATTAAATGGAATTAATAATGATATAGAAATAAATGGTTTATTTAAAAATCATAAATTATGATTTATAAAGTGTTTATAAATTACATCATATATGATATTTAGACTATATATTTTTTTATATAATAGAAATTGAATTATAAAATCTTCATAATTCATGAATTATCATTTAAATTCTATTTAATATAAAATATGAAGGGGTACATATTGGGATGAATATACAATATTTATATTCTTGTAAATTTATAAAATGTTTATATTTATCATTTATTTATGAAATGTTCATAAATGACTCATGTTTTAGAAAATAAATAAATTATTTATTTATTTGTTAAATTGTATTAATATTAATGTTTTGTTCAAAATTAATTAATTTAAAATCATTCAAATTAAATGGTTCTTATTTTGAACATTATTAAATACACCACAAAAAGTTTTTTTGATAATTTATGTGATCAATGTTTAAATAATAATTAATTATATGATATATAGATTATGTAAAAGGTTTACATAATATAAATTGAATTATAAATAGTTTATAATTAATATAATATCATGTATTTAAAAAGTAAATTCCATATTTTAAAAAACATGAATGATTTCATATTGGAAAGAGTATAAATAGTTTATATTCAAAATTATGGAATGTCCATAATGTTAAATCCAAAATTTTAAAAGGGTTTATAATTAGATTTTATTTATGAAATTGTTCATAAATATTTATATCATGTTTAAATATTTGAATTATTAATTTATTTAAAGGGTATTCCCTATTTTATTCATAATAATAAATTGTTTATATTATGAATAACTATGTTCCAAAGTTTATATGATGAATTAATTCTAGGCTAGAGCCTTATATATCATGCTAGGTTTGATATCATAAAATATATTTTTCATCTACCTTTACATTGGTTTGTAATTTTAGTTATGAGATTGAGAGAAGTCAGAAAGCATAGATTATGCATATTAGGTGTCAGAATTTTACTAAATTTAATTATCTCTTGAGTAAATTATCCATAGTTTGAGGGAATTGGGGTCAGAAAGCCTACTTTCTTAGAGTCTTTCCTTGGCTAGGAAAGTGAATAGGGTTGGATATCTATTACTCTAGGATTACCCATGTGGAGTTTGTAAATATCATATAAATTTATGACTTTACATGAAGTGTTCATATACCTTATGAATATAATTTATTTAGATATGTATTAATATAATTGACTTCTATTTATATTTAGGATCATTTCCCCTAATTTCCCATTCTTTGTTCATTATTCAGATTTCTCTTAAACCAAGGTGAATCAGGACTTGATACTGGATGAGTACTCTACTACCTAGATAAGGTAGTTATTGGACTTTTTTATGCCTGCCAAACTTTTCAATGCAGTTACGGTTTTTATTTTTTATCTAAAATATATGTAGTTGGACCTGTAGGGATGCCCTTAGGTTTCTTTGTGGTGCGTTGGCACCCATGACCCGAATCAAGGTCACCCTTGGGGTTAAACTTTTGGAAATGTCTTAGTTATTCCTTGTTAAACCACCTAGGGTTGTGTTCTTGTGCTTTCCTAGTTAGAGGAAGCTCGGTTATACATAAGTGGATAGGAATGGATTTCTTAGGAGATGTACTACCTTCATTCCTTGTGTTATCATATCATGCTATGCTAATATTAATTAAATGGATTAAGTTGAGTTTCTTAAACGAGTGGGTATACTCATTGGTTGTTTTAAAATTTCTTGAATGGTTTATTGTAAAAATGGTGATGAATGGGTGGGTATGCCCATGTGACATGTTAAATGTGAAATGGAATGCATGAGTGGGTATACTCATGTGATGTAATTGATGATGTGAGTGGGTATAATCACATGGAATTGAAAGGTTTAAATTGTATGTATGAATGAATGGTTTGATAGATTCCATGGACAAATCTCCATGGATCTAGAATAAGGTAGTGGATGCCTTGGCTAAGTATGAACCTTGGGTCTTGATTCTGTGGGATGCCTCAGGCCTTGATACCCCTTGGATTCGGCTTTCTTGGACTCACATTGGACATGTCAGCAAACATGCTCCTAGGACTCCACCCAATGCCTATACTATGTTTCCATCGAGATACTCTTGGGACTTGATGAGGATTACTTGGTATTCTACACCTTGGATCCAACCCTTCATGGTCTAAAATTCATTATACGATAGGGCCATGGGTTTCTTTTGAGAATCATTTATATGTAGAGGCTGTGAGATACCTGAATTATTTTTATCACAAGGTTTTGGACTTGTGATAAACTTATTTATACGGTTAGGACATGGGTTACATGAGATGGATGAATGGAGAGGTTGTGTTGCTTGTTTACTTTGCTTATAGTTTCCTTGTTAGTAGATAACATTTGCTGTAGAGAGTCTTGAGAGGATTTTTAATATTACTTGTTTTAGTAGACTTATGCCATGGGAATTTACATTTACATTATTTATTTACTTACACTTGCTAGAATATTGAATATTACTGTTTAGAACTGTATAGATATTTGGGTGTAAACCTACTGGGATGTTTATATCAAACCCTGTTTGGGCCTCCTTGGAGACCCAAACAGATTATACGGTTGCAGGTGATGGTAGGGGCAAGTGCCCCAGTACAGGTTGTTGATAGTTTCTTTGGAGCAGGAGAGCATGGGACTAAGCTGAGGCTTGTGATACTACAAGCACTTTTTATTCTTTCTTTTTTTTTTGGATTCTTGTATTGTATTGTATTAACATGTAATAATCAAGATGCTTTCTAGATACATGTATCATCTGCATCATTGTATATGAGTTATCTTTTGATATTATTACTTATTCCTTCTATGTATTCATTTTATGCTTGTTTATTCGCTTCTTCTATTGAATGTATTTGAATTATACTATGGTACATTGTGGTAATGAGGGAATAATTTCCCCATAATCTCACCCAGAAGATTGCATCTAGTCCGTAGCCTCTGGAATTTAGGGATATGAACTTGAGTCCATGTGACCAACTGAGATTGTGGCACTGTTGAGTGGAATTCGGGTCTGGGACATTACAAAGTGGTATAAAAGGGTTTTTCTTTTCTTATTTGACTTATTTTTTGGCGCTGATAGATAGGGATATGAAGGAAATGGAATTTGGTAATAATCTATTCCCAGGAGTAGCTACCCCGCATATAGGGAAAAGCCAAATTTCCTCGAATGAGATTGCCATTTTTTTGGATTTTGACTATTACAGTTGATTTGATTTCAGCATTGGGTGAGACTCATGAGTTATACTATTACTAATGATATGATTGTGGGTTATATTTCTATTTCAAACTAATGATATGAGGGTATTCCATATCATGCATATATAGGTACTTGTTAGAAATCACCCGGCATGCATTATGCCATGCCATTTAGGATGTATTAATTACAACATGCTATTGTGATAATACTGTAATAGTTGTTCATAATGTTGTGATATTTTTGGTGCAGTGACATAGTGGAGTGATGTCATCTTTCAATTCATAAGGATTATGGCCCCTTATGGATTGTTAAATGATGCACCAGTGCAATTCAATTGTTAAAGTGATTTTGATATGCATGGATTGTATGGGTATCAATTTTTTGTTCATGAGGTGTTATGGGACCTCAGAGTTTTGAACATGATGGAAAAGAGGTTAAATCTTTTGAAAAAAATAATATTAAATGAAAATGAAATGAATGAGTAGTAGAGAATTGTTCTAGACCCGACTTTTGAGTGGGTAAGAGGATGGGATTCTAGTGGTTTTTTGGTAACTGTTCTTTATACAGTCCTGGATTTAGGAGAAGGCTGTGGGTTGACTTAGTTTAGGAGGGTTTTGACCTATATTACTCTTTTGAGCTATTACTTTGATATCATTCCTTTATGAGGTGTTTGTTTGAAATTATATACATGTCGCCATGAATACCTCCAATGGTACACCGCGAGGGAGGTGACGACCATATCCAGAGATGGTGGGCCACGAGCTACCAATTGATCCTCCTTTAGTTCCAGCTATGACACCAGAGGATGTTCCGAACACTAGTATAGAGGAATAGTTCTGTGAGGGGTTCTTTCGCTATATACATACTTTCTATGGGACACTACAGCCTACATTGTCTATGGATGAGCTGACACGGGTGTTCTAGCAGCCTCATCCTACCACATTTTCAGGGGATGGTGGTCCACAAGCGGCATAATTTGTGGCTTGAGACCACAATGAAATTTTTTGAGAATCTAAAGACGCCTCTTGAGAGGAGGGTCATGATCGCTACTTATATGCTATTTGTGTAACACCCCAAGCTTCCACGGTACGTTTCCCTTCGAATAATGCGATAGCGTGTGTTGTACGCAACCTCGAGTTCTAACACACACTACAACTAATTAAACTAGCCGTTGTGAATAGTAATACCTACTTTTTGAAATCATATATATTTTATATTTAAAAATGGACTTCATTTTTGGATTCGGAATATTGAAATTAGCCTAGGGTGAAATTTTGGTACTTTTCGGATAACTTTCATATTTTGATGAATAGTGAAAATTACTAAATTTTAATTAAAAACAACTTTTTTAATCAAAATAATTAATAGTGATAAATTATGAATTTT
Organism: Viscum album; assembly: GCA_963277665.1. Classification (NCBI taxonomy): domain Eukaryota; kingdom Viridiplantae; phylum Streptophyta; class Magnoliopsida; order Santalales; family Viscaceae; genus Viscum; species Viscum album. Next base: position 494,594,626 of record OY728139.1, read on the forward strand.
AGTAGTTTTAAAGTATATTTAGAATATATTTTTACCATTTAATATAATGTTGGTCATTGGACATAATTTTACAATTAAACCGAACATAAACAAGTGTCAATCTTTTGATAGTTATTACCTCTTAAAAACACGCTTTTTGTTTTGACAGCGGGAATTAATTTTAAATTAATTTCTGCCACTACTGTGTTTTGAATTTAGAAAAATGGATTCCATATTTGGAATCAGGATGTCCAAATTGTGTAAATAGGTAACTTTTATTTTTATACATTTTGAATAATTACTGCGGTAAATATTTTATTTACCAAGGTTAAGGGTAAATCCGGTAAATAAGGGTTACAAAATAATATTATAATAATACTAAATTACCTTAAAACGTGTCTTAACCCTATGGGTTGATACATGGTCGACCATGGGCATCTTTGGGTCGATTTTGGGACCCCATGGATCCACTTGTAAGTGATAATGACACTTTATTTTAATTAAGTTAAAATGAATACAAAAATGACACAAGCATATATCTTTTAGAAAAACAATTTTTACATAGGGTTATACATGTTGGATTTTCAATTATAAATATTAATTAGAAAGCTAAAAAGATTTCCTACATAATGATATTTTATTTATAATTTTTAGACATCAAATAATTTAAATTATTAATGACACAATAATGATGCAATGTTTACCTCATTAATAAATCATTTAAATAAATAAGATTATAATGATTAAAATATTATCTAAAACCTGTCCAATTCTTATTGGTTGATGTTATTTAGAATATGAGTCATCTTATCTTTGACCTCAATTATTTTTGGACCATTATAAACCGAATATAATTATATTATAAAGTAATACTTTCACTCTTTCCTAAAGAGCCCCTCCTCTCCCTTATAAAAGGAGACCACTTCTACTCATTCCTCACACCTCTCAAGCCACTTGGCTCGTCCAAAACCTGCCCAAATAAGCTCCCCACATCCCTCTCCTCCTCCTTGAAGCTTCCCCTTAGGCAGAAAGCATTTCAAAGAGTCCTTTGGTTCCAACCAAAGTGAGTTACCTAAATTAAAGGTAACGATTTCTCTTAAATTATTTTCATTTATTTTGCTTCTCCAACCCCCAAACTCTTTTTATTTCCTTTCTTTTGTAACAACACCAGTATCCACAATATACTAGGATGTTGTTATAAAAATGATTCAAACTACACATACACACAACTCCATCTAATGGATGATGAACATAATGTTTCTGTGGATGGAAAACTAACGCCTCACGAAACGATGATTGTTCAAATACATCTTACCGCCTCTCATGGTGGCCATTATGATGGCACTGTAATTAAATATGATATTAATGATATATATTTTATATATAAGCTTCTGTAATTCCATTTTATTTCATATCATTATTCGTTTCATGTTGTATATACATACGATAATTTCATTTGAGGAAATGCGGACTACCGCCCCCTTAAAATGATATGACTCATTCATACCACACATGGAACGTATAAAGGATGGTGTTAATGAACTTAAGTAACATATATAAAATATTATATTATACTGGAATAGTAATATACCTATGTATCATTTGGATTCGATTCTTTTAAAATAAAAATTAAATGGAAGTAGCGTTCGTGCGTACGTACGGACTACCGTCTCCACAAACGCGATGAGATTCATTCTCCATCGTATCCATTCAAGTCTTATTCTCATTTTAGGGTTAAAAATAATGTTAATATCATTCTGATTATAAATAAGATATAATCTATCCATTATAAACATGTCTTACGTAACCAAACATTTAAGAAGAACGAATCGATTATCACCCGAAACGACGATAATACTAAGATATTATTAATAAAGCAATGTTAAAAGATCATATATGATATCATATTAATGTATATGATTCTTGTATAATTTAATAACAATTATTTCACCATTATACAGGAGGTTAACCTACCCCAACAAAGGAAAAGTACAAGGTAAGGGTTATTTCACAATCTCTTCATTATCCGAGGTTGTTTATACGTAATAATCTACTGGGATCTCTTTATCATCCACATCCATGTTTCTTAAAAATGTATTTCAAAACATTTTTACTATTTAATAGAATATGAGTTAAAGTCATTTATACCCTTTTTGACTTTTATAAGTGGTTTATAAAGGAATCTTTCGGTCATTTTCAAAACAAGGTCCTTTTTAACCTTTTCGACAGAATTAAGGTAAGAATGTTTTTTTTAACTTATACGGCGGGTGCGGTTATTTTCCGCCGTTATAAAATCTTCAAAGCTTCCCTTACAAGCTTATGAGAATATTTTCAAAGAAAATGTTTTATTTTATATGGATCTTAAATGATTTCAAAATAAAAAGAGATATTTCTTTAAAAAGAATTTTGATTTCATCTATGTCAACATCTTTTGATGGATTTTACGCTTATTTGAAGTTGATTTATTGTGATACAAAACTTCTATATTTTATTGAAGGTTTTGTGATATGTTTGAATGTGGATGTGCTATTTTTATACCATTCATAGTTTATGGTGAAAGTATTGACATTTCGTATGCTAGTTTTAATACGAATGTTTATGTTATGTTTAAACCTTTTCATATGGGAATGCATTGGACTTAATATGTGACGGGTGGAGCCCGCTATAGCTCCTCGATGCATCGGTAGGTCTCATGAGACAAACTAGTGTCTTGGCACAAGGCCTTGGCAAAATCTTATTTGTAGTCTTGGCACGAGGCCTTGACTATGTGGTTATGATAGTCTGGCATTATGCATTCCAACATTATGAAAGTGGTTTTTTGATTTTTGCATGTGATTATTCGATTAGTAGAATATCCATGTGAATAAGTAAATGGCATTATTTCATTTTACTTTTGCCATACTATGTTTAAGTTCAAGTTTAAAAGGCTTTTGTTTTAGTAATGCATTGCCTTAAATGTTTATGATTATTTTGAATGTTCCGCTATATTGTCATCCTTACTGGGCATTTGAGCTCACCCCTTTTCTATGTTTTATTTTTCCCAGGATGTGAAGATGTAAGTTATGAATGACCTTCAGGGATATTATGAGGGGATAATAGTGTGGATTGTGGAAAAATTATGTTGTTGTATTAATTTTTCATTTTATGATGTAATGTAAAACTTATGAATATATCTAGTGTTTCCAAGGCTACTAAACCAATCGGTCTTTCGAGATTTGATCTTTCTTGTGATCATGCCAATGTTATGTAATAATGCACCGACCCTGGGTAACTGGGGTCGGGGCGTTACAGTTGGTATCAGAGGAAGTTTAGTACAAACCTTGGAAGCTAGATTTAGATAAACTCTGATTAGAGCACGTAATCCTAAGATGAACTTTGAGGATTAGTATAGAAGAACTTCCTAGAATTTTGGTATTGTAGAGATTTTGTGAGTTTTCCGAGCAATACATCCCTATATGGATACGAGCAGGTAGAGGCGGCTCTGGCACAGATGTACCTAGGGGTAAAACCCGAAAACACCGCTTTGAGCTAGACTCGAACGGGAACTGGTGCACGACAACGGGCCTTGCTGCACTCTTGGTTACGACACTCCCGGGGGATATGCTTAGGATAACTCTCATTTTCTTTACAAATCATTATGAAGGGTTTATGAGTATATACTTCCTCAAAGAAAACATTTTTATTATGGATTATATCCATAAATAGTTCAATTTATGTTAAGAGTTTTATAAGTATGGGATTATGTATTTTGATTCATAAACTGATCTAGTTTATGCCATTGTTTAGAAATGGCGCCTAGTGGAAGAAATGGAAACCGTATCAATGCACGCACTCCATGTAGGGATTGCCCTCCTGCTCAAGATAATTATAGTGGGGCTGGTGATGCAACTGGTGTCGATCAGCTAATCACCATACTGGGACAACTTACTCAGGTTATGAATAATAACCTTACCCGTATGGAGCACCCTGATCCGCAGTGTGGAGGATCAATGTTAGATCGATTCATGAGGCAACAACCACCAACGTTCAATGGGAGTACGAATCCCTTAGTAGCTGAGCAATGGATAAATTCCCTAGAGAAAATATTTCAGGCTTTGGGGAGCAGTGAAAGGGAAAAAGTTATCATGGCAGTTTACCGCCTCACTTGAGATGCTGATCAATGGTGGTCATTGATTCAAAACATGAAGGAAGATGATGAAGTATCAAATATGGAATGGAGGGAGTTCAAAGATCTGTTTTTAGAAAAATACTTTCCTCGTGACCATCGAGCGGATATGGAAAGGCCATTTCTGAGTCTGAGACAAAAGGAGGATGAGAATGTCACAAAGTATGAGGCTAACTTTACAAGGTTAGCGAGGTATGCTGGAGATTATATTCGCAACCCAAGAAGTAAGATTGATCGTTTCTTTGATGGGTTAAAACCATTTCTTCGTCGAGCATTAGTCTCATAATCCTTTTCATCGTACGAAGACATTGTCTCATGTGCTATCAAGACCGAAAAGGAATTCTCTAAGTCTTATGACTTTAAAGAAAAGCAAGAGAAGAAGAGACCTGCTGATCAATCTGGGAATGGAAATAAGGGTAAGAAGGGAAAGGTTGAATATCCATCCTGTGGTAAATGCGGGAAGAAACACCCTGGTACTTACTTGAAGGGAATGGGAGTCTGTTACAAGTGTGGTGAAAAAGGCCACCGAGCTCGTGATTGCAAGGGGAAGAAGGAAGCTACCAACGTTCAGTGCTACAATTGCAGGGAGATGGGGCATTATGCAAATGAATTTCCTAAGCGTCAGGAGAACTTACCTCAGAAAAGGCCAAGGGATCAAGGCCAGGCTTATGTTATCACTACTGCTGAGGTAGAAGCTCCGAAAGACGTGGTGGCAGGTAATTTAATGGTTTCCTCAAGTTTAGCAAATGCATTATTTGATTCTGGATCATCGCATTGTTTCACATCTTCCCAGTTTTCTAAGAAAATTAGATATTTCCAATTTGATTTAATAAGGGAGTTGTTAGTTAAAACTCCTAAGGGAAGTATCATTGCAACAAAGTTTTGTGAATCAGTCCCCATTAGAGCACATAAATTTTCTTTATCTGCTGATCTCATCGTCATACCTATGATTGAGTTTGATATAATCCTCGGTATGGATTGGCTTTCGGACTATGATGCGAAGATTTATTGTAAGAAGAAAGAGGTTACGATTCTTGATGATAATGATAAGGAACACCTTATTTTTAGAGCAGAATCGTCACCACCTAATTCTTATTTAGATCCAACCCCAGTAGCTCAACTTAATTCAATTATTGGGGAGGAAGAGAATGAAATAACTATCGGTGAGGAAAGGAATGTTCAAATAGAGGATGTACCTGTTGTGAAAGAATTTGTAGATGTATTTCCGGAAGATTTACCTGGACATCCTCCAAAACGAGAAGTTGAGTTTTCCATTGATTTGATTCCTGGATCAAGGCCTATATCGAAGACCCCTTATAGAATGGCCACTGTAGAGTTAGTCGAACTAAAGAAACAACTAGAGGAATTGAGTAATAAGGGATTTATTCGCCCCAGTGTTTCTCCATGGGGAGCCCCTGTTCTTTTTGTTAAAAAGAAAGATGGATCTATGAGGTTATGTATCGACTACAGGGAGATCAATGCTATAACGATAAAGAACAAGTATCCCCTACCTCGTATTGATGATTTATTTGACCAACTGCATGGAGCTCAATACTTTTCAAAGATTAAACTTCGATCTGGATACCATCAGTTGTGTGTGAAGAAGGAAGACATTCCGAAGACAGCATTTCGAACCAGGTACGGGCATTACGAGTTTACCGTAATGCCGTTTGGATTGACTAATGCACCCTCTGTATTCATGGATCTGATGAATAGAGTTTTCAAGGAGTATCTCGATGAATTTGTGGTGGTATTTATTGATGATATCTTGGTATACTCCAAAACCTACGAAGATCATGAAAATCACTTGCGCATTATCTTGAAGACTCTGAGGAGGCATGAATTATATGGGAAGTTTAGCAAGTGTGAATTCTGGCTTCAGGAGATTTCTTTTCTTGGCCATATTGTCTCTAAAGATGGAATCTCTGTTGATCCTTCTAAGACCAAGGCAATCCATGAATGGCCAGCACCTACGAGTATAACTTAGGTACGCAGTTTTATTGGTTTGGCAGGTTATTATCGACGTTTCGTCCAGAATTTTGCCCAATTGGCTAACCCATTAACGAAGCTCACACGTAAAGGGGTTAAATTTGTTTGGACAAAAGAGTGTGAAGAATGTTTCGAAGAACTGAAGAGAAGATTAGTCAATGCTCCTATATTGACTCTACCATCGGGGAATGATGGGTTCGTTATTTATAGTGATGCATCAAAGAAAGGACTTGGTTGTGTCCTTATGCAGAATGATAGAGTTATTGCCTATGCATCACGACAGTTGAAAATTCATGAACAAAACTATCCTACTCATGATCTTTAGTTAGCAGCTGTGATCTTTGCTTTGAAGATATGGAGGCACTACCTCTATGGTGAAAAAATGTGAGATTTATACTGATCACAAGAGTTTGAAGTATATTTTCTCACAAAAAGAACTCAACATGAGGCAAAGGAGATGGCTTGAATTACTCAAGGATTATGATTTTACGATACACTACCACCCGGGGAAAGCAAACAAGGTGGCAGATGCTTTGAGCAGAAAAGACCATGGTGTTTTGAACATGATGAGAATTGAAAGGGATCCAATTTTCATGAATCTAGTGAAGATGGACATGGGAATAACCAGGGAAGGTGAAACATCAATGCTTTTTCAAATGGTTTCCAAACCATCTTTACTAGAAAGGATTAAGAGTTCTCAGACCGATGATGAAGAATTTCAGAAGAAGATTAAAGCTGTGAATGATGGGAGATTGAGAGACTTTGTGTATGAAGATGGAATTTTGAAATTCGGGAAGAGACTTTGTGTTCCCGATTTACCTGATCTGAAAAGGGAATTGCTGGATGATGCTCATAGTTCCAATTTCTCTATACACCCTGGGAGCACCAAAATGTATAGAGATTTGAAGGAACATTTTTGGTGGGACAACATGAAGAGAGAGATTGCTGATTTTGTGTCAAGATGTATGGTTTGTCAACAAGTGAAAGCTGGAAGGCAACAGCCTGGAGGAGTCATGCAACCTCTTCCCATACCGGAGTGGAAATGGGACAATATTACGATGGACTTTGTCATGGGGCTACCAAAGACTCCTAGAAGGAACGATGCAATATGGGTTATTGTTGATCGTCTTACCAAGTCAGCACATTTTCTTGCTATAAGAGAAGATCTACCCCTGGAACGTCTAGCAAGACTATATATTAATGAAGTTGTGAGACTTCATGGAGTACCCCTATCGATTGTTTCTGATCGTGATCCCCGTTTTACTTCAAGATTTTGGAAAAGTCTTCAGAAATCCCTGGATACTGAACTTCATTTGAGTACTGCTTACCACCCTCAGACAGATGGACAATCAGAACGGACTATTCAAACCCTAGAAGACATGTTGAGATCTTGCTCACTTGACTTTCAGGGTATGTGGGATCAATATTTACCTCTGGTAGAATTTTCCTATAACAATAGCTTCCATTCGAGTATTCAGATGGCACCATATGAAGCGTTATATGGAAAGAGATGTCGTACACCAACCTGTTGGGATGACGTTGGTGAAAGAAAACTTGTAGGCCCAGAACTGGTGGAGGAAACGGTGGAAAAGGTGAAAGTAATCCAAAATCACATCAAAGCAGCTCAAAGTAGGCAGAAGAGCTATGCCGATAATCGAAGGAAGGATTTGGAATTTCAAGTCGGTGATCATGTTTTCCTGAAGGTATCTCCATGGAAGGGAGTCATACGTTTTGGTAAGAAAGGTAAATTGAGTCCCAGGTACATCGGACCTTTCGAAATTCTAGAACGAATTGGGGTTGTAGCTTACCGATTGGCAATGCCGCCAAGTCTCTCTAAAGTTCACGATGTGTTCCACGTATCTCTGTTGAGAAAATACATGCCTGACCCAACGCATGTACTCACCTATGAAGAATTAGAACTGGAACCTGATCTGTCTTATTACGAAGAGCCCGTCAAGATTCTTGATACGAGAGAACAAGTGCTGAGAAACCGGACGACGCGTCTGGTAAAAGTTCTGTGGAGAAACCATAAGATGGAAGAGGCAACGTTGGAACCCGAGGAACTTATGATGAAGAACCACCCGAGTCTTTTTATGCAGTAATACCCTAGAAATTGTGAGGACGCAATTATTTGAAGGAGGGGAGAATGTAACACCCCAAGCTTCCACGGTACGTTTCCCTTCGAATAATGCGATAGCGTGTGTTGTACGCAACCTCGAGTTCTAACACACACTACAACTAATTAAACTAGCCGTTGTGAATAGTAATACCTACTTTTTGAAATCATATATATTTTATATTTCAAAATGGACTTCATTTTTGGATTCGGAATATTGAAATTATCCTAGGGTGAAATTTTGGTACTTTTCGGATAACTTTCATATTTTGATGAATAGTGAAAATTACTAAATTTTAATTAAAAACAACTTTTTTAATCAAAATAACTAATAGTGATAAATTATGAATTTTAGTAGTTTTAAAGTATATTTAGAATATATTTTTACCATTTAATATAATGTTGGTCATTGGACATAATTTTACAATTAAACCGAACATAAACAAGTGTCAATCTTTTGATAGTTATTACCTCTTAAAAACACGCTTTTTGTTTTGACAGCGGGAATTAATTTTAAATTAATTTCTGCCACTACTGTGTTTTGAATTTAGAAAAATGGATTCCATATTTGGAATCAGGATGTCCAAATTGTGTAAATAGGTAACTTTTATTTTTAGACATTTTGAATAATTACTGCGGTAAATATTTTATTTACCATGGTTAAGGGTAAATCCGGTAAATAAGGGTTAAAAAATAATATTATAATAATACTAAATTACCCTAAAACGTGTCTTAACCCTATTGGTTGATACATGGTCGACCATGGGCATCTTTGGGTCGATTTTGGGACCCCATGGATCCACTTGTAAGTGATAATGACACTTTATTTTAATTAAGTTAAAATGAATACAAAAATGACACAAGCATATATCTTTTAGAAAAACAATTTTTACATAGGGTTATACATGTTGGATTTTCAATTATAAATATTCATTAGAAAGCTAAAACGATTTCCTACATAATTATATTTTATTTATAATTTTTAGACATCAAATAATTTAAATTATTAATGACACAATAATGATGCAATGTTTACCTCATTAATAAATCATTTAAATAAATAAGATTATAATGATTAAAATATTATCTAAAACCTGTCCAATTCTTATTGGTTGATGTTATTTAGAATATGAGTCATCTTATCTTCGACCTCAATGATTTTTGGACCATTATAAACCGAATATAATTATATTATAAAGTAATACTTTCACTCTTTCCTAAAGAGCCCCTCCTCTCCCTTATAAAAGGAGACCACTTCTACTCATTCCTCACACCTCTCAAGCCACTTGGCTCGTCCAAACCCTGCCCAAATAAGCTCCCCACATCCCTCTCCTCCTCCTTGAAGCTTCCCCTTAGGCAGAAAGCATTTCAAGAAGTCCTTTGGTTCCAACCAAAGTGAGTTACCTAAATTAAAGGTAACGATTTCTCTTAAATTATTTTCATTTATTTTGCTTCTCCAACCCCCAAACTCTTTTTATTTCCTTTCTTTTGTAACAAAACCAGTATCCACAATATACTAGGATGTTGTTATAAAAATTATTCAAACTACACATACACACAACTCCATCTAATGGATGATGAACATAATGTTTCTGTGGATGGCAAACTAACGCCTCACGAAACGATGATTGTTAAAATACATCTTACCGCCTCTCATGGTGGCCATTATGATGGAACTGTAATTAAATATGATATTAATGATATATATTTTATATATAAGCTTCTGTAATTCCATTTTATTTCATATCATTATTCGTTTCATGTTGTATATACATACGATAATTTCATTTGAGGAAGTGCGGACTACCGCCCCCTTAAAATGATATGACTCGTTCATACCACACATGGAACGTATAAAGGATGGTGTTAATGAACTTAAGTAACATATATAAAATATTATATTATACTGGAATAGTAATATACCTATGTATCATTTGGATTCGATTCTTTTAAAATAAAAATTAAATGGAAGTAGTGTTCGTGCGTACGTACGGACAACCGTCTCCACAAACGCGATGAGATTCATTATCCATCATATCCATTCAAGTCTTATTATCATTTTAGGGTTAAAAATAATGTTAATATCATTCTGATTATAAATAAGATATAATCTATCCATTACAAACATGTCTTACGTAACCAAACATTTAAGAAGAACGAATCGATTATCACCCGAAACGACGATAATACTAAGATATTATTAATAAAGCAATGTTAAAAGATCATATATGATATCATATTAATGTATATGATTCTTGTATAATTTAATAACAATTATTTCACCATTATACAGGAGGTTAACCTACCCCAACAAAGGAAAAGTACAAGGTAAGGGTTATTTCACAATCTCTTCATTATCCGAGGTTGTTTATACGTAATAATCTACTGGGATCTCTTTATCATCCACATCCATGTTTCTTAAAAATGTATTTCAAAACATTTTTAATATTTACTAGAATATGAGTTAAAGTCATTTATACCCTTTTTGACTTTTATAAGTGGTTTATAAAGGAATCTTTCGGTCGTTTTCAAAACAAGGTCCTTTTTAACCTTTTCGACAGAATTAAGGTAAGAATGTTTTTTTTAACTTATACGGCGGGTGCGGTTATTTTCCGCCGTTATAAAATCTTCAAAGCTTCCCTTACAAGCTTATGAGAATATTGTCAAAGAAAATGTTTTATTTTATATGTATCTTAAATGATTTCAAAATAAAAAGAGATATTTCTTTAAAAAGAATTTTGATTTCATCTATGTCAACATCATTTGATGGATTTTACGCTTATTTGAAGTTGATTTATTGTGATACAAAACTTCGATATTGTATTGAAGGTTTTGTGATATGTTTGACTGTGGATGTGCTATTTTTATACCATTCATAGTTTATGGTGAAAGTATTGACATTTCTTATGCTAGTTTTAATATGAATGTTTATGTTATGTTTAAACCTTTTCATATGGGAATGCATTGGACTTAATATGTGACGGGTGGAGCCCGCTATAGCTCCTCGATGCATCGGTAGGTCTCATGAGACAAACTAGTGTCTTGGCACAAGGCCTTGGCAAAATCTTATTTGTAGTCTTGGCACGAGGCCTTGACTATGTGGTTATGATAGTCTAGCATTATGCATTCCAACATTATGAAAGTGGTTTTTTGATTTTTGCATGTGATTATTCGATTAGTAGAATATCCATGTGAATAAGTAAATGGCATTATTTTATTTTACTTTTGCCATACTATGTTGAAGTTCAAGTTTAAAAGGCTTTTGTTTTAGTAATGCATTGCCTTAAATGTTTATGCTTATTTTGAATGTTCCGCTATATTGTCATCCTTACTGGGCATTTGAGCTCACCCCTTTTCTATGTTTTATTTTTCCCAGGATGTGAAGATGTAAGTTATGAATGACCTTCAGGGATATTATGAGGGGATAATAGTGTGGATTGTGGAAACATTATGTTGTTGTATTAGTTTTTCATTTTATGATGTAATGTAAAACTTATGAATATATCTAGTGTTCCCAAGGCTACTAAACCAATCGGTCTTTCGAGATTTGATCTTTCTTGTGATCATGCCAATGTTATGTAATAATGCACCGACTCTGGGTAACTGGGGTCGGGGCGTTACAATTTGGAGCAGCAAAGCGCTGGTGGGATGTTCTGAGCTAGGATTATGGGCTGTAAGATTTGGCTTGGGTGTATTTCCAGACCCACTTCTATGACTAATTTTACCCTGAGACTCTGTGGGAAAAGTGAGATTTTATGCATCTGGAGTAGGGTGCGATGACAGTTATGGAGTACTCAACACGATTTACAGAGTTGCGGTGTTTTGTGCTAATGTGCCTTACTTATGAGCTATAAAAAGTGAGACGCTTTGAGGAAGGTTTTAAACATGCTATCAAATCTCAGGTCAACATGTTCATATTGACTTCTATCATTGGGATTGTAAATCGGGAACTGATTACAGAGTAGAACCTAAGGGAGGATGGGGGTGTAGAACAGGGTAGTGTTGTTCCTCGACCTAGTGGATCTATGCCATCAGGTATAAAGTGCCATTTTGAGGCTTCCTATGAGATAATTTCTAGTCAGGTTGTGGGTACTGGAAGCTCAGTGTTTTTTCACCATTGTGGTAGGTGGGGACACATGAAGAATCAATGAAACCATGACCCAGCCAATTGTTGATATTAAATAAGGATGGGGCAAGTATAGTGGTTTTGTAGGACCTTCCCTCTACTTGTGAGTGGAAGGGGTTAGATCCGACATCGAGTTTAGGAGAAAGTTCCTCAACTCCGCATCAGGTAGGGAGCTGGAGTAATGCTGGCCATTTAGGCTGAGGCAGTGGTAGTCGTGGTAGAGGTATCCAGACACCAGTTACTCTGAGACACCCGAGTGGGCACACTTCGGGCAGTAAGGTTCTGTCACAGAGCCATAGTGTAGGTCAGTTATTTTCTGTACATCCTACCCCTAAGGAGTAGGGTGAAATACCATCTATAGTGATACATATGATCTTAGTAGCCTCTACTATTGCTTATTCTCTTTTTAATGTAGGTGCATCTCATAGTTTCATATCTTCACCTATGGTGGAAAGAGTTGGGATTATTGTATGGTCTTCTAAGGGAATTTTGACACTAGAAACACCATTAGGAATCATAATGGATAATGCGCACCAATGTAAGGAGTTCCCCCTTGAGTTTGGTGTGTGTCTCTTAGTTTGGGATCTTTATGTCCTTGAGATTATGGGGTTTGAATTCCTTCTTGAAATGTATTGGCTAGTATCTTATCGAGATTATATTGATTACTATCATCTAAGGGTGACTTTTATATCACCAGAGAGAACAATGTATACTCACAAGGGTGAATGGGATGTCCAAGAGAGCTGATCTGGACCAGAGCATCATGGGTTGGGAGGAATGACAACCCATATCACTAGTTTTTTATGGATGATCGGGGAGTGAATCAGGAAGAATTTCCTCCAGCGGTAGAGTATTTCAGGGATGTTTTTCCTAATAATTTTTTTGGGTTACCTCCTAAGAGAGAGGTGGAGTTCTCCCTTGAACTAGTTCCATGAGCTAAACCATTATCCATTCCTCCCTATAGTATATCAATGGTATAGTTGTAGGAGCTCAAGCGGCAACTAGAGGTTTTGGAGGTGAAGGGGTTTATTCAACCTAATACTTCTATGTGGGGGTTTCCAGTCCTTTTTATGAAAAATTAAGATGAAAATATTAGTCTATGTGTGGATTATCAGAAACTGAAGCAGCTAATGGTTAAAAAATGATATCCCTTGCCATAGATAGATGATCATTTTGATCAGCTTTGAGGATCTCGGGTGTTTTCGAAGATCAACCTGAGGTCAAGATATCATCAGGTTTGTGTTCGAACTACATTCATACCTCGTAAAATGTTTCATAGTATCTATGGTTTGTATGAGTACCTTGTTATGTCATTCGGTCTCACAAATGCCCCACCAGTTTTCATGTATTTGATGAACTGATTGTTCCATCCTTACTTGGACTCTTTGGTGGTGGTTTTCATGGATGATATCTTGGTGTATTCTCACAATCAACATGACCATGCCAACCATATTGAGATCATTTTAATACACTGATATATCATCTGTTATATGTTAATCTCATAAAGTTCCAGTTTTGGATGGATCAGATTCACTTCCTGGGTCACATCATCTCAAAGTTATGAGTATCAGTGGACCCAGAGAAGGTGAGATCTATAATTTCCTAGGAAAAACCCAAGAATGTTTTTGATATAGGGATTTTCTTAGGGATAGATATTTACTACAATCATTTCATACAGGACTTATCATGCTAAGTAGAACTGTTTAAAGGCTTGACTAAGAAGGGTGTGGAGTTGGTATGGTTAGATTCTTGCAAGATATCCTTTTAGGAGATGAAATGAAAGTTTACATCAATAGAAATCTTGATAAAACTAGAAAAAGAAAAATTCTCCACGGTGTAATATGAAACATCAAGAATGGGACTGGGGGTAGTGCTGATGCAGGGAGATAGAGTCATGGCATACGGGTCTCGACAGTTGGGGCCTCATAAGAGGAATTACCCAATGCATGATCTCGAGCTAGCTGTAGTTGTTCACGTGTTGTGCTATTAATGAAATTATTTATTGGGATAGCGTTTTGTGGTATACATGGACCATACGATCCACAAGTATATTTTTACACAACGTGATCTAAATCTCATGCAGAAGAGGTGGGTGGAGTACCTATAGTCCTTTGAATTTGAACTTGCCTACACGCCTCGTAAAGGCAATGTAGTGGTCGATGCATTGAGAAGGAGGACTCAAATACAGGTGGGGAAATAAGACAATAGAAAGTGGAAGATTATGAAGTTATTCTCTGAGATGCATCTGAAGGTGCACAATAGTCAGGGTCATACTTATCTATAATCCTTAGATGTGACCTCTACCATACCGGACAATGTTAGAATGAGGCATCTATTAGATTCTGAGGGCCTAGTTATATGGGGGATTGTGGTGAGGGAGGATGCACCCCCTAGTTGGGTAGTAGGTGAGGATGAGATCTTTCATATCCCTGGACGTGTTTGGGTTATAATGGATATACGTAAGAAGTTGATTTAGGAGTTTCATGCTTCATATTGGGCAGTGCACCCCGGAGTCCCCAAGAAGTATAATGACTTGTGACGTCAGTACTAGTGGTCGGGCATGAAGTGTGAGGTAGATGGTTTTGTTATAAAGTGTTCCACCTTCAGTCGGTGAAGGAAAAACACTAGTAAAAAGCTAGGATTTTACAATAGTTACCTATTATAGAGTGGAAATGGGATGATGTAGAAATGGATTTTGGGATCAGTTTACCGAGGTCACCTCAATGTAATGATGCTATGTGGGTTGTTTTTGAAAGGCTCACAAAGGGTAATCACATATTTATGATCAAGGAGACCTTCAGTGTTGATGAGCAGGGAATGTTGTATATCCATGAGATACTATGACTTCACGGGGTTCCACGCACTATCATTTTGGATAGGGAATACCACTTTACGTATTATTTTTAGAAGAGTTTTTAGAGGGAAATGGGTACATAGGTGCTCCTAATCACAACATACCACCCTACTATTGATGGCCAGTTAGAGTGTACGATGCAAGTCCTATAAGACATGCTGCGAGAATGAGTCTTGGATTTTGGGGTCTTTTGGGAGAGCCACAGTCACCTGGTTTATTTCACCTATAAGAATAGTTATCAGGTGATGATACATATGAAAATTTAAGAGGATTTATATGGTAGGCCATGCTGATAACCCCTGTACTGGTTAGAGGCAGGAGAGACAAATGTGTTGGGACCACGTCTCATGTAGAATACTTCTGAATAGGTCTAGTTAATTTAGAAGTGGATGGATACTGCACAGTCTCCTCAAAAATCTTACACCAATCTCTATAGACGAACTCTAGAGTTTGAGGTTAGATATTGGGTTTTCTTGTTCGTTTCAATGAGGTTTGGACACAGACATATCAAGAGATAGGTTAATCTTTAACTATGATATATTTGGTCGTTTGATATCCTAGAGAGAGTTGGGTTAGTGGCATATCAGTTGCAGTTACCTCAGAGGTACCGATTCATTCACAACGTCTTCCACATTTCTCAAGTATGCCATAATCATTCGGACCCGTCTCGTGCTTCTTAGACTGAGAAGGTTTAGCTACAGGTTGATGCATCCTTTGAGTAGAATATGATTGATGTTGTTGATAGGAGAATGAAGGTTCTATGAGTCTATTAAGTTCCTCTAGTACGAGTTCTATGGTATCACGACCGTTTTTAGGATGAGACTTGGGAGCAGAAGACTGATGTACGTGCTCAGTGGCCAGAGTTGTTTTCAGACAAATCTTGACCACCCATAAGAGAGAAATTCAGGGATTAATTGCTATAAGGTGGGAAAATTATAAGATCCTGGGGTTTTATCAGGGTATGAATTTTTAATTTTAAGGATAAATTATTATTAATAATTCTTTTTGGATTAGACCCTAAGCCAGGCCATGGGTCGGTTGGTTGTTCTTGGGAAAGAAGAGGCTGGAAGGAGGCAGGCTGACTGCAGGCTGATTACAAGTCATGAAAGGGGGATAAAAATTGTGTAATACCATTTCACAATGTGTAATGGTCTGGCCAGTACATTTCATGATTTGTATGGTATTTTCCTCAGGACGGAAAAATCAGGCATTACACGTTGTGTAATTGCCCGATAGTGTTTTTTTAAAACGAGGCAGTAGCCTCTAATTTCTTAAGTACAATAGTTTTTATCCCTCTTTTGAATCAAAAAACCATAAAATTATGTTTTTTTCAAATCTAGAAGTCGTATGAGCTCCAATTATTCCACTATTGGTCACATTATAAATTAATCGGTAAGCAATCAATTACTTTTTATCTTTTATTGATTATTCGTAACAACAACTATGCTATTTGAATTTAGGCTCATATGCCCTAATTTTTCAATCTTCATCCATTTTAATATTTCTCCTAAACCAATTCGACTCAAGACTTGATACTAGATGAGTACTCTACTAATGACCGAAGGTAGGTGTTCTATATTTTTCTTTAGGCTATTAATGATTCATTGAGCTATCGGCCTTTTCACCGCCCTCTAGAATTTTTAGTACATTCCTGATTTTGATTTTTTTTTATCTGAAATAGATGTAGTAGGACTTGTAGGGATTCCCCTAGGTTCATTTATGGTGTGTTGTAACTTGTGACTCAAATCAAGGTCACCCACGGGGTTCACCTTTTGGAAATGTCTTAGTTATTCATTATTAAACCACCCAGGGGTGTGTTCTTGTGCTTACCTGTTTAGAGGAAGTCCAGTTATTCTTAAGTGGAATGGAATGGATTTATTTAGAGATGTATTGCCTCCATACCTTGTGTTATAATTTTATGCTATGATAATATTGATTAAATGGATTGTGTGGAGTTGGTTAAACAAGTGGGTATACTCGTAGGTTGTTTTTAAATTTCTTGAATGTTTTATTGTCCAAATTGTGATTAATGAGTAGGTATTCCCACGTGACATGTTAAATGTGAAATGAAATACATGAGTGGGTACACTCAAGTGATGTAATTGATGATGTGAATGGGTATACTCACATGGAATTGAATGGTTTAAATTTTATGTATGAATGAATGGTTTGATAGATTCCATGGACGACTCTCCATGGATCTAAAATGTGGTAGTGGATTCCTTGGATAATACATGAACCTTGGGTCTTGATTATGTGGGATTCCTTGAGCCTTGATACCCCTTGGATCCTACTTTCTTGGACTCACATAGGACATGTTGGCACACATGATCCTAGGACTCCAACCAATGTCTATACCGAATTTCCATCGAGATGCTCTTGGGACTCGATGAGGATTACTTGGTCTTCTACACCTTGGATCAATCTCTTCATGGTCTACACTTCATTATAAGGTGATTCCATGGGCTTATTTTGTGAATTATTTATATGAAGAGGTCATGGGATACCTGAATTATTGTTATGGCATGGTCGTGGATTTGTGATACAATTGTTTATATGGATAGGCCATGGGTTACATGAGATGGATGAATGACAAGGCTGTGTTGCTTGTTTACTTTTATTATCGCTTCCTTGTTAGGAGATAACACTTGTAGAAGGGTGACTTGAGAGTATGTTTAGTATTAATTGTTGTATTAGACTTATTCTATGGGCATTTAAACTTACATTACTGCTTTACTTACACCTTCTTTCATGTTGCATATTGTTTTCTAGAACTGTATAGATATTTGGGTGGAAACCTACTGGGGTGTTTATCTCACACACTATTTGGGCCTCCTTGGGGACCCAAACAGATTATATAGTTGTAGGTGATGGTAAGGGAAAGCCCCCCTGTATAGGTTGTTGATAGTTTATTTAGAGCAGAAGAGCATGAGACCAATATGAGGCTTGCGATACTACAGGAAATTTTTAGTATTTTGTTTTTTTGATACTTGTATTGTATTGTATTGATATGTACTGCCCTGGCTACTTTCTAGATATGTGTATCATCTACATCATTGTATATGAGCCATATTTTTAGATTGTTACCTATTCCTGATATGTATCCATTTTCTTCTTGTTTATTCACTTCTGTTATTGAATGTATTTGAATTCCACTGTGATACACTCTAGTAATAAGGGCATAGTATCCCTACCATCTCACCCAGTCCCTTGTTGTTATTCATCAACTTCTAGAATTTGGGGAGATGCACTTGAGGCCATGTGACCAACTGGGTTTGGGGCGCTATTGAGTGGCATCTGGGTCTGGGATGTTACACATCACTTCATGAAGACAATATTCCATACATAAACACATACGATGTTTCCATTTATCAAATGAATGAAAAGAAAGAAAGTTAATACAGTGATCTGAACTTATCAAAAAAAATATTACATCTCAATAGATGAATTTTCATTACATAACATAATGATCCATGCCATAATATTTTAGGTCTAGTGTCTTTGGATGATTGGACACATAAACAACTGGTCCATATGTGAGCTACGTCATCACCCACTCTTCATAACAAATACCCTTCTTAGACATATCATACATAATAATTTTATTCATATCCTAGGGATATGAAACATCAGAAAAGGTGAGATAATATTCTAAGTAAGGGTAAACATGAAAGATATCAACATAACATGAGTATAAGGGTATGAGAACATGAGAATAAATTTTGAAAAACCATACCCTGCATATCATAGATCAAAAACTTGAGTCGCGTCATAAATCTTTGAAGTTCATAAGACATGAATAATAAAGGAATTAAAATAACTTGAACCATGAGATCATAACATTAACATAAGCTATAGATTTTTGGAATACACATAATCATATAAAATCGTTTCCTTAGTAGTCAAGACTCATTTCCAAGACTATCATAGTTGATTGGGATCACTCCCTAAATTATTGTAGTATTTAAGGTTCATTCCCAAGACCATTATAGTGGAATGTGTTCACTCTCCAAACCATCATAGTAGTAATAATTCACTCCCATGACTATCATAGTGGACAAAGTCCCTCATTGAATTGGGATCACTCCACATTCCAATCCTATTTATCTCTTGAGATCTCAATATTTACCCAATACATTGGAAGAATATATAGGTCCCACCCATCCCATAATAAAAATCATAGATAAATGTGCCAGAATATCATAAAATGTTCATTATATGAGAACCCATGATAATAAATGGGCTTCATAACATATTTATCATATCAGAACCCATGAAATGAAATGGGTTTCCAAAACATTTCACCATAGCATAACCTTCAGAAAATAAATGGGTTTCATAAAAATCTTATCATCATAAAAATAAACCATCTAGAGGAATAATAATGACAGTATCATTAGATCATATCCCAATTAAAGATTAAGTAACATAAAGGATATCATCTTAGATGGAAAATAATTTTTTAAGTAAAATCACATGATTTTTTTGAAGAAAATAACATTTATTTTAAAATCACATTTTTAATACTATAAATTAATAAAATATTATATAAATAATTTTATTAGAAAGTAAACTTGAAAATTTATAATTTAATCTTTAAAACATTGAGTGTTCCTGATGGTGGTAAATTATGTTCATGTTATACTTGTTAAAACACAAGTTCTTTTCAAATTTTCTATAAATGTAAAAAACCACCTTGTTTGAAAAATGATAGGAATATTTCTTGTATTTTTTTGTAAAAATTAAATTATTGGTAAAAATTAATTTAAACAATAATAGTAAAACGTTTTTGAAAACATGGATTTGGGAGAAAAAATATTTTTGACCGAAGAGAGAAACAAAGTCATTTTTCCTTAAAACATTATTTTGGACTCTTGAGTACATAAATAGAATAAAATGAAGAGAAAATATGTATTTTTATAAAATAACTATATTATAATAAAATTCATGTGTTTCTTGATAGGCATATCATAATATTTCATCATCGTTAGAATAAACATAAACAATCCTAATAAATGATGATATTATATCATAAAACATTGTCCACTTTGGTAATATTACATCATAAGTCCCATGAAATAATAACTTTAAAAAAAAACTTAAAATGTCATGATAATAAATAAATTCATTATATTAATTTTCAAAGGGTCTGTATATACACCTCATAAAATAAGTTAGGTGCATAACATAATGTATGTCCCAAAGAAGACAAATTGAGACAAAAATCTCCGACCTTAAGCCTTGACTTACTTTGTACATATTTGAACCTACCATATCATACATATAAGTTTATTATAAATATATTACAGAAAAATAATTATATATATCATTCCATATATAATTTACTTATGTCATTTTATTATATTATTATTAATAATTCTTTGTTAAAATCACGTTTTGGGTAATAACTGCTTTGTTTTTCATGTATGTATTGATTTGGTATTTCCAGTTCTCTTACTTTAATCATAGTTCCATAATATAAATAATTTTAAAAATGATATAATTATAATATATATTCTTTATATATATATTTATAGTAATCCATAAAAGTTATAGATTGAAAATGAACTAAAACGTTCACGGAGACAGTAGACCATACGTACGCATGAACGCTATTTCAATTTTCTAAACAGGTGAAACGAAAGAAAGGTAAATAATATATTAAATTTAAATAATAATTTCTATTTAATATATATATATATATCTCATATTTTCAATAAACTTATCCTTGTTAATTTCCATATAAAGCATAAGTGAAAATGAATCACATCGCTTCGCGGGACGGTAGTCCATCATACACACGGGCAACATTATTATCTTAAAAAATCGAAATTAAGAAGGTATATGTGATATTATATTCCAAAAATTATAATAATTTCATAAATATCATATAAATATGTTAAATCCATTATTATATCTACCTATGAGATGTGATGATGGAAAATAAATTACATTAATTCACGAGGTGGTAGTTCTCCGTGAACATGATTGACAGTTTTGTTTCCAATTTGATGGAAATGGATATGGATATAGGTTATTAAATTAACATAATAAAATATTATTATATGTTAGATAATGGTGTTATTATATCAGTATTTGTAACGTCCCAGATCTGGGTGCCACAAAACGGGTGCCCGGAACCCAGTTGGTCACATGACCTCAAGCGCATTTTCCCAAATGCCTAAGGATGCCGACTACCAGTGAGGGCCTAGGTATGATAGTAGAAAAACTATGCCCCCATTTGTCAAAGTGTAGCACAATGGAAAATAGATATAAACATAAAAAAGCGGAAGTAGTAAACAATCATCTAAATTGGACAGCAGTGCAGAAGTAAAAGATGACAACCATCATATATATATGATGATGCAATATGTCCCTAAGTATAAGAAAGTAGCCAAAACAGGATACACTGCAATCTAGAATAATACAGTACATGGTACAAGTATAGAAAAGCAAAACAAAACAGTGAAACATGAACTCAGCAACATCACAAGCCTAAGCTCGGTCCCTTGCTCTCCCACTCCTCTGCAACAATCAAGTACCTGTATAAGGACTCTTTCTCTTATAAACACCTATAGCAGTATAATATGTTTGGTCCCAAGACATGACCCAAACAGGGTGTGAGAAATAAATCCCAGTAGGCAACCACCAAAGGCTCGTTCCCAACTATCAGTGAAAATGTGTAACATCGGTGTGCAATAATAAAATGCAGTAAACTAGGAAGTTCTCAAAAGTAACTATCTCTACCAGTTACATTGACATTTTATTAATTATTTATCAATTCCAAGCTTGTGCTTTAGCTTGGTAGGTACAACATAATAAATCAACACAGTGAATATACAAGTGTGCGTTGTCCTCAGACATGCAAATCCTTACCTACAGGTAAGCAGAATCGAAACCCGCAGGTGACTGCCCATAGGCATAACGAATATTTCCCTCAGGCGTATGAGATATTTCCCTCAGGCACATAAGCTACTGCCCACAAGCATGAGAAATGTTGCCCTCAGACTAAACGAAACACTGCCATCAGGATAAGCAAAATACTTCCCTCAGGCAAAGCAAGTAACCGGGCATAGGCCAACATATAAGCAAGAAATTTATATACATTTCCTCTCAAGAAAATTCAAAGCATTCTATAATCACGGCATACCCACAGGTATCCTATCCAAATGGCTAATCAAGGGAACCGCACCCACAGGGTGGACCTGGATCAAGGCAAAGATCCCGAACATCATTTTATATATATTCATTAGATTACCTAATCCATTCTAGGTATCTAAACAGTCAAGGCCCTATCCATACGACACCCCAAACATGGGCTCGTAGCACAACGGTACACAAAAACACTCAAAAGTTTTAATTAAACACCAGACCACCTACCTCGATCTCCACTGATCAATATACGTGAACGACGCCTCCCAAAACGTTTGAGAATGGCGTAGATCTGGGAAGAACGATAACCCATTAAAACCCAAATAACTTCCCCTTAGAAAAGAATTGGAAGGTAACAAACAAGGATAGGGAAGGGCTTACCCGCGCAGTCCAAACGTGATCGTCGACGAAGGAATCAGAGTCCCAGTGTTCAGTTTGGATCTCTTCCAAGATCTGGCCCACTCTCCCATAGATTCCTGCCGTTCTAATCTTCCTATGTTGAAAGAGGAGGCTAATGCCGATTTATAACAAAAAAACACAACTACACGGCATGTACTCTCAAGTACACGGCGTGTACTTTCCATTTTTTTACTGTTCCTCTGGCAGCCACTTTTCACCGCCACACTATTCATCTATCAACTTGATTACACAGTGTATATTTCTGAGTACACAGCGTGTACTACCGCTCCACTGGCGGCTAGTCCCAACACCGTACTATTCACCTGCCGACTGATTACACGACGTGTATATACTAAGTACACGACATGTAGTCAGTTTTCACAACCTTCATCATCGACAGGCCTACACACCCTGTATACTCATCCCACACGGCCAAAGTACATGGCCTGTGGAAAAGTACACGGTGTGTACCCACAAATTTTATTATTTTTCCCCATTTTACTTATTTTCTCGAAAACACTTAAGGAAAAAAGGAAAAGAAGAAACTTGTACCTCAAGAATAAGAACTGGGTTATTACAAACTTCCCCCTTTAAAGCAATTCATCCCTGAATTTCCCTTCTAAGGGTGGTGAAGATACAGCTGAGAACAACTCTGGCCACTGAGCATGTACATCGGTCTCCCACTCCCAGGTTTTGTCCTACACTTGGCCATGCTGCCATAGCACCCGTACGAGAGGAACTGACCGACCTCAGAGAACCTTCGTGCTCCTATCAACAATACGAATCTGATGCTCCTCAAAGGGTGCATCAATCTGTAGTTCAACCTCCTTGGGCTGAAAAACGTGAGACAGGTCTGAGTGATAACAACGCAGCTGAGATACGTGGAAGATGTCATTCATGACCCGATACCTCTATGATAACTGCAGCCAATAGGCAAACATCACGACTCTCTCTAGAATCAAAAATGGCCCCTCATACCTCAGTGAAAGTTTATCATGTCTTATGATCTGCCAGTGTCACAACCTTAGTGAAACACGCAAGAAAACCTGATCCCCAACCACGAACTCCAATGGTCGTCTGCAGTGATCAGCATAAGATTTCTGATGAGACTGTGCAGTAGCCATCCACTTCTGTATCAATTGGACCTACTCTGAAGTGTCCTGTACGATACATGGTCCCAGTAAAGCTACTTCACCTGCCTACAACCAGCACAGTGGTGATCAGTATGGCCTACCATATAAAGCCTCGTAAGGTGCCATCTCAATAGTTGCTAGAAAACTATTATTGTAGGAAAACTCAACCAGGGGTATGTGCTTCTCCCAAGAGCCCCCAAAGTCCAGGATGCATGCACACAACATGTCCTCAAGCACCTGTATCGTACGCTCTGACTGGTCATCAGTTTGACGGTGGTAAGTTGTGCTCAGACGCACCTGTGTACCCAGTGCCCTCTGAAAACTCTTCCAGAAACAAGACGTAAAATGGGTGTCCCTATCAGAAATGATAGAACGAGGGACCCCATGAAGACGTACTACCTCTCGGATATACAACTTTCTGATCTCGTCAACACCGAAGGTCTCCTTGATTGGAAAAAAATGAGCTACCTTTATAAGTTTGTCCCCAACAACCCACACGACATCATTGTCTCGAGGTGACCTCGACAACCCGGTCACGAATTCCATTGCAACATCATCCCATTTTTTACTTCGGAATGGGTAACTACTGTAACAGTCTGGCTGGCCTCTGATTCTATGCCTTCACCTACTAGAAGGTGGAACATCTCATAACAAAACCATCTACCTCTCTTTTCATACCCAGCCACCAATACTGACATTTAATATCACGGTACATTTTTGGTAACTCGAGGATGCACTGCCCAAGATGAATCATGAAACTCCCACATCAAATCCTCACGTATATCCCATGTAACCCATACTCGTCCATGGATACACAGTATCTCATCATCGCCTATTGTCCAACCAGGAGGAGGGTCCTCACTTGCCACCGACTCCCATAGAACTAGGTCTTCTGAATCTGATAGTTATCTCATCCTCACTCTATCCAAGAGGGTAGAAGTCACGGCTAAGGATGAAAGATAAGATCGCCCTTGACTATCGTGCACCTCCAAATGCATCTCAGAGAACAAATCCATAAGCTTCCACTCACCATTGTCCTCCCACACTGCTTGTATCTGAGTCCTCCTACTTAGTACATTAGAAACTGCGTTACCTTTACCAGGTGTATAGGCAAGCTCAAAGTCGAAGGACTGAAGGTATTCAACCCACATTATCTATCTCAAATTCAAGTCACACTGGTTAAAGATGTATTTAATACCTTTGTGGTTTGTAAACACCGAAAAATGTTCTCCCAAGAGATAATGTCTCCAAAAACGTAACACATGAACAACTATCGTCAACTTGAGATCATGCGTCGGGTAATTCCTCTCATGTGGCCTCAACTGCTGAGAATCATACGCAACTACTTGATCACCCTGCATCAACAATGCTCCCAGCCCAATACTTGATACATCACAGTAAACTATATAGCTCTTCCATTGCTCTAGAAATATTAGGACTGGTATTGATATCAACCTTCCCTTCATCTCCTGAAAGGCTATCTCGCAAGCTTCTGTCCAAATGAACTTCACACCCTTATTAGTCAAACCCATCAACAAACACTGCTAAGTGGAAGAATTCATGTATAAATCACCTGTAGTAACCAGCCAGACCCAAGAAACTCCGTATTTCAAACATGTTCTTAGGATGCTCCCAAGAAACTACTACTCTCATTTTCTCTGGGTCTACTGCAACTCCTACCTCTGAGATAATATGACCCAGGAAGTGTATCTTGTCCATCCAGAAGTGGCACTATGAGATCTTGGCATATAACTAATGCTCTCTCAGTGTACTCAATACGATCTCAAGATGGGTAGAAATGTCGTGTCGAGTGTGAGAGTACACCAAGATATCGTCCACGAAGACTACCACAAAAGAATCTAGATAAGGGAGGAACACACGATTCATCAGATCCATGAAAACTTCTGGCACGTTCGTGAGTCCGAACGGCATATCCAAGTACTCTTATAGACCATATCTACTCCGAAAAGATGTAAGTAGTATGTCTGATGTTCTAACGCGCAACTGATGATATCCAGATCTCAAGTCAATCTTCGAGAACACTTGTGCTCCTCAAAGTTGATCAAAAAGATCATCAATCCTCGGCAAAGGATATCAGTTCTTAACCATCAACTGGTTTAGCTTCCGATAATCCACGCAGAGTCTGAGGGTACTGTCTGCCTTCTTCGAAAACAGGACAGGAGAACCCCAAGGCGAAGTACTGGGTCGGATAAACCCCTTTGCTTGTAACTACTCTAACTGTTTCTTGATCTCCTACAACTATGGTGTAGCCATCTTATAAGGAGGAATGGACACCGGTTATGCCCCTGGCACAAGCTCAATAGAGAAATCCACCTCTCACTCAGGAGGTAGACCTGAAAAGTGTTCTGCGAAGACATCCCTAAAACGATCAACCACTGGAGGGAAATACTTATAACAAGTTCCATGGTCATCCAGATATAGACTCGCAATCTAGGCTATTACTCCACCTCGCCCATGATACTCGGGTCCTGCTGGACTCACCTAAACATCCCATTCGCCCTTTTATAGAAACTCTCTTCCATATGGTGACGTGAAACTCACCTTACGATGATAGAAATCTAAAAAGGCTCGAAAGGGTACCAACCAGTCCATCCTGAGAATGATGTCATATCTCATCATCTCTAATACATAGAGGTCTCACAGAAAGTGACACCCACCAACCTCTAAGGGGAACTCCTTGCACTGATGCACACCTTCCTTTATAATCCCTAACAGAGTGTCTAGCATTATAATATCCAAAGAAGAAGAAACACGGACCCCAAGGCTCTCCACAACGGGAACAGATATAAAAGTATGTGTAGAACCCATATCAAAAAGTACAGAAGACAAAATAGAAGAAACTAGAATAGTACCTCTGATAGTGGAAGGTTCGGGATCCTGCCCATGTTAGGTCTGTTGCAGTGCATATTCCTGCCCAGTGTTGTGGCCCTGCGACATAGCCTGGCTACCCATAGCTGACCCGCCCTAATGTCTCTGTGATCCTGGTGTTGGGATACCACGACCATGACCACCACCTCGGCCTGAATGTTCTGACGTATTCCAATTCCCTAACTGGTAAGAAGCTGTTGGCCCTAATCCCACAAGTGGAGTCTACATAGAACCCATCTCACTATCCACTAGTGGAAACACACTACAAAAACGCTACAGATGACCCATCATGCCACAAGATCAGCACTCCCCTAGGTCATGTGGGCACTGCAGTCTATTGTTCCCCTCTTTACCACACTGGTAGCATGTAACCAGGCCACTTATAGAATTCTTCTGGATAGTACTGCCACCATGAGAGAAATCCATCTGCCTCTTCCTCTTTCCGGTAGAAATAGTACCAGAAACTGGTGCCGAACCGCCCTGGCCTGCACCACTAGCTTCATGCAGGTTCCACTCGGTAGTCAGTGCCTGGTTCACAATAGCATGCACTATAGGCAACCTGAAAACAATCACCAGCACTCATATGTCATATTGAAGACCATCCTCAAGGAGTCTAGCCCTCAACATCTCATCACCCACCAGCACAGGTGAAAAAAGTTATAGCTTGGTGAATCTGGTAGAATAATCCATCCCTAACATGGAGCCCTACTGCAGATTCATGAACTCTCGAGCTCGATCTTCCCTCCGCATATCTGGAAAGAAAAAGTCATAGAATACTCCCTGGAAATATTCCCACGCCATGTCCCGGTGATGCTCAGTATGGATGGTAACATCCCACCATCTCTTGGTGGAATCACGCAACATGTATGTAGCGAGCTTGACACTCCTCCCAGGAGGCGTCTCTAGATGCTCGAAAATAGTCTACATAGAACCCAGCAATGAATCTGCAGCTTGTGGTCCACCATCCCCTGAAAACGCAGGTGGATGCTGCTGCTGGAATATCCATTTCATCTCTTCCATAGATATGGCGGTCGGCGGTGCTCCCTGGAAGGTCTGCATGAACCGCATGAAGCCTTCACGGAAATTCGCATCAACGCCTGTGTCCGGTATAATGGCTGGCACTGCATCTGGCTCTGCTGGAGGATCCATCGGTAGCCCATGGCCTACCATCTCTAGAGTATAATCGTTGCCTCTCTCTTGGAGAAAAACTCATGGTCGTCTCAGCAGCTTGACTCTACAAGGTCAAACACATGCCTTAGATTAAGATTATCAAGGACCAAGAACTGGAAACATAGGAAGGGAACATGAGAAAGAAAAAATTCAAGTTTGAAAAAAAATACTACACTATATTTATAATAACTACACATCATGTTCTCGTAAGCCTTTCCCATGGGCATGTACCTCTTCCAGAACTGGTCGTGTAACACCCCAAACACACGGCGTGTTGTACACACACACGGCGTGTACTTGAATTCTCTTCCCCGACATGAGTCCTTCTACACAGCTAAGCCACACGACTCTCTATTGAATGAGACTACACAACTTGTATAAGTTCTACACAGTGTGTACTATACGAGCTTCACCAACCCGTGTTGTTCGTGACATGGCCTGGTACACAGCTCACACTACATGGCGTGTTCTAGATGTACACGGCATGTATGGATTAGATTCCAACTGCCCGTGTTGTTAGCTACACGGCCGACTACTCGGATAAAACTACACGGCGTGTCACACCTGCACACGGCATGTACACCACTCTATTTCCTCAACCACATGGTCGAGTCCACACGGTCTCTCACCGGTCAAGACTACACGGCGTGTCCCACAGGTTTACAGTGTGTCCAAGAAGAGGTAACACTGACCTGTGTTTGTTAGTTACATGGATGGATCCCCAGGTTAAACTACACGGTGTGTTCATCATTGACACAGTGTGTATTAGCTCAGATTTCTTTTCCCTTGTTGTTAGTTACACGGCGGACACAAGGTCAACACAACACGATGGGTACAATCGGTACACAACATGTGCCCTCAAAGTTTCACTATCCCATGTTTCTGCCTACACAGCCTATGACATGGGTAGAAACTACATGGCGTGTACTTACGGTACATGGCATGTACTTAAAATTTATCCCCTTCTTCCCAAACATAAGAGTACATGGAATGTATTCAAAACTTCACGGTGTGTATTCTGGGTTTTTCTGGATAGTAAGCCTCAGAAACTTCTCTGGAGCCCATAAAAACACTGAATCCAACACCTAAGTGCCAAATTCCGATCTGTGAGGGCCCATACTCCCCGCAAATCAAATCTTGGAATCTTATACATATTATATCCAAGTAAACAAGTCAATGATCCACCAAATTCCTGTCAATGAGGGCCCATACTCCTCAAGAACCAAAGTTTGGTGTTCATTCTACAAAACCTTACATAACAATACCCTATCAAATAGCAGGTATTTTTATCCAGGAAACTATCACAACAGTATGCATTTACTAGCACAACATCTATCACAACAACATGCAATTTCTAATGTACCTACATGGCATGAAAAATATGCATGGAATGTGATTCTAACATGTGAATAAATGATGCATGTGATGGAATACCCTCATCTCATCAGGTTTCAAATAAATAGAACCAAGTATAAAAATATAACAGCACACCACAAGTGCGTCACCCAATGGTGAAAATCAAATCAACTGTAAAATTGCAAAATCAGAAAAATTGCAACACGAGGTAAATTGGATTTTCCCTGTACATGGGTTAGCTACTCCCAGGAAAAACTTATTACCAAGTACCTATTCTGTCCTATCCCTGGCTATAGGCTCCAAACAATAAGTCAAGAAGAAAAGAAACCCTTTGATACCACTTTGTAACGTCCCGGATCTGGGTGCCACACAACGGGTTCCCCGAACCCAGTTGGTCACATGACCTCAAGCACATTTCCCCAAACACCAGAGGCTTCTGAATTGCAATGATGGACTATGTCTGACAGTGGGTAAACTATTCCTTCATTTTTCAAAGTGTAGCACATCAGAAAATAGATATAAACAAACAATAGCAGAAGCAGTAAACAATCAGCTGAAATAAACAATAGTGCAGAAGTAAAAGATGACAACCGTCATATATATATGATGATGCAATATGTCACTATGTCTAAGAAAGAATCCAAAATAGGATACACTGCAATCTATAATAATACATTACAAGGTAGAAGTACAGAGAAGAAAAACAAAACAGTGTAGCAGGAACTCAGCAGCATCACAAGCCTAAGCTCGGTCCCATGCTCTCCCACTCCTCTACAACAATCAAGTACCTGTATAGGGAATCTTTCCCTTATCAACACATGTAGTAGTATAATTTTTTTGGGCCCAAGACATGACCCAAACAAGGTGTGAGAAATAAATCCCAGTAGGAAACCACTAAAGGCCCGTGCCCAACTGTCAGTGAAAATGTGTAACAGCAGTGTGCAATAATAAAATGTAGTAAACTAGGAAGTAATCAAAAGTAACTATCTCTACTAGTTACATTTCCATTTTATTAATTATTTATCAATTCCAAGCTTGTGATTTAGCTTGGAAGGTACAACAAAATAAATCACCATAGTGAATATACAAGTACGCGTTGTACTCAGACATGCAAATCCTTACCTGTAGGTATGCATAATTGAAACCCACAGGTGACTAACCACATGCATAACGAATATTTCCCTCAGGCATACGAGATATTTCCCTCAGGCACAAAAGATACTACCCACAAGCATGAGAAATTTTTCCCTCAAGTTAAATGAAACACTGCCCTCAGGCTAAGAAAAACACTGCCCTCAGGCTAAGTAAGTAACCGGGTCGAGCCCAACATATAAGAAATCAATTTATATACATTTCCTCTCAAGAAAACTCAAAGAATTCTATAATCATAGCATACCAAATGGGTATCCTATCCAAATGGATAAACAAGGGAACCGTACCCACGAGGTGACCCTGGATCAAGGCAAAGATCCCAAATAAAATTTTATATATATTCATTAGATTACCTATGACATTCTAGGTATCTAAAAAGTCAAGGCCTCAACCATATGACACCCCAAAAATGGGCTCGTAGCACAACGGTACACAAAAACACTCAACAATTGGAATTAAACACCAAACCACCTACCTCGATCTCCACTGATCGATATACGTAAACAAAACCTCCCAAAACGTTCGAGAAAGACGTAGATCTGGGAAGAACGATAAACCATTAAAACCCAAATAACTTCCCCTCGGGAAAGAATTGGAAGGTAACACACAAGGAGAGGGAAATTATTACCCACGTGGTCCAAACGTGATTGTCGGCGAAGGAATTGAAGTCCCGGTGTTCAGTCGGGAGCTCTTCCAGGGTCCAGCCCTCTCTCCCGCAACTTCCCGATGTTCTAAGATTCCTCTGTTGAAAGAGGAGGATACTTCCGGTTTATAAAAAAAACACAACTACATGACATGTACTCTCAAGTACACGGAGTGTAATTTATATTTTTTTTACTGTTCCTCTGGAAGCCACTTTTCACCATCACATTGTTCATCTGTCGACTTGATTACACGGCGTATATTTCCGAGTACACGGCGTGCACTACCACTCCGCTGGTGGCTACTTCCACCGCATTATTGTTCACCTGCCGACTGATTAAACGACATGTATATACTAATTAAATGACATGTAGTTAGTTTTTACACCCTTCATCGCTGACAGGCCTACACGCCCTCTATACTGATCCCACATGGCCAAAGTACACGGCGTGTACCCAAAAATTTTGGGATTTTTCCCCATTTTCCTTATTTTCTCGAAAACAATTAAGGAAAAAGGAAAAGAAGAAACCCATAACTCAAGAATAAGAACCGGTTTATTACAATGTTATTGTATAATATTTGAAGGATGTGGAAGAATAAAAAAAATAAAAACACAAGTTTAAGAATTTTACCACTTCTTCAGAGAACCTCTTTAGATTTATAACTAAAGCCTTATTAGGAGGTTTGAATAATAAAAATAAGGAATCTAGGATATGGGGATTAAATTAAGGAAGATATTTTGGTAGTTATTTTCTAAAACAAAGGGTTTTGGAAGTGTGAATAGGATAAAAGAGTGGATGGCCTTTCATAAGTGGGGGAGAGGACACACATGGAAATTTTGAAAAGAATAAAGTGTACCCAAATTTTTCACATAAAAAAAGGATAATAAATGGGTCATTATAAAATATTATATGTTATAAGGTCAGTATATAAATATAAAATGGGGTTTTTACAAGTTTATAGGTCATTTTACCCCTTATTTTTTTAGTTTAAACCCCAATAAATACTTTTTAACTTAACCGTGGTAAGTAATTTTTACTATTTTTACTATTCATTTTGAGAAAAAACTTAATTTAAAATTATAATATAATATTTACTGTTATTATTAAAAAAATGTAATCAATTTTTCCAAATTCTATTCACATAAGTGGAAAAATTTAATTTAAAATTAAACTCGTAGAGATGATGAAAAATCTGTTTTCCAAAGAGAAAACCTTCAAAAGTTTAAAAGGTTTTTATATAAAAATTAAAAATGAAATCGATTCAAATGAACTATATTGGATTAATTATAATATAATTTTTAAAATTTTACTTTTGAAACAATTTGAAAATAAAATTTAACCTTAAAAATTCTTTAAACGAAAAGGTAGTTTTCAATAAAAATCCAATATTTTTCACTATTCATCAAGCAATTAAACTTCTCAGAAAAATACCATAAATTCGGCCAAAGTTAATTTTGAAATTTTGATTTAAAAATTTAATTTCATTTTTAAAAATAAATTTTATAAAAGTTTCAAAATTAATTTTATTATTTTTTCACAAAAAATAAATACAAATCATTTTTTTGAGAAATAGTATTTTTCGAAGCATATAAAGACTTTACTAAAAATTAGGTAATTGTTTTATAAATATAATTTATTTATATAAAAAAATTATACTTAATTTTTAAAATTTGGATATTAATATTCATGTTTCCATGTTTAATATCTTAGAAATAGTGGTCATGTTTAAAAAATAATATTAATAGTTTGACATGGTTTGTTAAACATGGTGTTGCATGCAACATAATCTTTTTAAGAAATTAAATTTATTCAAAAAAATGTTTCATAAAATATTAGGGTGTTACATTATACCCACTTAAAATGAATTTATCCTATGAAATTAAATCACTTTGGTACAAAAAAAATGTAGATACTTCTTCCTCATTACATACCCAGGTTCCCATGTAGCTTCCTCAAACTGGTGGTTTCATCACAAAATTTTTACCAAATGAGTGATTTTTTTGATAGTACATTATCTATATGATCTATAATGTACAAAAATTATTCTTCATAAAAAAATCATTCTCCATATATATGACCTCTGAGTTTAGTATATGTTATGGATCATGTATGTACTTCGTCAAGAGAGATACATGGAACACATCATGAACCTAAGAGAGGTTCGGTGGAAGCACTGTGTATTAAGCTACGATCTTTATACGTTAAATAATTTATAAGGTACCAATATATCTAGGGAACAATTTTCTATTCTTTCCAAATATTATTACCTTTTTCTATGGATAAATTCTTATAAACACCTTGTCACCAACTTTAAATTCCAGATCACACAAAAAAATATCATTATAACTTTTATGACAACTTTTTACTACCCTTATGTGTTACTAAATGGGTATAACCATATCTATAATTTATTTAGTAAATTATAATCCTAATAGATTTATTTATCTAACTTCAAACCTGTATGTTGGATTTTTACAGTTCTTTCTATAAAGGGATTAATAGGGATTCATCTGAATTCTCTAGTAGAAGCCATAATTATAAGAAAACTCAACTAAAGGAAGGTGTTGATCCCAAAAAACTTTCAAATACATTGAAAAAGATCTTATAATATTCTATAAGGTTTGATTTTTTCTATCATACTAACCATCTATCTGAGGATGATACACAATGCTGAAACTTTTCTATATATCTAGGGCATGCAGAAGACTTCACCAAAACTCTAAGCTAATCTTTGGACCCTAATCAGAAATAATAGAATGTTTTAATCCATGAAACCTTACCACTTAATTAATATCCTGGAAATCTTATCCAAAGAGAAATATTATATGATAGAGTTGAAGCATGTTTATTTCATAAGGTAATTAACTATAACTCATATAGAATTATGCCATTTAGATGTTTTGCGGAGTCTGATGAAAAAATACATGGTGATGTTTTCTAATTTCCATTATAGTATGGATAATGATTGTAGAATATCCTTAGAATTTTGTCTCTTAGCATTAATTTTATGGAATACCATGTATTGAGATACATACTCAACAATATATCGCTTCATGCATTCCAACTAGAAATACTCTTCCTCTTAGGGTAATGATAGGTTGTATAACCTTTTTTTCCTTTAGTTGTGGGTTCAAGCCCCATGAACTTATCAGATGTGACGGGTTATCGCACGACATGTGGGTTATATTTTTCCAAAACTATATTAATATAATTCTTATAAAATCCCCAAATTTCAACCCATAATTTCCTCAACATAAAATATTAGATAAACCCTAAAGGTTTCCAATACCTTTAATCTTATGTCCACAAAATATAAGGGCATCCGTCCTCC
Organism: Viscum album; assembly: GCA_963277665.1. Classification (NCBI taxonomy): domain Eukaryota; kingdom Viridiplantae; phylum Streptophyta; class Magnoliopsida; order Santalales; family Viscaceae; genus Viscum; species Viscum album. The sequence goes on from OY728139.1 coordinate 494,629,081, forward strand.
AATAAATTTTTCACTGAAATATATACAAAAAAAGGGTTGTATTTCCATAAAATTTTCCCAAAACATCCTTAACCTTGAAAAAATACCATCACATAAAACCTTGAAAGGGTTATTTAAGACTTTGAACTTATTATAAACCATAAACTCATAATCCCATGACAGTATCCATAACTCTTAATTTAATATTACATGGAGACAAATATGCTTCCAAAAAACAGGTCACCCTTTATTCCTTAAATATAATTTTATCCTAGACATAAACATTCCCATTAAAAGATTTGGTTTATCCTTTCATTGATATAATACCAAATGTGATTTCATTATTATAGAATCCATGTAGTGCGAGATAATCAATTATTATAATCACATAAAATTTCACTAAAGTATGAACAAAACTCTTTTCATAGGGATCATTCATACAAACTCCAACATAAAATCCCTAATACTGTATTGGAAGAAAAGTTTGACCTAATTGTCATGATTCATTTCAGCTGTTGTGATGGTATAATATTTCCATTTGAACTTTGTTTGTAGAGGTTTTTATGGATTATTATCCTCATTTTCCATTCAATTAGGGCATTCATTCACATAATTCCCAAAATCCTTACACTTGAAGCACTGGAGTGTGGGTGATGAATTTTATGGATATTTCCCTCTATTCTCATCATTTGATATATTCTTCTCATCACTTCAGAAATCGATTGCCTAATGACTTTTCATTCCACACTTAAAAAAAATTACCAGTCATCTAAACACAATTTAATCCATGTTTCCTTCCACGCTATGATCATGAAGGAAAGCTTATCCTTTTCTCTCCATGGTTTTTAGAGTTTTTATTGAATTCCAAATTTCTTTTATTATGAAAACCATTAGATTGATGGGTAAATCCAATATCCATTCCCACCTAAATGGACCATATAATGATTTTTTTTATATCTATTGAAGTCCCTTATGGATAATGCCCTTAAGAGACGTGGTTTTAAGCCACTTAAGAATCAATCAACCTTACTTTCAGGTTATATGATAATACAATAATAATACCTCACAAGTCTTGTAAAATTCACCTCATAGGTACCAATAGATTCACTGTCCTTTTTCTTTAACTCAAGTAATTCCTTTTCCATTTTCATGAAAATGATACAAGGAAAGTAATTATTGAAAAATAAGTTCTTAAAACCATCTAATTCTATTGATTTAATTTCATCTTATTGAATCGTATTCTTGATAAGAGTCCACCAATGATCTGCTTCACCTTCAAAATGATAAACTAGAAAAATGACTTTTTCATGCTCCGAACACTGGAGAAAGGAAAATATCTTTTTCAATGTTACTGATTAATTTATCAAAAAAAAAAAGAAGATCAGTGGAACCACTAAAAGGGGTTTTATGTTTCCTCATGAAGGAATCAATAGAACGTTATTTCCTTGTTTTCTTATTTAGAAGTTCTATATGATTCATATCTTGGGAAAGTTATGCGAGTATAGAAACACGATTTTTTATTCTAGTTCCCATAGTGTTTTGTTTCTCTAGATGAAAATCATTGTATTATCTATCACACTTAGTATTAACATGGTACCTTTGGGTTCCAACCATTTAATAAAACCAAAAAAACATATTGTGAGAAATGATAATCATAATGGGGAACCGCAAAATCATGAAAAATCAATTATAGGATTTATAAAATCACAACACCGTCTTTTCAATCTATGATACCTTGGGATTATCATAGGTTATTCATGAAAATTATTCCAATCCTTCACGATGGTTCATAAATATTTTTTGAATTTACAAAACATATCCCCTGAGAGTGTCAAACCTGGTGCATAGTAAGGGTACACTCACCATGTATGAGAATGAGGGTCAAAATATATTCGACCAACTTTTTTTGGGGGTTATAGCCCATAAATGTATCTGTGAAAAACCTTGTCCACTTACAGTATCTAGATGAGGATGTATTTCTTGTAAAACCATATAATCGCTTCCTTACCAAAAACTTTAGGATGTTATCCCATACTTTGACTTATCCTATGGGGTTTTCAAAAAAGTTTTCACATCCTAGTATCCAAAGGTTAAATAAACCTTGATATGATACAAACTATAATGAACCAAATTCTCATACATAAATACAACATCTAAATACATGAATATTCATTACATAACATAATGATCCACTTTATAATCGTTTATGCCGAGTGTCTTTGGAATCATGGAGACATAGACAACTAGTCCATAAGTGATCTATGTAATCTCCCACTAATCTCTTCATTATTTTCAACCTTCTTAGACATATCATACGTAATACATTTCTTCATATCCTGGGGAAATGAAACTTAACAAAGGGTGAGTTCAGATGCCTGGTAAGGGTAAATAAAGGATATATCAGCAAAACATGATCATAAGGTAATGAGAACATGTGAATAACATTTGAAAACCCCAACCAGGAATATCATAGATCATAAACTTGAGTTATGGAATAAATCATGGAAACTCATAAGAAATGAGTCATAAAGTAATTAAAGAACACAAGCCATGAGATTATATCATTGTCATAAGGTATAGATTTTTGACACACACATAGGTATAGAAAATCATTTCCTTAGTAATTAAAACCCATTTCGAAGACTACCATAATGGATTGGGTTTACTTCCCAAACCACCATAATAGTAAAGGTTCACTCTTAAGACCATCATAGTGGATTGGTTCACGCCCCAAACCATCATAGTAGTCATGGTTCACTCTGATGACTATAATAGTGGAAACATTCCCTTACTGAACTGGGTTCACTCCCCATTTCACTCTTATTTATCTCAAGAGATCTCAATATTTAACCAATTAATTGGAGGGAGATATAGGCCCCACCCATCACATTATGAAAATAGTACATAAATGTTCAAAAATATCATAAAAAATTCATCATATTAGAACTCATGAAAAATAATTGGGCTACATAACACATTTATCATATCAGAACCCATGAAAAGAAATGGGTTTTCATAAACATTTCAAAATAACATAACATGTGGAAAATAAATGGGTTTTGTAAACATATTTTCATCATAAAAATAAACCATACAAATAAACAATAAATATGGTATTGTTGGATCATATCCCTAGTAAAGTTTATGTAAAATAAAATGATGTGATCTTATATAGAAAATGATTTAGAAATTAAAATCACTTGGAACATTTCTTTAGGAAAATAACCTTTCTTTGAAAATAACCTTTTTAAGAAATTAATTAAATATTTTGAAAATCATTTTATTTTAAAATAAACTTTAAAACATAGAAAGGAATCTTTAAATCATTGAGTGTTAATGATGGTGGGAAATTCTATTCACTCCGTACACATTAAAACAAATATTCTTTTCACATTTTCAATAAAAGTTAAAAAGTGAATCATTTGAAAAATTAAAAGAAGATTAACTTTAATTTTTTTTTTGTGAAAATATAATTATGGGTAAAAATGACATTAAATAATCATAGTAAAATATTTTTATAAAACATGGATTTGTAAGAAAAAGGATTTTTGAATAAGGAGAGAATCAAATTTGATTTTCCTTAAAAACATTATAATGGTCTCTTGAGTACATAAAGAGAGGAAAATGAAGGGAACACATGTATTTTCATGAAATAATTATAAGATAGAAAAACTCATGTGTTTATTGAGAGGTAGATCATAATATTTCTTCCTCGGTCGTATAAACATAAACAATTATAACAAAAAATGAGATTGTTTCATAAAAACCTCACCACTTTGGTGACATTGCATCGTAATACCCATGAAATAATAACATTAAATAAAAATTAAAATATAACAAGAATAAATAAATTCATGATATTACATGTCAAAGGGGATATATATATATATATATATGTTTGTACTGGGGTGCACAATGGAAGTCGATGGGATGAGGATTTAAAATTTTAATCACAAAAGTGACATAATTTGTTGTCTCTGGTGATCCAAACTCCAATACAGCATGATGATCTCATATGGATTATTAAAAGAATAAAAATAAAAAGTAAAAAATATCTCTTTCAATCTAATGTTATGATTTACATATTCTTGTCACTTGTGATCGTTGTTCGAAGGAACGAAAGTAGAATCCCTCTAGATCATGCACACATTCTTCAAAAATCTGTACGAGTGTCAATCATTGAATTTTTGGGTTATGGAGTGGTGATCCAACAATGAAATTGACGTTCCAATTATCACTACATCAACATTTCTTCAATGAAAGAAGATAATCTTAATTTGATCTCATGGATCGAGAGATTCTCTCTCTATAATGTAGGACATGAGAGAAATACTCTATAGAATTCGTAGTAAATAGTTGTCATGTGAGATCCTCTATTGTACTATATATCATGAGTTATTAAATTACCTATAAATGGATCCCTGACCTCCAAATATTTATAACTTATTATATATACTATAAACAATATATTATGACTGACTGATTGAGTTATGAATATTAATTGTATATTTATCACTTATAATATATATTAGCTAATAAAAACCCAATTAACTAACTTGAATCTTAGTTCCCACTAATATTAAATGAAACTTGAATATTAAAATAATATTCGTTCATATAATATTATTCATTGTATTTACTTAGCACTCATAAATAATTTTAATAAATAAATTCAACCCAACTATTCATCACACGAATAATAATTAATTTATTCATTTATCAGTGATCAAAATGATTGGAAAACTCTCAAACCATGTAGTGGGGACCACCATGTACAAGATACTTATTCTCTAGAATAGGGAATATTCTTGAATACTATATTTTTCATGACACTCAATGCCCTTATCTCAATGATAATGAATAGTATTTATAGACCAAGAGAAGAGTTTAGAAACCCATAAAGTCCCATAAAGAGATAAGGAATAGTCATAAAAATGACAACCAACCTACAAACATAAACTATGTAATATAATCTCTTTGTATTTAGATATATCATAAATAAGGATGTACACTTGTGTCATCATCCTTTATTGATTTATTATTTGTTGATCTATCTGGAAAGATTTACCTTTGACTACCATAGCCATGGATTTATAAAGGTAATAGCATCTTGATCAACCTAACGTGAGAAATTACTTCCTCAACTCAGAAGAAAAAAATTCTATCTTGATCATTCAACCAATTCCATAACACCAATGATGCACCCAACATAAGATACCTCACCATGACTTCATTATCATGGTTTTTTTCTTTACATCATAGTATGCGATCAAATGGAACATATTGGTAATGATATCATGTCAAGAGACCAATAAACATGTTCATAGATAGGAACATACAATTACACCCAAAACATGTGGGGATTCTATTGGTAGTTTTGTCCTCATGATCTCACCTACCAAAGATCACCTAGTGCGAATTTCATGAGAAGAAGTATCAATGCGTATGATCCCCCATAACCTGGTAGTTAGACATCACATGTGCCCTGTTAGTACGATATATCTAAACCATAATAAATATATTTAAGATTAATTTCATAGTACCTTGAGGTTCTAATTATATCCTGAGATCTGCTACAAAATTTTGATATGATAATTAATCCATGGACATTACCATTTTAAAAGTGGATGTAAAAATATCTACACTATAATGGTAAGAATGCATAATGCATATCTCACTGTATACATGATATGGTAATAGAAAAGTAATATTTAGTTGGGTTTAGGGAATCCACTGTTACAAAAATATACACCTCATAAAAGAATATAGGTTCATGACATAACATATGTCCCAAATAAGACAAATAGAGATAAAAATCCCTTACCATAAGTCCCAAATTTCTTCATACACGATTGAAACTCTTGTATAATAAATATTTTTTTATTATAAACATATTATATAACCACACACAAACACACAAATATATATATATATATATATATATCATACCATATATGATTTACTTATGACCTTTTATTACTCATTTATTAACAATTCCTTGTTTAAACCACGTTTCGGGTAATAAATGATTTGTTTTTTATGTATGTTTTGATATGGTATTTTCATTCCTCTTAATTTTATAATTTTTACATAATATCAAGAATTTTAAAAATGATAAAAATATCATATATATTCAATATATATTAATTTAGATTAATCTATTAAATAGAAAGGTAGAAAATGAAATAAACCATTCATAGAGACGGTAGGTTGTACATATGCATGAATGTTGATTCCATTTTCATAACGGATGAAGGAAAAGAAAGGTAAATAATATATTACTTTTATAGAATCATTTTATGTAATATATATATATATATATATATATATATATATCACATATTTTCATTAAACCGACCTTTATTAATTTCCATATAAAGTGTAAGTGAAGAACAGATCACATAGCTTTGCAAGGTAGTAGTTCGCCGTACACACTAGTGATGTTATTGTATTCCAAAAAATAGATAGTAAGAACGTATATGTGATATTATAATTCTATAATTATAATAATTTGATAAATATCGCATATATATGTTAAATCCATCATTATATCTAGCTATGAGAGGTGGTGTCATGAACCAACCCGGGTCGACCCTGAACCGGTCACCCGAGCCTGTCCGCGGCATGGCCCGAAGGGCGTTACCAATCCCCACGGGCTGGAAAACCATGACGGGCATCAAAAAATAACTGTAGGGAATGATTTTCCCCAAGAACAAAGATAAATAGATAAATAAACAAATAAGAATAAACAGAATAATAAAACTAAACTTGGCCAGCGGGAAAAGAAATAAACAGAACAACTTAACATACCTCCATGTGACCTTCCAGGTCACCTCCCAACTAAGGATGACCTTGATCCAATGATGAGAAACTCATCCAATAAAACCTGAGCAAAGAATTTCTGCAACTAAAATGATAAAAATATGTGTGAACATTAAAAATGTTCAGTAGGGATGCCAAAAATGAACCATTGAATCCTTACATTTTCAAATTCCAAAATAGACCAATAACACTAGTTTGAACTACAGTTATAAAAATAAGGTTTTCATATATACAATGCATTTTGAAAACTAACAATCACAATTCCATTGCCCTTCTAATTAAAAAACAAAAAAATTAAATAGTGGGCCTCACACAAACTTTTCCAAAATAGCTACTTTGAAATCCTTTTTAAAATCAACCACACATATAAAGTTTTTCCAAGAAAACACCAAACCCAAGTTCAAGGGTATGATTCCTCACACACATCAAGAGCAATGGTACTAACAGTGCTTGTATCAAAGTATCACAGAAAACCTATGAACTCAGAGGAATACCAGAACGTACTATACATGTGACTCATCCTAAAGGCATGTCTACTCTCGATGAAGTCATAACGACTAAATGCTCGGTGTTTCCCTACCTAGACTAACTGAGGGGCCCAATTACCTTGCAAGTCAAAGTCTGTACTAAGGGCCACTAGCCAGTGTGTTGTCTAAACTAGTGCAACAATCATTCTCAGTAAACCCCCTTATTACGCTAAGTTTCTATGCTATGTTCACAAAGAGATGTGCCATACATTCAAACAACAAGACATACATATATAACCAAGCATGTGACACAATCTGGAACCACCCCCACCACCTCAAAATTAGTCTAATGTCTTAAAATAAATATTCTCAAATGGAGGCCCATACTGAGGACCCTCTTGTCTCATGATCAATCGACGAGGCAAGAGACCTAACTAAAGAGGGGGTTTCTAACAAAAAATTTCAAATATTCCAAATGGGCCTTTATATTTACCTCATTCAACCATTTACCAAAACATTTGGAAATGTTTCCAAAATAATAATAAATGCCATATCTTACAAGCATGGTCAGACGGTCTAAAACATGCCAATATTCATTCACGAAAACATGCATTTACCCGAACACGCATTTACAAAAACATGGAAAAACAATAAACATTTACCAAAACTTTTCAAAACAACATTAAACACCAAAATATGTTTGAAACCAAATGGTCAAACCTTAGGAAACCCATTAAAACCATGTTTTTTCAAAACAATTAAAGTAACACTTCATAAAAACTCATTTAAAACTCTCCTTAGAAACCACTAAAGGGGACCAACTTTATTTGAAAATTTAAATCCATTTAGGAAAAACAAGAGACTTTAGAAAACATGTCAAATGACCCCTTAATCAGGTATAACCAAACACACACCCAAATACCCCAAATTTTTCAAGAGAATGATTTCTCTTTCAAAACTCACACCAAACCATATTCACTATGTCTTTCAAAAACTCTAAAGTGACAGAATCTTTATAAAACACACCAAAAAACTTCTCAACAATTTCACGAACAACCCAACCAATTTATAAAAAAAATTATAATAAGCTAACTAGTTTATGAACAATTTTTGTAAGTAGGACAAACCAAGTATAAATAAATTTAAAGCAACCCAAATAGTTTACTATATATTCCATAAACAAATAAAACAGTTCATTAAAAATTATATTAAAAAATCAGATAGATTACACAAACTAGAAAATAATATAACAAACTACTTTTAACAAACCCAACAAACTAGAAAACGATATAGCAGATTGTCCAATTATTTTGAAAAGATGTGTATCTAGTAAAAGAATTAATTAAAAACATGAAAGCATTAAATAGAGTTATTTAAAAAAGGAAAATTCAGATTATCCTACGTAAAATTTAGTTTAGATGGAGAAAAACTTCGATGGAAGTAGGGAAAACTCTTTGTGGACCAACCACACACACTAAAAATCAAGAAAAACACACGACACACAACCCACGATGGTATTAGGATTTAGGAAAAATAAATAAAGACGCCAAAGGCGAAATGAAGGGAAAAAAATTAATAAATAAATAAATGAATGAATAAATAAATAAATATACTGGAGGAGCCCGCTGTCAGCCGGAGCGGGAGAGGAGGCACGAAGGAGGCGCGACGAGGATGGAAGGGTCTGGAGAAAAAAGGGTAGGGGTTTTTCGGGCAGCCAGAGAAGGGAAATGGAGAGGGGGTCTGATCAAGGCATGGCCGAAGGTGTGGCGAGGAGAGGCAGTTGGCTGGAGATGCGGGGCGAGGCTGGCTGGGGGGTCTAGTTTGCTACTGGCCGGCGCAAGCTGGAGGTGAACTGAGGGAGGGGTGAGGGCGGAAAGAGGTGGGGGATGGAGCATGGATTCTGGATAAAGGCACGAAGGGTCGCTGGAGGAAGGTAGTGGTAGGGAGTGGATGACGGAGAGTGCGGCTGGGGCTTGACTGGTTGGCCAGAAGCATGTGGGAGACGATGGGACCTGTGGGTGAGAAGCTCCGCAGACAGTGAAGTTGGACGGGGCGAGCGTAGAAGGGGATAAGCTGGGTGACGGAGTGCGGGAGGGTGAGTATCGAAGGCTGAGGTGGCTGGGCATGGTGCAGGTGAGGGTAATGGATGCTGGGAGGGAGTGAGGTGGCAGAATACGCAAGGCAGGGTGTGGCGACCTACTGGGGCATGAGGGCGAGAGGGGTTGGGCACGAAGAGAGGTGAGGGTGGAGGCATCGTGAGGTTGGGGAGAATGGAGGTCGTAGCATGGGAGTTGGGGAGCGGAGATGCAAGAACTGAACAGGGACAAGGGGAGGGTAGCGAGGGGCTCTGGAGTGGCGATGTAGGAGAAGGCAGAGGGCAGAAGCGGCTAGGTACAGAGTTAGTGGAGGGGGAGCATTGCGGGTAGGAGGAGAGGGGAAGGGGGTGACTATAGGTAGATTAGGGTTTCATAGTTTTTTTTATCATTTCATAATAATAATAATAATACTATAAATAATAATAATAATAATAATGATGATAATAATAATAAAAGTTATTATAACAAAAATAATAATAATAAAAACAGTATAAATAATAAAAACAGTATAAATAATAAAAATAGAAATAATAAAAATAATAACACCTCATTAATAATAAAATTATTAACTACCTGATAAAAATATTATTATTACAATTTAATCATTTAACTCACTTTATTTACATAAATCTTTATTTATTTTAATCTTTAGATGTTTGCATGACACCCAGGCTGACCGTGTGGCTGCCGCCCACTGTGTGGTGACTGCGCACGGGTCCAAAACCCACTAAAATTATTAAACGACAAAAATTTTAAATTGGGACCCAGCCTGGACCTTGGCGCGAGGTCCCGGAGCCAAGAAATAATAATAAATAATTAAATAAATAAATAAGTTTGGGTGTGACAATTCTCCCCACCACAGACACTTTCAGCCCCCAGAAAGTCACCCATCCAAACAATAGAAAAAAAATGATTCCATGCCTGGTTGATACCGAAAGAAACCATAAAACAGTAGAACGGGAGAACATTAGAGGGTTCTACCCACCACAATAACACAAAATGTGTGGAAATTCAACACCCAAACATACCACCCTGGGAAGGGGGACCGATTCGGGAACTCCCAACCAATCCAAACTAACTTCTATAGCACGAGCGAACAACACCTCCGCTGAAACCTGGAACACTCGACCCAGACAAAAACCCCGAACACTAGAGAAAAACCACTGATCATAACTTACCCCCAAGAAGTGAACCTAAGCATAACCATAAACATCAAATATTTCATAGGCACTTACATCTTTAAATGACCATAGCTAAACCAAGGTCAACCTAGACAAGTACCAAACACACTTTTAAGAAAAAACACATGATTCAGAAAACCATAATTAGACAAACGAAATTGTTGGATTGCAAAAGAACATGTCAGTCATAACTTCACGATGAAACAATGAATTTAAAATGACTTCAAAACTTTAACGGCAAAAAAAAAGAATGAAAAGACTTTAAATGTTTCACGCCTAACATGGAACACCAAACCTGATCAAAAACTTCACACCCCCGAAAACTCCTAACTGTGTGTGAGCTTCAACCCAAGACCTGTGCCTGAGGATCTGATGGTCGAAGAATCTTCTACCTCACAGTTAGGCACTAGAATCCTCTGGTCACAACATCTTCCTCAGGTGACTCTTCCTGAAAAACTTCTCTAGATGACCCATAAAATTGTAACGATGGTACATATTCATAGGGGTGCGACATGATGACTTCGTATGCCCTAAACATCCACACTGATGAAACACCACTAGATTTTCCGATGAACTGGAAGCCATAAACACTGTAGAGAACTCTTTAGAACCAGGTCCATATGGCACAATCTGCTCGCTATATGGGGAACCTTCATGAGCAACTGGATACGCTGGTTTTCCAACCATCTGCGCTCTAGAGACGAACTCATCTAGGAACGCCTCATGCACCAGTTTCTTGAAACAATGGTCTTTAGAAAGGAGGACCTGCTCCATGATCTCTAGACGTATACCCCAGATGAAGAGGGAAGTCTTTATCAAATCCTACGACGCAACTTCCAGAGAAAATGACACAAGTTCCTTGAAAAGGTCAGCATATGATTTCACCGTCCATTGGTATTGTTGAATATGCACGAGTTCTTCCCTTTTCTTAATCTTCACCTCTTCAGGTATGAACCATCAGACGAAGGCTGATTTAAAGTCATCCCACATTATCCCAACTTGCACTGATTGAGGGGAGAACAACTCTAATTCGTCTAAAGTCGAACCCTCAGACAATCCCAAAACAGCTCGAACTCTAACAAACTCAGGAGTTCCCAACATCCCAAAAACACACTCAACCTCTTCAAACCACATAATTACCTTTAACGGACCCCAATCGCCGTTAAGGATAGACAATGTCTGAGAAGGACCAAAAACTAGGCATGACTTATCAGAAAACTTTGGGACATTTCTGGGTGGCATTTTCTGAACAGCATATAAAAAACCATTCCTAAACTGATATCGAATTAGGGTAAAATTAAAAGTATCATCCTGAGCCAAAATGACCAGCTCAAAAACCAAGAAAACTCAAACACAACCCAAAAAAATTTCCCTTTTCCAAATCCACTTTTCATTTTTTATTTCAAAATCGCCTTCTTTTAAGGCTATTTTCCAAGTACCCAAGCCACTTCTCAAACCAAATTCAATTTCCAAAATCATTTTCCCTTTTAAATTCACATTAGAAAAATGAGGTCAAGACCTTAATTCCAAGTATGCACCCCAGTAGTCTCATGAACTATTGCACATGTCTTTATCCGCTTTCATCCATTCGCACCAACACACACTTCCCATGAATCCCCTCACATGTGAAAATGTTCATAATGAGTACCAGAGGTTGCACACAAACAATTTCTCTACCAGTTCCAAGAAAACGCTAGATTATTTTTGACAAAGAGATTTTGGTTTTAAAACCCATTTCACGAATTTAAATCCATTTAAAATAAATCATTCTCATTTCAAAAAACATTTTTGATTTTCAAAAGTGCACTCACACCAATAAAAACCAAGACAATAGTTAACTTGCATCAAACTACTGAAGTGAGGGACTAGAAGTCATGCTTAACCTGGTGACATGGTAGTGGGCCAGGCCCCAAGTAAACGTCAACAATGAGGAAGAACTTAAACTATGTACTCAGACTCCACATGGATCACTACTCCATGTGAAATCACTATGTAACATTGCCTTTCCTCCATTGTCATCACTCAATATGAAACAAACCATAACGAGACGAGGACTCAATTCTCAGACTACCCCTAGAGACCCAAGGTTTGAAACAGGCAAGGGTTCATGAAGTCCTTCCCATACATACCTCTCGAGTCTCGAATGTCCCAATCTCCATCTACTGGACATCCCAAATAATAAGGGCCTACCTCTGATACCATTTTTCCATAAACCAACCTGAGTCAACCCTGAACCGGTCACCCGAGACGGTCCACGGCATGGCCCGAAGGGCGTTCCCAATCCCTATAGGCTGGAAACCAGTGTCGGGCATCAAAAATTAACTGCTGTTAATGATTTGGCCCAAGAAAAAATATAAACAGATAAATTAATAAATAAGAATAAACATAATAATAAAAATGAACTCGAGCAGTGGAAAAAAGAAATAAATAGAACAACTTAACACAACTCCATGCGACCTTCTTGGTCACCTCCCAACTAAAGGTTGACCTTGCTCCAATTATGAGAAACTCAGCAAAGAAAACCTGAGCAAAGGAGACCTGCAACTGAAATGATAAAAATAGGCGTGAGCATGAAAAATGCTTAGTAGGGATGCAAAAAAATGAACCACGAAATCCTTGCATTTTCAAATTCCAAACAGACCAATAACACTAGTTTGAACTACAGATATAAAAATAAGGTTTTCATATATACAATGCATTTTGAAAACTAACAATCACAATTCCCCTTATAATTAAAAAACAAGGAAATGGAATAAATATGTGCGCACAATTTTTTTTCCAAAACAACTACTTTGAAATCCTTTATAAAACCAACAACACATACAATGTTTTTTCAAGAAAACACCAAAACAAAGTTGAAGGGTATGATTCCACACACACATCAAGGGAAATGGTACTAACAGTACTCGTATCAAAGGATCACAGAAAACCTAAGAACTCGGAGGAAGACCAGAACATACTATACATGTGACTCATCTTGAAGGCATGCCTACTCTCGATACCGTCATAACACCCAAATGCTCGGTGTTTCCCTACCTGGCCTAACTGAGGGGCCCAATCTCCTAGCAGAGAAAAGTCTGTACTAAGGGCTAGTAGCCAATATATAGTCTAAAATAGTGCAACAATCGTTCTCAGTAAACCCCCGTTTTATGATAAGTTTTTGTGCTATGTCCACAAAGAGATCTGCCACACATTCAAACAACAAGCCATACATATGTAACCAAGAACACGACACAATCTGGCACCACCCTAACCACCTCAAGATTAGTCTCATGCCATAAAATAAATATTCTCAAACGGAGGCCCATACCGAGGACCCTATTGTCTCAGGATCAATCGACGTGGTAAGAGACCTAACCAAAGAGGGATTTTCCAACAAATCATTTCAAAGATGAAAAACGGGCCTTTCACTTTAAACTATTTACCAAAACATTTAAAAATGTTCCCAAAACAATAATAAACGTCATTTCTTATAAGCATGGTCAGACATACCAAAACATGCCAATATTCTTTCATGAAAACCTGCATTTACCAGAACACGGATTTACGGAAACATGCCAAAACAATAAACATTTACCAACCATTTTCAAAACAACATTAAACATCAAAACATGTTTCAAATCAAATGGTAAAACCTTTGAGAACCCATTAAAACCATGTTTTTTTAAAACACTCATATGACCTAATTTAAAACTCTACTTAGAAATCACTAAAGGGGACATACTTAATTTGAAAATTGAAATCCATTTACAAAATCAAGAGACTTTAGAAAACATGTCAAATGGTCCCTTAACCAGGTATAACCAAGCACACACCCAAATACCCCACATTTTTCAAGAAAACGGTTTCTCTTTCGAAACTCACACCAAACCATATTCACCATGTCTTTCAAAAACTCTAAAGTGACAGAAACTTTATAAAACACACCAAACAATTTCTCAACAATTACACGAACAACCCAACTAGTTTATAAATAATTTATATAACAAGCTTACTAGTTTATATTTTTGTAAGCAGGTCAAACCAAGTATAAATATATTTAAAGCAACCCAAATAGTTTACTAGCCATTCCATAAACAAATAAAATGGTTCATTAAAAATTATATTAACAAATTAGAAAGATCACACAAACTAGAAAATAATATAACAAAGTATGTTTAACAAACCCAACTAACTAGAAAACGCTATAGCAGATTGTCCAATTATTTTGCAAAGATGCGAATCTAGTAAAGGAATTAATTAAAAGCACGCAAGTATTAAATGGACTTATTTGAAAAGGGAAAATGCAGATTCAGCTACCTCAAATTCAGTAAGGATGGAGAAAAACTTCAACAGAAGTAGGGACAACGCCTCACAGACCAACCGCTCATGCTAAACAGTGAGAAAAACACACGACACACAACCCGCGACGATATTAGGATTTAGCCAAAATAAATAAAGATTCCAAAGGTGAAATGAAGGGGAAAAAATAAAAAATAAATAAATAACTAACTAAATAAATAAATGAATAAATAAATTAATGAATAAATAAATATATTGGAGGAGGACGCTGGCGACCGGAGTGGGGGAGAAGGCGCGATGAGGCTGGAGGGGTCTGAAGCAAGGAGGAAGGGGGTTTTCTGGGCTGCTGGAGAAGGGAAACGACGAGGGGGTTAGAGCACGACCTGGCCGAAGGTGTGGCAGGGCGAGGCGGTTGGCCGAAGGTGTGGCAGGGCGAGGCGGAATGAGGGGGTCGGGTGCGCTGCTGGACGACGCAAGCCAGAGGCGAACCTAGGGCGGGGTGAGGGAGGACAAAGGCAGGGGATGGAGCGCAACTGCTGGCTGAAGGCACGGAGGGCCTCTGGAGGAAGGCAGTGGTCGGGAGTGGAAGAGGGTGAGTGCGGATGGGGCTTGGCTGGCCGGCCGGAGGCATGAGGGAGATGAGGTGGTGAGAGGAGCCGTAGACATAGAGGCTGGACAGGGTGGGCGCAGAAGGGGCTAAGCAGGGGGGACGGAGCGCATGAGGGTGAGGGTCGAAGGCTGAGGCGGCTGGGCATGATGCAGGCGATAGCGATGGACACTGGGAGGGAGTGCAGCGGTAGAATATGCAGGGCAGGGTGTGGCGGCCTACTGAAGCATGGGGAAGAGAGGGGCTGGGCACAGAGAGAGGTGAGGGCGGAGGCCGCGTGAGGTTGGGGCGAATAGAGGTCCTAGCGTGTGAGTTGGGGAGCGGTGATGCAGGAAGTGAAAGAGGGCAAGGGGAGGGTAGCAAAGGGCGCCAGAGTGGCGATGCAAGAGAAGGCGGAGGGCAGGGGGGAGTGTCGCGGGTAGGATGGGGGCTGCGGGTAGATAATAATAATAAGAATACCAGAAATAATAATGAAAATAATAATAATAAAGATAATAATAATAAAAGTTATAATAATAAAAATAGTAGAAATAATAAAAATAAAAACAATAATAGCACCTCATTGATAATAAAATTTTTAATTACATGATATTTTAATTATTATTACAATTTAAACATTTAAATCACCTTATTTACCTAGGTATTTATTTATTTTAATCGTTAGATATTTGCACGACACTCAGGCTGACCGCGCGGCTACCACACACCGTGCGATAACCGCGGAAAGGTCCAAAACCCACTAAAATAATAAATGACAAAAATTTAAAACTGGGACCCAGCTCAGACCGTGGCGTGAGGACCCGAAGCCAATAAATAATAAAATAAAAATAAATCAAAAAGTCAGGGTGTAACAATTCTCCCCACCACAGACACTTTCTGCCCACAGAAAGTCACATAGCCGAACAATAGAAAAAAAATGAATCCATGCCTGATTGATACCGAAAGAAACCACAACACAAGAGAACATGAGAACATGAGATGATTCTTCCCACCACAAGAACTCAACTAGTGTGGAAATTCAACACTGAAACATACCACCCCAGGAAGGGGGGTCGATGCAGGAAATCCCAACCAATCCAAACTAACTTCTATAGCACGAGTGAACAACACCTTCGCTGAAACCTGGAAATCTCAACCCAAACCAAAAACCCAAAAAACTAGAGAAAAACCTCTAAGAAAAACTTACCCCAAGCAGTGAACCCTAACATAACCAAAAACATCAACTCTTTCATAGGCACTTACATCTTCAAATGAACACAGCTAAACCAAGGTCAACCCAGACAAGAGCGAAGCACACTTTTAAGAAAAAATCACGATTCTGAAAACCATAATCTGACAAACGAAGCTGTTGGACTAAAACAGAACACATCCGTCACAACTTCACGATGAAACAATGAACTTACAACGACGTCAAAACTTTAATGACATAAAAACAAGAAAGAAAAGACTTTAAATGTTTCACTACCAACGTGGAACACAAAACCTGAACCAAGGATTCACACCCCGACAACTCCTGACTGCACACGAGCTTCACCCCAAGACCTATGGTTGGAGATCGGATGGTCGATGTATCTCCTCCTTCACATTCAGGCACTAGAATCCTCTGGCACAGTGTCTACCTCAGGAGACACTTCCTGCAAAACTTCTCTAAATGACCTAGACACCCGCAATGATTGCACGTCTTCGGAGGGGTACGACATGATGGCTTCATATGCCCTAAACGTCCACACTAATGATACACCACTAGACGGTCTGGAAAATTGGAAGCTGGAACCACTACAAAGGACTCTTTAGAATCAGGTCCATCTGGCACATTATACTCTCCAGATGGGGAACCTTCATGTGCAACTCGATACGCTGGTTTGCCAACCATTTGCACTCTGGAGACCAACTCAGCTAGGAACACCTCATCCACCAACTTCTTGAAATGATGTTCTTTAGAAAGGAGGACCCACGCCTTGATCTTTGGATGAAGACCCCCGATGAAGATGGAAGACTTTATCTAATCCTGCGATGCTACTTCCAGAGACAATGACACAAGTTCCTTGAAATGGTCAATATATGCTTTCACCGTTCGTTGGTCTTGTTGAATACACAAGAGTTATTCCCTTTTCTTCTTCTTCTTCAAATCTTTAGGTATGAACCATCAGACAAAGAACAATTTAAAGAAATCCCACGTCATCCCAACTTGCACTGACGGCGGGGCGAACAACTCTCATTCATCTAAAGTCAGACCCTCAAACAATCCCAAAACAGCTCGAACTCTAACAGGCACAGGAGTTCCCAACATCCCAAAAACACACTCGACCTCTTCAAACCACATAATTACCTTTAACAAACCCCGATCAACGTTAAGGACAAACAATGTATGAGAAGGGACAAAAATTGGGCATGACTTATCAGAAACCTTGGGGACCTTTCTAGGTGTCATTTTCTGAACAACATATAAAATACCAAGCCGAAACCGATATCGAATCAAGGTAAAATTAAAATTATCATCCTGAGCCAAAATGACCGGCTCAAATACCAAATAAATACAAACACAACCCAAAAAAAATTCCCTTTTCAAAATCCCCTTTTCATTTTTGATTTGAAAATCACATTCTTTCAAGGCCATTTTCCAAGTACCCAACACACTTCTCAAACCAAATTCAATTTCCAAAATCATTTACCCTTTTAATTCACTTTAGAAAAACAAGGTCATGCCTTTAATTCCAAGTATGCACCCTAGTAGTCCCATGATCCATTGCACATGTCTTCATCCGCTTTCATCCATTCGCACCAACACACACTTCCCATGCATCCCCTCACATGTGAAAACATTCATAAAGAGTACCATAGGTTTCACACAAACCATTTCTCTACCAGTTCCAAGGAAACACTAGATTTTTTTGACCAAGAGATTTTGGTTTTAAAACCCATTTTACGAATTTAAATCCATTTAAAAGTAATCATTGTCATTTCAATAACCCTTTTTGATTTTTAAAAGTGCACTCACACCAATCAGAACCAATAAAACACTTGACTTGCATCAAACTACTAGAGTGAGGGAATAATAGTCATGCTTAACCTGGAAACATGGTAGTGGGCCATTCCCTAAGTAAGTGTCAAAAACTTGGAAGAACTTAATCCATGTACTCGGACTCCACATGGGTCACTACTCCATGTGAAATCACGATGTAACATCGGCTTGCCTCCACTGTCATCCCTCAATCCAAAACAAACCAGAACGAGACAAGGACTCAATTCCCAGACTACCCCTGGATACTCGAGTTTCAAAATAGGCGAGGGTTCATGAATTCCTTCCCGTACCTACCTCTCGAGTCCCGATAGTCTTAATCTCCATATTTTGGACACCCCAAATAACAAGGTCCTTCCTTTGATACCATTGTTTCATGAACCAACTTGGGTCGACCCTGAACCGGTCACTCGAGTTGGTCCACAGCATGGCTCGAAGGGCATTCCCAATCCCCATGGGCTGGAAACCAGTGTCGGGCATCAAAAATTAACCGTTGGGAAGGATTTATCCCAAGAACAAAGATAAATAGATGAATAAATAAACAAGAATATACAGAATAATAAAAATGAACTCAGGCAGCGAGAAAAGAAATAAACAGAACAACTTAACATACCTCCACGTGACCTTCCAGGTCACCTCCCAACTAAAGGCTGATTTTGCTACAATGATGAGAATCTCAGTTAAGAAAACCTGAGCAAAGGAGACCTGGAACTGAAATGATAAAAATAGGCATGATCATTAAAAATGCTCAGTAGGGATTCCAAAAAAACCACAGAATCCTTGCATTTTCAAATTCCAAAACAGACCAATAACACTAGTTTGAACTATAGTTATAAAAAAATGTTTTCATATATACAATTCATTTTGAAAAATAACAATCACAATTCCATTGACCTTATAATTCAAAAATAAGGAAATGAAATAAAGAGGGGATCACACAAACTTTTCCAAAACAGCTACATTGAAATCCTTTTTAAAACCAACCACACATACACGGTTTTTCCATGAAAACACCAAAACCAAGTTCATGGGTATGATTCCACACACACAACAAGGGCAATGATATTAACAGTTCTCGTATCAAATGATCACAAAAAAACTAAGAACTCGGAGGAAGTCCAGAATGTACTATACATGTGACTCATCTTGAATGCATGCCTACTCTCGATGACGTCATAAATCCCAAACGATCAGTGTTTCCCTACCTGGCCTAACCGAGGGGCCCAATCCCCTAGCAGAGCAAAGTCTGTACTAAGGGCCACTAGCCAGTGCGTAGACTAAACTATTGCAGTAATCATTCTCAGTAAACCCCTTGTTATGCTAAGTTTTCGTGCTATGTTCTCAAAGAGATGCGCCACACATTCAAACAACAAGACATACATATATAACCAAGCACACGACAAAATATGGAACCACCCCAACCACCTCAAGATTAGTCTCCTGACATAAAAAATATATTCTCAAATAGAGGCCCATACCGAGGACCCTCTTGTCTCATGATTAATTGACGAGGCAAGAGACCTAACCAAAGAGGGGATTTCCAAAAACCCATTTCAAAGATTCCAAATGGGCCTTTAGCTTTACCTCATTCAACCATTTACTAAAACATTTATAAATTTTTCCAAAACAATAATAAGCGTCATTTCTTATAATCATGGTCAAACGGACCAAAACATGCCAATATTCTTTCACGAAAACATGCATTTACCAGAACACACATTTACCAAAACATGCCAAAACAATAAACATTTACCAAACATTTTAAAAACAAAATTAAAAATCAAAACATGTTTCAAACCAAATGGTATAACCTTAGTGAACCCATTAAAACCATGTTTTTCCAAAACACTTAAAGCAACACTTCATAGGACCTCATTTAAAACTCTACTTGGAAACCACTCAAGTGGACCAAATTCATTTAAAAATTGAAATCCATTTAGGAAAAACAAGAGACTTTAGAAAACATATCAAACGACCCCTTAACCAGGTATAACCCAGTACACGCCCAAATTCCCCACATTTTTCAAGTGAACGGTTTCTCTTTCAAAACTCACATGAAACCATATTCACTATGTATTTCAAAAACTCTAAAGTGACAAAAAAATTATAAAACATACCAAACAATTTCTCAACAATTACACAAACAACCCAACCAGTTTATAAACAATTTTTATAATAAGCTAATTAGTTTATGAACATTTTTTGTAAGAAGGACAAACCAAGTATAAATAAATTTAAAGAAACCCAAATAGTTTACTAGTCATTCCATAAACAAATCAAATAGTTCATTTAAAATTATATTAACAAATCAGACAGATTACACAAACTAGAAAATAATATAACAAACTACTTTTAACAAACCAAACTAACTAGAAAATGCTATATAAGATTGTCCAATTATTTTTCAAAGATGCGAATCTAGTAAAAGAATTAATTAAAAACACGCAAGCATTAAATGTAATTATTCCAAAAGGGAAAATGTGGATTCTCCTACCTCAAATTCCGTGTGGATGGAGAAAAACTTTGACAGAATCAGGGAAAATGCCTTACTGACCAACCACGCATGCTAAACAGTAAGAAAAAACACACGACATACAACCCACAATGGTATTAGGATTTAACCAAAGTAAATAAAGATGCCAAAGTCAAAATTAAGGAAAAAAATAACAAATAAATAAACAAATAACTTAATAACTAATTAAATAAACGAACTAATGAATTAATAAATGAATAAATAAATATATCGTGGGAGGCCTCTGCCGGCCAGAGCAGGAGAGGAGGCACGAAGGAGGTGCAACGAGGCTGGCGGGGTCCAGAGCAAGGAGGGTAGAGGGTTTTCTAGGTTTCCGAAGAAGGGAAACAGTGAGGGGTTAGAGTACGACCTAGCCGAAGGTGGGGAAGTGCGAGGTGGTTGGCCGGAGATGTGGGGTGAGGTTGACTGGGGGGGGGGGGGGGTTGGGTGTGCTGATGGTCGACACAAGCCGAAGGCGAACTGATGGAGGGGTGAGGGTGGACAGAGGCAGGGGATGAAGCACGGCTGCAGGTTGAAGGCACGGAGGGCCGCTGGAGGAAGGCAATGGTCGGGAGTTGAAGAGGGAGAGTGTGGCTAGGGATTGGATGGCTGGCCAGAGGCATGAGGGAGATGAGGGGACCTATGGGCGAGAGGCATCGCAAACAGTGAGGCTGGATGGGGTGGGCGCAGAAGGGGCTAAGCATGGTGGCAGAGTGCGGGAGGGCAAGGGTCGAAGGCTGAGGTGGCTGGGCATAGTGCAGGTGAGGGTGATGGCTGCTGAGTGTGAGTGTGGTGGTAGAATATGCATGACAGGGTGTGGCGGCCTACTGGAGCATGAGGGTGAGAGGGGTTGGGCACAAAGAGAGGTGAGGGTGGAGGCAGTGTGAGGTTGGGGAAACAGAAGTCGTAGCACTGGAGCTGGGGAGCGACGATGCAGGAACTAAACGAGGGTGAGGGGAGGGTAGAGAGGGGCACCAGAGTGGCGATGCAGGATAAGGCGGAGGGCCTAAGTGACTGGGCATGGGGTTCTCCAGACGGGGAGCACCGTGGGTAGGGGGGGTACCGACTGCGGGTAGATTATGGTTTCATAGTTTTTTTCTCATTTAATAATAATAATAATAATAATAATAATAATAACAACAACAATTATAATACCAGAAATAATAATAATAAAAATAATAATACAAATAATAATAATAATAGTTATAATAACAAAAATAATAATAATAAAAATAGTAGAAATAATAAAAATAAATATAATAATAATGATTACTCCTCATTAATAATAAGATTATTAATTACATCATAATATTATTATTATTAAAATTTATACATTTAACTCAATTTATTTACATAATTATTTATTTATTTTATTCGTTAGAGGTTTGAGTGGCACTCGGGCTGACCATGCGGCTACTACCCACCGTGCAGTGACCGCGCACGGGTCCAAACCCCACTAAAATTATTAAATGACAAAAATTTAAAACCAAGACCCAGCCTGGACCTTAACATGAAAATAAAATAAAAATAAAAAAGTCAGGGTGTGACAGGTGGTGATTGAAAACGAATTTCATTGGTTTCATGGCGGTAGTTTGCCGTACACACGATCGATGGTTTCGTTTCCCATTTTATGAAAGAGGATATAGATATAGGTTGTTATTTTAACATGAAAATTTTTTAGTATATTTTAGATAATTTTTTATTATATCAGCATAGTCTGATAATATTTGATGGAGGTGGAAGAATAAATAAAACAAAAACACATGTTTAATAATTTTACATCTTCTTCAGAGAGCCTCTTTAGGTTTATAACTAAATCCTTCATAAGAGTGTTTAATAATAAAAATAAGGACTCTAGGATGTGTATATGTAGGTAATTATAATATTTGGTCAGGTATTGGTTGAACCAAAGGGTTTTGGAAGTGTGAAGAGGAGAGGGGAGGGGGTGGACTTTTATAAGTGGGGGAGCATACACACATGTAAATTTTTAAAAGAATAAAGTGTACCCATGTTTTTCACATGAAAAAAGGGTCCAAAATGGTTGATTTTAAAACCTTATAGGTAATAAGGTCTAAATATTTCCATAAAAAAGGTTTTGGAAAAGTTTCTAGGTCATTTAACCCTTATCCTTTTAGTTTAACCCTCTGTAAACCCGTTTTAACCTTAACCGCAATAATTAATTTTCATTATTTTTACTATCAAATTTTTAAAAAAATCATGTTGAAATTATTATATAATATTAATTATTATGAATCCCAATATGGGATCCATTTTATTAAACTCCAATCTAAGGTCTTTATTTTTTTTCAAATTAAACCTGTTGATGCGACGAAAAAGTGGTTTTCGAAAAAGGAAATTTTCAAAAGTTTAAAAACGTTTTATATAAAAATTCAATATGAAATTGATTATACTGACCTATATTGGATTAATTTTAAAATAATTATGCTAATTATAATTTTTAAACCATTTTGAATCAAAATTTAACCATAAAAATTATTTAAATGGAAAAAAAAGTTTCAATAAAATCCAGTATTTTTCACCATTCATCGAAAAATTAATATTTTAATAAAAATACTGAAAAATCACCCTAAGATAATTTTGACATGTTTATTCCAAAAATGAAGTTATTTATTTTTCAATTAAATTTTCTAAAAGTGTCGAAATTTATTTATTATTATTTTTTCACTGTAAATAAATATGAATCTTTTTTTCATAATTTTTTTTTCAAATCATATAAAAAATTTACTAAAAATTAAGTATTTTTTTTATTAATATATATTTTTTATATAAAAACATTATACATAATTTTTAAAATGTGTTTATTTCAATTCATGACTCTAAGTTTAATGGATAGGTACTAATGATAATTTTTAAATAATGATATTAATCGTTTTTCATGGTTCATAAAAACATAGTGTTGTGTGTAACGCAAGCTATGGAAGAAATTAAATTTATTTAAGAAAAATATTTCATAAAATCTTGAGATGTAATAGGTAAAAAATAATATAACTTTATAAAATCATAAATATTTCATATCTATATTTTATATTAATTAAATATATCCTTATAACTAACCATGTGATATGGTAATGAAAAACAAATCACAACGATTCATGGAGATTGTAGTTTACATGTACGCATGAGTGACTTTATCATTTTGCAACAGATGAAAAGGTAAGAAGGTAGATAATATTTTAATCTAAAATAATAATATATATGTCACAAAAATATTATATTTTCATTAATTACATCGTTATAGCCCGTTGTGTGAGATTTTAAGGAAAAACAAATCATATCACTTCATGGAGGTGGTGGTCAACGTGTATGCACGAGTGAAATATTCATTTTCCATTGAATAGAAAAGGAGATAAAAAAGT
Source organism: Viscum album (assembly GCA_963277665.1). Lineage (NCBI taxonomy): Eukaryota > Viridiplantae > Streptophyta > Magnoliopsida > Santalales > Viscaceae > Viscum > Viscum album. The sequence continues at coordinate 494,653,422 of OY728139.1, forward strand.
TTTATACCATAAACATAATAAAGTTTTACTATATTTGAGATATTTATGTTATTATATGAGAATGGTTTTGACATGTTTAAAGGAGGTAGAAGAATAAATAAACTTAAAAAGAAATCGGCTAAGATATATACTTTCTCTTTTGATATCCTCCTTTTTATTGAGATTAGGGAATTTGAATGAGTTTTGTGGTCAATATATGATATTAGGGATATGGAAATTCATGTTTATATATGGATTTAGTTATATTTTTGAGTGGAATCCTAACTTCAAATGTGTTTAGAAAATACTAAATTGAGTCCCTTTTTATAGTCCAAAATCAATGAAATTTTTTCAATATTTCAATATTTAAGGGTCAAGATTGTAATTTAAAAAAATATCTCATAAATGAACCATTAATGATATTATAAAAAATTTACTATCAAATTGTGTAAATATTATGTTTTATTATTATTTTATAATGATTTTAAAAAATAGTTTTTAAACATTAAAAATCATTTAAAGTTCTTTTCATGAATATTCAAATATTTGAATTGAATAGAATAAATATAATAATGGAATTAGAATATAAAAAATTTAACCATAAATAATACTTTATAGTTATCTATAAAATTCCTATAAGACTATATTTCATTCAAAACATATTACTTTCATTGTTTTTAAAATAATTTATTTGATTTTTATACTGCTTGTACAAGCATTGTGTCGACGTTGTGTAAGGAGTCATGCTAATTATACCATCACTAAAAATTAATAATAAATTATTTTTATAAAAATTAATTTATTCATATTAAAAATAAACATTTATCACCATTCATGGCTTCTTTTTATCCCTATGAAAACATATTATATATTTTAAAAGAAAGAGAGTGACATTTAGTAATTATTCATTACTTAAAATAATATAAGGGTATTAATCATGTTAAAGTGATGATAAAATAATTGAATTTTAAATATAAGGGGATATTTATAGGAATTACATCATCTAATTAGAATTATGATGATATTTTTTTATTTTTTCCAAAAAAATTAACCTTAATTAACTCGTTTTACCATTTACTATAGTGATAACAATTTACCATGGCTACTATTCATTATGTCCAAAAAATCAAAATCCTTAATAAATTTGAATCACCTAAATAAAAAAATGAAATCAATTTTTTAAGATTAAATTTTTTGAAGTTTTAGAAATTATTTTTAATTTAATTGTATAAAATTAAATAAAAAATAGTTTTTTAAAAAATGATTTTAAGCATAAAAATAAACTTATACCAAAATAAAATAAAATGTTGATTCCTACGGAATTAGTTATATAATTTTCAATAAAATGAATATTATGTTACTTTAAAAACATATGCAAAATACAAAGATACTTTTAAATTACATTATTTAATGAAAAGAAATGACGGTTTTCCAAAAATCAATATTTTTCACTATTCACTTAAAAAAATATTTTCAAAAAAATATCAAAAAATAAATATTAGATAATTAGGCATAAAAATTTCAAAAATTATTTCATTTTTATGAAATATTGTTTCTGAAAGTGGTATAAATAAATTGTAATATCCACGCACAAAATTCAATAAAAACCTTTTTTTGAAGAAAATGTAAATTTGATGTATAAAATAAATTTATTTTCATTAAATGCATAATAAATATAATGAAATGAATAGTAATTAAGTTTATTTAATATAAAATATAATAATTTCTTTAGAATCATTTATCAATAATGATTAATTTAAAACATTAAGATGAAAATACATTGCACACATAAAAACAATTTTATGAAAAATATCTCTTTTACTTTTAGATGATTTTATCTTCATTTCTAACCAACTGATAATAAATGTATGATAGATTATTAAGTTTATTAAGGAATTTATATATATATATATATATATATATATTTAATAATTTGGTTACTCCTATTCGTACCCTCCAATCCAATAGCTAGGTTATATCAGTTATATTTAAATAAAAATAATTTAATAGTATATTGTAGTTTGTTTTAAGATTAGTATTGTGTGTGGAAAATGAAATAAAACACATTATTATTTATAGTATATTTAGATATTGAAATATTGGGTTATTATAGGGAAATAATATGAAAACATCCTCAAAACCTTGGAACTCCTCTTGAGATAGGAGTGAAATGTTGAAAGCGAACCTAGTTTTCAAGGTAAGATGTTGGGCTTGGGTTATATGTGTTGTCAAGTTATAGAAGAGAGAAATAAATATTCTTTGAGAATTAATAATAGAACTTGGTGTGAGTAAATAGGTGTAATGTTCTCTCCTAAATATGATGATTTCAATGGAGAGATATGAGAACATGATATGGGTATAGATAACTAGTGGGAAGAAATGTGAGGCTTGAATAGTGTTAAAGAGGGTGTGTTATGGGTGAAATGAGGGGAAACATGGATAGTCCATGGGTGTTATTATTATAGGTAAGTGTTGGAAAGAAGGAATGGGTATCTAGTGAGACACCTTAGAGTGTGATTACGTACTATTTTTGTTCTAAGGATATAATAAATATATCTTGGTGTTTTATTAAGACTCTACAATGTAGTAAAATTATATGGTGATACCCTTAATAATATGTTATATCTAGGTGTGACCTATTATTTGGGATTGTGGGTTGAGTTTGGCTGTAGGGTCAAGGATCTTTGTATGTATTTTTTTATCAATTCACCAAGTGGTTGGATAGGGATGAAGGGTTGGTCAAGGTGGTGATGTTGAGTTTCATGTGCTACCCTTTAGCAGAGAGCTAGGTGGGAATATGTGTGTGACTAGATAAGGGACGTGTGATGAGGTTTTCTACCATGTTATTCTTTTCATTTTATTTATGAAATGATCATGTTTTGAAATAGTGATGATCCCTCATCCTGATTTAGAGGCTGGAGGTATGAGAAATGAAACAAGATGTAACATATGAACTTACCCTGAGTGAGAGGGTAGTGGTCTGGATGTGATATAGGATGTTACCTTGAGTGAGAGGGTTGTAGTTAGGATGGAATATATGACCTTACCTTTAGTGAACGAGCAATATTCAGGACATGATATAACACCTTACCCTAATTGATAGGGTGGTTGTCTAGATGTGATACAGGACCTTACCTGGAGTGAGAGGGTAGTGGTAAGGATTTGGTACAAGGCCCTACCCCGAGTGAGAGAGTAGTGGTTAAGATGTAATATATGACCTTAACCTAACCTTACCCTAATTGAGAGGGTAGTGGTATGAGATACAATACATGACATGGTATGAGACCTCATCCTGAGTGAGTGGGTGGTGGTATGATATGTGTACTGAGACCTAACCCTGAGTGAAAGGGTGGTGGTATGTGACTGGATGTTATATTGAGACATGGTGCATGACCATACCCTGACTTAGAGGGTAGTGTTCAGAGATTAGATTAATAACCATAGTTTGGGTGATAGGGGTTGGGTTGTATTGTGTTACTGGATGAATTCTAATTTTGGAATTTTCCAAAGTAGTTGGGGTTAGGTGTTAGGGTGGTCTCATTAACACCTGATGACCTGATGTGATGTATTGTTTATGTTGCATGATTTATTTTCTCATGCATGTATACATTATGTATGATGGTGTATATGAGGTGCACTTATTGAGACCGTACTGATTTTTATGCTCACATACTACACGGGCACCCTGGTACATGTTTTATTGGTCTTTAGGTGATTGGTTATACTAGGTATCTAGATAGAGTGGTTGGATGGATGTTGGTAGACTGGTCCAAGGAGGTACATGGGTTTTATAGTTGAGTCTCAATTATTTTGTTTTCTATTCATTTTGAACTGATCATACCGATGGGTGACCCATGTTGTATGAGCGTATGTTGAGCATGGGTTTGATTTATCTTTTACCATGGTGAGGTTGATTGTTATTGTTGGTTTTATCTTAGATTTAATTCCTTGTTCTAACTCTAATGTTATACATTTATTTTGTGATTTATCTAATTATTTGTTTTGATGGTACCATGAGTATAGACTCCCAAAATTTCTTATAGACTATTTCACTAGTGGAAAGCCTTTGGTCTATGAGGAAGTGTACTTGAGGCCTTATAGTGTCTAGAGTATCATGTGATAAATTTTAGTCAATGAATTATAGAGAATAATAAAAAGTAACAAGATAGAAGGAACTGATACTATATTCCGATAAAAATCCTATGTATCAAATAAATTACAAGATAGAGAAGCTGATGATAATATTGAAATCAAATCATTTGCATTGAGGAAGAATAAGTAGTAGGAGTGAAGAATTACCATATGATATCCTTATATCATAAGATGTATATAATAAGGATAATAAGAGAGTTTAAGAAGATTGAGACTGATGTTTCTTATTCATAAACTAAGTGTCGAGGCTCTTGAAGAAGAAGAAGAATATTGATGTAAGAATCAACACACTATTGAAGTTATTGATTATACTATATCCGTTTAAGATATTATGTGAATGATGAAGAAGAAAAAATGAATTAAGCTACTATTTACATGTGTTTATCATTCTAATATTGAGTTAAGAGAACAAGGATGATGTGTTTGTTTTTATAGATAATCATAAATTGGAATTCAAAGACACATTGTCAAGGAATAATTTCTAATCACTTAATGTGATGGAATCTAAGAGAATATTGAAGATCATGTTTATTAAATGAGTTGGGAGGACTCATTCTAAACTATAAATAATTAATTAGAAGATTATAAAAGTTATCAAGTGAAAATATAGATTTTTCAAAATATAACATTAGGGTCAATTATGATACCTTCCCTAGATATATTAACTTGATTATAATAGTGGCTATCTATGCCACAGACTCTACCCAGACATAGAAAGGAGTAGAAAACCACATTGGTATTGAACCTTGTAAAAATACCATGTGTTTTCACTCTTTTTTATTTACTTATTTGTATGTGGTTTGGTGTATTGGGGATTTATAAGAAGATCCATACACCCTAACAGTTGTAGAGGTTTGAATATTAATATGGGCAATTAAAAGATTAAAACAATTCAACAAAGTTGGTTTACACTGATTGAACCCTCCTCAATGCAACTACACAGATCATTTGAAACCACAAATGTCATAAATGTATGTTCTACCAATGATTATATCTAATAACTTTTAGTAGTTGGTTTAGATGTTAGATATGAAGTGCAGTTTTGAAAAAGTTTCTTAGTTTCTAAAAATAGTGAATATAGATTCCATCCCTGTCAATACCAACGTGGAGTTTTTAGATAAAAAATTGAAGAATAGAATGAAAATATAAGCTAATAAGGAAAGGGAGTCCTTATTAGTGAATAAGGTAAAATATGCTTCACCACTATTTTAAGGTAATCAAGGTGGTAATATTTACCTCATGTTAGTTGATAATTATCCTCTTGGATAATCCTATTCAAGCTATGAAGAGTATCTAGATGTTGAATCACTTGGTGTTTTTTACTCTAATATTAATTATTATTTGTAAAATGTTGCTATTTAAGTTTCCACATATATATTTTCAGCTATGAAGGTTTTACATGAATAAAATATCCAACTATAAATGAAGACAAATTCCTTGGATAATGGAATGGTTGAGAATATTCAATTGTGTAAAAATATCTTAAAAAATGTGGAAGCTGAGAAACAACTTTTATTGTTCTTTAAATAATAATACCCCTTTTAAGAAGAATAATTCTAAAAGTAAATTAATGAAAAATGTGAGATAATAAAAGATTATAGAGTTATGATCCATGCACTAAAATAAACAAAAAGATATACCATGGATTTCAAAAATGCTTAATTAGATATCAAATCCAAAAAGGAGAAAAGAGCTTGAAAAATCCTTGTAATAAAAGTGAAAAATTCATAAGGATCAAATTTAGGATTTTAAAAAGGAATGGTAAGATAGATTAAAATCTCTTAAACTTTATAATAATACTCTAAATCTAAAATGTGTTAACTTTTAAGTTAATTTGGGAAATATAAAAGTATCCTAAGATGAATCTTCACATAAATATAATAGAAGAAGTGTTTATATTAAAGTTACCAATGATATTATTAATCTTAAAATACCTTATATCATGGTAATAAGGGATTGAAATCACCAAAGGATAAATTTACTACAAACTCAAATAAAAAAGTTACCCTTGTTACAATTTTTTTCCACTAATCCTATTTACTTGAAATGTGTAGGTTACAACTCAAAATATTGAAAAATATTGGTGGATAAAAATTCTAATATATTAACCACTATATCAAGGGTGTATATAAGAATTATTAATAATATTTTCTCCACAATGTGTGCTCAAAAAAACTATTTAGTCTAAACACAACGAGGAGTAAAAGTTGTCTAGATTGTTACTAAAAGAAATAACTCAATTTTTTTTTGATATTGATGGTGTTGTATAATATTTAGACATAAGAAAATTTATTTTTTACCTAATATATTAATAATTTAAAGAAAAATATGGCCTTGATTAATGGGTATTTGATATGAAATGAATAAAATACCACTCATAAAAATTAAAGTACACGGAAAAAGGTAAATCTAATCACTTAAAACAAATTTTAATATCTTGAGAATTTCTATGGAAGTTATAACAAAAGTGTTCATTGTAATGATGAGTGATAGAATAAATCAACCAATCATGTACCACAAGCTTCTAAAGGGAGATGACCATAAGTGATGGATGGAAAAAAGAAATGATGGTGAGTCTTCCTTGGGGTATTAAGAAAAGAAAAATGTTGAGAAAAGAACATCTAAGAATAATTCTAAGAAATTTACTACACTAAAGAGGATATTATTCTACTATTAGAGAAAAGGATACATCCTGGATTATTATAAATAGGCCATGAACATCAAAATTAGAAGAATAAAACTAGAAGAAATATGATAATCAGTCATTGAAAGAAACAAAAGGACTGGTTTGGTGGAAGAGATATAAGAAAAATAATTTAATAAGTTTATAAGAAAGGGTAACTCAAAAAATCATGTGAAGTAATTTTTAAAACCCCTATAAGTTGGTCATGCTTCAAAATAATGCATTATTATTTGTCTAGCTTAGTTGGAAATAATAAGGAAGAGGTATCTGACATAGAAGAATCAAAGTGGTTTGCTAGATAATGTGAAAAAGAAAACCCCACATGAGGAGGATAATGAAAAAATAATAATACCATGTTTCCCATGAATTCTCAAATCTGTAAAACCAAATAAGGAGAAATCATGAAGTGTCCTCACCAAACTAGAGCTAAAAATTAAAGAGTTTCTAGGTTGAGAGTAAAATCCCAAACTTGTTTCTCTCACTAAATATATTTCAAGGATACAAATTATTTATATACCCTTGTATCTATTTTTCTATGTTGGGTAACTAAGGTGATGTTTATTGGGGAGATAAAGTGATATAAAAGGCTTATAGAATGGAGTATTTTTCATCATGGAGTGCTTTTACTGATATCATGATTCCTCCTTACAAAGTTTAACTCATATTAAAAATAAATAATTATATTTCATCATAAATAATAATAAACATGATAAATATTAATGGAGTGTATCCCTTGAGGGGGAGTTTTTATGTAGAGAAGCTGCTAGAATATTATTATTTCATGTGAATCTAAATTTTTTGGGAAAATATGAAATTGAGGTATGATAATCACACTTTCCCATCCTTATTTTTATTGAATAATATTTTATTATTGATAGGTACATCTTGTTGGGATGGATAATAACCTGAAGGGGGAGAAACCTATTTGTACCAAAATATTTTTGATCTGTTTTTTGAGTTGAGTGTAGATGATAAATTGAATAAATTTCTTGAATATCCCTAAGAAAGAGAAATATGGGTTGGTATCACATGATGAATAGTTTTATGTACTTATTTGATGTATAAGTTAGCCACTATTATTTTTTACACTAAGATAAATCACATTGACATCGAGTTGATTAATTTATGGATCATTTATTAAATAATTATTATTCTACCATTCTCACAAGTGAATCAGGGCTTACTTTAAAAAGGCATAGAATAAAAAGTTTTAGTCAATATTAGATCATGAAATGAGTGTGAATAACCCTAATATCAGATCTTTATATTTATTTTTAATAAGGGGGATAAGTAAGAAACATATAATATAGAATTTATCCTAATTGTAAATTGGAATGAGTATTGAAAACAAATCCAAACTGGGGGATTGAAATTCCCAAAAATATTATGAGTATTGTATTTCTTTTCAAAAATAGATAAAGATATTGTGAAGATGGTAAATTCAATAGTGGATACATGAGATTCATCTTGGAGTTCCCATGATTATTTTATATATTGAAAACTATTTGAGATGTTGGGGAGGATCTATTCATAAGTTTGTAAATGTTATTGAAGAAAAATATTGAGATGTTTCTTTTTTATTTTCAAATATATAGGTTTAAGGAACTTTCCTTAACATATGAATATTTTTTAGAAAGTTTTAAGAAGATTCAATGAAATTGTTGATTTATGATGACAATAATGTATTCCACATGATATTTTATGAGTCTGAATATCTTGAAGAGTTTTGAATCAAGAATCAAAAAAGTTGGTTACAAGAGTGAGTACCCATCATTGAATTAATAAGCATAAAGGAAACTGTAATAAATAAAGAATATGTCTTAGATGATGAAGTTTATTGATATATAAAAAAGTGAGTAAAGATTAAATAGGTTATGTATTTATTTATTCTTAACTAAATCACTATTAATTGAGGAAAAGTGACGATGTTTTAAGTTTTAATTAATGAGGTAGTGAAAATCTATTGAAATACTCAAACAAGAATATACATATACTACAAGATACATTGATAGTTATACTAATGATATTTTTGAAGGTTTTATATATTCCTAATGCAATTTAATTTTTAATTAGATGTATTAGAGATATTGGATATTACTATAAAAGGTTTAAATAGGTTTTGATCATAGTTAAAGAAGTTCTAGTTTTCTAAGTTGATGTTGAAAGATTAATAAAGGCATGTATATGTTTTTCTCAGAACATAATATCAGAAAATTACTAGAACACACTTTTATAAGTAAAATTATTTAGATAATTCATAAGAAAATATAGCATTTTTATTATGATATGCAACATCTTATAGATACTATGTAATTTTTTTGTTTGATACATAACATATCCTAGTGCATATAGAAGATAAATACTGAAGTTCATGATGAAATGTGGTAAAGGTAAAACCACTCTATGATTTGTAAGATATTTGGTGCATATATAATATTTACAAGTCAATACATAAAATTTTATAGGTGGTACATAATATATTCTAGATGATACATAACATTTTTTGATGATACAAAAGATGATGTTGAGTGAAATCTAGTAGAGTATCAAACCTACTATAATACATATGATACTTTGGATGATACAAAAGATATTAAAAATAATGTGAAATACTATTTTAAATGATTGAAATATCCACATGTGTATATTAAGGATATCATTGATAAGGAAAAAGTTATTTGAGATAATTTAAGTGATATATAATGTATTCTATTACATACATAAGGTTATCTGTTTAATAAATATGAGAATTAAAGGGAATTAAATCAGTTGATGCTGAATTGTTCTTCATGGATTAAATATAATGATTTTTATGATTGAGTCATGATTAAAGATGATTAAAATGATAAATAAATTGGAATAAATTAATATGTTCTTGGTGTAATAATTATGGGATTTCAAATATGAAGATTTGAAATTTGTGACCCAGGATTAACATACATGGATATTATATCATTTTAGATGAATATTTAGAACATTACAAAAGAAAAATCTAAAGGACAAAAATAGTTTAGTGTCTTTATAAACTGGGCGTACATTCTTCTAATTTGGTGAAGGATCTTCAACGTCTCTCATAATGATATTTCCCATTCATTACTCTTAATTAAAATCATTTTTCATAACCCGGGGAAAGGAAACATAAGAAAAGTTGAGATCATATGCTCTATAAGGGTAAAAAGGGAGATATGTAAGAATAATCATGATCATAAGGGTATGAAAACATAATCATAACATTATAAGATCATACACTGCATATCAAAGGTTATAATCAAGAGTCATTGAATAAAGATTGATGGTTCATAAGACATGAATCATAAGATAATCAAATAATATAATCCATGTGAGTATAAAATTGATATAATACATATAATTGGGAAGAGAAAATAAACCTGAAAAATAATTCCCTATAATTCATGGCTCAATGCCAAAACTTATTTGGGAACTTCATGGGGTCTACACCTACTGAGAGGGACACAAAACCACCCCCAGTCATAATCCTTTCCTTATAGTGGATTAGGTTACACCTTCTTCCTATAATGGATTAGGCTACAACTTCTTACCATAGTGGATTGGTAAAAACCCATTTCCAATTTTGGATCATACACACCTATTTCTCATCATAGACTAGGATGCACCCATTTCCCAATATGGATCAGGATGCACCTATTTCCTGTCATGGATCAGGACACACCTAATTCCCTTTATGGATTAGGACGCACCCATTTCCCATTGTGGATTAGGAAATACCCGTTTCCCATTATGGATCAATCCCATATAATTTTTTCCATATTTATATAATGATATATAAACCTTTACCCAATTAATTGGAGAGAGATATACGTCTCTCACCCATCACATAATGAAACCATACATATGTGTGCCATAAGATCATACACAATCATCATATCACAAGCTAAGAAATTAAATGGGTATCATCAAAATTTAACCATATATTAACCTATGGAAAAGAATAATTTCTCATAATCATTCATTCTCTAAATAACCATGATAATAAGAAGGTTTCATAAGAATATTACTCATGGAAGAGAAACAAATTTCATAAAAACCATTTCATCATAAATATAAATCACTCAAAGAAATAACAAGATTGGTGACCTTCGATCATATCCCTAATAAAGTGTAAAATATATAAAAGTATGAAATATTATATGGATAAGGATTTTGAAAAATTACATGGAAAATTTATTATGGAAAATGATATTTCATTAAAAATACTTTTTAAGACATGAAACATTTTCAAAATCCTTTTATTTGAAAACAACTATGAAAAACTTATAAAAGAAGATTTTGAGAATAATTTAAAACAATTTTTATAAATAATTTTTTTTTGAAATATTTTTATTTGAAAATGAGATTAAAATATTATTTGAAAATAGTTTGAAAATATTTTGAGAATACATTGACTTGAAAGAACACATATTTCCAACCAAAGTGAAAAATAAAGTAGGATTTTCTTAAAAACATTTTCTTAATTATCTTAAGTACCAAAGAGTGAAAAAATTATACCATTACTTGAATATATCATGAACATTATAATTCTTGGTATATGGTTCATAATATTTCATCAATGGTATCATAATAAAAAATAATCTCGATAAACAATGAGATTGTAGTAATAAACTCTTACCACTTTAGTAACCTTGAATCCTAAGTCCCTTGAAGGAATAAAATAAAAATAAAATTAATACATCATAAAGATGAATAAATTCATGATATTTAATATCTAAGGGGATGTTAATACACTTCATGAAATAATATAGGTGCATAACACAACTTACATCTCAAAGAAGGAAAATTTAGACTAAATTACTTTACCGATTTGGTAACTTTTGAACCGTGAATCCCATGAAAGGGAGATCAACAAATGGATGTAAAAATGTCATTAAATTTAAGTATAATAATAATATAATACATTCATGGGAAGTATATACACCACACAAAAATAAATGAGTGGTGAATATTTCATAAGTCTCAGAAATAAAAGTGAGACTAGAAATCCCCTCACCTTAAGTCATAAATTTATTCATACACGATAAAAATCATGTATAATAAATATTTGTTTTTTTATAAATCTAAAATATAACCATAATTTTATATATCATACCATATATTATTTTATTTTGAATTTATATTACCCATTTATTAACAATTCCATGTTAAAGTTATGTTTTGAGTAATAATTCCTTTTTTTTCATACATGTTTTGACTTCTTATTATTGGTCATCTTTCTTAGATCATGTTTTAATTATTCATGGTATATAAAACATGATATAAATATCATATATATTAATTATATTTGTATTTATAAAATTCTATAAATGATATAAATAGGAAATGAAATACGTCGTTCATGGAGATGTTGGTTGTACGTACGCTTGAACGTTGTCTCCATTTCTTATTGTATTGAATGAAAGAAAAGTGAATGATATATATTTATATATTATCATTAAATTATTATTATTAATTTCATATATAAAACATATTTCTAATAAACTCATCCTTACTACATTCTATGTAAAGTGTGAACGAGTTACATTACTTTGAGGAGGCGGTAGTGCACATGTCCACAAACGATGTTATCATATTCCCACAAAATGGAAACCATGAAGGTATGTGTTATATAATAATTTAAAAATAATAAATATATCATTAATATCATATATATCATATAAAAACATTAATTTCATTATTATTTCCAACCTTGAGGGATAGTAATGGAAGAACAGAAGACATTGGTCCACGTGGTTATAGTCCGACATACACAAAAACGATGATTGTGTATCCCATTTGATGGAAGTGTGTGTAGGTGTAAGACTAATCCTTAAATTAACTAAATATAAGTATATTTATTATAATTACGTTATTATATAATCATTTAATAATAATAATTTAAGGGGTGTAGAAATAAATAAAACAAAAGTGCTCATTGAATAATGTTACCTCTTCTTCGGGTAACTCTTTTTGGTTTACAACAAAAGATGTAATTGGTTTTATTTATGAAAAAAGTGTGGATTATAGGATGATATTATTGATTTTGGGAGATTATTTTTGTAATTTTTGGATGAGAAAAATGTCTTTATGGGTGAGAAAAACTGAGGGGGGGGGGGGGGGTGAGTTCCCTTTTATTGTACAGGAGGAGTGATGTTCTTGTAAATACCAAAGGTAAACACTATTGAGAGGTATCCCTTAAATAATTTGTCTCCAATAATAGTAATGTTTTGTTAAAATATGTTATAGGATCAAAATATGGACATAAAATGGATTTTAGACAAGTTTCTAGGTCATTTTCCCCTTAAGGTTAAATTTTAACCACTAAGCAAACTCGTTTTAACCTTAATCATTATAATTAATTTTATTTAGTTTCACTAATAATTTTGGTAAAAAACTAATATGAACTTAATATAAATTATAAATTATCCTTATTCAAATTTTTTAATCCATTTTTCTAAATTAAAATATGATAAGTGGAATAAATTGATTTAAAATTAATCTTACTGATGTGTCGGGAAATCAGGTTCTTAAAGTGAAAATGTTCACAAGTTTGAATTGTTTTTATATCCAATTTTAATGTGAAATTGATTAAAATGAAATAAAATGGTTTTATTTTAATGTATAATTGAACTAATTAAATTATAAAAACAATTTATAATATAATTTAACTATATAAATAAATTGGATGAAAATGTAGTTTTCAATTAAAACACTTTGTTTTCATTATTCATAAAAAATGAATCTTCTCGAAAAAATAAAAAAAGTCATACAAAGTATATTTAAATATTATGATTTAAAAAATATAGTTTATTTTTTTGAAATAAAAATTATAAAAGTTTCCAAAATTACTTTTAAAATAATCGTGTAATTAAAAGTCGAAAAAACTTCTTTTTAGAAAAATACAGCCTTTTGTGGCCAAAATTAGATTTGTTCTTATATTATGACTATAAAAATTATGGGATGAATTTAAAAACATTAGGTTGAATTTATAGTAGATAAATTTCATTAATATCTGTCAATAATATTGATTAATTTAATTAGTTAAGAAAAAATTCCTTTGTGGGCATAAAATACTTTTTTCATAAAAACCCATCCCTTTTATTCAATTGATTTTTATTTTAATTTCTAATTAATTAATAACCAAAGAATTAATTTTATAAACATGTTTAAAACAAAGTTCCATAATTTTTTTAATGTTATTCATATCATCCATTTCAATGTGTAGGTGATAATAGTTTAATAAAAATAAAAATATTATATTATAGTTTGGTAAAACTCAGTCATGGGTGTAACATATGCTATCAATGGAAATCAGCATTTTGTGTAACATAATCCAATCATAGTGTTACGTGTATTGATATCCTAACTTGGTGTTTCATATAATGTAAGATTAATTTGGTGTAGCATGAAATGAAATCCATTAAATAATATTAATATATTTTAAAAAAAATCATAAAAACTCAAGGTGTTATATTCTTACCACTTAAAAGGAATTTCCCACAAAATTAATTTAAGTAATAAATGTTTTATTAATTGAAAGTTACTTTCATTGGAACCCACATCAAAAAATGAATATTAAAAATTCATTCAAAAAGGGAAAGTTGGAAAATTAATGGTTACCCACTGTAACTCATAACTAGGTTTCCACACAGGAAAACATACTTGGAAATTGAAAGCATGGAAATAGAAGAGAAAACTAACAATAAAATACTTATGGTGAGTGATAGAGAACATTGATCAGTAGAAGTGGGTAATCTAGGAAAATATAATTATCAAAAAACCATAAATTTGTGATAATATAAGGGTCCATTTGATTCATCGGAAATGAAGGTACTAGGATAACCTTTTGTTTTATTTCAATATCCTTTGCATAGAGTTGAATAATTTTTTACAAGAAGATATACTTACTTGATTTCATTCCATTCCATATGCACAATCTCTCCCTTTGGCTGTTCTTCGATCAATTACCACTTCATCTTTTACTCTAGGGAATGAAGGTGGATTTTTAATTCCCAAAGAACTATTAGATCATTAGATCCATAAACAGAATGATAAGTCATTCCATATATCTTTTTTTTAACATCACATAAAAATGGTTAGAATAGTTTATAAAATATGTATAAATCCTAAAATAGAGAGATAATAATTTAATCTATGAAACCTCATAATATGTTTTACTTAAACCATTCCATAAATGGTTAACCTTTTAACCCTTTCGAAATATGAGAATATAAAACTTCATAAATAAGTCCAATAAATTTCTCAAAATAAATTTAACATTTATACACCACATATCATAAAGTAGAACCTCTTTTTCATATACCAAACATGTGAATACCTTCATTGTGTACTCTCTTGAAATACGGTAATATCCTTAATTACAATAAATCCTAATTAAAAACATGAATTCTTACTTATTCCAAAGATTATTGGATATATTCCTTAAATAAAAAATGCTATAAACCTCATCAAAGATAGAATAAACCACTTTTCAATAAATCCTATTTTATTCCTAAGGTTATAAATACTATCTAATTTACTTTTCCCATAATAAATATCATTTTCTCATCCTTAGGAACATGTTAAGGGTAACCTTACCTTAATGTAACCTTACCATTAAATCACTTTTCTTGGTCATCAACATCATTTAACATATTCTTTAAAATACATAAAGAAAAACTTCTACAAAAAATCCTTATATACTTCACGATTCATATAACATGGTCCTTCAATTTAAATAAATTAATACTTATATCATTCAACCTCTTCCTTAAGACATTAACAAAGCTTCATTATCTTATTCTTTAATAATAATTTCATAAAATATGAAATATGAATCATGTCTAGTCAATTGAATCATGCTTATAAACAATACTATTATAGAAAAACATACCTTTCATATGTCGCTTGTAGTCTCTTCATCATCAAGAGTAGTACCATTACTCTTACAACCTTGAATATTTTCTTTATGATATTCCCCCTAAGACATTTATTTTCATAATTCCTATACTTTCCACATTTAAAGTATTCGAAAATCTATGAAAACTTAGGGAATCCATTATTCTCATCCATTTCTTTAATTGAAGATTTCATTTTACCATTATTTTTACTTACTTTGTGTCCTTCTATTCAAAATATCATCTTGTTCCCCCAAGACATCCACTTAGAGTACCTAGAGAGGGATGAAATTTATTAAAAAACAATCTATAAATCCTTTACCAAAATTCTAAGGTATTTTATTAAACATCGTCTCATACTTATACCTATCCTTAGAAAATTACCTAGAAATATCCTTAGAAATATCTCTAGGGATATCACTAATGTTTTCTCATCCTAGCTTCCAAAGGTTGACTAAACCTTCCCTCTTATACCAACTATAGTGACCTAAGCTTAACATACATGGATATTACATCATTTTAGATGAATATTCAGCATATTATAAAATTACATTCCTGAAGACTGTAATAGTTTAGTTTCCTTGGAAACTGGGAACACAATCTTTTAATTTGGTTAAAGATCTTAAACATCTCTTGTAAAGATATTTCACTTTTAATACTCATACTTAAAACCATTTCTAATAACTTGGGGAAAAGAAACATAAGAAAGGGTGACCTCATGTACTCTGTAAGGGTAAAAAAGGGAGATATGTAAGCATAAGCATGAGCATAAGGGTATGAGAACATGATCATAACATTAAAATATCATACCCAGCATATCAAAGATCACAATCAAGATTCATGGAATAAACATTGGAAGTTCATAATACATGAATCATAAGATAATAAAATAACATGGTCCATGTGATCATAACATTGACATATTTCATATAATTATGGAAAACATATAAACATATCATGGCACTTAATGGGGGAAAAAACTAATGCACATGACACACCACCATCCCTAGTTGTAGTTCTTTCCTTATAGTGGATCAGGTTACACCTTATTTTCACACTAGACCAGGATAAACCTTATTACCATAGTGTATTAGGATGCACCTTTTTCCCATTATGGATCATGATCTACCTATCTACCATCGTGGATCAGGATGCACACATTTCCTATTATGGACTGGGATATACCCATTTTCCATCATGGATTAGGATGCAACCGTTTCACATTTTAGATAAGGACACACCCATTTCCCATTGTGGATCAGGACACACTCATTTCCCATTGTGGATTAAGACCATCGACATGTTTCCTATATTTATCTCATTAGATATAAATATTTATCCAATTCATTAGAGGGAGATATAGCTCCAACTAGTCACATAATGAAATCATACATACATGTTCCATAAGATCATGAACAATCATCATATCATAACCCATGAAATGAAATGGGTACAATAAAAATTTCATCATATCATAACCTTTGGAAAATTTATAGGTTTTATATTCATTTAATCATAGTATAACCCATAAAAATAATTGTTTTTCATAAGAATATAAGTCATGGAAGAGAAACGGATTTCATAAAAAAAATATCATCACAAACATAAAAAAATCAAAGAAATAATAAGAATGGTGACCTTGGATCATATGCCTAGTAAATTATAAAATTTATAAAAGTAAGAAATCTTAGTTAGAGAAGGATTTTAAAATATCACATAGAACATTTCTTAAGGAAAATAATCTTTCTTTTAAAACCACTTTTTAAAACATAAAACATTTTCAAAATTATTTTCTTTGAAAACCAGTTTGAAAAACTTCTAAATGAAGCATTTAAAAATTATTTAAAACACTTTTTAAACATATTTTTTAAAATAATTTTTTTTAAAATGAGCCTAATGTATAATTTGATTTTTTCTGAAAACATTGATATGAATAACACAGATTTACAACTGAGGTGAGAGATAAAATCAGATATTTTTTAAAATATTTCCCTGAGTATATTAAGTAACAATGAGTGTAAAAATATTACCATTAATTTAAGATATCATTAATAAATATAGGATTATGAAATTCATGATAATTATTGAGATATGGGTTATAATATGTAATCAATGGAAGCATAATCATAAATAATCTTGATAAATGATGGGATTGTTGTAATAAATTCTTACCACTTTGGTAAACTTGAATCCTAAGCCCCATGAAGAAAAAAAATAAAATGAAACTTAAAAATATTATAAGGATGAATAAATTCATGATATTACATGTCCAAGGGGATGTATATACACCTAATTAAATAATATAGGTGCGTAATATAATGTACGTCTCAAAGAAGGAAAATTGAGACAAAATTAATTTACCGATTTGGTAACTTTTGGACCGTAACTCCAATGAAAGAGAGATCATCAAATAGATGTTTAAATATCAATAAATTTAAGGATAATAATCATATAATACATTAATGGGTATTATATACTCCACACTAAAGAAATTAGTGGTGAATATGGCATTAGTCTTGTTGAAATAAAAGTGAGAGTAGAAATCCCCTTTCATTAAGTCTTGATATTCTTTATACATGTTCAAACCTACTATATAATAAATATAAGTTTATTATACATATACCACAGAACCATATTATTATATATCAACCCATATATGATTTTATTATGACTTTATATTACCTTTTTATTATTAATTCCATGTTAAAGTTATGTTTTGGGTAATAACTGTTTTATTTTTTATACATGTTTTGGCTTGTTATTCTTGGTCCTATTACATAGATCATGATTTAATTATTTACATAATTTAAACCATGATATAAGTATCATATATATTAATCATATATGTATTTATAATATTCTATAAATTATAGAAATATGAAATGAAATACACCATTCATGGAGACAGTATGTTGTATGTACACATGAACACTATCTCCATTTCATATAGAATTAAAAGAAAGAAAATTAAATTATATATATATATATTATCATTTTATTATAATTATTATTTTATATATAATAAATTTTTTATTAAATCCATCCTTAATACATTCCATGTAAATTGTGAACAAATCATATCACTTTGAGGAGGTGGTAGTCCACACATCCACAAATGATGTTATCATATTCCAAAAAAATGAAAAGAATAAAGGTATGTGTTATATAAAATTTAAAAAACCCTAATTAAATCATAAATATTATATATATAATATAAAAACAGTAATTTAATCATTATTCTCAACCTTGATAGGTGATAATGGAAGAAAGAATGACATTGGTTCGTGAGGCGGTAGTCTACCGTACACATGAATGATGATTGTGCATCCCTTTTGATGGAAGTGTGTGTAGGTGTAGGTATAAAACATAAAATAAAAACATATCATTATACATATTATAGTGATTTTGTTATATATTCATGTAATAAGAATAATTTAAAGGGTGGAGAAAGAAATAAAACAATAGTGCTCATTGACGAATGTTACATCTTCTTCAGGTAACTCCTTTTGGTTTGTACCAAAGTACTTCCTTGGATTGATTTATGAACAAAGTGAGGATTATATGATGAGAGGAATTATTTTTTTAGATTATTTGGTAATTTTTTTTATTATCCAAATAGATTTATGGGTGTGAATAAATGAGGGAGAGATCGCCCTTTTATAATAGACGATGAGTGGAATTCTTGTAAATACCAAAAGGTAAACACTATTGTGAGATCTCAATTACATAATGTGCCTAATAAAATGGTTAATTTTAAATAAAAGAATTTATATGGTCTAAATATTTCCAAAAAATGGGTTTTACAAGTTTTTAGGTCATTTTCCCCCTTATGTTTAAAGTTTATGCACTTAGAAAACTCCTTTTTACCTTAATCGCTGTAATTAATTTTAATTACATTAACTAATAATTTTGTTCCAAAACTATGTTTACATTAATATAAATTATAAATTATTTTTATTAAAAATATTTAATTCATTTTTAAAGATACCAATAATATAATTTTTAGAAATTTATTGAAAATTAATCCCACATGCATGTTGGGAAAGCAAGTTTTTAAAGTAAAAATATTCACAAGTTTGAAATGTGATTATATAAAATTTCAATGTGAAATTTATTACAATGAACTTTATTAGATTGTTTGATTTATAATTTAATTAATTAAACTTTAAAACCTATGGAAAATTTATTTTAACTATATAAATAAATTAGACAAAAATGTAGTTTTCAATTAAAATCTAGTGTTTTCACTATTCATCAAAATTTGAAATTTCTCTAGAAAAATACCAAAAATTTATCCAAAGTAAATTTTAATATTATTATTTTAAAAAATAATTTTATTTTATAAAATAAAAAATATAATAGTGTCAAAAATCTCTTTTAAAAAAATCCTATCATTAAAAAGTATCAAAAATACCTTTCAGAAAAATACTGTTTTTTATGCCTAAAATTAGTTTTGCTCTTATTTTATACCTACAAAACTTATTGGATGAATCTAAAACCATTTGGTTGAATTTATAATTTATGGATTTTATTAATATCTCTCAATAATAGTGATTAATTTAATTTATTAAGAAAAAATGCCTCTGTGGGCATAAAAAATGTTTTTTTCATAAATACACATCTCTTATATTCAATTTGTTTTTATTTTCAATGATAATTAATTGGCAACCAAAGAATTTATTTTATAAATATGTGTAAACCAAAGTTTTATAATTTAGTTAATCTTATTCATATCTTCCTTTCCAATGGCTAGGTGATAATATCTTAATAAAAATATTAATAATACATTATTTTTTGGTAAAACTTAGTTGTGAATGTAACACAAGCTATAAAAAGAAATAAAAATTGTGTGTAACACAATCCAAACATAGTGTTTAATTTAGTTAAATCCTAACTTGGTTTTATGTATTACATAATCTTAAAATTTTGTAGCGTATAATGCAATCCATCAAATAATTTAATTTATTTGAAAAAAAAAATAATTTATAAAAACATGAAGTGTTACATGAAATCATTTATGATGATCCACACTGGAGGTTTAATCGAAGGAATATTTGACTAGTTTTAAAGGATAATTTAAGGAGGATGCTCCATATATTATCCTATACACTTTGAAGATGATAATTGGTGTGGGTATTTTTTAAATATTATTTGAAAAATATTAATATAATGAAAATGATAGGAGATCAAGGGATTAGTCCCATGTGCACATTTATTGATTGAATATCATGAGGAAAAACCCATGTGATCCATTGAGAAGATGAATATAATAAAAGAGGTTGAATGAGTGATGAGATAAAAGAAACTTGTAAAGACCCAAAAATTTCAAGGAAATTTTTTTCTTAATTTTCTTTGGAATTTTACAAGAACACAGTTTCTGACGGCGCCTGATTCTGAGGCCCGGTGTGCCCGGAATTATTTTCCAAAGTTTAGCTCGGGTACGTTCAGTGAACGAACAAGCGGGTTTTTTTTCTAACTTTTGAACCGACGCTCGGAATTGAAATCTGAGGGCACCGATAGAATCACAGTGCTAGTAATGCTTAAAAACACCTTTTCCAGAGTTGCGTTTGATCGGGTGTGGTTATTAAATTTTTGGGTTAAGTAAAGGAATAAAATAAAAGTGGTGCAACCAATTTTATTCTATTTAAAGAAGTGTTAACCTAAGCTAAGTGGTTGAGTGGGACCCACATCCTAACTAATCCACTAGGCAGGATACTAGTGGGGTGGGGCCCACATGAGCCCCACCTTTTCAACTTCCTCAACCCCTCCTTAATTTCAATAACGCACCCTCACCCCCCCAATTAATGAAAGTCAACTTGTGCATTTATTTAAATATTAAATGCCTCTATTAATTGGGCGGTTTAATCGTTGAAATTAAATTCAATTAATTGGTTGATTAAATTTTTGAATTTCAATGTCGTTGGCTTGTGTGTTAATAAGATAATACAAGTCTTATTTTATTATTGTTGGGCTTGTTGTGTTTTGTTTTTGGGAGAAAAGGGGGAGTCTTGGAGTTCTTCGTTCTTCATCGAAGAACGCAAACACCAACCGCCACCGACGAAGAACGCCGACCTCCAACGACGGACGATGGTGAGAGACGCCTTACCCGGAGATCGACGACCCGATGTGCATCTCCTCATTCCTTCTTTCCGTGTCAAAGGAAGGGAGACACCGTTCCTCCGCGACGTGGCAATCCGTCTTTTTCCGTGACGTCCCTTTCCACGACAAACCTCGTTCGATGACTATGCTCGAGGCAGGGGATTTATTTGTTTGTTCATGAATACTTCAGTCGCCTTTTATTCGTTTCAAATTGGGCCACCTGTTTCTGCAATAACGGGAGGAGGTCGGACCGCACGAATACGGACGACCCTCCTACCCCTTGTTTGTTTGATTTTATTGCAACACATGCAAAGGCGGCGCGGTGCCGTTGCACCGCGCAGAAACAATGGGAATGGGCAAGGATGGGCGGCACCGTCACGCCGCGCCGATGAAGTCGAACAAGGTCGCGGCGCCGTTGCGCCGCACCAGAGAATCACGAAAAACATCGCGGCCAGATCGGGGCCGCGGCGGAGGGGCGCGGCGCCGTCGTGCCGCGCCGGACGGACCAAGGCCGTAGCGGAGCAGGGACCAGCGACCAACTTCCGTCCGCTGGCGTCAGAGCAGGGGGACCGACCCACGCCAGTCCCGTGGTGTAGCAGCCGGCCGGTCAGAGGAGGATCCAGGGGCTACGACCCCCGGCTGGCCGGACAAGAGAGGCCCCCAAATGGGGGCTGCGGTTATGAACTGGCGGGGGGGGGGGGGGGGCAGCACGCCCCCCCGCACTCCAAAACCGCTCGGCCGTTTCGGCCGAGCCATATGGCCAGCGGACCGCGCCCAGGCCAGGCCTGGCCGCGCTAGCCGGGCCGGGCCGCGCTCAAGCGGGCCGGACCCAGACCCGGTTTGGGTCGACCCGGTTTGGGCCGACCCAGGGGGTTTTGGGCCGGGTCGGTCCGGGCCCAAAACCCCTATTCGCGGACCTCTTACGGGTTTTTGCCCATATCATGGGATGCGGACCTCCGATCAGGGCCCTCAGAGCAGAAACACTTATATCTTGAGCTCCGGACGTCCAATTGACGTTCCGTCGACTTTGTTGGATTCCTTTTGATGAGACAAAGCTATTTGCATACTTCTCCTAAGTTTTGGTTTCAGTTGGATAATGGCCGGGTTGGATTGTACCCGAAATCCAACCGGGCCCCTAGAACGGAAAAGCTGATAACTTTCAGACCAAACGTCCGTTTGAAGAACCGTCAGCGGTGTTGGTGATCACGTTGACAAACAGTCCCTATGAGCATACCCTATGAGAGCTCGGGGTACAGTTGAGATATGGTCGGTTTGGTTCGCACACGAAACCAACCGGGCCCCTGGGACAAAAAGGCTAGTAACTCACAGACCGGGCGTTCGATTGACGCGCCGTCTGTTGCATTGAGACCCCTATGACGAGGCGGTACTTTGAGATACTTCTTCATGGGACTTTAAGATACTTGGAGTATCGACCAGTAGCTCGTGGAACAGACCCTCCCGGAGACGAGCGTACAGAGTATGAAGACCGTGTAGCTGACTGAGACCTGACGACTGCTTGACCGACTCGACTTAGAGTGAGTCGACTAGCCTAGTGGACGAAACACTACTTTGTTTGGGTATAGACCCATGGAGGACAGAGCACTACTTGTTTGGGTGCAGACCCGCAGTACTCATCCGGAGAGTTCCTCTGCAGGCTATTAGGGGGTGTGCACTACGGTGTTTGGGTAGCATACCCCGGCGGGAAGCACTACTGTGTTTGGGTGGATGACCCACGGTACTTGATAGGAGGAGTACTTCAGCAGTATTAGGTTAGTGAGCAGTACCTCAGAGTCGTGACAGGATCACTGTACACTCCAGAGACGGGGCTCTTCAGCAATTACAGTTTCGATAATGAAAATCCTGGTTTGAGCTGACTCTATGACCTTTGTGTTTACCTCATGATTGAGATGGGTCACTTGACAACTTAGGTATATGTATGGGCATATATCTGGGTAGTGGTTATCCATTGATTTCATAATCTTTGTGTTTCCTCATGATTGAGATGGGTTACTTGATAACTTAGGTATAAGTATGGGCTTATACCTAAGTAAGGGTTATCTGTTGTGATTCTGCTTGTGGTTATCCTTGTTGGATTTAGAGAGACCTTAAGGGTCTTGGGGTCCCTACTGAGTATCTTTATACTCACCCCTGTACGGGCTATGCCTGCACCTCGTTGTGTTGGTTGCAGATGACGGGCATTACTGACGGAGGCCGAGTGTTCGAGGACTGGACAGTACCCGGAGGTGGACCACACGACGATTCAGTATCTAGAGGTGGACTTCACGACGAGACGACACTCGGAGGAGGTTGACGGGCAAGAGTGTTGTGGAGGCTATCGGTACCTACCATTCAGGTAGGATCCGTGGTGGACGATCCAGGAGCTACGCTATCTATACCTTCCCTTCAGGTAGGATCCGTGGTGGATGATCCAGGAGCTGCGCTATCTGTACCTACCCTTCAGGTAGGATTCGAGGAGGAAGAACCAGGAGCTGCTTCTATTCTTCCAGCTGTTTTCTTTTTTTGCTGTACTTTTGTTCAGTTGTAGCTGTACTTTCGATTGGGTTTGTATTCTGGACCATTTACTTTTCAGCACTTTCTTTTGTTCTTAGTGTATACTTCCGCTTGTACTCTGTGTTTTTGTTTACTTTTTTAAAGGCAATTCCTTCCCAGTTATTGGGATTTACGCCTTTGGTGCTAGTCGCCAGCCCCTGGCCTATGAAGGCGGGCTTGGGGTAGTCACGACATGGGCCCCGAGGACGGGTCATGACAAATTGGTATCAGAGGAGTTCGGTTCTACCGCAGAACTTATAACTCTGATATTTTTCTTTCTGTGAAGTGACAGTGTAAAGAGTACCGAGTGTGGTTTTCAGTTTGGGGAGTCCAGTGTTGGTGCGGGCGGCCGACGTATCCATACACCAGGACCTTGACAACTGATTTCCAACTTTGTGCACGAAAACATTGATTGCGTGTGTGTTTTCAAAGGTTTTCCCTTAAAACAGCTCAAACCAGGTCAGCTCACCAGGTATAAATCGTTTGACCATGTCACGTTGTTTCTTTAGGATTACTTTTCACGGACGAACAGCTAGATCCCAGAGGGATGTGTGTACTGACAGCCTGCCGAGTGACGAGGTTTCGGTACAGGGCCCTCTTGCAGTTGAGGCACCAGTGGAGGTACCAGCGGTACTATCATACATTGGCCACCGATGCCACCAACCCCAGCAGCAGGCGATGCACGTCAGTTGAGCGCACTGCACGAGTTCCGGCACCAGAGGCCACCCAGTTTCTGGGGAGAGATGGACCCAAAGGCGGCTGAGGATTGGCTAGAGGCTGTGGTGAGAGTCTTCAGGCTTGTAGGGACGCCAGCAGACTTCATGGTGATCTTTGCTACCAGCCTCTTTCAGGCAGCAGCTGAGAGATGGTGGAGTCACTTGTTCCAGTTTTGCGATGGGATGACCTTCACCTAGGAAGACTTTGAGACCTTCTTCAGGGTGGAGTTTATACCAGTAGCTCTACAACCCGAGTGTGTTCAGGAGATGCTGTCTTTGTCGCATGTTTTTTCATCAGTAGCCGAGTCATCTGTAGGCAGTAGATAGATGATGCAGAGGTCCAAGAGGACCAGACCAGAAGTTGGGCGATCTTGGGTTTTAGGATCGGTGGTGCGGGGCACCCGGGGTGGGGTCAGAGCCAGGCATGCCCGAAACGGATAGTGTTACTCCTACAGCAGGAAGGGTCACATGACACATGACTGTCCGACTCCCCACACAATTGATCTGCAGATGTTGGAGGAGCCACCGAGATAGAATCAGCGGTGGGTGCTTGAGAAACAGCCGAGCGGTGGACAAGACAATAGAGCTCCGGAAGCAGGTGGACAGGAGCGGAACTAGTGGATACCTTTTTGTTCTTGGTACTTCTAGTTCCATGTTTTCGTTGTTGTTGTGTCTTTGTACTATAATCTGCTATAATAAAAGACACTTATCGTTGTAGTGTTTGCTTTCCTGTCCTTTGTTCGGTTGACACTGAGAGGTTCCGGTTAAAAACTGTTGAATTGACCCTCACTTTCGAGATTTCTACTTGAGGAGACCCAGTGACCTCACACTGATGCCAATAGTGTGACTCAGCCATTGGAGGCAAGAGTGACAGTTGGATCTCTTGGTAGTTACGTCAAGCCCTTACGACATCATCCATGGCATGAATACATCATTAATGTCAGGATTGACTGTATTAGGCAATGGGCATGGTTCATCCGGGGGATGAGACCGAGTTTCTCTTTTCGGAAAGGGAGAAATCTTAGCAGCTCTTTCAGATCGTAGACAAAGAAGGTGCAGACCATCCAGGAGCGGATGAAGACTGCACAGTGCAGTAAGAAACAGGAAACCGACGCCAGTCTTAGAGACTCGGGTGTGTTAAATGTTTCAATAAGAGGAAGCTTTAAGGAGAGATGAGTCTGTGAAGCAGAAGACGTGGAGGAAGATCTAGGAGAGCAGCATGAGGTGGTGTACATTTTAACATGCTACAACCACCTGCCTTAGTTGTCCCTGCCAGGCTCAGGGAGCTGGTGGGTGGAGGAAGAGTGCGGCTGCATGCAGTCAAGGAGTGTGACCCAATGGCTCTAAAAATGATTCAAGGGACAGTCTGTGTCCATCACTAATTCCATAGTAACAGACGTTGATATGAATCATTCCTTCCTTACATGAATCTTGTCCCAGAACTAGAGTTTCTGGTAAGCCATGGACTTGACCCTCACGTCTGGAGATACCTTGGGAGGAGACTCGATAACCACACTTAAGCCGACAGTGTGGTCAGACCCTCGAGGCGAGAGTTTCGGTTGGAATCTCTTGGTGACAGCGTCGAGGACTTACGACGTTGGTTTGAGTATGGACTGGGCAATAACAGTTCATACACAAATTGACGGTATTAGGGAAAAAGGTTGTGGTTTAACTATGACGTCGGGACGGTTTTTCCTTGGTCAAAGAAAAGGAAAATCCAGGCAGCACGTGATAAACTCATGCACAGGAGGGTGCGACCGATCACTCTTGAGTTGGTCAACCTTATCCTCGTGGCAGCAGTCGTTTTGAGTTTCAGTACTAACAGGAATTGGAGACCTCTAGAGTTCGAGGATGACGATCACGTCCTTATACGGGTCTCACCTCGACTAGGTTTACGGAGATTTGGCTGAGGCGACAAGTTATCTCTGAGGTTCAACGGACCTTTCTAGGTCATCAGCAGGGTAGGTGAGGTGGTTTACCGCTTGACCCATCCAACTCAGTTGCACCAGGTGCACTCCAACTTCCACGTATCTCAACTAAGGAGATACGTGCTTGACCCAACACATATCATCGACCATGGGGAGCTGGACTTGGGGGATGGGGTGACTTTCACGGAGGTTCCAGTGGGTATAGAGGATCGACATGAGCGGATCCTATGAGAACGGTCGATTCCTCAGGTGTGCTTTTACTAGCAGTACGAGAACCTCTAGGTGAGCACATGGGAGCATAAGGCTCAAATGTGTTCTCAGTACCGCTTTTGTATCCCTAGTTTGTGTTAAAGCATTACGGGGACATAAAGCCCTGAGGTGGAAGTAATGTAAAGACCCGGAAATTTCAAGGAAATTTTTTTCTTAATTTTCTTTGGAATTTTACAAGAACGCAGTTTCTGATGGCGCCTGATTCCGAGGCACAGTGTTCCCGAAATCATTTTACGAAGTTTAGCTCGGGTACGTTCAGTGAACGAACGAGCGGGTTTTTTTTCTAACTTTTGAACCGGTGCTCGGAATTGAAATCTGAGGGCACCGATAGAATCGCAGCGCTAGTAATTGCTTATAAACACCTTTTCCGGAGTTGCGTTTGCTCGGGTGTGGTTATTAAATTTTTGGGTTAAGTAAAGGAATAAAATAAAAGTGGTGAAACCAATTTTATTTTATTTAAAGAAGTGTTAGCCTAAGCTAAGTGGTTGAGTGGGACCCACATCCTAACTAACCCACTGGGTAGGATACTAGTGGGGTGGGGCCCACACGAGCCCCACCTTTTCATCTTCCCCAACCCATCCTTAATTTCAGTAACACACCTTCCCCCCCCCCCAAATTAATGAAAGTCAACTCGTGCGTTTATTTAAATATTAAACGCCTCTATTAATTGGGTGGTTTAATCGTTGCAATTAAATTCAATTAATTGGTTGATTCAATTTTTGAATTTCAAAGTCATTGGCTTGTGTGTTAATAAAATAAGACAAGTCTTATTTTATTATTGTTGGGCTTGTTGTGTTGAGTTTTTGGGAGAAAAAGCAGAGTCTTGGAGTTCTTCATTCTTCGTCGAAGAACGCGAAGAACGCACCGCCGCCGACGAAGAACGCCGACCTCCAACGACGGATGATGGTGAGAGATTCCTTCCTCGAAGATCGACGACCCGACGCGAATCTCCTAGTTCCTTCTTTTTTCACGAACCAGCCCGGGTCGACCTTGAACCGGTCAGCCGAGCCAATCCGCGACAAGTCCCGAGGGGCGTTCCCAATCCCCCCAGGATGGCAACGAGTGACGTGCATCAAGTTTTAATCGTTGGGAACGATTTATCCCAAACAAACAGGACTTGTAAGAGAAAAACAAACAAACAAACAGACAACACTAATGACAGAAACAAACTACACCACAAACATACCTCCACGTGACCTCGCGGTCACCACCAAACTAAACACCAGCGTCGCTCCGTCACTAAGCGACTCAAACTAGGAAAAACTCGAACACAAGGAACCTATAACTAAAAAGGTAAAAGATAGGCGTGAGCACAAAAGTACTCAGTAGGTGAGTCCAACAACAAAACCCAAAGCACTGCCAGAAAATAAAGAATCTACAAATTCCAGGTTTGAATTACAATGTACTAAAGTAAGCTTTCATAATGTTTCACTAGAAAATCAAAACACGAAACATTACCCTTATTCTTTTTCAAAAGTTGAATTTCTTTTCATTGGTGCCAAATTAATTCTAAAAGAGAAAGAAGTGTTACATTTTCAAATTTTACACAAAGAGAATAACACATTTTCATTTGAAATCCATTTTCACAAAGTAACCAGTATAAGCTGTAATGAACAAATGAAAGTAAACAAGCAGGGAAAATCAAGTAACCATGAGTGGTCCTAAACATTCCTAGAAAACCCCTGGACGTACTCGGGTTCATACTACCTGCCGGCATGGTACTCCACAGTCAATAACCAACTGGTCGCCCTAACATCCAACCAGTGGCACGCCCCATAAGGCCTACCTACCAAGGGGGGACTAACCCGTCTAATCGGGGTTAGCCAGCAACCATCAATCGATTTTCTAAAAGATGCCCAGGAACCCATGATAGTTTTAATAATATTGTGTAAGTGGAAGGCCCTCGCACGCGTGACTCATCTCACCGCACTTTCCAACCCCTTACACGGACACCGCTACACGACAACCCTCAAAGGGAAGTCCCTCTGTAGAGATGCCCCATAAGTACGTATATTTATATGTAGTCAGTTCACAATCAATAAAGTGCCAACTGGGCCGCCACATAATTTAAATTTAAACCATTTAATATCAAAGCATTTCCAAAAGATATGACACACGTCATCACATTGAAAACCAGAAAAAAACATACTTAGAAACTCGTTTAAGGAAAACCAAACCACCACTGAAAAATTCCAAAATCTAGTTTAAAGGACAAACAGATTTTTATCTATCCATGTTTTCAAGAGATCACCACTTTTATAAACGATACACCCGCTATTTCACACACACCAAAATCATTTCAAAACACAGTTCAATATGACTTGCACATTTTATAAAGTACTCATTCAGCAACAACACAAGAAAAACCACACAATTAAATCCAAGAAAGATATTTTCAGTGCGATGCAAGAATAAATAGTTTCCAATTTCAGCAAGTCTCCATTCTAGTAATAATTATCTAATACCACATTAAATTTACCGAAAAACAATGAAATGACAAGGAATAAATAAATTACTAAATTTAAAGGTGAGTGTAGTGGGAGACCTACCTTGACTTGCAACTAGTTTGCGATGACACGACACGCCTCCCACTCGCGCACTAGAAAATTCAAGCGGGAAAATTTGATAACGCGAAAATACCTCGTGACACGCTGCAACAAGAGTAGAATGACTAAAACACATAAACACCAATTTAAAATAGTTCAAAAGAATGAGAACGCAAAAAGACAACGTATATATATATATATATACATATATATATATATATATATAAATGTTGGTATAAAATAATTTAAGTAAGAACAAAACAAACCTTAGCTCGATTCGAAAACTGAACCCGATGATGCAACACACCTCGCGCAGGCGCGTATGCACGCACAAGCCAAAGACCGCTGCATTGCAGAATTATTCCACCAATGCACTGAAACAGATATTAAAACAATCAAAACAGACAATCACTGAAATAAAATATACTCCAACAGATTCAACTCCCAAAAATTTACCTCGGCGCAGAGACGCGCGCGACCGCCGGGGTCGCGCACCGATTTTCGGGTGCGCCGCTGGCCAGCGCAGGGCAGAGGTGGCTGGTCGGGCCGCCAAAAATCGTCAGGAGGCCCGAACGGGCGACTGGGGAGGTGCTGGCTGGAGGTGGCTCACCAGAGCTCAGTCGGAGGTCGCCGGAGTGGGCCGAGAACCACTGGCTGGCGGCGGGGCTCGCCGGAAAAAGGGCAGGGGCGGCGCGACGAGTTCGCGTGAGGGCCGGGGGCCGCGCGGTGGTGGCCGGGTGAGCGGAAGCCGAAGGTCAGGGAGCTCGCGTGAAGGCCGAGCTGGGCATCGAGGGTGGAAACCAGACGTGGGAGGATGCTGGCTGCGGGAGAGGGGAGTCGCGCCGGAAACGGAGCAGGCGGTGTGCGCCAGAGGGAGGGGAGGCCGGCGGTCGGGCTAGCGGAGGAGGCAGGGGAAAGGCGGGCCGGCGGACGGACTGGCGGAGGCGGTAGGGGCAAGGAGACGGGAAGCTGGGGCCAGGACGGCGGCTGGTCGCGGCGACGGGAAGCCGGGGCTGGGACGGAGCGGGGGGGGGGGGGGGGAGCGCCGGAGAGCTCGCACGAAGGCCGAGCTGGGCGCGGGCGTCGAAGGCGGTGGCCGGGATAGGGGGTCGAACAAGAGGAGGGGTCCGCCGGGGTGCTGCACGAGGGAGCGGCACTGGAGGGGACTGGGACAGGGGATCGGACAGGAGGAGGGGCCGTCAGAGTGTGCTGGTGCGCAGAGGAAGGGGGGAGAAGGGCGGCTGGGTAGGGGAGAGGGAAAGGGAAGGGAAAGGGGGCCGCCGCATGGGGGGAACGAGATTAGGGTTAGGGGGGTTAGTTTAGGGTTATAATATATATATATATATATATGATAATAATAATAATAATAATAATAATAATAATATGATAAAATAATTAAATAAATAAAATCAATCTTAATAATAATAATAAAACGTTATAATAATAATAATAATATTAGTAAAAGACTAAATAAAAGAATAAAAACAAATCTTAATAATAATAAAACTTTATAAAAATAGTAAAACTTTATAATAATAATAATAATATCGTAACTATAATAATAATAATACTTTAATGATCCTAATAATAATAATAATAATAATATTTATAATAATATAATACTAATAATTATATTAATGTCAACATAAAAATTTTAATATTTTAAACGTCGGGTGAACACACGGTCACCCGGGCCAAATGCACGGTCACCGCTAATGATGTGGTGATTGCGCACCTGCGTGAAACCCGTCAACACAATTAAACATTGAAAAAAATTCAAACTGGGACCAAGAAAGAAGTAAAAATAAGGATACCTGTGGTCGGGGTGTGACAATTATCCCCACCACAGACACTTTCTACCCCCAGAAAGTCACCAAGCCAAAAGTCGGTCAATATCCAGATCCATGCCCAAATGAAACTAAAGGAACCGAAGAGAACTGAGAATCTCGGGATTACCTTACTCTACACAGGTCACACCTGACCGATTCAAGAGAAAAATGAAGCCCGAGGCTGAGGGGAGAACATGAAGGGGTTCTCCCCACCATAGGAACTCAACTAGTTCGAAAATTTTAACACTCAAAACATACTTCCATAAGGAGGAGGGTCTAGTGCGGGAACTCATAACCGATCCAAAACGACTCCTATAACACGATCAAAACAACACCTCCATCGAAACGTTGAACCCTCGACTAGAGTCAAAAAACTTAAACACCAGGGATAACCCACAGAAAATACTTAACCAGACATCAAAATGGAGACATAATCCATTGAAGTTCACAAATCATAACCACATCCAACAAGCATAGCTAAACCGAGGTCAACCTACACAAAGGTCTAACACACTTTACAAAAAACACACGATTTACAAGATCACATCCACACAAAAAAAATTGCTTGGATTATAATTGAACAAGTTCATCATTACTTCATAGAAAAACAATGTACTTACAACGATGTTGAAACTTTAATAGCAGAGAAGAAAATATGAAAATATTTCTAATTGTTCCACCGCAAACATGGAACAAAACCTGGACCAAAGCTTCAAAGCCTTGGGAACTCCTGACTATACGCAAGCTTCACCCCGAGACCTGTGGCTGGGGCTCTGATGGCTGAAGCATCTCCTGCCTCACAGTCAGGTACTGACATTCTCCAATCACAGCGTCCTCTTCAAGCGACACTTCTTGCAAAACTTCTCCATATGATCCAAACAGCCGCAGCGATGACACGTCTTCGGAGGGGTGCGACAAGAGGGCTTTAAATGACCATAACGACCGCACTGGTAGCATACCATTGAACAATCTGATGAACTGGAAGCTGGGACCAAAGGGGATAACTCCTTAAAAATAGGTATCTCTGGCATCTTTTCCTCACCAGAGGGGGGACTCTTGCGAACAACAGGGTATGCTGAAGTACTAACCACCAGCGCACCAGAAACCAACTCAGCTAAGAAAGCTTCCTCCACCAGCTTCTCGAAACAATGGTCTTTAGAAGGGAGGAATCGCTCCTTGATCTCTGGACGAAGACCCCCGGTGAAAAGAGAGGCCTTCATGAGCTCATGCGATGCTACCTCTGGAGAAAAGGAAATCAGTTCCTTGAAATGGTCAACATATGCCTTCATCGTCCATTGGCCTTGTTGAATATGCACAAGCTCTCTCTTTTTTCTCCAACTTCACTTCCTCAGGTACAAACCATTGGATGAAAATTATTTTAAAGACATCCCACGTCATTCCAACTTGCGTTGACGATGGGGTAACCCTCTTCCACCGGTCCAGAGCTGGACCCTCAAACAACTCCATAATTGCACGAACCTTAACATTAACGAGAGTTCCCAACGTTCTAAAGATACACACCACTTCCTCGAGCCATTCCACTGCCTCCAACGGACCCCGATCACCATGGAGAATAGGTAAAGTCTGAGGAGGACCAAAAACTGGGCATGACTTATCAGAATCCTTAGAGACTTTTCTGGGCGGCATTTCCTGAGTGACATATAAAACACAAGGCCAAGACCAATATCAAATCAAAGCACGATTAAAAGTAATATCCTGGTCCAAAACAAGAAGCTCAGAACTAAACAATTTCAAACACTACCCAAATTTCCCTTTTCAAAATCCCTTTTTCATTTTAGATTTCAAAACCACCCTTTTTCAAGACCACTTTCCAAATACCAAACCACTTTCAAACCAAAAACTTTCCAAAACCATTTCCACTTTAAAACCAATTTAGAAAAACAAGTTCAAGCCTTTAATTTCAAATACACACCCAGGTAATCCCATGAACCGTTGCACATGTCTTCATCCACTTTCCATTCATACTCACACCAACATGCATTTTCCATGCATTCCCACACATGTGCAAACGTTCATAAAGAGGACCTGAGGTTTCATCCCGAACCATTCTCTACAAATTCCAAGCAATAACGAATTTTAAATTCAAGAGATTTCAGTTTTAAAACCCATTTCATACATTTAAAGTCTTGGTGACATGGTAGTGGGCCATGTCCCTTGTCAGCGTCGACCACTAGGAGGAATTCAAACCGTGTACTCAGACTCCACATGGGTCACTACTCAATGTGAAATCACGATGTAACGTCGGCTTTCCTCTGTTTTCATCTCTCAATCCAAGACAAACCAGAAAGAGACAAGGAAATAATTCCCGGACTACCTTTGGCGACTCGAGGTGCGGAATGGGCGAGGGTTCATGAAGTCCTTCCCGTACCTACCTCTCGAGTCCCGACAGTCCTAATCTCCACCTACCGGACAACCCAAAATAACAAGAACCTGCCTCTGATACCATTTTGTCACGAACCAGCCTGGGTCGACCCTGAACCGGTCACCCGAGCCGGTCCGCGGCAAGTCCTGAGGGGCGTTCCCGATCCCCCCGGGATGGAAACTAGTGCCGAGCATCAAGTTTTAATCATTGGGAATGATTTATCCCAAACAAACTAGGACCTGTAAAAGAAAAACAATCAAACCAACATACAACACTAATGACAGAAACAAACTACACCACAAACATACCTCCACGTGACCTCACGGTCACCACCAAACTAAACACCAGCGTCACTCCATCACTGAGCGACTCAAACTAAGAAAAACCCAAACACAAGGAACCTACAACTAAAAAGGTAAAAGATAGGCATGAGCACAAAAGTACTCAGTAGGTGAGCCCAAAAACAAAACCCAAAGCATTGCCAGAAAATAAAGAATCTACAAATTCCTGATTTGAATTACAATGTACTAAAGTAAGATTTCATAATGTTTCACTAGAAAATCAAAACACAAAACATTAGCCTTATTCTTTTTCAAAAGTTTAATTTCTTTTAATTGGTGCCAAATTAATTCTAAAAGAGAAATAATTGTTACATTTTCAAATTTTACAGAAATAGAATAACACATTTTCATTTGAAATCCATTTTCACAAAGTAACCAGTATAAGCTGTAAAGAACAACTGAAAGTAAACAAGCAGGGAAAATCAAGTAACCATGGGTGGTCCTAAACATCCCTAGAAAACCCCTGGACGTACTCGGGTTCAGACTACCTGCCGACATGGTACTCCATAGTCAATAACCAACTGGCCGCCCTAACAGCCAACCAGTGGCACGCCCCACAAGGCCTACCTACCAAGGGGGGACTAACCCGTCTAATCGGGGTTAGACAGGAACCGTCACTCGATTATCTAAAAGACGCCCAGGAACCCACAGTAGTTTTAATAATATTGTGTAAGTGGGAGGCCCTCGCATGCGTGACTCATCTCACCACACTTGCCAACCCCTTACACGGACACCACTACACGACAACCCTCGAAGGGAAGTTCCTCTGTAGAGATGCCCCATAAGTACGTATATTTATTTGTAGTCAGTTCACAATCCATAAAGTGCCAACCGGGCCGCCACATCATTTAAATTTAAACCATTTAATATCAAAGCGTTTCCAAAAGATATGACACGGGTCATCACATTGAAAAACAGAAAAAAAAACATACTTAGAAACTCATTTAAGGAAAACCAAACCACCACTGAAAAATTACAAAATCCAGTTTAAAGGACAAAAAGCTTTTCATCTATCCATGTTTTCAAGAGATAACCACTTTTATAAACGATACTCCCGCTATTTCACACACACCAAAATCATTTCAAAACACAGTTCAGTATGACTTGCACATTTCATAAAGTACTCATTCAGCAACAACACAAGAAAAACCACACAATTAAATCCAAGAAAGATATTTTCAGTGCGATGCAGGAATAAATAGTTTCCAATTTCAGCAAGTCACCATTTTAGCAATAATTATCTAACACCACTTTAAATTTACTGAAAAACAATGAAATGACAAGGAATAAATAAATTCCTAAATTTAAAGGCGAGTGCAGTGGGATACCTACCTTGACTTGCAGTTAGTTTGCGATGACACAACACGCCTCCCACTTGCGCACTAGAAAACGCAAGCGGGAAAATTCGATATTGCGAAAATACCTTGTGACACGCTGCAACAAGAGTAGAATGACTAAAACACATAAACACCGATTTAAAATAGTTCAAAAGATTGAGAACGCAAAAAGACAACGTATATATATAGACATATATATAAAAATTGGTATAAAATAATTTAAGTAAGAACAGAACAAACCTCACCTCGATTCGCAAACTGAACCCAATGATGCAACACACCTTGCGCAGGCGCGTACGCACTCGCAAGCCAAAGACTGCTGCATTGCGGAATTATTCCGCCAACGCACTACAATAGATATTAAAACAATCAAAACAGCCAATCACTGAAATAAAATATACTCAAACAGATTCACCTCCCAAAAATTTACCTCGGCGCAGAGACGCGCGCGACCGCCGGGGTCGCGCACCGATTTTCAGGTGCGCCGCTGGCCGGCGCAGGGCGGAGGTGGCTGGTCGGGCCGCGGAAAATCGTCGGGAGGCCCGAACGGGCGACCAGGAGGTGCTGGCCGGAGGCGGCTCACCGGAGCTTGGTCGGAGGTCGCCGGAGTGGGCCAGGAACCCCTGGCTGGCGGCGGGGCTCGCTGGAAAAAGGGAAGGGGCGGCGCGGCGAGTTCGCGTGAGGGCCGGGGGGCCGCGCGGTGGTGGCCGGGTGAGCGGAAGCCGGAGGTCGAGGAGCTCACGCGAAGGCCGAGCTGGGCGTCGAGGGTGGAAACCGGACGTGGGAGGACGCCGGCTGCGGGAGCGGGGAGTCGCGCCGGAAACGGAGCAGGCGGGGTGCGCCGGAGGGAGGGGATGCAGACGGTCGGGCTGGCGGAGGAGACAGGGGCAAGTCGGGCCGGCGGCCGGACTGGCGGAGGCGGCAGGGGGTAAGGCGACAGGAAGCTGGGGCTGGGATGGTGGCTCGACACAGCGACGGGAATCCGGGGCTAGGACGGAGCGGGGGGGGGGGGGGGGAGCGCCGGAGAGCTCGTACGAAGGTCGAGATGGGTGCGGGCACCGGAGGCGGTGGCCGGGACAGGGGGTCGGACAAGAGGAGGGGGCCGCCGGGGTGCTGCGCGAGGGAGCGGTGCCGGAGGGGGCCAGGACAGGGGATCAGACAGGAGGAGGGGCCGTCGGAGTGTGCTGGTGCATAGAGGAAGGGGGAGAAGGGAGGCTGGGTAGGGGAGAGAGAAAGGAAAGGGAAAGGGGGCCGCCGCATGGGGGGAACAAGATTAGGGTTAGGGGGTTAGTTTAGGGTTATAATATAAATATATATATGATAATAATAATAATAATAATAATAATAATAATATGATAAAATAATTAAATAAATAAAATCAATCTTAATAATAATAATAAAACGTTATAATAATAATAATAATATTAGTAAAAGACTAAATAAAAGAATAAAAACAAATCTTAATAATAATAAAACTTTATGAAAATAGTAAAACTTTATAATAATAATAATAATATCATAACTATAATAATAATAATACTTTAATGATCCTAATAATAAAAAAAAATAATATTTATAACAATCTAATACTAATAATTATATTAATGTCAACATAAAAATTTTAATATTTTAAACGTCGGGTGAACACACAGTCACCCGGACCGAATGCACGGTCACCGCTAACGATGAGGTGACTGCGCACCGGCGTGAAACCCATCAACACAATTAAACATTGAAAAAAATTCAAACCGGGACCAAGAAAGAAGTAAAAATAAGGATACTTGTGGTCAGGGTGTGACACTTTCCGTGTCAAAGGATGGGAGACACCGTTCCTCCGCGACGTGACGATCCGTCTATTTCCGCGACGTCCCTTTCCACAAAAAACCTCGTTCAACGACTACGCTCGAGGTAGGGGATTTATTTGTTTGTTCATGAATACTTCTGTCACCTTTTCTTCGTTTCAAATTGGGCCACCTGTTTCCACAATAACGGGAGGAGGTCGGACCGCACGAACATGGCCAAACCTCCTCCCCCTTGTTTGTTTGATTTTATTGCGGCACATGTAAAAGTGGCGCGGTGTCGTTGCACCACGCAGAAACAATGGGAATGGGCAAGGATGCGCGGTGCCGTTGCGCCGCGCCGATGAATTCAAACAAGGTCGCGGCGCCGTCGTACCGCGCCGGACGGACCAAGGCCGCGACTTTAGGCCGCGGTGGAGTGGGGACCAGTGACCAACTTTCGGCCACCGGCGTCGGAGCAGGGGGACCAGCCCACGCCGGTCCTGTGGTGTAGCAGTCGGCCGGCTGGAGCGGGCCGACCGGTCAGAGAAGGAGCCGGGGGTTACGACTCCCGAATGGCTGGACAAGAGCGGCGCCCCACATGGGGGCCGTAGTTACGAACTGGCGGGGGGCAACGCGCCCCCTGCACCCCAAAACCGCTCGGCCGAGCCCTCTGGCCAACGGACCCCGCTGGCCGAGCCAGCGTTCCGAGCCAGGCCGCCCAGGCCGGGCCGCGCCAGCCGGGCCGGGCCGCACTCAAGCAGGCCGGACCCGGACCCGGTTTAGGTCGACCCGGTTCGGGCCGGGTCGGTCCGGGCACAAAACCCATATTCGTGGACCTCTTACGGTTTTTTGCCCATATATTGGGATGCTGACCTATGATCGACGCAAAGTCAGCTGGGATGCGATCCTTGGATCGATACGGTCATTTCGGTATATTACACTCATGGTTTTGTAGAACTTTGAGTACGTCTAGGTTGGTTCGGATACGAAACCAACTGGGCCCTCGGGGCGGAAACACTTATATCTTGAGCTCCGGACGTCCGATTGACATGCCGTAGACTTTGTTGGATTTCTTTTGATGAGACGGAACTTTTGGAATACTTCTCCTAAGTTTTGGTTGCAGTTGGATAGTGTCCGGGTTGGATTGTACCCGAAATCCAATCGGGCACCTGGAATGGAAAAACTGATAACTTTCAGACCGGACGTCCGTTTGACGAACCGTCAAAGGCGTTGGTGATCACGTTGAAAAACATTCCCTATGATCATAACCTATGAGAGTTTGGGGTATAGTTGATATATGGCCGGGTTGGTTGGCACACGAAACCAACCGGGCCCCTGGGACTAAAAGGCTAGTAACTCACAGGCCGAGCGTCTTATTGACGCACCGTCTGTTGCATTGAGACCCCTATGAAGAGGCGGTACTTTGAGATACTTCTTCATGGGACTTTAAGATACTTGGAGTATCGACCAGTAGCTCGTGGAGCGGACCCTCTTGGAGACGATCGTACGGAGTATGGAGACCGTGTAGCTGACTGAGACCTGACGACTGCTTGAACGACTCGACTTGGAGTGAGTCGACTAGCCTAGTGGACGGAGCACTACTTTGTTTGGGTGCAGACCCATGGTGGATGAAGCACTATTATTTTGGGTGCAGACCCACGATACTCATCCGAAGAGTACCTCTGCAGGCTATTAGGGGGTGTGCACTATTGTGGTTGGGTAGCATACCCCGGCGGGAAGCACTACTGTGTTTGGGTGGCTGGCCCGCAGTACTCGACAGGAGGAGTACTTCAGCAATCTTAGGTTAGTGAGCAGTACCTCGGAGTCATGATAGGATCACTGTACACTCTAGAGACGGGGCTCTTCAGCAGTTACGGTTTCGATAATGAAAATCCTGGTTTGAGATAAGTCTATGACCTTTGTATTTACCTCATGATTGAGATGGGTCACTTGAAAACTTAGGTATATGTATGGGCATATATCTGGGTAGTGGTTATCCATTGATTTAATAATCTTTATGTTTCCTCATGATTAAGATGGGTTACTTGATAACTTAGGTATAAGTATGGGATTATACCTAAGTAAGGGTTATCTGTTGTGATTTTTCTTGTGGTTATCCTTGTTGGATTTAGAGAGACCTTGAGGGTCTCAGGGTCCCTAATGAGTATCGTTATACTCACCACTGCACGGGCTATGCCCGCACCTCGTTGTGTTGGTTGCAGACGACGGGCAGTGCTGACGGAGGCCAAGTGTTCGAGGACTGGACGGTACCGAGAGGTGGACCACACGACGAGTCAGTATCCGGAGGTGGACTTCATGATGAGACGACACTCAGAGGAGGTTGATAGTAAAGAGCGTTGTGGAGGCTATCTGTACCTACCCTTCAGGTAGGATCCGTATTGGATGATCCAGGAGCTGTGCTATCTATACCAACCCTTCAGGTAGGATCTGTGGTGGACGATCCAGGAGCTGCGCTATCTGTACCTACCCTTCAGGTAGGATCCGAGGAGGACGACCCAGGAGCTGCTTCCATTCTTCCAGCTGTTGTCTTTTTCTGTTGTACTTTTTTTTCAGTTGTAGCTGTACTTTCGATTGGGTTTGTATTCTGGCCCATTTACTTTTCAGCACTTTCTTTTGTTCTTAGTGTATACTTCCACTTGTACTCTGTGTGTTTGTTTACTTTTTTAAAGACAATGCCTTCCCAGTTATCAGGATTTACGCCTTTGGTGCTAGTCGCCAGCCCCTGGCCTATGAAGTCGGGCTTGGGGTAGTCATGACACGGGCCCCAAGGATGGGTCGTGACAAAACTGATACTATAATCTACTAAATATCACATGTATTAAAGAAATTATATGAGAGTGAATTTGATGATATTTTTGGAAAGTATATATTTTACATCAAGGGTGATAAAGAAACATGAGTGAATAAATTCCCCAAAATATCCTTATATCATATAATCCAAAAAATATGGAGAAGAAGGGAGTTGAGGAAGGAAAAATTTCCACTACCTAGTAATAATCCTTTTATTAAGGCTCTTGAAAAAGAAGAAGAATATTGATTTAAGAATCAATGTGATGATACTATTATTGATTACATTTTAAGAGTTTAAAATCTTATATAAAAGTGGAAGAAGACAATCTAATGGAGCCTACTATTTACATTCATCAATCATTCTAATATTGATTCAAGAGAATATGGATGATGTGATTTCTACTAAAACGGATTATAAATTAGAGGTCTAAGACCTTTGGCTAAGAATGAAGATATTCTCATTTGTTGTAGTGAAATTTAATAGAAGATTGAATATATTTTTTATTAATTGAGTTGGGAGGAATCAATGTAAACTATATGGAACTATCATAAAGAATAAATCAAGAGATTGTAATAAATTTTTCAATATAGAATAGTTTTTAGGAGTTAGCCTCAGAGTTAAGGATGATACTGTTGGACTCCTCATGTATTAATCATGTTTTAATGATCAAAAATCCTATTTGACCTAGTTAACTCCTGTAAATTATATCAAATTATGTGTATTAATGTTTAAAGTATTCTCATGCTTTAAGAAGATCCATTCAAGATCTTAATTTCTCTACATTTAGTTTAATTACTTTATACTATCTTTGATCTACTCTCATAATACCTTCTTTGACAAATTCTTAAGTCTAATACATTCTATTATCATCATTGCTTAAGTCTGAACACAGTTACTTTGAAAAGTCTGAGACACACTGAGTCCGCCATGGGTTATGTCTTTCTGGCACTGCGAAGAATCAGACACCGTGAAGCAGAAACCATGAAGAAGATACTGTGAAGTAGACACTGTGAAGCAGACACCATGAAGCAGACACCGTGAAGCAGACACCGTGAAGCAGACACCGTGAAGCAGACACTATGAAGGAGACATCGTGAAGCACACACCGTGAAGCAAACACCGTGAAGCAGACACCGGGAACAAGACACCATGAACAAGACACCATGAAAAAGACACCATAAACAATACACCGTGACCACGAGACACCGTGACCATGAGACACTGTGAATACAAGACACCATGATCAATCTAGACACCATGTGAAACAGACACTGTTTCCATGACTTACTGTGACACCATTTCTTAAACTATTTTTTCGTCTTTCAATTTAATCTTTAATGGTCATATTTGAATATTTTAAATGCACTGACATAATTAATGTTTCTTTGTAGACATATCATCTGATAATATGAGGTACGAGGTGCGGTATCCATGCAACCTGTTGGCTCTAACACATGCATTCCAAGATAAAAGAGAAGTGTGGCCAAGAAACAAGGCGTGCGATACAAAACTAAAAACAAGGCTTTGAGCGCTATAATAAAGAACACTGAGAGAATTTCAAAAGGAAGGATTGTAACATGCTTGTATCCCGACTCTACTAAAGAACATACGAAGTACACTGGAATCTAGAGAACATCATCACACTGTTAAAACCTCACGACGAACACAAGATGAATCGCGACACTCTGTTTTACAGACGAGGACTCGAACTCTGCATCTGATTCATCTTAGAAATCCAAAGATGAAAAGACTAACACTTAGATCACTTCTAAACCCATCTCCATATTTCTGATCTGTTGTGTATCTGTTTATTACCTTTAGAGCAAAGTGTGTACCTATAGAACAACACACTCTGTCTCCGACATTAAACTGAAGGACACAAGATATCCTTACTCAAACACTCTATTTACTCTTGTGTATATCCACAGATAAGTGTGGAAGAGGTCCTTATGTGGCCTGGTTATTTTTTACCCAAGAAAACTGTAGAAGAGGTCCCTGTGTGACCTGGACAGTCTGTGTACTATTGTTAACCCCAATCTAGGGTGTGGATCAAAGTTTATTTATATACACTACTTGGTGGTAGGTGATCACCAAGTGGAGTGGATTGTGTCTCGACTTGAGAATAAACCACTTGTTTCATATCCGATGTGCTGCTTAATTTAGTTTTCTCTGTTTTATTGCTTTACTGTATAATTTAGAAATCACTAATTTCACTTTGATAGTTAGTCTTGTAAAGAAGTTATAACTAGCTTGTCTTAGTAGAATAACTTCAAAAGTAATATTAATAACACAAATTAAGATTACTGAGAATTAATCAATCTTCTAAGAAGTTACTTAAACTATCAAACTATTATAACAGTATAACCTTGATTAACTGGGCTATATTTAATCTTTGGGGAAACCTTTTTAGAAATAATTTTTACAGAAATTTTTATAGTTACTCAATTCACCCCTCCCTTCTTGAGTAATCTACTCCGACCAACATTTGGTATCAGAGGATGTTTATTAGGACATTGTGTAATATTATTAAACCGTGATTGTAGTTGTACTTTAAAGATCTGTAAATTTCTGTTAATTCTAAATTTCTAGCTTTTTTAAAGTAATACTTTATTTTGGATAACAGATTGGAAGGTGTTGCAACCAATAGACCACCATTATTTAATAGAACCAATTATGCTCAATGGAAAATTAAAATGAAAATGCATTTAGAGAGTATGAGTTTTGAAATTTGGTCATCCATTATAGATGAATACAAAATTATTGCTACTGATAGAATCACATGGGATGAACCTTCCAAAACTTCCTACAATAACAACTGCAAAGCTATGAATGCTTCATACTTCTCCTTAGGAGATGAGGAATTCAATAGAATTTCTACTTGTAAAACTGCCCATGAAATTTGGGATACCCTGTCTATCTCACGTGAAGGAACATCTAGTGTAAAAGAAATGAGACTTAATACTTATACTATCAAATATGATAATTTTAATATGAAACAAGATGAACCTATCTCTGAAATGTATCTTAGGTTCAATGATATTGTCAACACAATAATTTCTCTTGGAAGAGAAGTCACTGCCAATGAACGGATCATGAGAATCCTTAGATGTCTACCTGACAGATAGAGGGGAACCTCTATCTCTATTATAGAATCATGTGACATCAGCAAGCTACCTATAAAAGAACTCATTGGGAAACTGATTATGTATGAAGAATATCTGAAAGTCAGCAAGGAAGAGGAGGATGAACCCAAGAGGAAATCTGTTGCATTAAAGACCACCACCTCTAAGCACAAAGACAAAGGGAAACTGGAATCTTCTATAGAAAGATTCACCAGTGAACAATAATCACATGAAAGTGATGAGGAGATGGCTCAACTAGCCAGAAGATTCAATCGATTTTACAAAAATAATAACTTTTTCAGAAAGCCTAACTTCTAGGGAAAATATGATCAAAAAGGAAACTGGAAGAAGGACTGGAAAAAAAGTGACAAGATTGATGAAGTTGTATGATATGAATGTAAGAGAAAAGTACATATAAAGGCTGACTGTCCAAAGCTCAAGTACAAAAAGAAATATGAGGACAAGGACATGATGTACAAAAAGGCAATGAAAGAAACCTGGAGTGATTCTGAGGATAGTTCAAAGCAACTCAGAGACATCACATGATGAACAGGCTAACAAAGCCAATATGTGTTTTATGAAAAACACATATGAGGTAACACTGGGATATTCTGTACATAAATCATATTATTCTGAAGATGAGAGTGACTCTGAATATATGAGTAATGAATAAATGTTTTAATACTGTAACATGCTTAAGGAAACATGAAATGAACTAAAAGAAAAATATAAATCATTAAAGAAACAACA
This sequence comes from Viscum album, assembly GCA_963277665.1. NCBI lineage: Eukaryota > Viridiplantae > Streptophyta > Magnoliopsida > Santalales > Viscaceae > Viscum > Viscum album. The sequence continues at coordinate 494,697,609 of OY728139.1, forward strand.
CTCTCTTACCGTAATTGTTAAATCTGAACTCATAACTAAAAAAGAGAAAAATGATCAACTCCTCAAAAAAAAACAATGAATTAAAAAAGTCTAATGAGAAATTAAAGAGTGACTTAGAAAAGTTTACTAATGGGAAAAATAATCTTACCCAAATTTTAAGAAAACAAATTACCCCTAAATACAACACTGGCATTGGTTATCAACCTGGTAAAAGAAACCGTGGTAGAACAAATTTTGTTTCAAAATCTAGGACATACAATTTTACTCCCAGTTCTAGACTCAAATTAACTAATTCAATCCATGATACATATTATGCTATTTCAAGTTTTTGTGGACCAAATACATTTTATTTTTCAAATACTTTACACAATTCTTATTGGAAACCTATGGGGAAAATATGGGTTCCGAAATCACTTATTACTAATATTACTAGACCCAAATAAGTATGGGTACCAAAATCTATTTTTTCTTAATCTTTTTGAAGGTAAGCTTCTTAAAGAGCTCTTGAAAAATTCTATGGTACTTGGATAGTGGAAATTCAAGGCACATGACATGAGACTACTCATGCTTCAAGAACCTGATAAAAGTAGATAGAGGACATGTCACATTTGGTGACAATGCCAAGGGAAAAATTATTGGCCTTGGACAAATTGGTAACTCTAACTCAATTTTAATTTCTAAAATACTATTTTTTTTATTGATTAAAATATAATCTGCTTAAAATCTCACAATTATGTGATGATGGATTTCATGTTAGATTTGAAAATGATGCTTGTAATATCTTTAATTTTAAAGACGAATTAGTATTTTCTACAGTAAGAAATGAAAATGTTTATTCTGTTAATTTAGATTCTTTAGATTCTCAAAATACTTCACGCTTAAGTGTATTTCATAAAGAATCTTGGATCTGGCATAGGAGACTAGGAAATTATAATGTTTACTCCCCTAGAAAACTAACTAGAAAAGGAATAGTTAAATACTTACCCAAACTTGAGTTTCCAAATGAAAAAGTGTGTAATCCCTATCAAAAGGGAAAAAAACACAAAGTTTCCTTCAAACCAAAGAAAGAAGTGTCAACTTCCCAACCTCTCAAACTGGTTCACATGGATTTTTCTGGACCATCTAGAGTTTCTAGTTTAAATGGTAAGGACTATGTTTATGTTCTTGTAGTTGACTTTTCTAGATATACTTGGACCTTCTTTATGGCTCAAAGAGTGAAGCCTGCTCTTATTTTACCAAATATGCCAAGTCTGTAGAAAATCTTATTGGACCTAGAATTAAATCATTAAGAAGTGATCATGGCCATGAGTTTGAAAATCAATAGTTTGTATCATTTTTCTCACAAAATGGTTATAGTCACAATTTCTTTTCCCCTCAAACACCTCAGAAAAATGGAGTTGTAGAGAGAAGAAATAGAACCCTATAAGAGATTTCTAGAACAATGCTTAGTGAATATAATCTACCTGTTTATTTTTGGGCAGAATCTATCAATAAAACATGCTATATAATCAATAGAGTGTTGATAAGACCTATTCTTAAGAGGAATCCTTATGAATTATGGAACAATAGAAACCCCAAGGTTAGCTACTTCAAAGTTTTTGGTTGCAAATTCTACATTCTTAATACCAAAGACAATCTTGACAAATTTGCATCCAAAAGTGATGAAGGTATCTTTTTAGGATATTCCTTGTCTAGTAAAGCCTATAGAGTGTTAAATAAAAGAACTAAATGTGTGGAAGAATCTATTCATGTCAAATTTAATGAAACTGATCCACATGATCCTAATACCATCCTAGAGAATCTAGAGGATGATGTAGAAAATCTGAACATCAATTCAAAATCCTCAAATTCTTTTATGAAAGAATCTGTGACAACTTCCAACTCTGGAAATTCCTTAGAATCAAGACACAATGAACTTGAATCTTTTGATGAACCTAAAATCACTTGTCCCACTTTTTCTAGAACTATTATAACCCTTAAGAACCATCCCTTAGATGATGTTGTAGGAGACTTAGACAAAGGAACTAAAACTAGAGATTCTCTTAGAAATCAAGTTGAACATCAAGTCTTCTTGTCACAACTTGAACCTAAAAACATTAATGATGCTATCAATGATGAATTTTGGGTGATTTCTATGAAATAAGAACTTAATAAGTTTGAAAGGAACAAAGTTTGGAAACTTATTGAAAGACCCAAGGACACATTCACCATAGGCACTAAATGGGTGTTTATAAATAAGGTAGATGAAGCTGGTAACATAGTTAGAAACAAGGCTATATTACTTGCACATGGCTATAGTCAAGAAGAAAAAATTGACTATCAGGAGAACTTTGCACCAGTAGCAAGACTTGAAGCCATCAGAATACTGCTTGTCTATGCTACACATCTGAATTTAAAACTATATCAAATGGATGTTAAGATTTCATTATTAAATGGGTATATAGCTAAGGATGTTTTTGTTGAACAACCCCCTAGGTCTACAAACCCCCATTTTCCAAATCATATTTTTAAACTATCAAAAGATTTATATGGTTTAAAGCAAGCGCCAAGATCTTTGTATGATAGATTGAGTACTTTTCTTATTTCCAATGGTTTTAAAAAAGGAATATATGATCCTACCCTTTTTAAAAAAAATTCAAATGATGTTTTAGTTATTCAAATCTATGTAGATGACATTATTTTTGGATATTTGAAGAATTCTTTATGTGCTGTTTTTTCTAAAACAATGCAAAACGAATTTGAAATGAGTTTAATGGGTGAACTAAAATTCTTTCTTGGATTTCAAATCTTTAAAAATAACAATGGAATTGTTTTCACTCAAAGTAAATATACTAGATATCTTCTAAAACGTTTTGGATTGGATAGAACTAAAAGTAGTGACACTCCCATGAGTACCACTTGTAAGTTGGATCTTGATGAAGATGAAAAATCTGTTGATCAAACCACTTATAGAGGAATGATTGGAAGTTTACTCTACTTAACTGCTAGTCATACAGACATTATGTTTAGTGTGTGTATGTGTGATCATTTTCAAGAAAATCCTAAGGAATATTATTTAAATGTTGTAAAGAGAATTTTCAAATACCTCAAGCATACACCCAATCTAGGACTATTTTATCCTAAAGTAAAATCATTTGAATTAGTTAGTTATTATGATGATAACTTCGGTGGCTGTAAGTTAGATAGAAAAAGCACCTCTGGAACATGTCACCTTTTAGGAATGTTACTAGTATCATGGTCTAGTAAGAAACAAAATTATGTTGCATTATCTACTGCAGAAGCAGAATATATAGCTACTCGCAGTTGTTGTGCGCAAATTTTGTGGATGAAATACACATTAATAGATTATGGATAACAATTCAGACATTTAACTATAAATTGTGACAACACAAGTGCTATTAACATCTCAAAAAACCATGTTTCACATTATAGGACAAAGCACATTGATGTAAGACACCACTTTTTTAGGGATCATTATTAAAAAGATGATATCACTTTGGAAGTCATTGGTACCGAATATCAACGTGCTGATATATTCACCAAACCATTAAATTCTGAGAGAATAGACTACATCAAACATGAATTAGGCAAGATAATCCTCAAATAGATATCTTACTATTTCAAGTCTTACTGATCGATATCTGGTTATTTTATACTTTACTGTTTCATGATTATGGTTTCTCAGCTAGTGTTTCATGTTACTGTCTCATCGTAATGCTCAGTTACTATCTCACAGTTTACTGTCTCACCATAAAGTTCTTGTTTACTATCTCACTATAAAGTTCATTCACTGTCTCACCGTAACATGCATTTACTGTCTCACTGTAATGACCATACACGGTCTCACTGTAAAAATTCTTTATGATTTTTTTTAAAAACCCATATCATAGTAATTATCCTTTTCACCTTTTTGTTTTCCCGCACTTTTACTTTTGAGATGTTTGGTATTGCTAAATGATAAAATAAAGAAAGTATCACTCGATTCTTAACTTGGGGTTTCTTCTACTTAATCATTTCTATCCCTTCTTAATCCCTGTAACCCTTTTCTCTCTCGAACCTTCAGTGAATGCTAAGAATGAAACTTCCCTCATCTTCGACACCTAAGAAGCGCAACTCGAAGAAGAATAATATTGAACCTATGCTAACACCCAAAGGACCTTTAAATCTGAATCTGGTAAACCGCATTGTTGTACCTGAGAAATAAATTTTCCCCAAATGGCTTCTGTCTAGTAAGTCTCTGGTATTGAAAGTGTTAGAATAGAAAGGTTGGTAAGAGTGGTTCTTGAAGGAAGATAGAACCATCTTCCCTAAGTTAGTGGCTCAGTTTTACCAGTACGTACAGTTCTCTTTTGATTATGGTGATAGTTATGTTGTAAGAAGTTGGGTCAATGGCTAGAGATGCTCATTATCTTCAAGGATATGGGTTTCATTCCTTAGGATACCTCATAAAGTAATCTGTGAGTATTATCAAAGAGGACCTCCAACTTCAATCGAATTATTTGATTTAGAAGATGCTTTGAAAGCCTTAACTAGAAATGGAACCCAGAGGAGATCCATTGCTGCTGAACTAGATGGAGAATCAAGGCTTCTATTCAAGTTTATACAGAATTTGGTTAGTCCCAGAAAAGGTGATTTTACTATTTTGAAATATCAGGATGTGTTTCTGATCCACCTTATGAAAAATTGGAATAAGATCAACCTGTGAAAGTATATCATACACCATATGTGTGAGCTGATCAAAGTCACATCCAAGTCAACTTCCTTGTTTTAATCTCGGTTAATCTCATCCATGATTCTTGCCAAAGGTATGGTTGGATCTAATGAGGAAGTGATTAAGGATTGTGAATTCTGCCTCTCAAAATCCACTGTCAAGATAATGAAGATAAATTGGATTCCTTGGAAAAAGGAATGGGTGTAAGAAAATGATAGAATCTATGAGAAACTAAATCCAGTGGAACATCCCTCAAGACTAAGAAATATTTCTGATCCTGGTTTGGAACCAGATGAGATTGTTGAGTATCTTGAAGAAGAGGAAGAAGAGGCTGAAGTGTCACCTAGGGAAGATATTTTTGTTGAGGAAGACATGACTACTATTCCTCATGAAGTTATTGAAGAAGAAGTCCCTGCTCCTAAAGAAGCTGTTAATATGGAAACTCAACCCAAGGCTGAAACCAATCTTGAGCCTATAGTGGAAGAGCATTTCATGGAATATCCTATAGTAGAAGATCTACCTGTTATGCATGAAACCAATCTTGAGGAACTCCCTGTGGAACAATCTGTTCCTGAAATTATTTCATGGCCTGAAGAATGGATGGAGCTAGATTTTCAGCTAGCTAGACAGGAAATGAGTGAGGAACTTAGATCCGAGTCTGTGGAATTAGACCGAGATCCTATGCCTCTCAGTCATGAGAAGGAGTCACCTGTTGAGGGGGAGAAAACCCCAATTCTTGAGTCTATTGAAGTTTCACATCCGACTGATTCAAGTCCTGTAGACACTCAGTATAAGTTCCCCAGTTTCTATGATGTAGATGACTCTCAGCAGGTTTTAGAAACTGGACTTGATCTTTCCTCTATATTACAGTTGAAATCAATCTCCAATATCACACCTAATAAGGAACCTGAGCCTATACTAGTCCCTATTCCTGAACCTTTATCTGAACAACCATATTTTGTGAGTAATGATGATCTAAAGGAATTTGGTGATACCCTCTTGTTTGGAGTTGATAAACTCATGAATACCCAACCTCTTCCTATAACCAATTTAAGTGAGAGAGATGCCTCACTATTACTGGATAAAGTTATTTAAAAAATACAACCAAAAATTCTTCATGAGATTCAAGAAGTAAGAGTTGAAAATAAGCTGCTCAGTAATGAAGTGAAGACCCTAAGAAGTATGATTTAAGACATGCAAAGAGAGTTGCATTCGAGATCAGAGATTATTTCTCATCCTATAGAACCTGTTGTTCCTCAAATCCCACAGGTTGTTGTGTCTCATATTAAACCTTATCTATCTTCCTTAGATGAAAAGGTCGCTGAAAGGAATAAAAAAATTGTGAAGGAAATGATAGAGCTTGTTTCCAATCTTAATAAACTCACTGATGAGTATACATGGTGTCTCTAAAAGGTGTTTAATCAACTCAAATATCTGACCACAACTTTCAATGACTCTAAGGCATTTGGTAAATCCTCTAAAAACTCATTAGACAATGATCTGCTCATAATTGTAGTCAAAGAAGAGCTTCAGAATGTACTCAGTGGTTTCAATACGACTTCTCTATCTGAAGTTTTCAAGAACAATGATAGAGTTCTTGACCTAGTCCAAATCCACTCTGAAATTGCTAATGATGCTCAACAAGAGATTTCCAAGAAAGTGGATTTCTACTTCAACATAATCTCCTCCAAGTCTGATATGAAAAATCATTTCAAGTACCTTGTAGAAAATTAGTGGATCCCTCCTGTGACTCAAGCTTTCAAGACCCAAGTTCAAAAGCTCACAGAGTTTACCCGATTATTGGACAAGTTTATGGGGAAAAGGATGATTTTGAGAAATCCATGAAGTATGGTGGAGATATCATTACAGATTTCATCAAACTCTTGAGGCCCTATCTTCATGTCTAGAGTACAACTATTATTGCTTCAGCGGTTGCACCTCTCAGACCTAGGCTTACGACCTTCACCTCTGCCCTATTCTCCACTACTATGTTTGTCGGCCAAGAACTAAGTCAGATCAGGCCTATGATTCTCAATCAACAACTACCTAGATCTTCTACTACTTCTACTTTGGCTCCATCAGTCTTTGAAGGCCTTACTTTACCCTCTTTATCAACCAACTCACTCCATTCTTCTACCTCGACCTCTGCCCCTATGGCTTCCTCCTCTACTGCTGCTAAAGGTAAAGAGAAGGCCAAACCATGAAGAAGAATTGCGATTACTCATTTTTTATAGGGCTTGTAATGACCCGCGTATTGAACCGGGTTAAAAAGAGAAGGAATTTGAACTTTTCATTTACTGAACCTGATGTTTTGAAGACCGGGCTTCAGAACAAGGTTCTGAAAGTTGGAAACCTTCTTTTTAATGTTTTTGGGCAGGGGTGAAGGCCTGTTAAGTTTCTTGGGTGGCTCGGGAAGTTTCGGAAGTGCCGGACCCCTGTTTTTAAAGAGCTTCAAAGGGCACACGGTTGGCGTACGGTTTGGCTAACCGTGCGGCCCAAACCATGCAGCCTTATTTCAGGAGGCAGGGACTTGCGCACGGGTTGGGCACGGTTTCCCAAACCGTGCGCTTAGCCCGTGCGGTGGGTTTACTTTGGGCAGAGGGAACTGCACGGTCAGTGCACGATTTGGCTAACCATGCGGTGCTGTGTTTTAAGTATATTAATTAAATTTAAAATAAAATAAAAAACCTAATATCTAAACACTCTCCCTCACCCTCACTCGACCCGCATGCAGCCCTCCTTTTCTCCTGTGAGCCACGTGATGCCCCTCTCTTGGCCTCCTCTCGATCGAGCTCCTCCCACCGTTTTCCGGCGGTTTATTCTCCAATCCTCCATGGTAAGAACCTCTTATCCTCCTCCTCTCTCTTTCCGGTTTCCTTTTTGTCCTATTCATCGCCCGCTGAGAATCGTCCGAACACCCTAGGGTTTAGAGTGATCCGAATTTCAGTTTTCTTTTGATTCTAGGTTATGCCGAAGGTCCGTTGGGACTCCTTGGTGCGCGTTCCGACAACCGCCGCCGAAGGTGAAGCAGTTCGGGTGGTTTCAAATCGTCAGATTGGTTTCATGATAAGGTTTTCACCTCTTTCCTTGTTTCACACTGATTGAATTTAGGGCTTTTGATGTTTATGAGTCCCCGGCTTGATTTTGGTAGTGTGTTGAGATCGCGGTGTGGGTTTACCTTCGTTTTGGTTTGTCGCCAACACCTGAGGTAAGGGTTTATTATTTATGGTTGGTTTCTCTTTACCTAAATTGATCTCATTATGTGTCTTAAGGTTTTTCATGGTTGTTTGATAGCGTGTTAAAGGTTTTGGCGTGGTTTCGAGTCGCCAAAGTCTAGGAGACTCTCCTGCGTAGGAATAAGTACATATTTATATGTACGTGGGTTCCCCTGATAGGCGCATATTCGTTCATGGAAGCGAATATACACGTACGGGGCTAGTTTTCCCCATTGCATATATAAAAGTTCCTGTACAGGTGAGTGGAGACAAGATTATGTGTATAAGAATATGTGTAAGTATCCTCTTGCTCACGCTCATGGATATGCAGAGTGTGTGCATAGAGGCTATGTGTCCTTACACGTATGTGAAATCACATATTCCTCTTGGGGGAGCAGCAGCGACAACTTTAGTTAGAAAGTTCCAAGAGACGAAGTGGACGGATGGATCCACCTTAAGGTAGGGTCCCTCTCCTTGCCTTTTAATTTAATTAAAGTGAAAGTGAGTTTAATATTGCAATGACTTAGCATTTTAATTATTCAAGTTAGTTCCTATTGAATACTTCTGTGCAAATCGTGCAAATTGCAGGAATAAGATAAAAGAGGTTGCTTGGTCACTAAACTAATGATTTAATAATAAAACCCCTCAATCAGAGGTGTGCTGCCTTCAAGATAAAAAGTCGTGATAGAGTTTTTATGCTTTCCTACTTAATTGTTGTGGTGCCTTTTTATGCCTTGTATGTGAACTTACTGTGTTGAGACAAAGGGAATGAACATGTTGTGATACATGTGTTTGGGTCAATTTTCCATGTTAGGCAAACTGAGTAAGATGGTAACCTTAGTGGGATGACCTAAATGACATGTTCCCTCTAGAAGGTATCCAATGGTTAGAGATTGATAAAAAAATATTCCTTAAAATGAAATTGTTAAACTAGAATGAACGGATTAGGGTGGTACGACCACTCCTTGGGATAACGTAATAAGCACGGCATATGTTCGTAAACTGAATATGTGAATCACTTGATATAGATACTTAAGAGGAGTGGCCTTAAGTATAAATGTGATGGATATGATGTGATATTATTATAAATACTTGAGGGGAGTTTCCTTAAGTATACTTGTGATGAATGTTTGTATGTGCACTTATATAGAAACGAGATATATGATTGATTGTGAATGTGGAATGTTTACTTGAAATGCATAAGAGGTACTACCTTATGCATTGTATTATAATGCTGATAATGAATGTGTGTGGTTATGGATGGGAGGCATTCATACCCCATATCATCTAATCTAAATGAATACATGTCGGGATGGGAGACAGTTATACCACATTCCAGAGTGATGAGTGTGACAGATACGTGGTTGGATGGGAGGCAGTTATACCCCTTGCCAGTGTGACATTACATGTATGGAAGGGAGGCATTCATACCCCTTGTCAGTTGACTTACAGGGATGAGATGCATTCTTGCCTCGTTCCCATGAATCACGATTGATGGAAGGGAGGAATTCATACCCCTTTCCAGTTAACTTACAGGGACGAGAGGCATTCTTACCTCGTGCCCATTAATCACGATTGATGGAAGGGAGGCATTCATACCCCTTGAGAGTTGGCTTACAGGGATGAGAGAAATTCTTACCTCGTGCCCATTAATCATGATTTATAGAAGGGAGGCATTCATACCACTTTACAGTTGACTTACAGGGATGAGAGGAATTCTTACCTCATTCCCACTATTCTCTATACATGTATGGAAGAGAGGCATTCTTACCCTTTTCCAATTGACTTACAGGGACAAGAGGCATTCTTACCTCGTGCCCACTAATCCCGACCAATGGGTGGGAGGCATTCTTACCCCACACCACCTATGATCTAAATGCTTATATATATATACATATATGGTGACATGATCAGGTTGCTTTACCGACAATGATCTGAAGTAGGTATAACCCTCAGGTGTCCCCTGGGAACCTAGATGGGTGTTATTTACTTATGTGATTCTGCTTAATGGTTTCTCTATACCTTCTCACTGTTTAATTATTATACACTCTCTATATTGGGTTGACACCAGTGGTGCCGGCCTACTGAGATTTATATCTCACACCCTACTCGGGCTGCCATTGCACTGGGTTACCCGAGTAGACCTTCTTGCTTGCAGGACCTAGGTTGTGTGTTGTGCCATTTGTACCTAAGGATTCAGGAGAAAAGGACCAAGTGTGAGCTTGGGATGCTCAGGAGAATGTCGTCAGGATTACTGTATTTTCTTTTGTATTGTTGTAAAGCGATCTATATTTTTTACTTCTTCTGGAAATGTATCATCCTCTATACATGTAGGCATTGTAAACTGGCGTTTTCCACCTTTTATAAAATGAATATTATTCTGTATTTCCTTGCTGTCTTTCAATTGCTTATTACTTCCGCTACTGAATGATATTTACTCTGATAATACCATTGTATAACTCTGTTATGAGGGTATAGTCTCCCCACTATCATCTCCCGAGACCCTCGTTCCTAGTCGGCAGCCTCTGGCATACGGGGAGATGCGCTTGAGGCCATGGGACCCACATGTCCGGCTACCGATTCGATGGTAAGCTGGGTCGGGACGTTACAAAGTGGTATCATAGGTGTTTCTTTTCTTAATGACTTACTGTTTTGGGTTGGTAGACAGGATATTAAGAATGTGTCGGTACTTGGCTAATAGTCTTGCTTGGGACTGATCACCCCACGTACGAGAAATGACCAAGTGGCCAGGGTTGGGAATTGTTGTTCATGTTGTTTTCTATTAAAGTTGATATGATTTCACCTTAAGTGACTATTGTATTTTCTACTGCTTATGGTTTATGAAATTTCTTGAATTTTACCCTTGGCCTGATATGGAAAGAGAGCTGCATTCCATGCATCATATTAGGCACAGAGGAAATTAACATTCCATGCATACTACCATTCCATTTAGTTGCATTTTAGGATTCTTGTTGATTCGAATTGTGTGCCTTGATTGCATGCCATACCTTTTATTTATTAGCATGCCTATTTAGATAGCATGTTTCGGTGATAATATGTCTTGCTGCCTATGTTGCTTATGTGTTGTGCTTCTTTGTTATAACATGCCTCGATGTTAGCTGCTTGTAGTGACATGCTTGGTTTTATATAGGTAATTTATGGCATGAGTAATATCTATTGGTTGCGATTACGACGAGAGCCAGTTTTCAGTTGTATGGTGTATGGGCGCCTTATAACTGGGAGAAGGTAACCCGTGTATTTGAACCACTGTAAAAGGATGCTAGGTTTGAAATGATAAATTAATTTGTTTTTGATTAAAAAGGGGATCCAAATTCCAATTTATAAAGTGTACGGGAACTTTATAGGTTGGTAGATGGCCACCCATATACTTGGACCGTTGTTTGTGAGCATGTTAAATTCTGGGTTGGAATCTGGTTTTGATAAAAAGGGAATTCAATTTTCAATCCATGAAGTGTATGGGCGCTTCATGAATTGGGAAATGACAACCTATATTAAATGTAAAGGCTAACTGCTAAATGTGCAACTGGACCGGAGTAGGTCAGTTGGGAAGTGTTGTATGAGATAACCCAGTTGGGGTGTTTGAGTTTTAAAATGAATTGAGTAACTAGTTTGGGGTTGCTTTTTAAAGAACCCAAGATGGATAAAATGGGACCCTCGTAGGTCACCCTTTTGATTAGATGGTTTTGTTTTTCTCTTTTGATTGATAAAGACGGGATGTCTTTGAATGTGAATGTTCTTAGAAGGAAGTTTTTGTGAATCTTGCTTATTTTATTGATGCATAGTTGAAGTTTTTAAGTGGTTAGAGTTTAAATGGGGGTAAAATGTTAAGGTCTTGGTAATGGAACCCGTGGTGGTGTGTTGAAACCCTGGTGTAAGGGGTGGTTTTGAGTTTCTCTTGAGTTGCCTTGGAATGGGACCGTAGGTGTTTCCCATGGGAGTTATTTCCTTTAGTAGTGGCTTGATGATTGGATTTTGAGCCTCACGACTTAGTTTCGTGTGACCCAGTGTTAGGGTCGACTTTTGATCTTCGTAAAGGGATAGCCTGTGGTTAGTATCACCCTTAGCGTTTTAATGCCTTGCTTGTATCGTGGGTTTTCTGATGTGAGGTGTTGTTCAGGTGCCATTGTCCCTTGTTGGACTCTTGTTTTTCTGATGACACCCTTGTTCGGATTGATGGTCGATGGGTTTTGACTTTCGTTGCGGATTTGGGTCGGATCCTCATTAGAGTGGCCCGATGTTAGATAATTGTTTCATCCTAATGTTCGGGATGGATTTTTAATGACTCATGTTTTTTGACATGCTGGTTTTCTTGTTTTGGATCTTCTTCATTTGTTTGGTGATGTGATTGTGGCAGAGGAGCATCACATGATCGTTTGCGGTGTTTTAATACTAGTGCACTTGTTCTCGGCTAGTTGATCTTCATTCTTTTTGATGACTAGGACACTCCTAAGGTTGGGAGCGTGTCACGTCAAATCTGGTAAATGTGTTCTTCCATGTAGAAGAGACAGTGTTTGGAATGCCTTATGGAAATGGGTTGATCGTGTTTGAATGCCTGTGGGGCATGCGAGTTTAAAACGTATGGATGTGTCGGTAGGTGAAGCCGAGTTCTTTCCTTGAAGTCAACCAGTTGAGGTTCGACTGTTCTACCTTCCAGTAGTCTGGTATGATTAACTGGAATCCGTTTCAAACCTCTTAGTGCATTCTGTTTAGTGATGAGCATGTCCCCTATCTTGTCCTCTTCCAAGATGCACTAAGAGAGCATCGGTCTTATCCGCACTAATGCTTTGAAGCTGTTGGGATTGATAGGATGGTTCTCTTTTGGCATTGCACATGGGATGCGTGGATTCTTGTATGGTTTGATCTTGGAAACGTCATCGGAAGTCGGGTGTAGGCTTCAGTGAACACGTTTGTGTTAAACGTAAGGTGCCTTGGAGGGAGGAATTGTGGTTTTGCTCAAAATACACTGGGCGTCTAAGCCGGGCATCTTCATAATGGTCGGCTATTGAGGCTTGAACTTTTTCCTCTTTGGTAAATGAATGCGGTTGGTGGAGAACCATTTTAAGGCACATCGTCAAGTAGAGGCGAGTGCGGTTTGTGTCGGTTGTCGCCTAATATGAACAACCGGCTCAACTTGTTCCTTAAGGTAAATGGGTAATTGACCATTTGATCTGCTACAAATCATGCTAGGACCGTCATGGGAACACTTGGGGCGTGCTTTGAAAGTTAATTCCAATGGTAATCCGAACCATAGTTTGGAGTTGGTTGCTTAACGTTAAAAATATAAGGTGGGAAGTACCTGTGACTGGATGCTTGGCTAGACGACGACGGGTTCGTGTCTCTGGGTAGATGTGCTCAGGAAGAGCCGTCTTGGTGTTTTGTTTGGGGAATGAGCGTTGGGTCGAGTTTTGGTGGCTTAAGCACCGTAGGGTTTAATGGATGCTTAAGGGTGTGTTGGACATTTGTGAACACAACGTGATCGTTTGAACGAAGCTTCACGACCCTTGTAGGTTGGGTGAGGTGTACGTTGTACCCGAAGGCTTCTTGAGGACGAGAAGTTCTAAGGTGGGGAGGTTGTAATGACCCGCATTTTGAACTGAGTTAAAAAGCAAAGGAATTTGAACTTTTCATTTACTGAACCAGACATTTTGAAGACCGGGATTTGGAACAAGGTTCTGAAGGTTGGAAACCTTCCTTTTACTGTTTTTGGGTGGGGGCGAAGGCCCGTTAAGTTTCTTGGGTGACTCGGAAAGTTTCGGAAGCGTCGAACCCCTGTTTTTAAAGAGCTGCAGAGGGCGCACAGTTGGCGCACGGTTGGGCTAACCGTGCGGCCCAAACCGCGTGACCTTGTTTCAGGAGGCAGGGACTTGCGCACGTGCTACGCAAGGTTTCCCAAACCGTGCGCTTAGCCCGTGCGGTGGGTTTCCTTTCGGCAGAGGGAACCGCACGGTCGGTGCACAGTTTGGCTAACCGTGCAACCAAAACCGTGTGGTTCTGTGTTTTAAGTATTTTCATTAAATTTAAAATAAAATAAAAAACCTAATATCTAAACACTCTCCCTCACCCTCACTCGACCCGCACACAACCCTCCTCTTCTCCCATGAGACGTGCGATGTGTAGAGAATCTTGATATACATGGACATTACATTACTTTTGTGGAATACTTAGTACATAACAAAAACCGACACACAAGGACCGTAATAGTTTTGTGTCTTTGGTAACTTGGAATATAATCTTCTAATCGTGGTGAAAGATCTTCAACATATCCCATAAAGATCTTCCCATTTTTTTCTTACCTAAAACGTTTATTTATATCCTGGGGAAAAGAAAACATAAAAGGGGTGAGCTCAAATGCCTAGTAAGGGTAAACATAGAGAACATAAAACAAGCCATAAACATTTGAAAGCAAAAACTTGAACATAAAATCTAAACATCAAAATCTTGAGCAAAGACATGAATCTTGGAAGTACATAAGGCATATATCATAATGGAACATCAATAATGATAAAATATAATGGGGAAAAACATGTAATTGTGGCAACCATTCAGCACATGTCATTATTTCCATAGTAGCCAAGCCATTACTGCCAAGACCATCTTAGTCGACAAAGTCCCTTTCTGAATCGAGTTCACTCCTCATTTCAGTCATCTAACACTGAACCAGATTAAGTTACCATTCCAGCCATGTCTATCTCATGAGATATACATCTTTACCCAATGCATTGGAGGGATATATAGGTCCCACCCATCTCATAATGAAATCATTCTTACTTGTGCCACAAAATAAACTAAAAACATTCATCATAACCCAAAGAATAAAATGGGTTTCATAAACATCATCCCATCATTTCATAATCCATATAAAACAAATGGACATTTCATCATAAGAAAAGTGAACCATGTAAATCATAGAGACATTAAACATGAAACATACACATATGAAATAATGTAATCTTAGATGGAAAATGGTTTTGATAAAACATTTGAAATGAATTCTTGAGGAAAATATCCTTTCTTCGTCAAAATAATTTTCTTTTCAAATAAAATTACACGCACTTTTAAAATAAAATTATTTTGTTGAAAATAGTCATAAAATCATATAGATTAAGCTTCATGAAAATGAGGCGTTATGAAACCGTAAAAATCCGTTCACGCCGTATAAGTTAAAAATAACATTCTCCTCGTACTTTTTGTTGGAAAAATCAAAAAGTACCTCGTATGGTAAAAAAGGATTCCTTACATACCATGTAGTAAAAGTAAAAAATGGTTAAAAAGGAATTTAAACATACATTAAAACACTTTTATAAAACATGGACATGGATGATAGAAATAACCCCAGTAAATACTTACGAATAAGCAATATCGGATAAAAAATGAGATTTGAAAAATTATCCCTTACCTTAGGTCCGATATGCTTCGTATGGATCCGAATCTCATGTATATTGATTTAAATAATGTCATTGACTTATTACATAATCATATTCATTGTTATGATATCATATATGTTTCACTTATGACTTTATATTACCCGTTCTTTTGTAAATTCCATGTTAAAGCAACGTTTTGGGTAAAATCATTTCATTTATCGTATGTGTTTCGACTTGTCGTTATTGATATTATAACTTATATCCTGATTTACATAATTCCATAATGTAAAACATGATTTATATATAATATATATTCATCATATACATATATATTATAGATCGATAAAAGGAATGAAATACACCATTCATGGAGACAGTAGGCCGTACGTACGCATGAACGCTGTTTACGTTTCCTTATTGAATTGAATGAAACAAAATAGATGACGTACATATATATATACATAAATCCAGTAGAATTATTATTTCATATATCTCATTATTATTCATTATATAAACTTTATAATCATTCATGTATAGTTAACATGGAGAATGAATCTCATCGCGTCGTGGAGACGGTAATCCGTACGTATGCACGAGCGATGATATCATTCCAATAATTATTTAATTTATTTGGAGTGGATGATAAAATATATAAGAATCTATATGATGTTATAATAACTATGTATAGTCATTCTTTACACCATTATACCCATCCAAGTAAGGTGGTGTTGGAAAAACAGATTACACCACAACGTGGAGACGGTATTCCATACGTACGCACACGTGGTGATTTCATTTTCCGTAGGATGGATAGATGGTGAAATAGGGTTGTTTCGTACTTATAATAACATATCAGTATATGAGTGATACTGATGTTATTACTTAATAATGAAACAACTAAAGAAGAAGAAGTAGAAGAAGAAATAAAGTTGGAAGAATCGGTAACAGACATTACCTCTTCTTTGAAGCGCCTCTTTGAGACCTCCTCTTAGGGCACTAAAATTGGTATTTTAAGAAGACCAGGACCTCTAGGATGTTTCTAGGGAAGTGGAGAAGAGAATTTTCTTGGGTTTGGATGAGCTTGAAGGCTCAAAGTGGTGTGAGGAAGAGAGGGAGGAGGTTCCCTTTTACAAGGGAGGAGAGGGGCACCTTTGGAATAACTAAAAATATTATTTTATTATAAAGTCATATTCAGTTTTTAATAGCTCCAAATTGAGTTATTTAGAATCTAAGGTGGGGATTGGTCGAAATCCTCTCATAAAATATAATTTAGACAAGTTTAGGTTTCTATTTTAACCTTATCATTTAGATTTAACGTTAAGTTAAATAATTTTTCTTTTACCGTGTCTTCTTGTTTTCTTACACTATAATGTTAATAAATTTACTATATCAAGTAAAAATAACCCCAAGTTGTTTATTATTAATATATATAACCTTATCTAAGTCATTTTTCTGAACCTTAGTTTTTTAGGAATAAAATAACAATTAATAATATAATATTTATTTTAAAAACTATTTTATGTCAATTTCGACACTATTTGGTAATTCATTTTTGTGAAAATCATAACAGAATGATTAGTTCTAAGAAAGTTAACTAAATCAATACTAACATGTCATATTAACCTATAAAATTAGTTTAATTCATAAAAAGGCTCAAATTACATTTATTTGGGTATTTATAACATCAATTATGTCAATATTTCATTAATAAGATAATTACTGCATCATCATTGTGTCATAAATAAATTAAAATATTTAATGTCTAAAAATTATAACTAAAACACCATTATTTAGGAAATATTTTTATATTTATAATAAATATTTATAGTTGAATTTATATTATGTATAACCCTATATTAAAAATGATTTAGTTATTAAATTTTGATTTTAACTATTTTAACCCTTCTTTAAATAAATTAATAATAAATGTCCTAATCTAATCCAAGTGGACCTAAATGGTCATATTTTATTCCTAAGGTTGGTTTTGGTCGAATTAAACTTATCCAATAGAATCAGGACATGTGTTAGGGTAATAATAATATCATTTTTACCCTTAATTACCCTATTTACTTTTAACCGTGGTAAAAAAAGTAAAAAGTTACTATTCACCAAAAATTATTTTTATCTCATTGAACCACATTTTAGTCCTTGATATTAACCGTGTCTCTCGGATTTTCGAAATTCCACTCAAAGAAGCAGTAAAATTAAGATTTATGTGAATTTGCAAATTCTCCTAGGAGATGGGTAAAAGACGGTGAAAAGTTCAATAAAATTTTAATATATCTAAAATTATTATAAAATGACTCCAATGACTTAAATTTAACTTATATTGGTATTATGTATCAATTTTGACCTAAAATAAATTTAAATAAAATAAATAATTATTTAAATAAAAAGTCGGTTTTTGAATAGTAACCTAGTGTTTTCACTATTCATCAAAAATTGAAAGTTTTCAGAAAAATACCAAAAATTCACCCTAGGCTAATTTCGATATTCTGAATCCAAAAATGAAGTCCATTTTGAAAGATAAAATTTATAAAATTTCAAAAAGTGGGTATTACTATTCATAACGGCTAGTTTATATAACATATCGTTGTTTAGCGATACTCAGTATTGCGTACAACACACGCTATCGTGGAAGGTCGTGATTGCGTGTAATGCAAGCCAAGTCAGGGATGTGTGTTGTGCAAGATCCTTTTGGTGTAGCGTACAACAGGAGACATTAATGAAATTAAAAAGAATATTTTTCATAAAATCTCGGGGTGTTACATTTTACCCCCCTTAAAATGAATTTCGCCCTCGAAATTATTCGGGGTTATAAATGGTTTAATACTCGAAAGTTTCTTTAATAGAAACCCACATCGTAAAAAGGAATACCAAAACATGACTTTAGAAACTAAAGTATGAAACGTAACGGTTACCCAAATTAACTAATCACTGGGTTTCCACATAGGAGAACATAGGTGAAAATATGGATATGGAAGAGAAATCTAACTGTCATGTTCTGATAGAAAGTGGTAGAGAACATGGCTATGAAAAAGACAACAATCACAAATCCATAGATTTGCAATGATCTAAGGTATCATCTGATTCGTCGGATATAAGAGAACTAGGACAACATTTTTGGTTTTCAATATCATTTCTCTAAAGTTGAAAATTTTGAATTAGAAGAAATACTTGCTTGATTTTGGTACAATCTCACTGTTGTTCGTGCTTTGAACAATTTCCACTTCATCTCTTAAACAAATGAAGTTGAATTTGTTATTTGTGAAGTGCTAACAGATCATGTGATAGAATGATGGGTCATTCCATCTATTTCAAACAAAAGGTTAACAAAATTTATCAAATATACATAAGTCCATCTATGGTGTGGTTAATCATATACAATTCCAAAAATGAACTTATACTTTATATATCATACTACTTAATAAAATAAAACTAGTTTATACTAACCAGGGACTTCCTGTAGGCCAGTGGTAGGCAATAAAGTCCAGCCGCACTTCGGTTGTGGGTTCGATTCCCACAGCCTTGTCTGACGCGATGGGCTGTCGCCCATCCTATAGGTTTTCCTTTTTCTAAAACTACATTACTATAACATCCCATCAATAATATCAAAAAAAGTTCTATCCTTAAAAAATACTAACTTATGTCCAACATAATCCATTCCAATCTTTATTCTTATCTAAAATACTTCGGTCCAAGCTCATAGTATAAATAAAATGATTACTTGAAATGTCATATAACAATAACGTGAATGCCATCATTTATCCCCCATATATCATAAGATATATCTTGTTGGTCAAATTAAAAACATGTGAATACCTTAATCATGTATTCTCTTGAAGAATGAATACCCATTTAACCTTAGTGAAAATATGAATGTTGTTAAATTTTAACACTTTCCACATTCCAAAATCCCAAAAATTCTATATACTCAAACCATAATATCACTTAGTCCTTATATCAGTCATGAGATCATGAATACAATCAAACATCTCATTATCTTCTTATCCCTTCATTATGTGCATATCATCTACTTTCCCAAAATATCTGAATAACCTTTCATGGTTACCTATACCATTCAACATATACTTTCAAATACTTTAGGAAAAACAATAGTGTAACAATCCTTAGATGATTCTTTATTCCATAGTACCATTAACTATACAACATAACTCTTGATAAACATACAATCATTCCACTACCTTCTTAAACAACTGATTGAGCTTCAACACTTCTTTCATCTCATATATCATTTGTAGTCTCCTCATCATCATCCACATAAATACTACCCATATGACCATACTGATTTTCTTCGTGAGATTTTCCCTAAGGGCATTGGTTTGCATAATGCCTGTACATTCCACATTTAAAAAATTTAACCGTTTTTGATGTCTTAGAAATACCATTATCCTTGTCCATGGTGTTAACTAAACCCTTTCCTTTGTAATTACTGGCATTGTTTCCTTCTTTTCCACACTCAAAGCATCTTCTAGTTCCTTTGAAACATTCTCCCTGATGCCTCTTCCCACATGATTTACATGAGGGTAATTGAACTTTCTTTCCTCTATTATCATCATGAAAGTCCATCTTTCTCTTATTAGCTGAGTCAGGAAACTTACCAAAGTTGATATTATTGATCATATTATGAGATTTCTGATTAGGAATAATAACTATATGTGGACCTCCTGATCTAATTTCATTTGGTTGCTTATGAAGAATATCATTCCATTGTCCATCATATCCTCCATTATCGTGAATCTTCCTGTTTCCAGCCATTTTCTAAAACCCAAAAAGAATAGTGTGAGAGGAAAAAATCGTGCTAGGGAAAACAAAATAGTAAAGGGGGAGTACCTTCAATATCTGACATATTAGGTTAAATTATAAGATCGTTACCGTAGTTCTAGGACTATATCCTATATGTATACTTATCCTTAGGGACATCCCTAGACATACCTTAGAAATATCTCTAGGGATCTCACTAACGTTTTCGCATCCTAGTTTCCAAAGGTTAACTACACCTTTCCTCTGATACCAAATGTAGATACCCGAAGCTTGACGTACATGGACATTACATTACTTTTTCCGAATACTTATTACATAACAAAAACAGACACACAAGGACCGTAATAGTTTAGTGTCTTTGGAAACTCAAAATATAATATTCTAATCATGGTGAAAGATCTTCAACATCTCCCATAAATATCTTCCCCTTTTTTTTCTTACCTAAAACCTTTATTTATATCATGGGTAAAAGAAAACATAAAAGGGGTGAGCTCAAATGCCCAGTAATGGTAAACATAGAGAACATAAAACAAGCCATAAACATTTGAATGAAAAAACTTGAACATAAAATCTAAACATCAAAATCTTGAGCAAAGACATGAATCTTGGAAGTACGTAAGGAATATATCATAATGGGACATCAATCATGATATAATATAATGGGAATAAAACATGTAATTGTGGAAACCATTCAGCACATGTCATGATTTCCACAGTATCCAAGACATTACTGCCAAGACCATCTTAGTGGACAAAGTCCCTTTCTGAATCGAGTTCACTCCTCGTTTTAGTCCTGTAACACTGAACTGGATTAACTTTCCATTCCAGCCATGTCTATCTCATGAGATATAAATCTTTACCCAATGCATTGGAGGGAGATATAGGTCCCACCCATCTAATAATGAAATCAGTCTTACTTGTGCCACAAAATAAACTTAAAACATTCATCATAACCCAAAGAATAAAATAGGTTTCATAAACATCATCCCATCATTTCATAATCTCTATAAAACAAATGGACATTTCATCATAAGAAAAGTGAACCATGTAAATCATAGAGACATTAATCTTGAAACATACACATATGAAATAATGTAATCTTAGATGGAAAATGGTTTTGATAAAACATTTGAAATGAATTCTTGAGGAAAATTTCCTTTATTCGTCAAAATCATTTTCTTTTCAAAAAAAATGCCACGCACTTTTAAAATAAAAGTATTTTTTTTAAAATAGTCATAAAATCATGTAGAGTGAGCTTCATAAAAATGAGGTGTTATGAAACCGTAAAAATCCGTTCATGCCGTATAAGTTAAAAATAACATTCTCCTCATACTTTTTTCGGAAAGTCAAAAAGTACCTCATATGGTAAAAAAATATTCCTTACATACCATGTATTAAAAGTAAAAAATGGTTAAAAAGGACTTTAAAAATACATGAAAAGACTTTTATAAAACATGGACATGGATGATAGAAATAACCCCAGTAAATACTTACGAATAAGCAATCTCGGATAAAAAATGAGATTTGCAAAATTATCCCTTACCTTAGGTCCGATATGCTTCATATGGATCCGAAACTCCTGTATATTGATTTAAATAATGTCATTGACTTATTACATAATCATATTCATTGTTATGATATCATATATGTTTCACTTATGACTTTATATTACCTGTTCTTTTGTAAATTCCATGTTAAAGCAGCGTTTTGGGTAAAATCATTTCATTTATCATATGTGTTTCGACTTGTCGTTCTTGATATTATTACTTAAATCATGATTTACATAATTCCATAATGTAAAACATGATTTATATATAATATATATTCATCATATACATATATATTATAGATCGATAAAAGGAATGAAATACACCGTTCATGGAGACAGTAGGCCGTACGTAAGCATGAATGCTGTTTTTGTTTCCTTATTGAATTGAATGAAACTAAATAGATGACATACATATATATATAAATAAATCCAGTAGAATTATTATTTCATATATTTAATTATTTTTCATTATATAAACTTTATAATCATTCATGTATGGTTAACATGGACAATGAATCTCATCGCGTCGTGGAGACGGTAATCTGTACGTATGCACGAGTGATGATATCATTCCCATAATTATTGAATTTAATTGGAGTGGATGATACAATATATCAGAATCAGTATGATGTTTTTATAAATATGTATAGTTATTCTTTACACCATTATACCCATCCAAGTAAGGTGGTGTTGGAAAAACAGATTACACCACGGCGTGGAGACGGTATTCCGTACGTACGCATGCGCGGTGATTTCATTTTCCGTAGGATGGATAGATTGTGAAATAGGGTTGTTTCATAATTATAATAAAATATAAGTATATGAGTGATACTGATGTTATTACTTCATAATGAAACAACTAAAGAAGAAGAAGTAGAAGAAGAAATAAAGTTGAAAGAATCGGTAACGAACATTACCTCTTCTTTGAAGCGCCTCTTTGAGACCTCCTCTTAGGGCACTAAAATTGGTATTTGAAGAATACCAGGACCTCTAGGATGTTTCTAGGGAAGTGGAGAAGAGAATTTGGCAGGGTTTGGCCAATCTGGAAGGCTCAAAGTGGTGTGAGGAAGATAGGGAGGGGGTTCCCTTTTATAAGGGAGGAGAGGGGCACCTTTGGAATAACTAAAAATATTATTTTATTATAAAGTCATATTCTGTTTTTAATAGCTCCAAATTGAGTTATTTCTAAGATAAGGTGGGGATGGGTCGAAATAATCTCATCCAATAGAATTTATACAAGTTTAGATTTCTATTTTAACCTTATCATTTAGATTTAACTTTAAGTTAAATAATTTTTCTTTTACTGTGTCTTCTTTTTTTTCTTACACTATAACGTTAATAAACTTACTATAACAAGCCAAACGAACCCCAAGTTGTTTATTATTAATATATATAACCTTATATAAGTTATTTGGACTAACCTTAGATTTTTAGGAATAAAATAACAATTAATAATATAATATTTGTTTTAAAAACTATTTTATGTCAATTTTGACACTATTTGGTAATTGATTTTTTTTTTAAATTATAACAGAATGACTGGTTCGAAAAAAGTTAACTAAATCAATAATAACATGTCATATTAACCTATAAAATTAGTGGAATTGATAAAAAGTCTCAAATTACATTTATTTTGGTATTTATAACATCAATTATGTCAATATTTCATTAATAAGATAATTACTGCATCATCATTGTGCCATAAATAAATTATATTATTTAATGTCTAAAAATTATAAATAAAACACCATTATGTAGGAAATCGTTTTAGATTTCTAATTAATATTTTAGTCGAATTTATCTTATGTATAACTTTATATTAAAAATGATTTAGTTATTAAATTTTGATTTTAACTATTTTAACCCTTCTTTAAATAAATTAATAATAAATGTCCTAATCTAATCCAAGTGGGACTAAATGGTCATATTTTATTACTAAGGTTGTTTTTGGTCGAATTACACTTATCCAATAGAATCAGGACATGTGTTAGGGTAATAATAATATCATTTTTACCCTTAATTACCCTATTTACTTTTAACCGCGGTAAAAAAAATAAAAAGTTACTATTCACCAAAAATTATTTTTATCTCATTGAACCAAATTTTAGTCCTTGATATTAACCGTGTCTCTCAGATTTTCGAAATTCCACTCACAGAATCGGTAAAATTAAGTTTTATGTGAATTTGCAAATTTTCCTAGGAGGTGGGTAAAAGACTGTGAAAAGTTCAATAAAATTTTTATATATCTAAAATTATTATAAAATGACTCCAATGAATTAAATTGAACTTATATAGGTATTATGTATCAATTTTGACCTAAAATAAATTTAAATAAAATAAATAATTATTTAAATAAAAAGTCGGTTTTTGAATAGTAACCCAGTGTTTTCACTATTCATCAAAAATTGAAAGTTTTCAGAAAAATACCAAAAATTCACCCTAGGCTAATTTCGATATTCTGAATCCAAAAATTAAGTCCATTTTGAAAGATAAAATTTATAAAATTTAAAAAAGTGGGTATTACTATTCATAACGTCTAGTTTATATAACATATCATTGTTTAGCGAAACTCGGTATTGAGTACAATACACGCCATCGTGGAAGGTCGTGATTGCGTGTAATGTAATAAAAGTCAGGGATGTGTGTTGTGCAAGCTCCTTTTGGTGTAATGTACAACACAAGACATTAATGAAAATAAAAAGAATATTTTTTCATAAAATCTCAGGGTGTTACACGATGCCCCTCTCTCGGCCTCCTCTCGATCGAGCTCCTCCCTCTGTTTTCTGGCGGTTTCTTCTCCGATCCTCCATGGTAAGCACCTCTTATCCTCCTCCTCTCTCTTTCCGGTTTCCTTTCGGCCTATTTGTTTCTCGGTGAGAATCGGCCGAACACCCTAGGGTTTAGGGTGATCCCAATTTCAGTTTTCTTTTGATTCTAGGTCATGCGGAAGGTTCGTTGGGACTCCTTGGTGCACGTTCCGACAACCGCCACCGAAGTCGAAGTTGTTTGGGTGGTTTCGGATGGTCGGATTGGTTTTGGGGTAAGGTTTTCACCTCTTTCCTTATTTCACACTGATTGAATTTGGGGCTTTTGATGTTTATGAGTCCTCGTCTTGATGTTGGGAGTGCGTTGAGCTCATGGTGTGGGTTCACCTTCATTTTGGTTTGTCACCAACACCTGAGGTAAGGGTTTATTATTTATGGTTGGTTTCTCTTTGCCTAAATTGATCTCGTTATGTGTCTTAAGGTTCTTCGTGGTTGTTTGATAGTGCGTTGAAGGTTTTGGCATGGTTTTGAGTCGCCAAAGTCTAGGCGACTCGCCTGCGTAGGCATAGGTACGTATTTATATGTACATGGGTTCCCCTGATATGCGCATATTCATGCATGGAAGCGAATATACATGTACGGGGATAGTTGTCCCCATTTCATATATAAAAGTGCCTGCGCAGGTGAGTGGAGACAGGATTATGTGTATAAGCATATGTGTAAGGATCCTCTGGTGCGCGTTCATGGCCATGCAAAGCGTGTACATAGACGCTAGGTGTCCTTACACGTATGTGAAATCACATATGCCTCGTGGGGGAGCAGCAGTGGCAGCTTTAGTTAGAAAGTGCCAAGAGTCAGAGTGGACGGATGGATCCACCTTGAGGTAGGGTCCCTCTCCTTGCCTTTTAATTTAAGTAAAGTGAAAATGAGTTTAATATTGCACTGCCTTAGCATTTTAATTATGCATGTTAGTTCCGATTGAATGCTTCTGTGCAAATCGTGCAAATTGCAGGATTAAGATAAAAGAGGTTGCTTGGTCACTAAACTAATGATTTAATAATAAAATCCCTCAATCAGAGGTGCGCTGCCTTCTAGATAAAAAGTAGTGATAGAATTTTTATGCTTTCCTTCTTAATTTTTGTGGTGCCTTTTTATGCCTTGTATGTGGACTTACTGTGTTGAGACAAAGGGAATGAACATGCTGTGATACGTGTGTTTGGGTCAATTTTCCATGTTAGGAAAACTAAGAAAGATGGTAACCTTAGTGGGATGACCTAAATGACATGTTCCCTCTAGAAGGTATCAAAGGGTTATAGATTGATAAAAACATATTCCTTAAAATGAAATGGTTAAACTAGAATGAACAGATTAGGGTGGTATGACCACTCCTTGGGATAAGGTAATAAGCATGGCTTATGTTCGTAAACTGAATATGTGAATCACTTGATATAGATACTTAAGAGGAGTGGCCTTAAGTATAAATGTGATAGATATGATGTGATATTATTATAAATACTTGAGAGGAGTTGCCTTAAGTATACTTGTGATGAACGTGTGTATGTGCACTTATATAGAAATGAGATATATGATTGATTGTGAATGTGGAATGTTTACTTAAAATGCATAAGAGGTACTTCCTTATGAATTGTATTATAATGCTGATAATTAATGTGTGTGTTTATGGATGGGAGGCATTCATACCCCATGCCATCTACTCTGAATGATTGCATGTCTGGATGGGAGGCAATTATACCCCATGCCAGAGTGATGAGTGTGATAGATATGTGGTTGGATGGGAGGCAATTATACCCCATGCTAGTGTGACATTACATGTTTGGAAGGGAGGCATTCATACCCCTTTCTAGTTGACTTACAGGGATGAGAGGCATTCTTACCTCGTTCCCATTAATCAAAGTTGATGGAAGGGAGGAATTCATACCCCTTTCCAGTTGACTTACAGGGATGAGAGGAATTCTTACCTCGTGCCCATTAACCACGACTGATGGAAGGGAGGCATTCATACCCCTTTCCAGTTGGCTTACAGGGACGAGAGAAATTCTTACCTCGTGCCCATTAATCACGATTGATGGAAGGGAGGCATTCATACCCTTTTCCATTTGACTTACAGGGACGAGAGGCATTCTTACCACATGCCCGCTATTCTCTATACATGTATGGAAGGGAGGCATTCATACCCCTTTCCAGTTGACTTATAGGGACGAGAGGCATTCTCACCTCGTGCCCACTAATCACGACCAATGGGTGGGAGGCATTCTTACCCCACACCACCAATGATATGAATTCTTTTATATATATATATATACATATGTGGTGACATGATCAGGTTGCTTTACCGGCAATGAGCCGAAGCAGGTATAACCGTCAGGTGTCCCCTGGGAACCTGGACGGGTGTTATTTACTTACCTGATTCTGCTTACTGGTTTCTCTATACCTGCTCACTGTTTAATTATTATACACTTTCTGGATTGGGTTGACACCGATGGTGACATTCTACTGATATTTATATCTCACACCCTACTCGAGCTGCCATTGCATAGGGGTAATTGAGTAGACCTTCTTTCTTGCATGACCTAGGTTGTGTTCTGTGCCGTTTTTACCTGAGGAGTCAGGAGAAAAGGACCAAGCGTGAGCTTGGGATGCTCAGGAGAATGTCGTCAGGATTACTGTCTTTTCTTTTGTATTGTTGTAAAGCGTGCTGTATTTTTTACTGCTTCCAAAAATATATCATCATCTATACATGCATGCATTGTAAACTGGTGTTTGCCACCTTTTATAAAATGGATATTATTCTATCTTTCCTTGATGTATTTCAATTGCTTATTGCTTCCCCTACTGAATGATATTTACTCTGATAATACCACTGCGTAACTCTGATATGAGGGTATAGTATCCCCACTATCATCTCCCGAGAACCTCACTGCTAGTCGGAAGCCTCTGGCGTATAGGGAGACGTGTTTGAGGCCATGTGACCCACTGGTCCGGCCACCAGTTCGATGGTAAGCCGGTCCAGGACGTTGCAGGGCTGATGTTGCTTTTGCATTGATCTTTTGTTTTATACTGGACCTTATTTTCTATTAATGGAATGTGCACTTTTGAATTCTCTTATTTCATCTTTTTGATAATCCCAAAAGGGGGAGAAATTTCTATATGTTAGCCATTTATCTCTACAGTTGAATCCAGTATACACTCTGACTTTACATGATTTTTGATTATAAAAAATGGGGATATTTTTGGACTCCTCATGTATTAATCATGTTTTAATGATCACAAATCCTATTAAACCTAGTTGAATCCTATAAATTATATCAAATCATGTGTATTAATGTTTAATGTATTCTCATGCTTTAAGAAGATCCATTCAAGATCTTAATTGCTCTACATTCAGTTTAATTAATTTATATTATATTTGATCTACTCTCATAATACCTTCTTTGAAAAAATGCTTAAGTCTAATCCATTCTATTATCATCATTGCTTAATTCTGAACACTGTTACTTTGAAAAGTATGAGACACCGTGAGTCTACCACTCGTTATGTCTTTCTAGCACCGTGAAGAATTAGACACCGTGAAGTAGACACCGTGAAGTAGACACCGTGAAGCAGACACCGTGAAGTAGACACCGTGAAGCAGACACCATGATACATGCACTATGAAGTAGACACTGTGAAGTAGACACTGTGAAGAAGACACCATGAACAAGACACCATGAACAAGACACCGTGAACAAGACACCATGACCACGAGACACCGTGACTGCGAGACACCGTGACCGCGAGACACTGTGACCACAAGACACCATGACCACAAGACACCGTGATCAATCTAGACACCTTTTGAAAGAGACACCGTTTCCATGACTTACTGTGACACCGTTTCATAAACTATTTTGTCGTCTTTTAATTTAATCTCTAACGGTCATATTTGAAGATTTTAAATGCTCTGAAATAATTAATGTTTCTTTGTATACATATCATCTGATGGTACGAGGTACGAGGTGTGGTATCCATAAAACCTATCGGCTCCAACACAGGCATTCCAAGATAAAAGCGAAGTGTATCCAAGAAACAAGGCGCACGATAAAAAAGTAAATACAAGGATCTGAGCACGATAATGAAGAACACTGAGAGAATTTCAAAAGGATTTATTGTCACATGCATGTAACCCTACTCTGCTGAAGAACATACAAAGTACACTGGAATCTAGAGAACATCTTCGCACTATCAAAACAGCATGACAAACACAAGCTGAATCGTGACACTTCGTTTTAGAGATGAGGACTCGAACTCTGCATCTGCTTCATCTTAGAAGTCCAAAGCTACAAAGACTAACACTCATAGCACTTCTAAACCCATCTCCATATTTCTGCTCTATTGTGTATCTATTTATTACCTTTTGAGCAGAGTGTGTAGCTATAGAACAACACACTCTATCTCATGCATTAAACTGAAGGATACAATATATCCTTACTGAAACACTCTATTTACTCTTGTGTATACCCATGGATAAGTTTGGAAGAGGTCCCTGTGTGTATTGGTTATTTTGTACCCACGAAAACTGTGGTAGAGGTCCCTTTGTGACCTGGACAGTCTGTGTACTATTGTTAACCCCGATTCAGGGTGTGGATCAAAGTTTATTTATATAAACTTCTTTGTGGAAAGTGATCACCAAGTGGAGTGGATTAGGTCTCAGCTTGAGACTGAACCACTTGTTTCATATCCGCTGTTCTACTTAATTTAGTTTTCTCTATTTTATTACTTTACTGTATAATTCAGAAATCACTAATTTCACTTTGATAGATAGTCTTGGAAAGAAGTTATAACTGGATTGTCTTAGTAGAATAACTTCAAAAGTAATATTAATAACACAAATTAATATTACTAAGAATTAATCAATCTTCTAAGAAGTCACTTAAATATTCAAACTCTTATAACAGTATAACCTTGATTAACTGGGTTGTATTTAATCTTTGGGGAAACCTTTTTAGAAATACTTTTTATAGATATTTTTATAGTTACTCAATTCACCCTCCCCTCTTGAGTAATCTACTCCGACCAATAGATACCTTATCAACTTATATTAACTTGAAGATAATAGTGGGTATATCTATCTCAGATTCAAATCAAATACAATATAGACTAGATACCAACATTGGGATTGAACCTTTTAAAAATTATATTGTGTTGTTTTTTTGTTTATTTTTTGCTTTTCATGTGGTGTGGTGTGTAGGGATTTTATAAGTAGTCGCATTCACCCTTAAAATTGTGGAGGTTGAAATATTAATAAGTATAATTGAAAGAGAAAAATAATTTAGTAAAACCGATTCACATTGATTCACCCCTACCTCTCTGTAATATTGAAAAAATCATTAGGCACTTCAATTACATTATTATTAATTACATTATTATTATTTTTATTAATAAAATTATTATTTATTATTTTCAATGAATTATTCTTAATAATTTATTATTAATAATGTGTTATTTTTAATAATATATTATTATTACAATGATAATAAAGTGGAATGTTAAATCCCACATTGAGAACTAAAAGGATTTCAAGGGGGCCCTACCTTATAAAAGGGAGTATATAGAGATTTTTAGGTAAAGTTTTTAGAATAATTTAATTAAAGCAATACCAAATATAATACCAATTACATGTTTTTTGAAATTTTATTATATATATAAATCTAAAAAACTATTTTTTTTAAATATCATATGGTTACACTCACAGACTTGAAGGATCTCGGGTGATGGTAGAAGTGTTTATTGCTGGTATTTTACAGTTTTATGATCATGTAATCATTGTAACATGAGATCCATCTTACCAACCCCAGGTATATCCCATAAATCATGAATAGAAAAAATACATATGAATAAAATTCAATAAATAAATACATCGATACCTTATTTTAATAACACAATCTTGATATAATTAGCTAATATTTAGATCATTGTAGATCAAAATCACCAAGTGAGGCAACCTCTAGATCATCTATATGTGTATGATAGCCCTTGTTTTTCTATTCCATGATCTTCATGTGCTTTTATAAAGGGATCAATTCACTTATGACGCACCCTTGATCACCATGAATAATTCATGATTAGATCACTTGATACATGAGTGAAGCTATGTACATGACCCTAAAACTAGGGAAACTTAGTGATTAGATAGTGACAACCTAGACCGAAAGAGTTTCATATACTTGATTTCAAAAAATTCATGATTTTTTTATTTGCTTTATGATGCACACTTAATTAACTCAAAATTGATATTACCCAATACTTTTCCTCCTTCTGGGTCTTACAAAATCATCATCATTCATTATTTTATTTAAACTTCAAACTAGAAGTAGTTTTCTTTTAGTATATATAGTATCTTAAATAAAAAATTGAAGTGTTCTTAAATAACTTATCTTTGTGGGTTCAACCTTGAGAATTTCATTATCTATATTAATTTCTATTTGTTTTAGTTTTTTGTAGTTTTGTGCTTATAAATTCTAAACTCATTGTCCCCTGAGTAAGTAATGATTCTCCTTGGACGATCAATGGTACAATAATTTCTCAACCTGGTTTCCATGGAAGGTTAGTTTCTTGAACAACTAGGTGTAAAGATGACATTTCTTTATAGATATTTAGAGGAATATGTATATATGAATAAATCATAAGGTTTCATACTAGAATGATACATGGGCCTATTGTGATAGTTCATGGGAAGTTTGTATGGGATTAATAAGGCACTAATTTAGTGGAATCAGAAGTTTGAAAAATTTATAACGGAACATAAGTTTATCTAGAGAAATGAAGGTCATTTTTATTATTAGAAGTTGTATGATTATGAGATTTTTATCACATTTATTCTTTATGTAGATGAAATACTCTTGGATATACTTGTGATGACATTTCTGGAAAAGTTGAAGTGTGAATTATCCAAATGTTTCTAGATTAAATATGTTGGTTATGCTAAGTAGATGTTGGGTATGAAAATCATAAGTGACTTGAGTTTCATAACTTTTATTCTTTCTTTGGTAGAGTAAATCTAGAATATACTAGTGATATTTTAAATGAATTAATCAAATCATGTGAACACTTACCTTACCATAAATTTCAAAATTTCCAAGTGAAATACATAGTAGATGGGTGATGAGGATAAATACTTAGTTAAATTTCCATATGCATCAGCTATGGGTAATCTGATGCATTCCATGGTATGTATTGGGCATGATATTTCTCAAGAGGCAAGTGTGGTTAATAAATTGATAGAAAAAATGAGGAGGAAACACTGGGAGGTCATCAATTATATATTATAGTATCTCAATGTATTATCAAATATTCCTCTTTGTTTAATAAGCAAACTGTCCCTTTTAAGGGTTTTCAAATATTGAATTGGGTAGAGATACTAATTATCAGAAGCACACCATTGGTTAAATGTTTACCTCTATAGATACTACTGTGAGTTGGATGTCTTGGTTAAAACTGTTGGTTATAATGTAAACCATATAATCTGAGAAAATTGTGATTATATAATCTATAAATAAGTTAGTGTGGTTTAGGGGTCTACTAGTACAAAATAGGAGGAAAGAGATCAATGTGTTATACCATGATAGCTTGAGTGTGATTTAGTTGATAAAGAATCTAAAATTTCCCTCCTGGATGAAGCATATTCAACTGATTTACCAATAAATCTTGAATCTTGTGGAGGATGAGGTTTTTGAGCTATAAAAGTTTAAAGGGAATCATAATCTAATTAATATAATGACTAAAGTTACATCACATGAAATTCGGAGGCATTTTTAATCTTAAGTGGGGCTTGGATAACTTATATGTATGAAGATATTAAAATCTACAACAAAATAGAAATAGTAAACTAAAGATGAGAGTTATGTAAATTAGTACTTCTAACCCAATAGGCTTGGTGATGAAGCATGAAAAATGATTCTAAAGTGGGAGATTATTAGTCTTGGTATGAGAATCTGTTTCCCTACTAAGTACTAAAGCATCCAAAAATGTGAAACTTATAACACATTATGTTTGGACTAAATGAAAATTTGTTATTCTCCAAGAACCAGTCAGTTGGAACATAAAAAAATGTTTGTGGTAAATCTAGAGGATGAAAGTGCTAAAGCTAGATGGTGAGTCCCAAAATCTAGAACCGATTTACTATTCACTGATTTGACCAGTGGGGGTGATGATTTCATTTGACCATCTTATTGGATTCTTATAGAGGTTTTATATTAGTGTAATTCTCTCTATGGAGTTTTCTTGGAAGTGTAATTGGGATTACCTTAATTTTGATGCTACATATGTTTGGTTTGAGATTATTTATACCGGTAATGAAGATCAGTCGAGTGATTTATTAAGCTGAATATTATTTTATCTTATTCTTAGGAGTCAAATTCCATTTGAAATCTCTTATTATCTCTTTTAGTACATTTTTTTGTTTCCTCTTGATTAAAACATTGTTCAAACCACATAATCTCTAGTGATCATTCATTTTTATTTACTTTAATTTAGTGAATGTTTCCACTCGGAGTGTTGGCTGTAATTGTCTCTTTCAAAGTGTTGGAAGGTTCTTGGTTAGGGTGCATGGATGGTTTGTGTGAATTCCTATTTTTAGCGACATATTTCACTGATGATAATATCTTTCAAAATTTCCAGTTAATTTGTTCCACACTTGAGGCTTGAAGGTTTAACAATTTATTAGAAAGTCCTTCAAATGTAACATATTCCTCATTAAGTTAAATGTAATAATTAATTATAATTTTTTATAATTTTCTTAAATGTGTTGCTTGATATATGGGATTATAAGTATGATAGGGATTGGTCCAATCTTGGTTGGATGTATAGGGTATGGATTATGGATGTTATCTCAATTTTGAAGGTGGGTGGTCACTTCAATACAAATCTATATATGTATTTTCATGTGAATTTCATGTGTTTGACTTGGGTTGGGTTTGAGAATATTGAAAAATAGGTCGGGAGAGTCTTGAATTGTCAAGTTGTCTGGGTACCATAATTTTTGTGATGAATTGAGTATTCCACACATGAGTTAGGATTTTAGAGAAGCCTAATGTCTATAATTATAATGGTGAATGGCGTTTCTAATAACTAAGGGACCCATATGTGGTTATGTACCATGCTATGAGTAGTGTTTGGAATGAGGTGAATTCTAGTGAATGAGTTAAGGGTGTATAAGTGGATTAAACTTGGGTAATAGTTCAGATTGGTGTTAAGACTTGAGAATTATATGGTAAAGTCTTTGAAAATAAAATTAGAACCTTGGAACTCCTTGAGATAAATAGGTGAAATATTGAAAGTGAGTCTAGTGGTAGAGTTAAGATGCTGGGTTTGGGTTGAATGCATCATTAGATTATGGAAGAGACAAATCACTTTCCTTAGAGCATACCCAGTAGCACTTGGGAGAGTGAAGAGGGAGCATGGTCTCTCCTAAATGTGGAGATTCTAGGGGAGTGGGATTAAAACATGAGATGGATATGCATAAATAGAGGGAATCAGTGTGAGGATTGACTAGTGTTAAAGAAGGTGTGACACAAGTCAATGTAAGGGAGACATAGGTAGTACATGGGTGGACTTAGTATAAGGAAGTGTTGGGAAGAATAATTGGGTTTCTAGTGAGACACAATATATTATGATTTAGTACTAGAAAAGTGTTAGGGAAAGAGTATATATATATTGGTGTTTTCTTGAGACCTTATAGGGTTGTGAATAGCCCGAGTTAGAGGTTTATCATTTCGGTGTGTCCAGGTGTGACCTATGGGTTGATATTGTGATACGGGTATAGCCTAGGGGATTGGGATGTTTATGAGTATTTTTTAGATATGGATCAACTTACTGGATAAGAATGATTAGATAGGTCAGGGTGGAGATGTTGAGTAATATGTGCTACCCTCTAACAGAGATCTAGGTGGGAATTGGTGTACATATATCTAAGTGATGGGATATGGTCTTCTCATTAATGCTCTTATTTTTTTATTATTTATTCTATGACCTTGTTTTTCATTAGTGATGATCCCCCACCTTACATGAGTAGGTTGAGGAATGAGACATGACACGATATTATGTATATGACCTTCCCCAAAGTGAGAGGGTAGAAGTGAAGATGTGATATATGATCTTAACCTAAGTGAGAGGGTAGTGGTCATGATGCAATATAAGACCTTACCCTAAGTTAGAGGGTAGTGGCTAGGATTTCTAATAGTACCTTACCATGAGTGATAGGTAATGGCCTAGATGTGATACATGGCCTTACTTGGAGTGAGAGGGTAGTAGTCAGGATGTTGTATAGATCCCTATACTGAGTGAGGGGGTAGTAGTTAGGATTTGATACATGACATTACCTTGAGTGACATGGTAGTGGTTATTATATGATTTGATACCTCACCCTCAATGATAGGGTGGTGGTATAATATGTGATATTTGATATGGTATGATATCCCACCCTTAGTTAGAGGGTTGTAGTACTTTATGTGTCCTAATACCTCACTTTGAGTTAGTGGGTGGTTGTATGTGATTGGATGCGAGATAGAGACTTGGTATGGGGCCCTACCTGAGTGAGAGGGTAGAGGTAGAGACTCAAACTTATAACCCTACCTAGGGAGATAGGGAACATGTTGGGTTTTGTTACAAGATGAAATATTCTTCCCGTATTGGGTGAAGCAAGTGGGGTCTATGATGGGGTGTTTTGGTTATCACTCGATAGCCTAAAATGATTTCTTATGTGTTTTGTTTGATTAATTTTTATATGTATTTATAAACTTTATTTGATTGTGTATATGATGGGAAAATATTGAGACTCGAATGAGTTTTACCCCCAAACCCTACATGGAAATTTTGGTTCACATGTAGACCTTATGTTGGTATTCAAGTGACATGTATTATGGGTCATCTGGAAATAGTAGCTGGATAGATATTGGGAGACTAGTTTGAGGATGAGATCATGTTTTATATTTGAGTCTCCCTTGTTTTAGTTTCTATTTATTTTTTATTAGTTAGCCTGATGGGAGACCCTTATTGTATGAGTGTATATTAACCATGTGTTTTATTTATGTTATAAAATGATGATATTTAATATTATTATTTGTTAGATTTTATTTTTAATTCTTTATTAATAGTATGAAGTTATATGTCAATTATATAATTTATCTATCACTAGTTGTGAGGGTACCAAGAGTTCTGTATCCCTAAATTTCTTATATACTCTCACCATAGTTGGAATCCTATAGCATATGAGGAGGCATGCTTGAGGTCGTGTAGTGCTATGGATAGAGTGTTTAAGTACCCAAAAGTGTTTGGTTTTATTTTTTGTCAGTTAGTCTTTTTTCAAGAATCTTTATAATTTAATTAATGAAAAGGTGATGTATTGAGTGTTAAACATTAGAATCAATCCAAATGAAGTAAATGTGTTTCCTATATGATTTGGGTAATGAAGTGACTACCCATAAATAACTTGTTGGATAGATTCAATTGGTTAGAGAAAACATTAGATGATTGATGCACTGATCATAATCGAGTTATGTGATATGTGTTATTGGTGATGTAAGAACAATCCATTACAGATTGGATAACAATTAATTTTTTATTAGAGAGCCAAAACACTTTTGAGGGAAAAGTGAGAAACCCAAAATCCGAATAACATGTTCAAGAAACCAAAAACCAGAACCAAACAAGAAGAACCAATCATCTCTAGCCAATGTAGAATGAAAAAAAAACCTCACTCATACCTGACCATTCAGCAAGCTGTCCCGTGTACGAATACACGGGCCCGAACCCGATGGCGTGGCCATACCCTCTCAAGCTTCCCAATGGTATGAAGAGGTGAAGGTTGTGCTCCGACCCCCATCTAGAGTGGCCCCTCAATAATGCTGGTAGTACATCACAAAGCCACCTGCAAAACCATAATCTTCTCCAAAATTTACACATGCTAGACCAACCTACTTCCCAATCACTTAACAGGTTCCACACATTTCATCAGAATCATTGAAGTAAAATTTGAGTTTACCTGTAAACAAATCCCTAGACAACTTCCAATATATGAAGGATACCTGGGTGCTTGGGATAGATAAAAACATGTTTTCAAGATCACAAGCCAGCTGGTCCCATGTTTATAAGTACTCCTCAAGACTGATCTTCCCTTTGTTAAAGCCTCTGACAAGAATTAAATCCTGTTTATCAACCCATATGTATTGTTCCTCATTGAGTGAAACATTTAACGGTCTCCCCATCATCTTAGCTGCCTCCTCTTCTGATGCATTCAGCAAAAAAACCTGTTCGACCACCTATTCTTATGAGCTTAGTAGTAATTTCAGATTTTGAGAATCAAAAACCTCTGATTTTGGTCTCATGGAATTTATCTTTTTTGCAGACCTTGCAGACCGAGTCTCCAAAGGAGGAGGTAATGAGGAGTAATAATTCTTACTTCTCCTCCTCCTATTGCTTCTATCTCTCCTCGGGCTTGATCTTCACCAACCAAGAGAGAATGATTATTTCCATTTGTTTCATCCAAGTGTTCTCTATCAGCATCAATCGGGCTGCTGAATTCAGCAACCAGTCCAGCCTCTATAAGTGCTTCAAAACTGTTGGACAACATAACTAGGTTGAGAGATCCTGAAACCTCACCCCCTATCCACTCAGAACTGACCTACAAATCCAGATTATTTTTCCCTTTACCTGTAGCATCCTTACCCGACCTCAGGACCCCCACATAAGGATCAATTTTCTTATCCACCTCTCCACTTGCCTTCTACTCTGTAATAGGTAAATCCCCACCCGATGGTGCAGCCACATGAACAACCTCATACTGAACCAAAGCCTCCCCTACTCCTACACCCTCAAAAGGACATGGTTCCTTACCACAAGAAGGATTTTCAAGATCCTGCTGTAGTTTGTTAGCAACTTCTGAAACCTGCAGATTGCCCCCCATTTCCAGTGTCTTCTCCCCCAAAGTTACACCTAGATTAGCCTCCAAAGTCCCCTTGGAAACCACCGAATGATAGTCAAGTTCCTCCACCACCATAGGTGGCAATGTTGGAGACACATCCACCCCATCCAAGTTGAAATCAGTGTCACCTCTCCTAATACCTTCTGAGCCTCTAACCACCTGTGCCGGAAATTCAGACCCATCCCTGTTCTCTGTAACCATACCACTGCTTCGTCCTCTCTTACGATGAGGATCAAAATCGCCCTGATGGAAATTAACTGTAGAATGGCCCAGTCGATGACAGGTAGAACAATAGCCCATCCACGACTCATAGAGGACCTGCTATTTGCACCTGTAATCTTCCCCAATGGTAACCCAAACAAAATCGAACGGATTCCTTGAAAGATCCATTTCCACACAACCCCTCGGGTTGATGGGGTGACATACTACTTCGGTTCGACTATCAGTGCAGAGGAACCTACCCAAAAGGTTACCAAGCATCCTAATGACATACGGATTTTGAAAAGGAAAAGGTAAATTTGGAAAACTCACCCAGATCGCAGCAGAAGGAGGGTCACGCTTTGTATGGAAATCGAATGACCAACGAAATAAGATAAACCAAAATCCCTTGAAGAAGAGAGGAGCACTCGACCAGGCACGGATGAGGTCATACTCTGACGAAAATCGATCCATGATGTGAAGACGATCCAGTAGGCCCACCATCGCCCTCTCCTGTAAGTTACATGATTCGAATATGAAATGATCAAAGGAATCAACCGGTGGACACCTCTGACTGAACTGGGCCACCAAGGTGAGGTTGAGAAGAGCTGAAGTTTCTGTGAACTCCGAAGTCGATAATTGAAGATTCGGAAACCCATCAACTAGATCCGCAACTTTAGGGCATAAGGATGCCTTCAGGAAAGGTGGCAGGAAATCAGGGTTAAAAAAGGTCTTGAAGGATGATCTGACTCTCATGGCTGGCACCGAATTTCCCTCCCCCACCGGGAGGGGAGGAACCAGCCCGATAGTAGCCGTCGTCATGGAGGTCTCATCGTCGTCGCGCTTCGACAGTCGCCATCGTCATGGAGGTCTCATCCATCCATTACATATACATGAAATAAACTAATACCATTATTTATAATAAAAAATGAACAATTTATATGATTTTTGAGAAGATCACCATGTTCAAGACATGTCCCCAAGCTTAGAGAAGCACTATCGACAATAGTCACTTTTGAAGTTAAATAATCAAGAGAACCTAGTTGAACTAACATAGATTGGAAAACCTATAAATATATAAATAAAATGTATAAAATAGATTCATTTTTTTATAATAATATCTAGCTAAAGTTAGAGAATCCATCCTTTAATTGCCATAATTTTGGTATATTTAATTAGTGATACACTTCTAGATAAAGGGTGATTTGAATAAAGATGGCTTGAGATTTATTTGAGTAAGTCTAAACTTGAGATGGAAGAAGAGTTCATTGAAATACTCTAATTTGATTATTTTATATACCAAGAAACCTTAGAAATACATTTAAAGGAGTTTTTAATTATTTTAATAATTCTTGTAACTATTTGAAGATGTTTCGATATGATTTAAAGAAGTTTGAGAAGGATTGAGAATATTCAAAGTTACCTTGAGATCATTTGAAGAAATCTAGATTTACTATGTTTATGCAGAAAAATTTGAAAATGAAATTATCCTATGAGATATAATGTAAGATGTTTCATCTAGAAAATAGGATTTGTAAAACTAGTAAAAGAAATTATCCCATGTTGTTGGTGCATAAGAGAATAATTTTCTTATAAAATTTATGTTTGAAAACTGGTGAAGTCAATTAATCTATGGTGAAGGAGATTTGTTCCTCAAGTAAGATATTTGATATTTGAAGATGAAAAATGAGACCGTTGTAGGTAATTTTAGCTATGTGATTCTCCTTTACAATATTTTGGTGAATCCCATATGAAATTTTGATAGCAAAGATATACAAACAAGTAAAAAGTTAAATAGATTTGGTAATTTCGTCTACACATAAGATATTTCATCTATGTGAAGTAGATTTGTTATCACGTATGATATTTGAGTGGTTTGAAATGTTTCAAAGAACGAGTTATATGGAATATGATATCTCAATAAGCTATAAGATGCTTTCTAATTCTTTTATAGTATTTGAGTTTTCATCATTATAAGAAATCAGAGCTCATTTGATATTTGTTAATCCCATATGAAATTTCATGTCAAATATGATATTTGATTTAAATAATTTTTAAGATTTTTGTGAAAAAGGAAAAAAAGTATTATATAATTGTTAGACTCTAAATATTTTAATTTATAATGATTCTTGATATGATCTTCAAAGATAATAACATCAAAAATTAAATGTTATACAAGTAATAAGGCAATGAGATAATGATCTTTAAGCCAAAGGAGAAGAATATCAAATAATTATGAATGCATGAAACATAAAATGCACTAAAATGAATTTATTGAGTTTTTAAGAATAATAAAGATGATGTTCCATCAAATACCAACCTTTTATTTAAGGACATTATCATTTTGAAGTGATTTTTTTAGAATAAGAAAGACGAAGAATACTTTTGAGATGATGAAGAAGATGAGTGGAGTGGAGTATCTAGGAAATGATCATGCAAGATGGAGAAAAATAGATTTTGAGAATATTATACTCCATGGGTAGAGAGTTACACACTATAAATGATGTGATTTATATCCTTATAAATTTTTCTATAATTCAAGTTCATATTTTTTGGAGTTGTACTGAGAAAAATGATGAGATGATTCTATTGAAAAATAAAAGAAAAATATTTATTTTTCCATAATTAAAAAATGATTTTAAATAAATTAGGATGTTTAGGAAATATCATTTGAGTTTAAAAATTAGTATGATTAAAATTATGGGAATCCTATAATGGTATTTTATTAAAATGTTTTTGGACTGGAAGATGATTTATCCCCTTGAAATACCATTTGTGGATATTGGAAATGAAATAATGCATTTAATATTTCTTCCCATGCATGTAAAATTATGAGAATATCAGGATAACAAAATAAAAGAGGGGAAATGATCCACTCCTTATTTTATGGATATGAACCAAGAATCCGAGAGTATAGAGAGATCCCAAAGAAAAAAAACAAGTGAAGAATTTGTATTTTGTAGTGAGGAACATAGATGTAACTGAGCTAGTACATCAATCAAGAATTATAGAATAAGAGGGAGAAAAGCATGGTTATAATTTTTAATCTAAGATGTTTAAAATAAAGAAAATAATAATAATAATTTGAGTGTGCTGATTTTTTTCTGGACATATTTAGTTTATGTGAAATTTGAGTTTGAGTAGCCCGGTGAAAAGATTCAGAATAACTATGAACTGAGTAATATATTAGAGTCCATTTTTCATGTGTATTTGTTAAAGAAACTCATACAGTAAAAAAAACTCTATTTTTAGGAATCATATCAAATTCATGGGTGTAAGAGACATTTGTAAATAGTAGTGCAATTTATATTAAGGGGAAGAAGGAAGCTGAATATCTAGCCAGTGTGATGCTAGTCCAAAGGCTATGGGATATAGTTTAAAGATCCCTTTAAATTTATAATTTTATTGAATTTAAATTCACATGCATCATATTTTGAACAAACTCACCTATGTAATATGTTTATTATGGTTAAGGATAAAAAAACCCATAATTCCATTTTTATTGATAATAGGATTTTATTAGAGAATCTGTGACTTAGAAATCCCAAGAATGACAAGGAGTAAGATTCATAGGTGGGGACAAACCATATAAAAAAACTATTATATTGACTGGTTTATCTACGCTTCATAGTTGTATTCTAGGTTACACAACACAATATGAAACAGTCTTAAACAACATCATAGTTTCAAGTCCAAAAGGGGTTGAGGGATTTAAAAAATAAATTTAAAATTTGTAAAAATCAGTCTACACCTGATTAAAACTACTTCTTATATGTGTCTGTATGATCCTACTAGGATATACAATTTATATCGTAGAATAGGTTCCCTCTAATTTGGATTTATCATTTATAAAAAACAATTTCAGATTAATGGGTTTCTTTGATGGGACTATCCTTTTTTATATATTTTTATCTAATTTAAATGAAGTACAGATTTCATATTTTTAAAGAAGAGCCTTAGATGTAAAATTCATATTCCATACCTATCCAAATAGGCTTAGAAGTATCTTCTAAGAAGTTAGGAAATAGGTAGAATAAAGATCACAAGAAGATAATTTTTTAAAAAAGATAAAATGGGATACACTATTAGCTAAAGGTAATCATAATGGCAGTTATTTATTATAAAAATATGTTTTTTACCATTCCTCTAGTGAATAAAGTTCAATATGTGATGCAATATACATCGATACTTCCAAATAAATCTATCTTGGGGTTAAAGACTCTATAAATAATGTTCTTGTTTTGCTGGTGACCTATATATTAAAATTAATAAAGTGACTTTATGATTAGAAATTACTGCTAGAAGAAGTGGTTTTTGTAATGAAAGAAGCATTGATAGAGAAAATGAGTTCCTACAATGCTCCCACAAATATTTTAAAATATAAGGAAGAATATACCATACTGTTCAATGAAAAATTTTACTTAGTTGATTAAAATTTTTAATGTGTTTTTTGTGAGAAAGAAGTATATGAGAAGGTGATTAAGGTTTTGTTCCATGTATCGGAGAAACTTTGCAAAGTCTCCATGGATGTTAAGACTGGCTAGATTGAATCTAAAATAAAACGAGTGAAAGAGATAAAAATTTTTATAGATGAGAAAAATAAAAATGAATAAGTAAAAATAATAAAAATATGAAGGAAGAATGAGAAGAAATTCTGAAATCAATTATGGATAAAAAGAATAATCTTAGTTTTTAGTGTTAGAATTTAGAATGAAAACTGCAAAATTTGAATTCTATAAAAGCCGAGTATTCTAAAATAGTTGAGTAATGAAAAACTACCACATAAATTTCATATGAGAGTCCATATTTAAGTATCAAAGTAGAGGTAATGAAATATTGAGATCAACTGTAGAAGTATCCATATCAAGTTCATACAAAAAGGTTTCCCACAACTCTGTAAATTTAGTTTACACTAAATATTTTTTGGAAGTGAAAGAAAAAGTTTAATTTTTTTTAAAATGTGGAGGAGTAAAAATAATGAGAAACTCACCAATGTATCAATGGTGGGGTTAATAAATTTTATGAAGATAATATACTAAAAATAATCCTAAAAGGGTGATGAAAACCTCAAAATACAAAAATCATTCAAGTATGGATAGATTTCATATAATAGTAAAATAATAGGATTAATTGGTAGATGTTGGTGCTGCTAGAGGTATGGACACAAAGATATTTATTTTTTTCATAAAATTAATGTGTTTACAAGTTCAATAATGTTTGAATAAATAGTGAGAAAATCTAAAAATCAAAGGAAAACTACTGAAAGAAAATATACCTTACAGAAAAGAAAAAATCTATCCATAAAAATACTTTCGAATCAATTTTTGATGAGTTGTGAAATATTGGTGGTAAATTCTATGATTAATTCTATAATAACACTTCCAAATATCATTTCTTCACTTTAGAGAAGAAATATCCACTATAAACTAGGGAGAAAGTGAAGTAAGAAATAAAGTCCTAATTGGGAGACAAATCAGAGAAAAAGAGTACATACAAGAAGATAGAGAATAAATATAATTTGATTTCACAAACTATAGGAAATAAATGCTTCTATTATAGTAAAATAGACCATATCATGGCCCATTTCAAGATGACTATGAAAATAACTGATAATGGGGGAAATATTGAAAAAATTGAGCCAATTTAAGAAAGAGATAGTAGGATTGGCATGGTTGTTGACACTCCTTGTGAAGATTATTAGAAGCAACCTAAAAGGGGAAAAGTAAAAGTTTATGAAAGTGTGTGTAGAAGGTGACAATATTCTAGACATATTTCTATAAATTGTATGAAAGTATTCCTTGGTCAAATGAACAATAATTTAAAAGAACCAATGAATCCTAATATCAATAATAATGACTATAAAAAGGATCTAACATAAAAAGAAAACACTAATCATGTGCCTAAAGGTTGTCTAACCATATGTATAGGTTAGTTGGAGTTGTCTAGAAAGTTAGAGAAAGATAAAATGGAAGCTTTCACTATATTTACTAAATTTGAAATGCGTATTTAAACTAAGAATAAAATTTTAATCAACATGAATTTCATGCTTCCAAAAATTAAACAAACTTGAAAATTTAAAATATAGAACATGAAGAGTTATCAAAGTGTCAGTGCATCTATGAAAATATTACTTGGGTTGAGAAATATGTCTCAACCCCACTACTCCAACTGAAAATATTTAGAGATCCACAATATTTATAAACCTATGTGTTTTAAATTTGGGAATTGAAGGTGATGAAGTATGGAGAGCATCCCTTGAGGGGGATATTTTAAAACATGTGAATATTCTAGAAAATTATTATATTCTATTAAATCCATAAATATGGATACCCCTCCTCAAAATATGAAGAAATGGGATTAATGGTGAGTGATTAACTAACCAAATGTATGGAAATATATTTCACTTGAATTTTTTGATGTGTGTATTCATGTGATTAAAGGTTTATTACAATTTCCTGAATTTTTTTGAACATCCCTAAAGTAGTGAAATATATAAGTTGGTATCACATTATGAGTATTATATAGAAAACATTATTATATAAAAAATCACTCTATTCTATAAAGGGTTAGACCATGTAGACTTTGAGTTGATGATTTTATGGAAAATTTATAAGAAGAATGTGGTGCTACACTTTTATCATGGGATCTTTGGTGAAAATGGATAGAGGTTTAAACAATTAGGAGAAGATATTTCTTGATAAAGGGGAGAATAATATTCCATTAGAGGGCCTACTATATTGGGTCCATGGGGAGAAAAAACATTCCCCCATTTTCATTTATTTTTAATTAGGGTGAGAAGAATTACATTGACTAATATAGTTTATTTATAATTGATAATAAAAATAAAGGGGGTATTAAAGTTACCAAAAGTGTTTGGTTGTATTTGTTATCAATTTAGTTTGTTATCAAGAATATTTTCATTGTAATTAATGAAAAATTGAGATAATTTGGTATCCACTTAAAGGAAGTGAAGTTTTTTCCCATATAAGTTGTGTAATGAAGTAGATTCCCTTTAATAAATGGTTGGAAAGATTCAAGTAGGCATCCCAAACATCAGAAAATTGATTTAGTAATATTAAATGAGTTAAAAGATATGTGTTATTAGAGATATAAGAATAGTAAATTAAATGATATATGGAATAAGATACCTCCATTATCGAGAATAAAAAATTA
The DNA here is from genome assembly GCA_963277665.1 of Viscum album. Classification (NCBI taxonomy): domain Eukaryota; kingdom Viridiplantae; phylum Streptophyta; class Magnoliopsida; order Santalales; family Viscaceae; genus Viscum; species Viscum album. The sequence goes on from OY728139.1 coordinate 494,742,366, forward strand.
ACAATTCAGATAATTATTGAACAGATCATCATGCTCAAGATAAGTTCCAAAGCTTAGAGAAGCACAATCTACAACATTCACTTATGATGTTGAACAATTGAGAGAATATTAATGAACTAAATTGGATTAGACATCTTGTAAAAATATGAATAAAATGTATAGAACAATTTCAATGTTTGGGAATAAGAGATATTTGAAGTTAGAGAATCTATACTTCAAGTACCATTATTTTTGTTGTAGGAATTAGTGTGAAACACTCCTAGATGAAAGTTCATTTAAATATATATGGATCATGATTAATCTGAGTAAGTATTAACTTGAGTTGGAAAATTATTTTGTTTAAATACTCTAATTTGAGTATTTTATACACTACAACACCTCAGAAACATGTTTTATGTAGTTTGGAATTATTTTAATAATTCCCATAAATATTTGAATATGTTTTAAGATGATTTGAAGAAGTTTGAGAATTTATGAGAATATTTGAAGGTACCCTCAAATCATTTGAAGAAATATGGATTTCTTGTTTTGGAGCATGAAAAATTGTAAAGGAAATTATCCTATGATATAGTGTGTAAGACAGTTCTTCCAGTGTATATGATTTGAACAACTAGAAAAGGAAATTATCCTATTTAGTTGGAACATATGAGAATTTATCTACCCAACTAATTTGTGAAAATTGGAAAATAAATTATCCTATGATAAAGGGAATTTATGCCGAACATAGGACATTAGATCTATGAAAAAATATATGAGACCAATGGAAGTGATTTGAGCTATGTGAGTCACTTGTATGATATTTTAGTGAAGCTAGTATGAACTTTTGAGAGTGAAAATACATGAAAATGAAAAAAGTCACATGACATCAGGGATTTAGGATGATCGTATGATATTTCATCTACACGAAAGATATTTATTACTCCATATTATATTTGAGTGGCCTGAAATGTTTTAAATAAACAATTCATACAACATATGATATTTTAATAGGGAATAGGATATTTTCCAAGGATCATACGATATTTTAGTTTGTTTCATTCTAAGAAATTTTATCTAGAACAATTTTTTAAGCCCATATTATATTTCATGTTGCATATGATATATAACTTAGAGAATTTTTTAGAGTTCCACAGAAAATGAAAAGTGAATTTTTATTGGATTTTTAGACTCCAATGATTTTAATTTAGGATGATACTTGTTCTGATATTCAAGGATATTAATATAAAAAATTAATTGTTATATAAGAAAAAATTTAATGATATTCTAATTTTCAATATGAAAGAGAAGAAGATCAAAAAATAAATAATTTATACAACAAAAAATAAACTAAAATGAAATTATTAGGTTTTCAAGAATAATGTTGATAAAGTCCCAAAAAATACTGAAAAAATCATCAAGTCCTATATAATTTATGAATTTATTTTTTTAAGAAGAATAAATATAAAGAAGAAGATTGAGATGTGAAAGGATATGTTTGCACAGAAGTCTTCTAAAAATAGTCATGCAAGATGGAGTATACTAGATTTTAAGAAGGTGATACATTATGGATAGAGAGTTTCATGCTAAAAATATTGTGTCAAATATTATTATACATCTTCTTAGAATTAAGGTATTGATTTTTTTAATATTTCTTAAGTAAGAAGACGATATGAAATTTTTGAATAATAAAATAAAAATATTTATTTGGTTGTGGTTCAAAAATGAGTTGTAATAAACAAGGGAATTTATAGAATGTCCTTTAAGTTGAAAAATAAGTAAGAGGAAATTTTTTTGGTTCCACAAATGGATATTTTATTATAATAATTTTTTATTAGATGATGTTTTCCCCTCAAAATACAATTTATAGATATTGAAAATGAAAGAAAAGATTTAATTTAGTTTCCCATGCACATAAAAATTATGAGAAGATTGAGGAAAATAAAATATAATATGATAATAGAGCTATTACAACTTATATGTTTATGAATTTAGAATCTAAGAGTATAGAGACCTCTCAAATAAAAATCACTAGGTGAAGCCACTGCATGTTTTTGTAAAGAATATATAAAGAACTGAGCTTGTGCTGAAGTTTTACATCAACTAGGTATCAAAAAAGAAGAGTGTGTCAAGCCTTTACAAATATAGAGGTTTTAAATAAATAAAATATGAAGAAGAAGAAGTTGTGTGTGAGGATTTGTTTTTTAAAAAAAACTCAGTTGAGGAAATATTTGAGTTTGAGTATACCAATGAATAGATTCAGAAGAACTTGTAAATGTACATTATATCAGAGGTTGAATTTCTTGTGTATTTTTTTAATACACTTATTCAGCCAAATATAGTCTGTGTATAGGTAGTAGATCAAAATTTTGGGTGAAAGAGACATCCTTGGATAACTATGGGACATACTTCAAGAGGGTGAAGGAAGTTAAATATCCATCTTGTGTGATTCCATTCTGAAGATGGGATGCAGTATAAAGATCCCTTCACATGTGTAATATTATGAAGGCTTGGTTAACATGAATAATATTGTAAATACACTCACCTATGTAATATAGTGAGAGAGTGTTAGGATAGAAAAACCCCACAACCCCACTTATATTTATAAAAATATTTTTAATGAATAACCCATGACTTGGGCATCCTAATAAAAAGAGAAGTAGGATTCCTAGGAGGGGTCAAACTTATAAAGATACATGTGTTATTCACTAATTTATCTTCATTGAATATATGTTTATGCTATCCTAAACTACATGAGATCAAATAGTCTTAACTAGAATCAAAGGTTCAAGTCTGAAAAGGGTTGAAGGGTTTAAAGGAGAAATTTGGAATTGATTAAAATTGGTCCACACCTTAGGTGTTTTTGAATGATCCTACTAGGACTTACAAGTTCCATACCCACAATTTTATATGAGGAATTACAAATTGGTATCAGATAATTATTTTTAGTTGTCTTACTATTTGAGAATTTTAGTTGGAGGTTGGATGTGTCGTTGGAGCATGGGATGAAACTTATTCCAGGGTGTAGCTAACCCCTATATAAGGAAATTCCAAGCTACCAAGGATGATATTTTTGTTCATTTATTTTTACTATTATGATTTATATGTTGATTAAAGTATGATTTTATTGGTTAATTATTATTTATTTTTTTACTCTTAGATTGGGGTATAAAGAAAGAGTTATTTCATGCAACATACTAAGCTTGATGTATACTTTTACATGCACATGACTTATTATGGGTGTGAAATGGTTTTCAAAAGAGAAAAATGGTTTTAAAAAACTATTAAAAATGATATATTTTGGGATTTTTTTTATAAAACGTATAAAAATTAATTAAAGTGTCACTAATAACTTATATGAAATTGTATCAAATAAAATATTTATAGAGCCTTAATTAATTGAGATTATTGTTGTTATTTTCATGTGTTGTTTTGATGTGATTATAGTTAGGCTCATGGTAGATGAAAACCCTATAGTGTGTGGGTATGGATATGAGAGATTTGGTATGATAATCTAGGTATGAGTGTCTAGTGCTAGTATGAGTGATTTGGGTTGATAAGATACCCTTGAGTGGGTTTAAATGGTTTTTTGATGCTATTATTTGATGAAAGTGTGGCTCTCTCTAGAGTGACTAGAGAGGGGCCTTAGGGGAAATTTTAGTGTTTGTTCCCATTGGGATGATGGTTCTGGGTTTCTTAATTTGTATGTTTTGTTGTTGAGCTAGGTGCATGGTGGGATGAAACTTGGGATGAGAGGAGAAGGGTTATATTCTATGGGTTTTAAATCAATTCTCAAAATATGTGAGATCAAGTGTTTATTATTGTTAGAAATTTTCATAGGTATATTGGGGATGGGGGCACCATGGGACCTTCATAAGGGGGAAGTTGGACTTATTGAATTGAATAGATTGTACTAGGATTAGGTTTTCTATTTGTAAACCAGAGTTAAGTTTTTGTTTGTGTCTTAGGAAATGGATTGGTCATTGGAAAATAACTATTAGGAGAGTTTATTGGTGTATACGAGAAATCACCTATAATAATTTTATCTTGTAATTTGAAGTGTGGTTGAGGAACATATTTATTGGGTGGTTCCTTAATAAAACTATCCTGGGACAAGATGCATTATGAATCTTCAAAACTTTCATTAGTGAGTTCATGGTGTATCATTGGGTATTAATGGAAATCCTTATATGTTCTTTGTGGATTTCGGGATGACCATGTGAATCATGGGAAAAAATTATAATAGAGAGAATTAGTTTTGTAAACTAGTTGTGGTTATAATGATGGTTTAAAAATGGGAAGTGGGGATTACATGTGGGAGAGTACCATATATTGATTATAGACCGAGGGGAATGTATCATCTAGGGAAATCAAAGATAATGATAGGTCTTGTTGGTCCCTATGTGGGTGTATTTTGGTATAACACTGAGAGGCTTGTAAAATGTGATTTAGCTATTAGGGGGGTTGTGATCAAATCAGTTCAGTTTCGTGGATTAGGTTGATATTCCCATTGGTTTTATTTCATGTTTTTATTCAACAATGATGAATGAGGGTCGACTGGACCAATTGAGGGATTTTTGGTTCATTTGAGGTTATAGAACCTAAAGGAAGGGTTTGTGGGTCAAGGTTATCAGGTCTCATGAGTAAGGCTCACATGAGGTAAATACCATTGTAATGTTTTTGTTTTGGTATTGGTATATAAGTGGGGAAATGGTTTAGATAATAAAATTGTGGGCTGAATCCTATAAGTTTTTGGCATGTTAACCATAGATTAGGTAGGTGATGATCAATGTAGGGAATTTTTAAATACCATTATTAGCTAGAAGACTGATGAATTCAGTGACACATAAAATAGAGGAGTGTAGATACATATATAGTTATGGGTTGGTGATATATTTTTCAGTTTATAAGTAACTTTAGTTATAATTAGTGCATTCAAAGAATGATGATCGTTTTGTTTTGGTGAATGGTATAGGTTGGAATTATGTGTTCCACATCATCATCATCAAGGTGGAGGTGTCAGGCTGTGGATCATGTGTTGGTGTTGTGGTAGGCTAAGGGTAGTTTAAAAAAATGGTGTGTGGGGGATATGATGAGTGTCTTTTCACATTATTTATATTGGGAAATCATTTTTGGCATTATATATATCATTCAAATGATGAGGGATGCATGCATGGTATCAGTATGAATGTTTTTGGAGAAAACCCATGGGGCTGGATTGGGCATCATTGTATAGGAGCTATGACCAGTTGGAATTGAGCATGAGCAGTGACATTAGATTTAAATTGTTAGACCAAGGATTAGGGAATCATACTAGATAATTCTCAAGGACGAGAATCCTTATAAATGGAATTTTTTAATGATACACGTCTTTATGGGTTGTGAAATTCAAAGAAAATTAGAATTTTTGATCTCTAGGGAAGGGGAGTTTCAATAATTTGGGATTTAGATTATTATATTTGGAGGTGGGATATCTCTGGTAGATGTAATTATGTGAAATTGAGTGTTTTAGTGGTACCTGAGGCAACTAGGTGGATATTGAAGGAGTGGGACTTGGTACAGGTCATGATTTTTAGTATAGGTGTAATGACCCAAGATTTTGGATCCTTCAAAATACATATTATGTTCTATAATTTGATTGACAAGAAACTCCCAATGTAAAAAAACCACAACTTATTAAGAATAATTTATTAATAAAGATATAATATACACTAAAATGGTAAATCATTAATAATTATTACCTTTAGAAGGTAAATAATTAAAATGGGTTAATATTGAAAAGGTTATTTATTCACTCTCATAGGGAATGAAAAAAGAAAATTTATTTTCCTAATGTAGCACAGATGCTAACCAGGGTTGTCCCACTTGAGGATCATTCTCAACTATCCACCTACTTATTATAATTCACATAATATATATATTTTTAGTTGTTTTTATTATTTTATTAAAATAATGGAATTAGAATGGAAGAACAGAATGAAAAAATTAAACTAACATGAAATGATAAAATGTGATTAAAATGAAATAACTTGGACTTTGTGGATTGGTTTATGGGTTCCATCATTCTCTTTTTTGGTGTTTATATTAAGTTTTATTGTTCAATTGTGAGATCTCATTCCATAAATGATATTATTTTATTTAGTTGTGTAAAATATTGAATTACTTTTTGAAATATCAATTCCACCTCCTCCTATAATCAAGGATGATGGAACACCTCAATTGAGACCGTGACATCTTCCACGACCTAGATCCATCACATGTCATTTCATCCATTGAATGGATCAAATCCATAATATTAAGAGCTTGTATCCAGTATAATGGAGAAAAAATATTTAATAAAATAATATATATGAGTTTGAGATTAGTGTCATAGTGGATGATTTACAAACCTATTCACTTCACTATTTATCATCACAAACTTAATAAAAAATAAGAATTTAAGTGAAGAATTAATGGAATTACCACTTACCTCTCCCAGGCGAATCCTCATGTTATCCCCTCATATTTTTGGGTAAGAGGTAATGGTGGAATGATAAATAAAGATAAGAAAAGAAAACAGTAAAAATAATATAAGAGTGAGAAATAGAATGGAAGAAAAATAATGAAATGGTTAGAGGGAACACTTTAACAAAATGATGCATGAATTATTTAATTAACTAAAATTAAAATTACATGAGAAATAAAACTAAAAAGAAAAAGAAAATAAAAAAGAAAATAAAAGGAAAAATGGAACATCATCATGGCCCTCAGCCTCCCAAACATTGGGGGTGTGGAACTCTCCATTAACATGGGTGAAATCTTCCTTATATAGGCTAAGGGGTTTCTACCCTTCGGTATTATAATTCAAGATCTTCCAAACCTCCCTTTAAGATTTCATATAGATTCATTCCACTGAATGTTTTGTCATGGTATACCAATTTAATGATGTTATTTGGGAATGCATACTTCTTGAAAGTAATTTCAAAATGTCTCCTCTCTTTTTCCATAAAGTTTCAAATTCATCCGACTTGTATGAAAAATGTTGTATCCCATTTACTCCAAACATTTATTCTGTACTAGTAGAATATTTGAATTTCTAAAATATGATTTACTATAAATTTATGGCCTTGATATTGGTAGAATCAAGTGGGTTTATAATTATGAAAGTTGGTCCCCATATCTTCTATTTATCATTATCAAATTGAATCTCCATTTTTTCATCCATTTATGAGATATAAGACCATCTTAAAAAATATCCAAATTTGTACATAGATTTTGAGGCCTTAATTATGAGTTTCTTTAGGCCCTATAAATGATGGATTAAAATTTGGGTCTAGAAGAATGAAATAATGATAAATATTTATTTACTCTTAAAAAAGTAATTTCATAAATTAAATCAGCGTATGAAGTGTTATAACCTAAATACTTAAATAATTTAAAATAATTAAATTCATAAATTTGGTCATTTTTCCAATTCAGCCCAAAAAGATTCTAAAACCATAAAATGTTACGATTGACATTTAAATATAACTTTTTTGGGATTAAAACCATTGAAATGTGTTTAAAAATATTCATGAAAATTGAGCGTGTCAATACCCCCACACTTAAACCATTCTTGTTGTCAAGAATAAAATCTCAACATTAAAAAACAATGGCCACAAATGTTTCATTATTCAGCTTTCAAGTCAATAAAATTAAACCATCATCGTTATAAAATAAAATTATCAAATTTAATATAAAATATCAATTCAATTTCACATTTTTCAAAGAAATAATCTATTCATGTGTTTTACTTTACCCTTTGAAAAACTATGGAAATTCTCCAACTTCTCTTTCAATTCATTCAAGCTCCTCAATTCATTATTATTAAACATGTCAAATCATGATCAAAATCACTTTTGAATATTTTCTCTCATCATTCATGATATAATTAAAATAGATTTATGCTCATATCATGTGAACATGCTTCTTATCCATAGGCTAGTAAAGTAACTACTTTCTCCATTTTGTAAATACAAAAGACACATAAAATCACGATGAATAACATTAAAGTTCAAAATGACTATGAGGCTTAAGGTTGGTAGGAATTGATGTTTTAAAATTAAGGCTCAAGGAGGATATTTATCTCTTAATTCAAAGTATGTGATATTTAAAGTAAATCTCAATTAAATTCATCACTTAAAATTATAACAACTCCCACTTTCCATGCTCAAAGTAAGGTAATTATCAAAGTAATGCATAATGAATGATTTGTGCACCTTCTTGAATATATTTTTTTTCCACTTTTCCACTTTTTTATTTTTTAGAAAACTCTTTCATTTTTTTCAAATTTTATGGTTAGAATAAACCTCACATCCACCACCTAAACACATATGATAAAAATCATAGGTCTAGTAATAGTGATTTTTGGTTTTCCCAAATCACAACCCATTTTCTCATTTTTTGGTTCTTTTTGTCATTTTAACTTTTTTTTATTCAAGAGGGTAAAAAATAATATAGAGTAAAACAAATGAATCAAAAAGCTTTCTCAGTACCCACAATTATCACCCCCACATTTTTTCATTATAATTTGAATCACCCCTTTCATAATGACACCTTTCACCCCTACACTTCAACATTATGATATCATGCAATTTCTAAAAGAAGGGTAGTAATGGATAAAAATGTCTTGAAACATGGATTATACCTAACAAGGTCATTCATGATTTTTATGTAATAAACAAGGATTTATGTAAAGGTTATATTTTAAGGATAAGGGATTATAACAAGATTCCTCAATCATTTTTTTGCAAAGTCATTTCTTTTACAAGTTCAAATAAAAGTTCTTGAAGGTGACATGTACCAAGAGCACTCAAGAAATATGATCAAGACAAATAGAAAGTACATGGTCTAGAAATTCTCATGGGAATGGTAAATATGGCATTGGACAACCACTCAAGGAATTATTAATAATTAAAAATCAATTTACATGAATCTTAGAAATTCAAAGCATGAAAACTGGTAGAGAAATTTCATTTACATGAATCAAATAATTCTTTCAAATCACGAGTCCTCATTTCAATATCCACAATTCACTTTAATAATAAAATCCTCTATTTTACTCATTAAATTTCATTAAAATTGAAGTCTAAAACATGTAATCACTAGATTTATAAGAAACTCATGTATCCTAGATAAGTCATGTAAAGCATAACTGTGGGTATGAAATTTCCAGTTAAAACCTGAAAAAAATTGTTGGGGAATAAGGTAGAGGGTTTTAAAGATTAATGAAAAAGTGAAATAACTTTACCATGAATATTATTCCTCTTATTTTTACTATTTCAATGATTTCCTTGAGTCATCATGGTCCTAAAAAGAGAATTACATAGTTAATCATAAGGATTATGTCATTTATGATAAAAAATATAAGAGGGAGTGGGAAGTATGCTGGAATGATCTTAAGAATGAAATTGAAATCTATTTTTACAAGAAATAATTAAAATGGATAAGTCTTGGTATATTCCCCCAAGTGGTCCCTGAATTTTTACTACCTCGAGAGGGAAGTAACAGCTGTTAACAATAACCAATTGGTGGATGAAGCTTCTTTGACTTGAACCACCACATGTATATTTTACCAGTATTTACTTATTTGTTATTTTTGAGGATTTATACATGGATAGAGTATACCAAATCCATACCCTTCAAAATTAAGTAAAAATTTCATAGTGGGGGCATGATGAAGTATGGATTATCCTCCTTCTGAGTTGATACTTATGAAACCTCCTCTTTCACTTTGAGTGGTGGATCAATGTGTGTTTCAGGAATTGAAATTTCAAAAGTTTTGTTAGAATAAATTTTAAATTTTATAGAATTTAAAAATTAAGAATGTAAATCATAATTACACATTTCAGTGTGATAAAAATCTATCATTAATTTCTCTAGCTCAACTACATTGATATCTTTACAAGATTACTCAAATTCATATACATAAAAATTAGGGAGCTCTATGTGTTCCTCAGTAGGTGCATGTACAAATTCTTAAATTTCTTATAAGGAAAATAAATTATTGACCAAATATAAATATTCAAATCATTTATGAGTGATAATCAAATCAAATTGAATAAAATTAGAAAATATAGAGTTCAATAAAGGTTCATCTCCCTTAGATAGTTTTGGTTCAATTAATTCTTCAATTATAAGTTCCTCTTGAAAGTGAGTCTTAATAGATAGAAATAGGTAGTTAGGATCCTCCATCCTTTCTTAAAATTCTACCACATGAGTGGTTTATTTGTATTCCATGGCTAGAAATAGGCAGTCGGGTTCTGATTCATCATTCTTATTGACAAGAAGATGTTGTTTCATTTCATCTTATGTCCAGTTTCTCCCAAATTGATCTGAATCTTTCCCCATATTCCTATCAGCACATGAGTCTTCATATTCACTCTCTAGATCTTCATGGTATTCTTGAATCTAGTTCTACAAATGGTTGTACTATTGATATTCCTCGAGTTTGGCCTCAACTTCTTGGATGTATTCATTAAAATTGGGGAAAACTAGGGGAACTTCCTTCTTGGCCACAAATATTTTCAAGTCAGTTCGGAGTTCATCAACTATGATCATCAAATCTTGAGGTGTGATGTATGTCTCTTGGCCTCTTTACATATTTTTGACCATTATCATAAGATAATATTCTGTTCATTTTAGTTCCTCATCAATGCAATATATTTCTTATTATTTAACCTACGAGTAATTGTTTTATGAATTTATAAATGGTCATTTGAAAACATCCTAGAAAAATAAATTTTTATGTATTTTTTAAGATAAAAAATGAAAATATATATAAAATGTGAAAAAGAAAAATATAATAAAACCATAATTGGATCCCTAGAAATGGAACCAGTTTTGATGCACACCTGCTATAGGATATAGAAAAAGTAAATTTATTTTCCAAATGTAGCATAGAAGATGACCAGGGTTATCACATTAGAGGATCATTCTTAGTTTTTCACCTATTAATTATAATTTATCTAAAATACTTCATTTTGGATGTTTTTATTATTTTATGATAAAAATTAATTTAAATGAAAGAAGAGAATAATAAAATTAAAGTAACATGAAATGAGATAATGTTATTATAATGAAACAACTTGGCCATTGTTGATTGATTCATGGGTTCTATTATTCTCTCTGTTGGTGTTTAGATTAAGTTTGATAATTATATTCTGAGATCTCATTCATGAATTATTATTATTTTATTTAGTTATGTGAAATATTGAATCCCTTCTAGAAATATAAATCTCACCTTCTAATATAATAAAGGTTGATGGAACACCTCAATCAAGAGTGTGAATTCCTCCAAGTCCTGGATCCATCGTATGCCATTTCATCCACTGAATGGCTTAACTACGTCATATGAAGATCTTATGTCTTGTAGAATAGAGGGAAAATATTTAATAAAATAATAAAATGAGTTAGATATTAATGTCATGGTGGATGATCACCACACTAATTAATTTCACTCTTTCTCATCACAAACTTAATAAAACATAGTTCTTTAGGTGAAAAATTAATGGAATTTCCACTAAACTCCACTATAATAAGAATGAGGTTAGCCCCTCATTTTTTGGGTAAGTGGTCACGGTTGAATGAGAAATAAAGAGAAGACTAGAAAAAGGATAAAAATAATAGAATATAAAGGAAGAGAATGGAAGAAAAAAATGAAATGGGTGGAGGGAACACTTTAAAAAAAGGATGCAAGAATTATTTAATTAACTAAAATTAAAATTACATGAGAAAAAAACTAGAAAATAAAAGAAAATAATAAATAAAACAAAAGAAAAAATGAACATCAACAAGGCCCTCGACCTCATCTTTATAAAGGGTGCGAAACTCTTCTTTGGAATATGTGAACTCTTTATATAGTCCAAGGGGTTTGTAACCTTCGGTATTATAATTCAAGTTCTTAAAAATCTTCCTTTAATTTATCCAATAGATTATATCCACCAAATAGTTTCTCATGGTTAAATAATTTAATGATAGAATTTGGGAAATTATTCTTCTTCAAATTTGTTCTAAAATGTCTCCTATCGCTACCTATGACTTTTTATCTTCATCCAACTTGTGTAGAAAAATTTATATCTTATTTTATCTAAAAATTTATTTTGTCCAGGCACAATCATTGAATTCCCAAAATTTAATTTATCATTCATTTATGGCCTTGATATTGACAGAATAATGTGGGGACATAGTTGTTAAAGTTGGTCCTCTAGATCTTCTCTTTAACATTGTTGAATTTTAGGTCCATTTTGCAATCCATTTAAAAGATATAGGCCCATCTTAAAAAATATCCAAATATGTATGTCACACCCTGACCTATCATTTATTTTATTTTATAATTTTATTTGACTTTTAAAATTTTTTTGGGGTTTGGGTTGAGTCCCGGATGAAAAACTTTTGAGTCATGTTAAAAATTACATGTTTTTCAGCTGACGTCGCTGAGCACCCGGGCAGAGCGCGTTTTGAGTTGACGTTGCTGAGTGCCCGGGCAGAGAGCATTTTGAGTTGATGTTGCTGAGCGCCCAGGCAGAGTGTGTTTTGAGTTGACGTTGTTGAGCACCCGGTGCTTTGTTGAGCGCCCGAGCAGAGTGTGTTTTGAGTTGACGTTGCTGAGTGTGTTTTGAGTTGACGTTGTTGAGCGCCCGGTGCTTTCTTTTCATTTTGTTTATTTACTTTGTTTTGTTCTATTTTCCTTCCAGTGCTTTGTTTATTTTCATTGGGCGAAATCATTCCCTCCTACTTTATTTTGATGCCCTAGCACTTGTTGCCAGCCTAGGAGGATCGGGAATGCCTCTCGGGCCATGCCGCAGACTGACTTGAGTGACTGGTTCAGGGTCGACCCAGGTTGGTTCGTGAAAAAATGGTATCAGAGCCAGGTTGTCTCTTGAGCGGACCTTGTTTTTCAGAGTGCCCATTTTTATTTGCTGTTGTCATGGTAGAAAGAGTAAAATTATCGGGACTCAGGGCGTACGGGCGAGAAGGACGTCATGAACCCTTGGTCGTTCTGAACCATGGGTCACCATGAGATGTATGGGTTGTTGGTGTCTTTTTGGTTCCTTTGACTTGTTTTATATTGGGGAATGAAATGGGAGTCGGGCAAGTGACCTCTATGAGCTCGCATGGTCTGGAAAGCCATGTGTAGCCGAGGAATTTGCCCTATAATGCTCTCAGTGATGATGGTGTTACTGGAGTATAGCCACCAACCATATGTTCGAGTCGCCCATCATCACTAGGTTTCCCCAAGTGAATCATTTGAGTTTTCCTTCATTTTGAAAATTGTTTTATAAAGTTTTATGTTGGAGATTGTGAAATGTTGATTTTGAAATGGCAATGACCATGTTTTGATTATGATATTTGTTTCCTTGTTACTTAATGTTTACCCCCACGACGGTTTGATGGATCCCTGATGAGCAACTTTGGGTGGTGCACCCCTAGAAAATCCTCCATTTGATCAGCCTATAGACTATGTTCTGGAATTCCATAAGTTGAACCCTCCTCTCTTTTATGGACAAGCAGAGCCTCTTGAGGCAGAGAAGAGGTTGCAGAAGATTGAGAGGAAGTTCAGTTTTGTTGGGTTTCCTGAGTCATTACAGGTGAAGTTGGCTACATTTATGCTTAAAGGCCCAACTTGGAAATGGTGGAAGTCCATGTCTCGGAATAAGCCTCGGGAAGATCTAACATGGGAGTTTTTTAAGTCATCATTCATCCAATAACACTTCTCTGAGTTGACAAAGCTGAGGAAGAGGATGGAGTTGTGTTGTCTTTATCAGAGCGTTGAATCGGTACTATAATTCTATCAACATTTCATAGACCTAGTTCCATATGATTAGTGGTTTGTTGCGAATGATCCCAGGAAGGCTCGACAATTTGAGTCTGGACTCCGACCTGAGCTGCAATCGAAAGTTGAAGAGCTCAATCTAACCACCTTCCCGGTTGATGTGGGGAAAGCCTTTTTGGCTGAAGCTGGGTTAGCAGGAGGACTTGAGGAGGAAAACCCTCCAGCTTTGGGAAGCAGTGCAGAGGATAGTGATAAGAAGAATGAGAAGTGACCTGATGCTGGTGGTGCTGGTAGAGTAATCAAGAGGCCTTCAGACCTTCAGTCATCTTCTTCACGGCGCAATGTCGTGATATTTCACCAATGTTGTGGGCAGGGTCACAAGAGACCTACTTTTCCGAGTGCTCCGAGACCCTGCCACACCTGTGGACGTTGGGGTCACTTGTAGCGATTCTGCCGCGGTATTTCAAAGAAGCGTGCCAAAGCCAAGACTAGCTCTTCGAAGGTCACCTCGGCCCGTCAGCAGGATCAGGGCGATGTTTTGGGATCAGTTTTAGGTCTTATCTTTGTAGTGTTTCTTGGGCATAGTGATCGTCTCTTGTAGGGCTTTGTGGTGTTCCTTTTCTTTCAGTTGTAATAATGGTTGTGGTTGAAACTCTTTGAATATTTTATTTTATTAGAAGTGTTTTTGGTAAAATTCTGGTTTGTGGGTTTTATTTGGGGATTTTTGAAGCCTGACTGCGAGGCAGGAGATGCTTCAATCATCAGTGCTCCAGCCCTAGGCCTCGGAGTGAAGCTGGTGCGTAGTCAAGTGAACCCCAACAATGAAAAAGGGTCTTGGTTTAATACCGGTCTTTGGTGTGACATAGTTTATGTTCTTCTGAGGGTGTGACGCCATTGAGGTAGTGGTGAAGGTAGTTTTGATTATCTATCAGTCAGGACCTTCCCTTCTCCCCCCATCATGGTGGGGGTTTCTGGTCCTTGTGGAAAGTTATTAAGTTCATTTAATATCATCAGTTCTTATGGTGGGGATACCCACAGTTGGTCATGCAGAGTTATACCGAAATTAATTTAGGGTTATCCCGATCCTTATGGTGGGGTGTCCGTTCGGGCCTCCCCGTGAAAGTATCAGAGTTTCTTTTCATGTATCATTTGGTGGTAGGTGGTCTGGTGCGGAACCACCTAATCTTGAGTTTTTCCTCTCAAGTGAACATTGATATTGTATTACACCCAACAGTTTCATTGGACTAAGATTATAGGGATTAGTCTTGGAGGTGATTTAAGTTCATTCGTTCCTTGGTTGAAACATATGGTTTAGGTTCTGCTTGGTGATGATTAAGGTGATCTTGTTTTAAGGATAAGTTGCATGTCATGGGGGTTCAGTGTTCGTTTGGATCGATCAGCTAGAGGTGTTTAAACTTTTGGGGGTGAGTGACACTTAAGGAGTTTCATCTTTGGGTCTTGATCCTGTTGTGGATTTCCAGGGGTGGAAAGCGTTATGGTGGGGAGAATTTTCACACCCGACCAATCATTTATTTTATTTTATAATTTTCTTTGACTTTTAAAATTTAGTTGGGGTTCGGGTTGAGTCCCGTGTGAAAAAATTATGAGTCATGTTAAAAAGTGCGTGTTTTTCAGCTGACGTCGCTGAGCACCCGGGCAGAGCGCGTTTTAAGTTGACATTGCTGAGCACCCAGGAAGAGGGCATTTTGAGTTGATTTTGTTGAGCGCCCAGGCAGAGTGTGTTTTGAGTTGATGTTGCTGAGCACCCGAGCAGAGCGTGTTTTGGATACCCCGCACGACGCCGCTTAGACATCGACATGATCCCCCTACTTTCAGAAAATTAAGATGGGTAAAGATGTGATTTATTGTGTTATTTAAAATGTTTATTGCTGTTAATGATTTTATAATTAAAAAAAATGAAATGATGAATTATTATCATTATTAGTATTATTATTATTATCATGTTTGTAAAAGTTATTAATTATTATTAAAATTAAGATGTTTAATTATTATTTGTGTTATTATTATTATAGTTTAAATTTATTATTATTTTAATTATTTACTTGTGTATTATTATTACAATTATTATTATTCTTTTATTAT
The DNA here is from genome assembly GCA_963277665.1 of Viscum album. Classification (NCBI taxonomy): domain Eukaryota; kingdom Viridiplantae; phylum Streptophyta; class Magnoliopsida; order Santalales; family Viscaceae; genus Viscum; species Viscum album. The sequence continues at coordinate 494,758,237 of OY728139.1, forward strand.
TAATTTTATGTGTATTACTTTTATTATGAGTTAATGTTAACTTTGTTTTATTTATTTTCTTTTTTTTATTTCTATTCCTTTTTCTTCTTTCTCTCTAACCCTAGCGACCTCCCCTTTTCCCCCCTCCTCTCGCGTCCAGGCAGCACCGCCACCCCCTAGCCACCTCCTTCTCCCCAACAGCGTGAGGTGCTATCCGCGACATTGCACCCAGACCCAGGAACCCTTCACCCCTTCTTCACGCGGCCTGTACCCAGCCCAGTCCGCGCTCACCCCTCATACTTTCGGCTGCCACCTCTCCCTGACCCCCAGTCCCGGACCTACACGCACCCATCCTCACCCTCCGCCTACTGACCTCACTCACCTCCAGCCGCCCTCCCTGCCATGGATTGCCCAGAAACGTGCTCCCCCCCGCTCATGGCCTCCTGTCAGCACCCCTCCAGTTTTTCCTCCTGTTGTGCAAGCCTCCTGCCCCGTCCCGCACCACCGGTTTTGTGACCTCCGGCGGTGCCCCCCTGTCCAGCCGATCGTGGCGCACCCAGCCCCTGCTCTTGAATCTGCTGCGCTCACTTCTTCCCTGAGCCGATGCACCCCGGTTTCCTCTTACCTCTTCTATCTCTTAACGCTAGCCCGACCCGTGCCTGCACCATTCTCCTTCACCCGCACACTGCTCCGCTCTCCGTCCCTCTCCTGGTCAGCTGCTACCCTACCCCTCCACAGTGCTCTGCCCTGCTTCCCACTATCGCGTATCCTATCACCTGGCATAATCCTCCTTGCAGCAGCCTCGAAAAGAACAACATCGCCCTCCACTATCCGCTCCATCTTTGGCAGCGATGACCCGCCTTGCCTCCTCCCTTCTTTCCGTGCGCCTTTTGGTTGCGCGCCTCCCGACCCACCACATGCCACCCCTTCAAATTTAGAGGTATTCGAATTCTTGTATGATTTAATTTTATTTAGTATTAATTAATTGCTTTTAGTTTTGAGTATCTATATTTTAAATGGAATTATGTGGTATTATGGATAATTTTATTTGGATAATTGTTTCGACCAAATTATTGATTTGGCATAATTTTTTATTAATTAGTGTTCTGCGAAGTTTAGTTTTGAAGGAACTTAGTTATCATTTTATATTTTGTAGCCCGCTCATGTGAATTAAGATGCGTTTTGATGAAACCCAGTTGCGTGCTGTTTAATAGATTTTATTATTTTATTCTTACTGTGCAAGTAGTGCATGTTATGATAAGGTGTGTTGTGGGTGCATGTTTTCTTATAAAAAGTGGTTTAGAAAATAGTGTTAATGTTGCGAGTTGTGTTTTGAAAAAAAATGTCAAGTTGGATATTTTGTGCTGATTGTTCATTGAAATTGTTTTATGTCCATGTTTATGTGTTTTTAGTTGTTGTGCGTTTGTTGCAGCGCATTGGTGAGGTAATTCCGTGAAATTGCAGTCGTTAGCCTGTGCGTGCTTGTACGCCCGCTCGAGGCGTGTCATGTCATCGTGTTTCGACTGCGAGTCAAGGTAGGTCCCCCACTGCACTTGCCTTTAAATTTAGAATTTATTAATTTCTTGATGTTTTATTAATTTTAATGAATGAGAAATAATATATGAAAATTAATTTTTAAATGATTATTTGGTGTGAAAAGAGTCGTTTATTTTATACCGAACACTTGAAACATTTTCATGACGAGCAGACACCCAGTATTGAAATAATGCTCGTTTTTCCTTCAAACATAATTCATGGAATTTCAAATGTACTTCTAGTTTTAAAGATAAATTATTTCTTCTGAACACGTGTTTTGGGTTTTCTCGAGAAATGAGGTTTTTCATTAAAATTGGTGAAGGCCCGTTTGGCACTTTAATAAAATAAATTATTTTGGAAAACCCATTCAGGGGTGATCTTTGGTGTGCGTTGATTACGTGAGCTATATGTGATGTTTGTGCATTGTGACTGATTGATTTACATTGTGGACGCACCACTTTTTATTGCTTGTGTTGACATGGGAACCTGACAAAGTAAGTGAATCTTCTGAGAACGATTGTTGCACTAGTTTAGATTACGCATTGGCTAGTGGCCCCTAGTACGAATGACACTCTTCTAGGGGATTAGGCCCCTCGGTTAGGCCATGTAGGGAAACACCAGGCATTAGGGCGTTATGAAGTCATCGAGAGTAGGCATGCCTTCAGGATGAGTCACATGTATAGTACGTTCTAGATTATTTACGAGCTCCTAGGTTCGACCCACGTATCTTTTAGTGTTTATTTTTATGCAGTGGACGATTGAGAGATCTAGTTTGGTTGCTGGCCCCATGTGCCACTTTTTCTATTTCCCTTAGTGTGTGTTGTGTGTGGTTTTACATTTGACCAACAACTAAAATTTGGATTTCTAAATTGTTCACAAAAGTGTTTTAAAATGTAATACATCTTTTTATTCCAAACACTAAATTTTTTCTTAAATTAAAAAGAGCAATGGACTATTACTTGTTTTAGAAATGAAAGTGTGTGTGGAAACCAATATTTTATATAATTTAGTTCAAACATGGAATTGATAAATTCTTTATTTAATGGCATGTGCATTGGGAATAGAATTTTCCCGACCTACCTACTGAGTTTTAATACTCATGCCTATAGTGTTTTCTTATTTTTAGTTTCTATTGTAGGTTTGAATAGAGCTTGATCTCCATGGGCGAGAGTTGGTTGTGGTATGTTGGGAGAATATCGAGATCACGAGGGGTTTTAGTCGTGGTTATGTTAGTTTGTTGTTGTTGGTCATTCTTTCTTTTCGTTTTGTTTATTTACTTTGTGTTGTTCTATTTTCCTTCCCCTGCTTTATTTATTTTCATTGGGTGAAATCATTCCCCCCTGCTTTTTTTGATGCCCTGGCATTTGTTGCCAGCCTGGGAGGATCGGGAACGCCTCTCGGGCCATGCCACAGACTGACTCGGGTGACCGGTTCAGGGTCGACCCGGGTTGGTTCGTGACAATGCACATAAATTTTAAGGCCTGAATTATGAGCTTCTTTGGGGCCATTAAATGATGGATTCATATTTAGGTTCAGCATAATAAAATAAATACCAATATGAATTTAATCCTACACAAATGGAATTTCATAAATTAAATCAGTGTATGAAAAGTTATAGCTGAAATACTTAAATAATTTAAAATAGTTAAATTCCAAAAAAATATGATATTTTTTCAATTAATCCCAAAAATCCTCTAAAACCATAAAATGTTACAATTAATATTAAAATATAACTATTTTTTATTAAAACCATTGTAATTTGTTTAAAAATATGCATGTAAATTGAGTGTGTCATTTATTTTCTATAAAATTCATTTTATTTATTTTATATACTTATTTTTAAAAAGTTAAATTTAAAATTATTATAATTTAAATTTTATAAATTAAAAATAATTTATGAAATATTTTCATGAAAATTTACTTAGTACTTATTTTTTAATATTTTCTGAAAAAATTATTTTTTAGTAAAAAAATATGGTTTTGGTGAAAATTTTATAATTTATATTTTTATCAATGTGTAACCGTATAATAGAACATTAAAAATTATTTTAAGTAATAAAATTTTTATTTAAGGAATAATATTATTTGTTTTGAAATATTTTATTTACATATAAAACATATACCCAATATTTTTAGAATTGAATATAAAGGATGGTTTAATAAAAACTTTTTTCGGTCTTCTCTTTAAAACAAGTATTTTAAAGGTGTTGTTCAATTTTGGATTGAATTGGATGCTTAATATAATTAATTATATTTATAATAAATCAATTTATTTCAATAAAATAATAAATAAATATAATTTTATTTATATATAAATTTAAATATAAGAAACTTCATTTTTTAATATCTGTTTTTATATGATTAAGTGAATTTATTTTAAAAATAAATTTTAATAAATTTAGAAATTTGATATGATAAAAATATTTTAAAATTTCAAATCACAAGTTTATAATAAGGTAATAATGGTAATATTATTTTTAGTTTTCAAAATTAATTACTAAGTTTAAAAAATAATTACCTCAACAAAAAGTTAAAATGGTAAAAAGAGTTTTACTTAGGGGAAATCGACAAAACGTGTTTAAAAATTGTTTTCAAATAAATGGTTGAGATGAGTTTAGACTTTATATTTTACGAAAATCCAATTTTTTCCAATTTCTATCTATTTAACATTGAATAGATTCATGACATTATTGATTAATGATGAGTGTTTTCAAAAGATACACCCATTTTGACCCTTGATTTATCCCATTATTAAATGATATCTATTACACACATTCAAAGATACACTAGATCTTAGAATTACAAATTTAAAATCTTCCATTTTACTATCCCTAGAACCCTATCCCATAACCATAATCCCATGGCCAGTCACAGTTATCTTAATAACTTCAATTTCAAAGGAACTTCTAAGGAAAAATCAAGTCTGCAACGTAATTATTATCTTTTTCTTATCATTTTATTCTTAATATTAATATTAAAAATATATTATTTCCAAAATAATATGATGACTTATGTATAATTATTATACTTATATGTTGTTATATTAATGTTACAACCTTTATTTATTCATTTACAACCACTTAGAAAAACAAAAGAACATCAATAATGCTTGTGCGCAACCTACCACCTCCACGAAGAATCATTTTTTCATTTTTCTTATAGTATTTAATTATTTGTCCAAAAAACCTAAAATATGGTTCACCATAAAAAATACCAAAAAAATATCACTATTATCCTGTTATAATGATATTATGTCAAAAGAAACACCCCCTTAACCATAATCACCAATCAATTTAAGGCGAGTTTAAGTTTGGGTTAGTGTAACCACCTACAAGAAAAATGTTTTAAAATATGATTATGGATAACCACGAGAACAATAAAAATAATATTATTATAATATAATAATAAAATAACAAAATAATTATTTTTAGATGGTTATGGAAATATTATATTGTATATTTAAATTATTATTAAAGTATCATTTTTTCATTCGCTAAAATCACCGAAACAAGCCATTACCAATTTTGTTTTCACACTACATATGCAAACCACTTATGGAAAAAAATAAAATTTTAAATAAATATAATATATATATTAAATAATACTAAGTGATATATAAATTATAAACTTTTTATCAAATTATGGGTAATGATATCAACGTTATCAAACATGAATAAAGTTGTCAAAATTATTAGCACATGATAGTCAAAATATGTTATAATTAATCAATGTACTCATGATAAATAATTATTAACAAGGATTATAAAGGGTAATATATATGATTATGGATCTTAAATAGGGTATAATGTTATATATAATTGTTTTATAGGAGGTTATATTGTCATCAACTAATCAAGGAAACATGGTAAGGGTTTACGTCTCAAACACCTATCTTTGAGACATTTTTATGTTATACACCTTGTTTTCATTTAAATGGTGTAAATAATACCAATTTGTCATATTTTTATCATTACTATGTAATTTTTAATGATATTAGGTTTTTTATTTAAATTTGTACCTCTTGTGTGGTTTTGATTAAAAACATTTCTTAATCCATAAGGGTTTTTTTCTCGACTTCTCCTCATTGAGACATGTTTTATTATTATAAACCAATTATGTATTTATATGATGTATATTATTATCAATAAATTATATTGGGATATTAAATGATTTAATTAATGTTATTTATAAAACCATATTTTTTTCAATCTTCCAATGAATTTTGATTCAAAAAATACTAAAGTCATAAGAGATTTTAATGACTTAGAATCTTCTCCTTTGGTCATAGTTACTCTTCTTTGACTATTGTATTTAAAGACTAATTAATTTAAAATATGATGATTTTATGTTTAATTTAAACCTTATTTTATAGAGAAATCATGTTTCACACATAATTATTACTCATTGAAAATTCTTTTGTTTTTTTAAAAATAATTTTTGTTATTTTATTTGGTTTTTATTATATATTATTGTTTTTAATTTCCCAAAATATTCTCATTTACCTAATTGAAAATCAATTATTTATCTCTAATGATCATTTTCCCCAAAATTAATTTTAAATAAATGGTTTTTATCCTTTCAACAGTGTGGGTTTAAAAAAAAAGGAAATTTTAAAAAGTTCTAAATGTTTTTCCATCCTTTCAAAATAAAGAGGTTTTATCATCCACTCCATGTTTTATTTTAATAAAATTTATTTCATTTTCAAGGTTACATTATTAAATATTATTTTTAAAAATAAATATCTTCATACTATTTCCACTACCCATCTTTAAAATTTTTATGTCTTTCTCAGGCTTCCATTATTAAAGATTCATTTTAAAAGTAGATGTTTTCAAATTATTTTCACATCTCCATTTTAAAAACTTCATGTATTTTCTAGTATATTTTATTTATAACTCATTATAATAAGGTTTTAAAAATTTATTCTCTTTAACTATTTAGAAATGTGTTTTTAAAAGTAATTTCCACTTTAACTTTTAAGACAATGTTTAAAAGGTTTTGTGAAAGCCTTTTTTATTTTCACTTTTATTTTTCCACCAATGATTATCTCCAATTAAGTGATGTTTTGATCATAATTTATGAATTATTATGATATTATTTATTTTGTAAAATTATATTTATTACATTATATGATTTAGTAATTTCATGTTATGGGATTTTTTTTGAATGTTTTGGGAAACCCATTCTTTTACCATGGGTTCTTTACGAGATGATGAATGTTTGATTTTAAAGTGTCACAAAAATGTATGGATTATGAGAATGGTGGGACCTAAATCTACCTATAATATTTTTTATTAATTGATTATATCTCATGATATAGAAATTTTTTATGAACATATTATAAAATCAATAGGTTTATAGAGGGTGAGTGTGATGGCGTTAAGATCTAACTACAATTTTATGTGTGAATAAGTTAGAAAGTTGATAGATTCACAATGGGAGAGTATAATAGAGTTAATAACTACTCATAATTATACATGTGAAATGGTTAGAACATATTTAGGTTCACAAAGGTTGAGTGTGATGATGTTAATCCCTACTCATGATTTTATGTGTGAACAAGTTATCATGTCTCTAGGTTCTCAATGGGTGAGTGTGATTACATTAATCAGTACTCACAATATTATATGTTAATAGGTTAGAAAGTTTCTAGGTTCATAAAGGGTGATTTTGAAGGTGCTAGTCTATACTCACAATTTTATATGTGAATCAGTTGGTGATTATCCATGTTTTTAAGGAAAAAAACCTATGTTTATTTTTGTATCACCTTTTCAATTTATTTATCATATTATGCCATGTTTTTATGATTATGAATTGTATTAAAAGTATTATTCACTTTTATATCATTATCACAAGTTTTATGATAATTGATATTTTTTTTAATCCATGAAATTTATTTTATGGTTTATTAATGATCTTCTTTTGATATTATGTTTCTCTATCAAGTCTTGTGATCATTATCCCTGGTATTTTGATATTTTATTATCTTATTTATATCATTCTCATATTATCCTACAGGTTTATGATATATTAATTTATGATATTTATTTTCCCTTACTGATAATTTGATCCCACCCCTTTCTTATGTTTCCAATCCTCAGGTTATGAACATTATTTGATCATGTGAGAAGTTTTGAAAGGGTCTTGAGGAGCATGATTTTGGATAAAAAATTTCAATTGTTGTAAATTAAGTTATTTATGTATATAATCTCCAAGAAACTAAAACTTTTTATATTCAGGTTGTGAAACTATTTTGGAGATATATTATTTAAATCATGATATTAATATACCCTTTAAGTTTTTTTATTATGGGTAACTTTAGTAGGTGGCCCATCATGCGGCAACTAGTAGTGGTTGCATAGAGGGCACGATTATGCTGAGTACCCCAGTTATTCAAAAATTCATGGTTAGTAGTTCCCATGTCATCATTAGAGGAAGGTGTTATGGAATGAAGCTTTGTTCACATCATAATAAATCTCTTGAAGGTATTGTTGAGCTGGGAGGCACTAGGTCGCGCTGCAAGGGGTGTAACTGCAGGATTTTGGTGTGACTGTGGAGAGGTTCATTGCACCATGACCCTCTAGGTCAATTTAAAATTCAACCCAAATGGGAAGTGTTGTTTCATAACCTAAGGGGTATTAATTTAATGTACCCCATGTCTTTTTTATTAGGGTAATTTCCATCATTTCATGGTTTACCTACCCTTTCTTCTACCCATGTTCCACTCATGGGAATGATTTTGGGCATCCCTTACCCCTTGTTTCTCCTCCAAAGAGTCCCCTTGAATTCCCCTTGATTAAAGGTTAATAAATTATTATTTTTTTATTAGAGATAGGAAAACTTCCTATTACCTATGCTCTCCCTATTATAGGTCCTTCTCTAATTTCAGGTGGTTTCTCTTATAATTTTTATGACAATTCAAATGTAGTATATTGGAATCATCCTAATATGATGCATATTTTTGTTACGATGGGTTGAGGATGTATAAATAGGGGAAATTTCACCAATTTCTCACCATTTCCTTAAAGGTACAATTCAAATAAAAATTTCTAGGGATTTCTCAAAATTGGAACCCAATTAGAAATCGTATGATGTAGATTTTATTTATTAGAGTGTCGGGAGCATGCCACGAGTTGTTGGAATGTCATTTAAGGAGGTTATTACTAAGGTAGGTCACTCAATGAGTTTTTGGAGATTATTTATCATTTAATTAAATTGAATAATTATTTATAAATATTTATAATTATTTATAATTATTTATTTATGTTGTGTGGAATGAGATAAGGGATCAAAATCATGGTGGGGATTGGTCTGATCTTGGATAGTAGTGTAAAGTTTGGTTTATGGATGGTAACTCCATTTTAGAGGTAGTTGGTCCCTTTAATAAAAATCCATGTACATTTTTTCATGTTTATTTTTTTCACGTACCTTGGGTTGTTTTCATGAAACTACCAAAGGGGATTGATGAGTTTGGGATTGTGAGGTGGTCTAGGGTTAGAATTTTTAGTAATGATTTTATTATGCCCTTCATGGGTTTGAATTTAATAGATAACCAAAAAATATGTCTCCAATAGATAGAAATATATAGAATGAATTAAGGGAACCTAAAGTGGTTTTGGATTATGATATGAGTGGTGTTTGTCATCGGGTGAGATCTAGATAGTGAGTTAAGGGTGTATAAGTGGATAGACCTTGGGTAGTAGTTCCTGTTGGTGTTAGGACTTGGGAATCATGTGGGAAATGATATGAAAATTTCCTTAGTGTAGGTTCCGGGTGCAGTGGAAGTGCGTTGGTGGGTTTTCCCAACATTAATTTTAGCGTTAAAAAACGTTCAAACCGAGATCCGTCACGATATAAAACACCGAATCTTTGGAATAGAGTGAAGAATGAAAAATAGAAGAGGGAATCCCAGAACCATATAGATAGGATCATCATATGTTGGTTACAATTAATTTAATTAATTCACAAGAATTACCTTGGTGTAATTATTTCTTTGTTGATGTGTCTGGTCACGATTCAGTGATCCATCGTTGCGTCGTAGAATCCAAGTGTTGGATTCCTCTAGTGGTGATCCACACGTGTGCCACGTATCTACAAATGTCACTAAAGGGATCTTCAGGTGCTAGCATGGAATAACCTTCTCTTGTGATGTCCGCCTTCGATCGCCTTGATCTCTCGGTCTTGAGAGTGTTCTTAAAGGAAGGAGTTCTTTTGGGCTTTAAATAATTCTTCATAATTGTTGTGCACAATGATTCTCTTGTGAAAAAGTGTTGGGGTTGTGAGGATATTTATAATCGAGTTTGAGGTTATAGAGTTGGGACAATAAATAAACGCGTTACGCGTTTTATTTATTTCATTAAATCTTATTGAAAATCCCCATGTCGAATTATTAATTCCTTGAAATTCTACCATGCTGATTATAATAAATACCATTTAATAAAACAATATTATATCCTCAAAATCCTGACTGGAAAAACTACACGGCGTGTAATCATTAATACATGACATGTACTCATTTTCCATAAAACTACACGGTGTGTATATTTAATATACACGGAGTGTACTTTTATATTCCACTTTCCTTTATTTCCTCCACCACATTTATTAGACCTTGAGTGATGGCTATTTATTTATTAAATAAATATAATTGCATCACTTGCTAATAATTATTATTTCGTCCACAATATATTCGCTTGAATAACTAGTGTCAAAATAAATGCGATCAGGCATCCTTAAATAATTATTAAACCATAGTCGAGAATAATCTTTATTTAACTTGTTAAATTAATATTTAACTGAGATACATGAACACACTTAGTGTGTGACCCTCTAGGACTCTTTCTCATTTGCATTAGGCGGAGCCTGCCTAAAGTCCAAGGTTAGCGTCTAGCAACACGCCAAGGCACCCATAGAGAAAGGAGTTAATGCCGTAATGACGTGTCACCTCATACGAATGCTTACCGTGTAATATAATCCCTTTGTCACGATATCTTGAATCAAGCGGGTTGTATGCTAGTGTCATCAACCCACGTGCTCGATTATTCTTTCTTTGACTTTCTGGAATCGAACTCACCAATATCTTACCATGGCCATGGATTTATTTAGGCTATATCAATTCCATCAATGGGCCCGAGATATATACTTCTGTTATGGAACAGAAGGGACAAATACTTTCTTGCATTATCTATTAATGCAGTATTACTCGTGACGCACCCAACATATCCTACCTCGCTGCGAACAGTGTGTCATCACAGTTTTCGTCAATACATCTAAGTGCGTGAGTTGTAATACCCATTAATAATAATCTTAAGGTCTAAGGATCAATACACACGTCCGCATATAGGAACATCCAATGACACTATGAAATGTGGATTTCCAACTGGCGGGTCTCGTTCTCATAATATCCTCCTGGATATTACCAAGGGCGCACACCATGATATGATGCCTCAAAGTTTTATGAGTCCTCACCCATAATGGAATGTATTATTTATGTCCCTCAAATAATATCATCTGGCCATAGAACATATATTCAAGAATAGTGTTATGGAACTTCCGGGTTCTCATCATAGTAGGGATCTGCTATGACCCTTTAATGCAACAGTTATCCTTAAGACATTATCACATGCATTGTCACGCAGAAGAACAATCAAGATGTGATAAGGCTTTTATTAATGAATAAAGTAAAAAGTAGTTGGTTCTAGGACACCAAATCCAACAGACTCCCACTTGGACTAGAGCCAACTGCTAACAAACTTTGACCCACTAGCTCTCACATGATATTCATGCTTCTACTGAGATAAGCCTTTAGTCATGGGGTCCACCACGTTCACTTCCATGGACACTCTGCTCATTGCAACTTCACCCCTTTGATAGAAATCCCTCAAGAGGTGATACTTTTAGAGTATATTCTTTGTCTGTTGATGTGACCTTGGTTATTTTTCAAGAGCCACCGCTGTAGTATTATCACAATACAATGTAATGGGATCTTTACTGCTAGGCACCACATCAAGATCTGGGACAAAGTTCTGATTCCAGACAGCTTCCTTGGCTTTATCAAAAGCCTCTATATATTCAGACTCCGTTTTAGAATCGGAGACAACTGGCTTCTTTGAACTCTTCCAGCTCACATCTCCTCCATTGAGACAAAAAACATATCCAGATTGTGACTTCAGATCATTCTGATATTTCTGAAAACCAGCATCATCATACCCTCTGATGACATGCTCCTTGTCTCCTCCATACACTAAGAACATATCCTTAGTTCTTATCAGATACTTAAGGATAGTCTTAACAGCTGTCCAATGCTGTTCTCCTGGTTATTCTTGATATCTTCCTACCATGCTCAGTGCATAGGCAACATCAATCATAGTACATAACATGGCATACATTATAGATCCTATAGCCGAAGCATATGAGATCTTAATCATTATATATTTCTCTTATTGTGTCTGAGGACACATTTTCTTAGAAAGATGTAGGTCATGTGACACTGGAACTAATACCCTCTTGGATTGTTCCATACTAAATCTCTTTAGTATCTGGTCAATGTATGTACCCTCACTTCGTCCAAGCAACCTCTTGGATCTATCATGAAGGATCTTGATCCCTAGAATGTAGGATACTTCTCCTAAGACCTTCAAAGAGAAACACTTATTCAACTAGTCCTTAACTGACTATAAGATTGGTACATTGTTTCCAATAAATAATATTTCATCAATATAAACTACTAGGATAACAATCGCATTCCCATTAAATTTCTTATAAACACATGGTTCACATTTGTTCTTAATGAAACCAAATTCCATTATAGCTTCATCAAATTGAATGTTCCATGACCTGGATGCTTGCTTTAATCCATAAATGGATTTTTGCAACTTGAAAACCCGTTTGGATTCACCTGGTGTCACAAACCCTTCTGGTTGTCATATAGACATCTTCTTGAAGGTTCCTGTTAAGCAATGCTGTTTTGACATCCATTTTCCAAATATCGTAGTCATGGTAAGCTACTATATCAAGTATGATTCTTATGGATTTAAACATGGAAACTGGCAAGAAGGTTTCATCATAGTCAATTCCTTGATGCTGTCTGAATCCTTTTGCCACTAGCCTTGCTTTATAGGTGCTAACTTGACCTTCCATGTCCAGTTTTCTCTTGAATACCCATTTGCATCCAACATGCTTTACATAAACTGGCTCATCGACCAGAACCCAGAATTGTTTATGATACATGGAATCCATCTCAGAATTCATAGATTCTAGCCATCTTGCAGCTTTTGAGCTTTCTACTACTTTTTTGTAGGAGAGAGGTTCATCATTGTCCAACAATAATGATTCACCATCCTCAGTGACTAGGAAACCAAATCTCTCTGGTTCCCTTACCTCTCTTGAGCTCCTACGTAGTACTTGTGTTTCTGGATCCTCTTCCATGGGGACCTGTGGAACTTATTCTTGTACCAACTCTTGTGTATCTTGAGCATCAACTTCTTCAAAGTCAATCTTGCTCCCACTATCCTTTTTGAGGATGTGCTCCCTTTCAATAAATATGACTTGTCTGGTGACAATCACTTTCTTTTATTGAGGGTTATATAGGTAATATCATTTTGTTTTCTTAGGATATCCTATAAAGATACACTTCGTTCCCCAAGGTGCTAGTTTTTTGCCTGAGAAGGCCTTAACAAACACCTCTCATCCCCATACACGTGTATGCGACAAAATGAGTTTCTTTCCATTCCACAACTCGGAGGGAATTCCATTTTCCGCATTAGTTGGTACTCAGTGTAATGTATATGCTATAGTTTGTAATTCATATCCCCAAAAGGATAATGGAAGATCTGCACGACTCATCATCGACCTCACCATGTCCATCAAGGTGTGATTCATCCTTTCACTAACACCATTCCACTGTGGTGTATATGGAGGAGTGAGTTGAGATAGAATCCCAGACTCCTGTAGAAGATCGATGAACTCTTGGTTCAGATATTCTCCACCTCGATCCGATCAAAGCTTCTTTATCTTCTTACCAAGCTGATTCTCTACTTCATTCTTGAATTCCTTAAATTTCTCTAAGGAATCTAACTTATACCTCATTAAGTAGACATAGCCACATCTACTCAGATTATCAGTAAAAGTAATGAAGTAAGAATATCCACCTCTATCTTCTACTGAAAACGGTCCACACACATCCGTGTGCACCAATCCTATAAGCTCTGTGGCCCTTTCACCCTATCCACCAAAAGGCAGCTTTGTCATTTTACCTTGTAAACAAGCGTGACATCTATCAAGTGGTTTTAGCTCAATAGAGTCTAAATAGCCATCTTGGTAGAGCTTTGTCAAGCGCTTCTCATTTACATGGCCGAGACATTTATGCCACAACTGGGTGATGTATGAGTCATGTGAGTCTATTTCGTTATCGATTGTCAACACTTGGTTTTCATAATTTAATACATACAAACCATTATTTAAATGCGCCATACCATAACATACGTTGTTCTTATAAAAGAGACAACCCTTATTTCAAAAATTGAAAATAAATCCATCCATATCCCAACAAGATACAGAAATTATGTTCTTGATAACACTAGGTACATAATAACAGTTTTGAAAATCCAAAATAATGCCAGTCAGCAGTGAGAGGTGGTAATCGCCAATAGCCAACACAACCAGCCTTGTGCCATTGGCGTCTCGAAGATCCACCTCTCCTCTGGAAATCTTTCTAAATCTACTTGGTTGCTGTATTTGAATACAGATGTGAGCCCCAAAAGTTGTATCTAATACTAAATGTGTAGAAATAGAAAGATTACACTCGATAACAAATGCACCTTTAGCGTCCCCATGCTTCTGGGTGCAGTTCCTCTTCCAGTGGCCTTGCTTGCCACATACAAAACATACTGCCTCTCATTCCTTTCCCTGCCTCTGGATCTTCGCCTTCTTGGAGAGACATTGCTCGGGGGTTTCAGACCGTTTATAAGTCCTTTGCCCCTTTACCTTGTCCTTCCTTTTCTTATTCACCATAAGGACTATGGGTTTCTCATTCCCCATGTCCTTATCTACTCGGTGAGTTAAGGGAAGAAGTTCTGATCTAGTCACAACTGGAATAGGCTCTTCCATCATATACAATTTCCTCTCGTGGTGATAGATGACGTGTAAATGCCTCTGCCACTCTTGGAAATTGGTGTCGGTGAGAAGGTTTTCCTTCTCGAGTATGGTTCACAATGATATGTTTGAAGTCATTTTATTTCTGTTTATACAAATTAATATGAGAAAAGGTTTAGTACTTTATTACAAAATTGATACAAATAAATAAATTAATACTTATAAGTCTCCCACTATTTTATCGAAATCCAATATCCCTCAGCATCGACTTCAGAATATTTTGTTGCCTGAATATTCTAGTGAAAAGGATCCATATTGCCCTTTGCATTACCCCAACTAGGGTTGGTCAAGCAACTTGAAGGGTTTTTAGGTAGGCATTCCAAATTCCAACTGCATTAACTTGCAGCTCCTTGATCCGCTGAGTGGACTCCCCAATCTTGAAATCCTTTTATTTTGGATTTCCTCAACCTTTGCCTCTTGGTCACACCAAGTCCTACTGTGGTAGTCAACCCTTGATGCGAACCAAGTCATGTCAACCCAAAACCTTGAATTAGAATTCCCTGATAATTTAAGGCACCCCAACTAGGGTTGGTCAAGCACTTTGAACTATGGTTCGATTCTAACCAAGATTATGGAAGGCTATACCAACTTAATATTTCTTTTGAGGGATTTTATCCTTATACGTAAATTTCCATTTTATTATCTTTGATTACATGATTGTCAATATTAAGTGGGATATAATTAAGTGATTAACCATGTCTAAGATAATATTTACGTATAAGCCGGTTTTATTTTAGTTCCATCTTGCATGCTCGTTTAATTCATTAATTGTGTGATCGTGAAAACACACCCACAATAAATAAACCATGCAACTGATAGAAATAAAATAATCGGTATGATCATGAGCTTTTTCTATTGGTTAGTTTATCTAGCTATTGATAAAATAACCCAAGACCTAGGGGAGAAACACCTTGAACCTTTTAGGTTCGTGTTTACAGCTTTCCACCTATCCACCTTTGTATCTCCTTGGATTGGTTTCACCTTGGCTCCTGACTTGAGCAACCTCCACTATTTTGGGAGCTCCATAAATTACATATGAATTTATCTCACACACGGGTGAGGGGTAAAAGGGGTTTTTATATAAAAGAATCCTTGGGTGTGCATGCCCTACATATTAATGAGGAGATGGCTCGCATTCCAACAAATTTAATTTAAATAAATAAATTAAAAGAAACCATTCAAATACAAATGTCTCGGTCTTTCTCATGATCAGCCATACATGCAACGATATTTACGCATAAATAAAACTAGAATTCAATTCTTTAATCGTTATTGTTTAAGATAAATCACGCTCGAATTAATTAATTATCTTTAATTAATCAATCCTTTTATCTTAAACCCTTTTTCTGAATTTCCTTGAGATTCTCATCCATCATAATTTTAAATAAATAAATTCATTTAAAATTATCATTTTACGTAACTTGTACCTTGGAGGAAACCCGGTGAATTCTTGTTCATTGCATCATTTGAATGAGTACATGTCGTGTAGTTCTTACCACACGACGCGTACTTTTGTTCACCATCCATCCGAAGTACACTCCCGGGGACATGGCGTGTTAATGTACTTCAGAAACTTTCGGAGTACACGATGTGTTCAGTGGGACACACACCGTGTAGTTTCTGCGTTACACGGTTTCCAGCCGGGCAAGCTGTGTATGGGGTACATAGTCTAACCCTAACCCGAAGGGACTACACGTCATGTTCATTGGACCACATGGTGTGTAATCCAGAAACCATGTGCCACCTCTTCCTGGTGAACACACGATGTCATTAATTATATAGATAGGATCCAATACACGGCCTGATTTGGCGGATCAGTCCAATACATTAATCTAGACTACACAATGTGTACTTCTGAATACATGCCGTGTAATCTAGTGTTGTACGGCCAGAAACATTTTTCTCCTCCAGATGAGTTCCTCTATTTTATTTTAATCAAAATTTAAAGAAAAATTTGTTTCTGTGAGATGAATGAGAAATGATGGAGGAGGAAAAGATCTCGAGATTCATATTTACAGAACGATTAAACTTGAATTGAAACAACTAAATTATTAAATGCTTAAAACATCAATGAAAAACTAAATAATTATAATCAACTATATGACCGCTCTGATACCACTTATAGGTTCTGGGCGCAGCGGAAGCGTGTTGGTGGGTTTTCCCAACATTAATTTTAGCGTTAAACAACGTTCAAACCGAGATCCATCATGATATAAAACGCCAGATCTTTGGAATAGAATGAAGAATGAAAAGCAGAAGAGGGAATCTCGAAACCATAGATATAGGATCATCATATGTTGGTTATAATTAATTTAATTTATTCACAAGAATTACCTTGGTGGAATTCTTTATTTGTTGATGTGTCCGGTCACAATCCAGTGATCCATCATTGCGTCGTAGAATCCAAGTGTAGGATTCCTCTAGCGATGTTCCACACATGTGCCACGTATCTCGAGACGTCGCCGAAGGGATCTTCGGGTGCTAGCGTGGAAGAACCTTCGCTGGCGATGTCTGCCTTTGATCGCCTTGATCTATCGGTCTTTAGAGCGTTCTTGGAGGAAGGAGTTCTTTCGGGATTGAAAGAATTATTCAGAATTGTTGTACACAATGATTCTCTTGTGAAAAAGTGTTGGGGTTGTGAGGATATTTATAACCGGGTTTGAGGTTATAGAGTTATGATAATAAATAAACGCATTACGCGTTTTATTTATTTCATTAACTCTTATTGAAAATCCCCATGTCAAATTATTAATTCCTTGACATTCTCCCATTCTGATTATAATAAATATCATTTAATAAAACAATATTATATTCTTAAAATCCTGACTGGAAAAACTACACGACGTGTAATCATTAATACACGGCGTGTACTCATTTTCCATAAAACTACATGGTGTGTATGTTTAATATATATGGAGTGTACTTTTATTTTCCACTTTCCTTTATTTCCTCCCCCACATTTATTAGACCTTAAGTAATGGCTATTTATTTCTTAAATAAATATAATTGCATCACTCGTTAATAAATATTATTTCATCCACAATATATTCTCTCAAATAACTAGTGTCGAAATAAATACATCAGGTATCCTTAAATAATTATTAAACCACATTCGGGAATAATCTTTATTTAACTTTTTAAATTAATATTTAACTGAGATACATGGAAAAACTTAGTGTGTGACCCTCTAGGCCTCTTTCTCAGTGACATTAGGTGGATCCTGCCTAAAGTCCAAGGTTAGTGTCTAGCAACACGCCAAGGCACCCATAGAGAAAGAAGTTAATGCCACAATGACGTATCACCTCATATGAATGCTTACCATGTAATATAATACCTTTTTCACGATATCTTGAATCAAGCGGGTTGCATGCTAGTGTCATCAACCCACGTGCTCGATTATTCTTTCTTTGACTTTCCCGAATCAAACTCACCCATACCTTACCATGGATATGGATTTATTTAGGCTATATCAATTCCATCAAAGGGCCTGAGATATCTACTTCTGTTATGGAACAGAAGGGACAAATCCTTTCTCACATTATATGCTAATGCAGTATTACTCGTGACGCACCCAACGTATCCTACCTCGCTGCAAACAGGGTGTCGTCAGAGTTTTTGTCAATACATCTAAGTGCGTGAGTTGTAATACCCATTAATAATAATCTTAAGTCTAAGGATCAATACACACGTCCACATATTGGAACATCCAATGACAATATGAAATGTGGATTTCCTACTGGCGGGTCACGTTCTCATAATATCCTCTTGGATATTACCAAGGGCACACACCATGAGATGATGCCTCAAAGTTTTATGATTCCTCACCCATAATGGCCTATATTATTTTTCCCCTCAAATAATATCATTTGGCCATAGAACATATATTCAAGAAAAGTGTTATGGCACTTCTGGGTTCTCATCATAGCAGGGATCTGCTATGACCCTTTAATGCAACAACTATCCTTAAGACATTATCACATGCATTGTCACACAGAAGAACAATCAAGATGTGATAATGCTTTTATTAATGAATAAAGTACAAAGTAGTTGGTTCTAGGCCACCAACTCCAACACTTAGAACCTATAATATCCTCTATAGAGATGGATAAAGTATTGAAATTGAGATTTTCAGTCAATGTAATCTATTTTTCTTGGGTTATATGTGTGGTTGAATTATAAAAGAGATAAATCACTATCCTTAGAGTGTACATAGTGGCACTTGGTGAGAGTAAAGAGGGTAGGGGGGAGGCTCTACTGAATGTAGGGATTTATAGGGAGTTATATAAGAATGTTATATGTGTATAGATAACTAGTGGGAATCCATGTAGAGATTCACTATTATTAAAGAGGGTGTTCCATGGGTGGACCAAGAGAAATCTTGGGTAGTCTATGGGTGAAATTAGTATATAAAAGTGTTGGAATATAGGAGTGAGTGTACAGTGATACACATAAGAGTGTGATTGGATACTATCTTTGTTCTAGGGATGGATTATAAATCTATTAGTGTTTTCTAGATACCCATAGGGGTAGGGTATTTCTAAGGTGTGAGGGTTTGAATTATAGTATAACTAGATATGGCCAATTATTTAGGATTTGGGGTTGGATATGGTATAAAGGCCTAGAATATTTTTGAGTATTATTTAGTAACATATTGGGAGGTAATATAGGGATGGAGTGGATAGTTATGTTGGTGATATTTAGTTGTATGTTCTACCCTCTAACAAATATCTAGGTGGGGACAAGTTTGTGACTTGATGGGGGTCGGGAAATGGGCTTTTCTACTATGTTATCCTTTATTTTTATTTATGATATGACCATTTTGTATTGAATTGATAATCCCAAACATTGAGTAATATGATGGAGGTATGAGACATGACATGAAATGCAGTATAAGACCTTACCCTAAGTGAGAGGATAGTGGTCATAATGAGATACTTGACCTTACCCTAAGTGAAAGGGTAATAGTCCATATGTGATATATGACCTTACCCTGAGTGAGAGGGTAGTGGTTAGAACATGATAAATGAGCATTCCATAAGTGAGAGGGTAGTGGTCTAGATATGAAATAAGACCTTACCCTAAGTGGGAGAGTAATGGTTTGGATATGGTACATGGACCTACCCTAAGTGAGAGGGTAGTGGTCAGAATGTTATACATAACCTTACACTGTGTGAGATGGTAGTTTTCGGTATGTGGTCTGAGACCTCAATATAAGTGAGAGGGTAGTGGTATGAGATGTGATATATGATGTGGTATGAGAACATACCCCGAGTTAGTGGTTGGTGGTATGAGATATGTATTGAGACCTACACCTAAGTGAAAGGGTTATGGTATGTGACTAATGTTATATTAAGACATGGTATGAGATAATACCTTGAGTGAAAGGGTAGATGTTTAGACTCAAATTAATAACCCTAACCTATGTGATATGGTATTGGTTAGGTTTTGTTATGGGATGAATTATTATTCTTAGATTGTATGAAGTAGGTGGGTTCAGGTGTTAGTGTTGTTTGGTTATCACTCGATGACTTTATGTGAATAATTTTTTGTACTACTTGATTTATTTTCTCATGCATGCATACATTTTATTCTATGGTGTAAATGAGGGTCACTTTTTGAGACCCTACTAATATTTATGCTCATACCTTTCATGGTCACTTAGTACTTGTTCATGCTTTATGTTGGTCTATAACTAATAGGATGTATGGGGGATCGAGCTATATTGGTTGGATAGATGTTATTATATTAGTTTTAGGAGGGACCTAGGGTTTATAGTTGACTCATACTTGTTTTGTTTTTTATTTATTATGTACTGGTCATCCTAGTGGGTGATCCTTGTTTTACGAGTGTGTGTTAATCATGAGATTCATTTATGATATATCACGATGATGTTGATTGTTATTATTGGATATCTTATAGATACAATTAATTGTGCTTACTCTAATTTTATATGTCAATTTTGTGATTCATCTATTATTGTCTGTGATAATACCAAGGCTACGGTCACCCCACATTTCGTACAAGCTCTTACCTCTAGGTAGATTACTTTTAACATATGATAAGGAGCGTCTGAGGTCTTATAGTAGCTAGAGTTCCATATGGGTGATTTTATAATAGGCATTACAAAGATTAAAAAGAATAAGCAATGAGATAAAATAAATCAACACTACATTCTACTAAATATCATACGTATTGAAGAAATTTTGTGATATAGAATCCAGTGATATTCTCAAAATTAAATCCTATGAAAAGTAGAAGAAGAAAAAGGGGGAGTGAAGACTTACCCTACAATATCCTTAGAAGAAGGCCGACATGAACACTGTTATAGATAATCATAAATTTACAATCCTTCCAATAGCCCGAATGAATTTAAATATTTTCATTTATTAGATAGATCCCCCTTTTAATGGAAGAATGGGGGAACCCAAAGACATCAAGGACGTAGGCAAATCACACCCGAATGACAAAAGGAGTAAAACCAAAAACAACCGGAGCTTCCCCTCCCCAACATTGATCATGTTTAAGTTCATCATTGTTGCAAGGCTAATTGTCTAGAAAATGCCCTATGTTAAAGCACCGGCCTGATCTGATGGCTAACACCTCACCCTCACAAACAACCGAATCCAAAAATCACTGCAACTATGAACCTCCAACTCTGAATCCTCCTCTAGAGCATGTTCATGTGATCAAGTCTAGATACACTAACTTCCCACCTTCAGGATAAAAATAAACTCACAAAAAACCTCCACCAATCACATAGGGATTCCTCCAGACAAGAAAACCTTTACCTATTCATCAGCATCAAACAAATCCAACAACATCAATTACCAGAAATCATCCATCCCACTTCAACAATACATTTGCAAGCGAACCTAAATCACCAAGATAAGCACAATAAGACAATATTTTACACCACAATACCTACACCATATGTTAGAGTCACCGCTGGAAAATAACCCTATCTCCATCCATGAGAAATACCCAACCATTCACATAAACAACAACCGCACATGGGAAGCATAGATAGCAAGGTGCATCAGGGAACCTCCAGCAGCGATGACACCACAAAAACCTTCCAAATCGGCAAAATCCAAATAGATCCTCCCCCCTCTGAGCCTAACCATATACGACGCCGGGCCACACCAGAGGAAGAAGCATAGAGTGAACCAAATCCTTTATCGATCCGTACCGACACCAGTCTGGGAAGAGACAACGAGAGTCTCTCTAGAGTCATAGCCAGAGCACCGAAGTCGATGTTGTTACACACCACCGCCATGCCAACCCAGAGAAGAGGCACCGAGCCACATAGAATGGCACCGGATGAGGGGATGAAGTGATTCTATGAATGGAAACTCTAGCCTCGCATGAGAGGAAGGTAGCCGCCGCTCCAAGGCTTTACTAAAATCTCCATAAATTTACAATTAAAGATGTATTTTTAATAAATAAGTTCTGATAATTTGATATAGTGACATTAAAGAAAATATTTATGGTCTTCTTTATTAATTTATTTGGGAGGACCTATTAAAAACTGGAAAGATCTAGCATAAAGAATCAATCAAAAGATTATAAAAAAAATTAGGAGCCACCATTGGATTTTCAGAAAATATCCTAGGGTTAATGATGATACCTTCCCCACATATATTCACTTTATTATAATATTATATATATATATCTCAGACTTGACCTAAAAACATCAATTATTAGTTACCCAAATTTGGATAAAACCTTATTAAAACACCATGTGCTGCTACTCTTGTTTTTTTATTACTTTTCATGAGGTGTGGTGTTTTGGGAATTTTTAAGTAGATGTATTAACCCTAATAGTCGTAGAGTTTTGAATAATAAAAAGGATGATTAAAAGATTAAAATAATTCAACAAATATGGTTTATAATAATTCACCTCACTCTTAGTATGGATGCACAGATCACTAGGAACCTTAACAAGCATATGAGAAGGTTATACCTCTGATTGGATCTAATATCTTCTCCCAATTATTTTAAAAATAATATAGGAAGTTTAGTTTTTAATAAGGCAATGATTTACCTTAGATGGAGAATATAGATTCCATTATTGTCAATACCAACAGGGTGGATTTAGTCCAAACCCTAAATAATAGGAAAAATAGGTTTATATGGAATGGAAGTCCCTATCAGGGAATTAGGGAAAATAGGGTTCACCACTAGTATTCAAGGTGGTAATATTTATAACATATTAGTTAATAAGTATCCTCATGGAGAATCATGTTCAATTTGTAAAGATTATGTGGTTGTTAAATCACTTGGTAAATTTTTACTTTTATATTAAGTATTATTTTTAAAATATACCTTCAAAAGTTTTTAGATATATATATTTGAGTTTATCATGGTTCTATAGGAAAAAAATAAATATCTAGATATGGAGACATATTCCATAGATATGTAAATGTTTGAGAAGTTTCAATTGTGAAAACATATCATCAAACATGTGGAATTTAGGGAAAAAATATTTATCTTTAAATAAAAATACCCTTATAATAAAAAAAATTAAAAAAGGAATTGATGAGAAAAGTGAGATAATAAATGCTTATGGAGATAAGATCCATGCACTAAAAGAACACAGAGAGCTTCCATGGATTTCAAGACTGCACAATTAGATATCAAATCCAAAATGATAAATGATATTGATAATTCATTGCAAGAAATGTGTAATATGCATGAAGATTAAATTGAGAATTTAAAAAGGGAATTTCAAGATAGAGTAAAATATCTTAAAGTTTAGAAGAACACTATAAATCTAAACTTCCTTGATCTAGAAGTCAAATTGAGAAATATGGAAGTGGCCCAACCTAAATCTTTACATGAAGTTGAAAAAATAAGTGTTTCCATTAAATTTATCAATGAGTGTCTTAATATTAAATAAATAATATTATTGGTAATAATTTCTTGAAATAATCTAAGGATAAATATGTTTCAAACTCAATGAAATAAGTACCCCTTGTCATGAAAAATATATTTGTAATAATACTATTTACATAAAAAGTGTATGTTATAACTCAAAATACCAAATAATATGGTTAGATAAAAATATAATAAATCCACCACTATATGAAGAGTGAATATAAGAAATTTTAATAAGGGTGACTCCATTATGTGTGTTCAAAATAATAATTCTTAGTCCAAAAACAAAAATTTGTCAAATTTGGATAGATTATTTCTAAATTCAATAAATTATTTTTTTGTCCAATTTTAGTGATTTGGAATATTTGAACATAAGGTGATTGATTTTTTTAGATAATATATAAATAAATCAATAGAAAATAAGTATTGGATTAAGTGGAATTATATCTAAAATTAATAGAAATACACCTGGTCAATCTGCACTTCCCTTGGAGCTGATTTTAAGTTCGGATGATGAGGTGACATAGAAGGTGTTATTTCTCAATGCATCGGAAGAGGAAGCAACCAAGATGATGGGACTGGACATTGAAGTGAATCTTAATTAAGAAAAATATATTTGGGTTGACAAAAAGGACACGATCTTGGTTGGGGGCTTCAATAAGGGGATAATCAGACTGCAGGAGTACACACATGCCTGAGACAAACTGACCTCTTCGTTTGAAGCCCTGATAAGGGGAGACCTACAGAACCAGGTATCTGCTATATCCTGGAGGTTGTTTAGAGATACAGTAACAGGTAGAGTTAAACTATTTTTCAACAATGCTGCTTTACCATTATTTGACTATTGTTGGGGTGCCCTCTTCTTCTTGAGATGTTTGGATATGAGGAAGTTCTTTAGTGTGTGTGTCCCGAGGTGATTTTGGGTGTTTTAAGTACATCAAGTTTTATGGTCTTTCCTTAGATGAGGTTTAGAGAACGAGGTCGTCACTTCTGCATATCACTTGGAGCGGAAGACTGAGAGGGTATGGCTTGGCCATTGGTACCATGCCTGTGCATCTTTGCACGAGACTGTTTGCCGAGTCGCATGCTTTGGTGGAGGCCTCTTAATGCTGAGCTTCTGGGTAGAGGCAGGACTAGTATTTACTTTGGATTTTTGATATTTTTGGCTATTTTATGGACTTGGGGTTTCTCACTTCTTCTTAAAATTGATTTTATAATAAAATAAAAAATAATTTTCAGGCAGGCATTCACTTCAAACAAATTTCAATATACTGAGAATTTATATGGAAGTTCTAAAAATGTGGTCATTTCAATAATGGGTCCAAGTATACATCACCCAACCATGTACCAAAATCTATTAAAGGAAGAATACCATAATGGATGACATGAAAAAATGATGTTGAGTCTTCTTGGTGGTATGAAAAAATGAAACATTTTGTGAAAAGAACATCGAAGAATAATTCTATGAATTTTGATACACCATAGATGATATACTTCCACTATTGGAGAAAATACTGCATCATGGATTATTTTATATAGGCTCTAAATATCAAATTTGAATGGATAAAACTATAAAAAATAATAGAATCAATCTAATAAAGAAACAAAATGATTGGTTTGGTGGAATACATCCTTGAAAAGGTATTTTAAAAGTTTGAAATTAAGGTTAATTCAAACAATCATGAGAATTAATTTGTAAAAACCCTAAAATTTGGACACGTTTAAAAAAAATTCATGCTCATTTATCTAGTCCAGTTAGAAATAGAAATATAGATGAAAAAATCATAAAACAATTAAAGTGATTTGTTAGCTAATGTGAAAAGACAACCCCACACGAGAAAAAGAATGAGAAGAATAAGAATACCATGATTCCCATGAATTCTCAAGACAATAAAAATAAAATAATGAGTAATCATAAAGTATTCTCACCAAACCTAATGTCAGTAGAATAGAGTTTCTAGGTTGATAAGAAAATCCAAACCAAGTTGTTCTCTCTATGAAGATTTAGAGGATCCAAATTATTTTTATATATTTATGTCTTTTTTTATATATAGGATATTGAAATTGATATGCATAGGGGGAGAACCAGAGTTCTATGAAAGTCATATATAATATATTATTTTCCATTATGAAGTTTTTTAGCTGATATCTTGATGTCTCCTCACAATACTTCAACTGGTATCAATAATATATTCTTGGATTTCATCTTAAAGAATAATAATCACGATGAATATTGATAGAGTGTACCCATTTATGGGGAGTTATTAAGTAGACAATCTTCTAAAAAGTTATTAATTTTTGTTAATCTTGAATTTTTTGGTAAATATGAAATTGAGATATGATAATAACACTTTTCCATACTTTCTTTGATTAAATCAAATATGATTATTAAGGGGGGAGTTTGTTGAGAAAGAAATTAATTTGAAGAGGGAGAAACCTACTTTCACTTGATTTTTTTGATGCATTTTTTATTTGAGTATAGGAAATATATTGAAAATTACTTGAATAGACCTTAGAAAGATAAATCTAATTTGGTATCACATGTTGAATAGTTTTATAGACAACTTTGTTGTATAAATTTGTCACTCTTATTTTATACATTTATACATATCACAAACGCTGGGAGTTGGTTAATATATGGCTCATTTATTAGAGAATTATGATTCCATTATTCTGTAATGTGTGTTAGGTTTTACTTTAAAAAATTGAATTAGATGATGTTTCAGTCAAGATAGGATCATGAAATGAGTGAAAATACCCCATACTCATGAAGGTTTTTATTTATCATCAATAAGGTGGAGAAGTAATAATGGATCATATTGAATTTATCCTAATTTTAAATTATAATAAGTATTAACCACAATCCCAAGGGGGTATTTAATTTTCGAAAACAATTGCGAGTGTTTTGTTTGTTGTGAATAAGATATGAAGAGTTTTTGAAGCTAGTAAAGTCAATATAGGCTATATGAGATTAATATTAGAGTTTCCATGATATGTATGTTTTTTATTACATTATATATATTGAGTAATATACATTTATATGTTTTTAAAGGTTCTTAATAAAAATATTGGGATACTACTCGTATTTCGGAATACATAGGTTTAAGGAAACAACCTTAACATTTGATGATTTTTGAGTTGGGATTAATGAGATTTAATGAAAGGTATTGTTGTATGATGATATAAATATCTATCATATGATGCTTTATGAGTTTAAAATTTAGATATTGAAAATATTTAAGTACTATGGTTGAAGAAACATAAAATATAGTTGTAATAGTGCATACCAATCCTTGAATTATTAAGCATAAAGCATACTATAATAAATGGAGAATACCTCTTGGATGATGAAGTTAACTGAGATCTAAACAAAATATATAAGTTTAGATGTGTGATAAATTTATTACTGGTTAAATTAAGTATTATCAATTAAATAAAACTGATGAAATTTTAATATGTATTAAGGAGGTAGTATAAATCTATTTAAATACTCAAAGAGGAGTACTCATATGCTGCAATATGATTTAGGAATTATGATGAAGATATTTTTGATTTTTTCATACATTTATAAAGTTATTTAAGTTATTTTTAGATTAATTTTAATTATTAGATATTCTAAAATAATGTTTAAAGAGGTTCTAATCATAGTTTAAGAAGTTATGTATTTCTATGTTGAAGTTGAAAAATTGATAAAGTTATAAATATGTTTTTATTAGAACATAATATTGAAACATTAACGGTGATCATTGTGATATCTAACATTATTTAGATGATATAAAAGAACATTTTTTGTTTCACTATGATAAGTAACATCATTTAGATGATATTTATGGTTTTATATTTGATATATAACATATCCCAATGCATAAAAAAGATATAAAATGAAGTTCATGATGAAATGTAGAAAATGAAAAATCATTCTCAAATACATAATCTATTTAGACAATAAAGGACATTTACAAGTCAATATGTAATATTTCATGGTTGGTATGTAATATCTCCTAAATGATACATAACATTTTGGTGATGATATGGAAGATGATGAAAAGTTAAATTTATAAAAGTATCATACCTACTATGAAATGCCAAATATTATAGATGATATGAATGATTTTAAAAGAAATGTGTAATAATCTAGTAAAGATATATAATATCCTCATGAGTATAAAAAATATATTCTAAAGTATACATAAGATATTTTATCTTTTTTAAGTGATACAAAAGATATTTTATTTCATACATGATGTTTTTCAGTTTGAAAAATGAAATAATTATAGTAAATTAAATTTGACGATGTTGAGCTATTCTTCATGGATTAAATTTCATTATGCTTATGATTGATCCATAATTTGACCTGATTCAAAATTATAGATAAATTATATGAATTTAAGATGATGTTGGTGTGATAATTTTGGGATATTAAATATGAATATTTGAAATCATTTATGAAGATAAAAACCGGATATTTTATCAAAAGGAATATTTGAGCAGTTTTAAATGAGAATTAAATGGGAATATTCTATATATTATCATTTACAATTTGAATATTATAATTGGTGGAAGTATTTTTAGACAATAAATTTAGGAATCTTAAAAAAAATGATAAGTATCCAAGGTCAAGGGTATAATCCCATGTGTGCTGTTATTGATTGAAGATCACGAGGGAAATCCCATGTGATCTATTGAGAAGCTGAATATAAGAAGAGAATATAAAGAAGTAGTGAGATAGAAGAAATTGATACTATATTCTACTAAATATAGAGTGTTTTAAATAAATTATATGTGTGATATTTTTATTATTTTCTAGAAATTAGTTATTTTGTTTCATGGAATTATAAGAAGTAGGTCTGAAAACCTACCCTATGATAGCGTTATATTTTAGAAGGCAAAGAAGAAGGAGAAGAAGATATTTAAGGAAGGATGACACTAATTCTTATTGTTCAAAATATATTTGTAGAGGATCTTGAAAATAATAATAATATTTATGTAAGAAATAATAATAGTACTATTATTGATCATATTCTGACCATTGAAGATCTTAGGTGAATGAGGAAGATGACAACATGAATGAATATACTATTTAAATACATTCATCATTCTGATATTGAGTTGAGAGAATGTGGCCAATGTTCATGCTACTATTATTGATATTAAATTTTTATTTGAAGACTTATTGTTGAGGAAAAAGATTTGATCATTTGATTCAATGACATCTAGGAGCATATTGAAGATCATATTCATTAAGTGTGTCGGTACGACCCATTTTAAAATAGTAAGAGACTATATAAAGAATCAATCAATAGATTTTAAATCCTAATATGAGATATAATATGATTTTCAAGAGACAAACTCAGGGTTAAGTATGACACCTTTTCAACCTATATTCACTTTATTATAAAAGTAGATATCTTTTTTTGGACTTACCCCAAATATATCACGGAGTGGATACCTACATTAGGATCAAACCTTTTAAAAATATCATGTATTCTACTCTTGTTTATTTCATAAACTTCATGTGGTATGGTGTGTTGGTAATTCTTATGTAGGTATATTCACCTTAAAAAGTATGGAGGTTAAAATATTAATAAGTGTATTTAAAATATTAAAAGAATCTAGTAAAACTAGTTCACACTGATTCACCCCCCTATCCATGTGATTGCATAGATCACTAGGAACTTCATTAACATTATTATTATTATTAATCAATTTATTATTTATTATTTTCAATTTATTGTTATTAAAAATGTATTATTAATAATGTAATAATAATAATAATAATAATATATTTTATCCCAATTTTGAAAAAGTGTAAGTTAAATCTCACATCAAAAATCTAAAATGATTTCAAGGGTCCCTTCCCTTATAAAAGGGAGACTGTAGTGGAATTTTATGGTTTTTTTTAAAATACATTAAATAAATAAATAATAAATATAATTCTAATTCTACATTTTTTAAAATTTTATTATATATATATATATCTAAAATAACAAAATAAAACTATTTTCTTAACAAATATCATATAGGAACACACATATATGTAGTTGAAAGATCTGAGCAAAGACAGAACTGTTTGTGGATAGTATTTTAAAATTTTATTATCATATATTCATTGTAACATGAGATCCTTCAAACCATACACCAGGATCTCCCATGGATATTTCATAAAAAACATAAGTATGGAGAATATTAAATAAATAAAGAAATCTGAATTTTATTGGAATAATGTGATCATGGTTTAATCTTCTCATCTCCAAATCATCTAATATGGAAAGAACCAATATAGAAACACTATAGATCATCGATATGTATACTAAAAACCATGTATTTCAAATATATAATCTTCATGTTCTATCATAAAAGGATCAAATCATATATGACCTACCCTTGATAACAAGGAAGGATTCATGATCAGTTCTTAAGACAACTTAGATATAATCACCTTGAAACCATGTAATCTATCTCTAGATACTTGAGAGGTAATATTATAGGATAATGGATCTCTAAATTAATGAAAAAATTTCCCTATACTATTAATGTATCAAAAATGATCTTATATTTTTATATTTGACTCTCTTAAATTTCACTTAAGCCATTAAATAATTTAAACCTCTTAAACCATCCCAAAATAACACAAATGATTTAGAAAATGTGTCATACATGTCATGAATATTTCATCAATGACTTGTGACACTATTAAATGTCACACTATGAATTTTGAGCCATTAACCTATCCCATTTTCCCTGAATATGATTAATGAACATTAAATAAATAATATTTGTTTGAAAAACTAATATTCTCATATTCACATTTTTTAATTAAATAACATTTTAATACCTTATAAAATAAATTATATTCAAAATATCCTAAACATGATTAATATATAATTTAATTATTTTAATATTTACTTGTGATAGTTCAAACTCTAACATTAACCACCACCCCCACGTGAGGCCCACTTCATCAAAAAATCTAATTCATTCAAATTAGTGCAACTTGTGGATATATTTTATATGTGACCATATAGGTCATTATCTCAATAACATTTAGTCATAATCATAGAATAGGATCGATATATAACAACACACCATGATTCATAAAGAGATAATAATAATTTGTGTAATGTCCCACACCGGTTTATGTTAGTGGAGTCAGAGAAAAACGAGGTTTTAGTGGATGTGGAACCAAGGATGATACTATATTTGGATTTTTATTTCTAATTTTAATTTTTATAATAATTCTTGGTATGGATTTTTTCAAGGTGATATATTTATTATAGGAGTCCCATGTTGGGTTTCACAGGTTCAAGATACCGAGTGAAATAGGAGAGTGGCTAAAGAGGGCTACTAGGTACCCAATCGGGTGGATTTGGGTACCCAGTGAGGGTTCTAGGAGTGCTATTCCTTGGATTGGGCCACAAGGTGGATGGTTCATTGCACTAGATAATTTATAGTGCATGGTTTTTCTTTTTATGTGGGGGAAATTCATCATTTATGTCCCTTTATTCTTATACCCATCATGGTTCCTTGCTCATGGTGGTTGAATATCTAGGAGGAGAGAAACCTTTTCTATTGTACCACCCATGTCTTCATACCTATATTTATTTGGAAGTAGAATTAATTTATAAAGGAAAGTAGTCATTAGTATTAACTAAAAATAATTCAAAAATGAACATTGAGGTTTTGATGGTGGGAGGGAGGCTCATACCATGAAGGATATTATTCATAGCACAAGACTCTCTTATAGATTTATGATATATTCATAAAACCATTCCCTGAAATAATACATGTTACCCTCATCATAAAATTAATCAATCGATACTATAAATCAATTTAAATTTTTTTATGTATCATATGTTCTTTATCATTCCCCTCTCTGGTTGATTATACTATGGTTTAAAGCCATACAATTGGGCACTCTGGGATTTATCACTATTCAAGAAGAAAGTAGGTGTCAGGGAGGTAGGATTGGTTCCATGAGAGTGGATTTATAAATATATCTACAAAGGGAATCAAAACCCACTTAGTTCAATACCACTTAATAGGACACATCATGCCTTTTTAGGTCATCTGGCAAGGACTAGTTGTAAAATACGAGATTTTTTTTCAATAGAATTTCCCCACTAACTATATAGTTGTGCCATATTTAATAATGTAGTATAACACACATGAATCACATGATGAAACCAAAAATATTTTATTGAATTAATTTTAACATTATATTTTGAGAA
This sequence comes from Viscum album, assembly GCA_963277665.1. Classification (NCBI taxonomy): domain Eukaryota; kingdom Viridiplantae; phylum Streptophyta; class Magnoliopsida; order Santalales; family Viscaceae; genus Viscum; species Viscum album. The sequence goes on from OY728139.1 coordinate 494,790,009, forward strand.
TAAATATTGGAATAACAATTAAATTTATTATAATGGGACAAAAAATAGAAAATATGATAACTAAAATATGAAAAGTTGGATATGCTCAATCCATCAGAATAACCGCACTCATGAAAAAAACTATTGAAATGAATTAGAACATTAGTAATGAAATATCCATTTTGAAAATGAAAATATATATCCTTGAAATAAATAAAAGTGAAAGAATATTTAATGAAATATAAGGTATTTATAGAAAGTAGGTAACTCATATATCCATTAAAAGTTTGATAGTTAGAATAGTAACCTTACTGTTGGGATAATAATCTGACTATTAAGAATAGTAACTTGAACATTAGAATATTAACCTTACCTATTAAAGAGTAAAATAATATTTAGGTATCTTATAAAATGAAAATATTATATATTTATACCATGGTACAAGTAAATAATTATTTTAAAAACGATAAATTAAGTGTCTGTATTTTTATAAAACATAAATGTTTTAATTTCACTTTTATAATAAATATAATGATATAAAATATATTTCATTCTCATAAAATGGATTTATAAACCAATATTAATTTTCATTATAGAGATAAGTTAATTTTATAATACCATAATTAATTTTTCCAAGGGCCAGAAAATCGATTAGAATATTAAAATCGATATTTTTAAAATTAATGATGATTTAATTAAAAAAATTATTTTTTAGAAAAATTATTCTCATAAAATTAATTTAATTTTTGGAACCTATACATTTAAAATTTTTAGGGTTAATATTTGGTATTTTTCAAAAATAAAATATTTTTTGTGAATAGTGAAATACAGTAATAAATGGTAATTAGAATTATAAGCTAAATATATAAATTTTTGAGTCATGAATGATGTAAGAACCCATTATTTTGAACTAAAATGCTCTATTTTCTACATATAGTCATAATAATAAATACTAATGGTAGTCCTCATCCAAAATAAAAAACTAATGAATACAATATTTAAAAGCACCCCTATCATCCCCTTATAAATACCACCCCTCACTACCCCTTATCCTCACACATTATAGTCCATGTATCTTGAAAAATTTCTTCCCTTTTAAATTCTCAATTATCTTCCAAAAATCCTATTTCCGGTGGTCTCATCTTAATTACATTTCAAGGAGCCTTACAGGGTACCCTAATAGGAGATAACTTAATGAAGAGGGGAGATTCTCGACTCATCTCTTTCCATTTTATCCTTCTAATACCACCCCCATATGATCCAAATCCACCTTAACATAGTAAAATTAGTATCCTTAATATATTTATATTTTATTATTATTGAGTAATATCCATATTATACCCTCCCTTTATTTGTTCCTAAAATGAAACTGTTGTTTACAATATGACTATTTCAATGACTCCACGAACAACATAATTCATTTCTCTCCACTACCTTCACGTTTGGTAATAAAAATATTATTATGGTTAAATAAGATGATAATAATTATAATATGATTTATTTCATGTTTTTTAATTTCTTAATGATCATTTAATTAAATAAAATGAATTTATATCATGATGGTCGGTAAATCTGCTTAAATGAACTAACCAAATAATGTTAACATTTTTACTAAAAAAATAGTCCCTATGTAGGAACGCAGAATAATTTTTAGAAAAATTTCAATTTTTAAGTATATGAATACAATTTCATTTCACTTCAGGATTTGTAATACCATTCAACCAGTAGTTCAATAATTATCCACAAGTGATATGACCTTGAAACCATGAAACAAATTCCCTCAAAACAACAAAATTAAACTTTATATGTCACTGGAATGGTTATAAATGAACATAATAAAATTATAGTAAATCATATACTGTTGAAAAAAGTTCTTAATTAAGTAATTGATCAATCTAATTTAATTATCTATGATATTAATTGTAAGTGCAGAATTATTATAAAACATAAGGTAAGGGATCTCTCTGAACCACCCTTTTTCATTGGGTTATGACCTATCTCTCTCTAAATCACATTCACTCTCTCTTTAATGTTATGGAATGATTATAAATTATATATATATTCCTCTTAAATATATAACTATATTATTCTCCCTTCATTTTTGGGGGGAATACATTCCTTAAGTTCATTTCTCAAATGAATTCTTTATGAAATATCCTTTGATTATGATATGAGGTAAGATTATGCAACCTATTTCTTTCCATTTATATTTCTTATGTTTTTCAATTATGATTGATTTTATTTTTTGAAAAAAATAATAATGTACTAATTATGATGATTTTTCCCAAATAGTGCTACAATTATTTGGGTTATGTTTTTGTCTTATGAGATGTTACGTATGGAATTAGGGTGTGTACCTAATACATGATGAGACATTATCCACCATGTGATGTTGTCCTGGTGGTTAGTATTGAGTTATTCTTATTTCATGATTTATGTGGTTTCCAACATTGTTTTTTTACATGATATTATAATTCTGTGTTCATTATGTTATTCCTCAATATGATTATCCATGGTCCTAGTCTTTTATGTTATCATGCAATGCTTTATTATCATGTTTATTCCCTTACCGGTATTTTTAGTTCACCCCTTTTTGATATGTATTCCTTAGGTTATCTTATGCAGTTTTAGGATATCAAAAGGATGTTGGAGATCATTATTGAGATTAAAATAAATTTGTTTTATTTTTATTTTCACTTTGATGTTTTATGTACCTAATATTACATAGCCATTAGGCCTTTCAAGCCTCAGTTATTATTTAATGGATATTTATTTGAAAAATAATGTAACAATATGTGTAAAAGGATTGGGTTGATATGGTTGGTATCATAGGATGGTCTAGTTATTTTTTGAGATTAGGATAAGAATACTTTAGTGATAACAGAAGGGATAAATTTTTGTATAGGAAAATATACTGAAATTTTGGTGAAGTATAGAGTGAATGGTTTCCAAGAAAATATATTCCTCTCTAGATACTACAAGTGGATGTGGATGTGGCACAATTTTACCTAGGGGAAATAACCCTAAAAATGGAGCATTGGGTATTAACATGATTTTCACTAGGTGCATGGCAAAGAAGCCTTTTTCACTCATATTTTACACTCCCAGGAGATATGATTTGGAAAATTCAAAAATTATTTATGAATAATAATGAAGGATTTGAATAGATTGTTCAGTTTGAAAATCTAATTGGAAAAATTATCATGTATAACCTTGATTGAAAACTATTGACTCATAAGTTAGGATTTACATGTAATTTATAATTTATTCCTTCTATATTCATAGTTTCCATTTTTATTTGATTTTAGTTTGAGTAATATTATCAAAAAGTTTATTTTGGATATCATAAATGTCTAGAACCAAAATCAAATAGTGAAAGGTGCACTCATTATCCATTCATGAGCTTAAAATTTCCTATATGATTATGTATCTATTAATTATTTCACGTCTTTAATGTTTAGTAGAACTATTAAAACACACCCTCAAAATATGGGAGTCGAGCTATCTTAGTGAATAAAAATGTTGAAATTATTGCATGCCAAGTATATAACTCTTTCCCAGTCAATGTTTGCAGAATGAACCTAACAAAAAATATTTATTACTTTATTTAGTGAAGTTTTATTCTATATTGGGAATGGATTAACTTTACTTATATAAATCCAATATTAATTTTTGGGATAGGGACATCACTCTTCAAATCTTGAGTCACCCTCCTATTTTATACAAGTGTAAGGAGGATGAAAAATCTCCTTTGGAATATTCATCTCAACTATGGATATTATTTATTTATGAGAGATAATATCTAGCTCAAAATATTGATACAAAGTAGAGAATCATGCTTGAATACATGACAAGTGTGAGGGACTACACTGATGTATTCCCTAAAGAGTTACCCAACCTTCCTCTTAACTGAGAGGTTGAGTTCTCAATAAAACTTATACCTGGATCTCTTCCTATATACTAGAATCAAATAGAATATAAACAATTGAGTTTTAATAATGTAATCAACTACAAGAGAATCTAGAGAAGGATTTTATACACCTGAGTACATCACCGTGGGGGTGCGCTGGTCCTCTTCATCACGAAGAAGTTCAGGTCAATGTACCTCTACATTGATTATCATGAGATCAGAAAAACCATGATAATGAACAAATATCCCTTAGCACAGATATATGAATTGTTCAATCAATTACATAGGGACCAATACTTCTCTACGGTGGACCTTTGGTTGGGATATCACCAATTAAAGGTAAAAAATGAAGATATTCCAGATTCTTCCTTTCGAACAATGTATAAACATAATAATTTCATAGTGATTCCCTTTGGACTCAATATTTATCCAACAATATTTATATACTTAATTAATATAGTCTTTAGATATTACCATGAAATTTTTTTAGTAGTATTTATAGATGATATTCTGATATAATCCAAAAGAAAGGAGGAGTATTAGGAGTATTTTAATACTCTGTTAAATACTTTTAAAAAATTGAAACTATAAAAAAAGTAAACTAAATGTGAATTATTGATGGAGTAAGTGTCATTATTGGGGCATGTTATCACCAGAAATGGGATAACTATAAACATTTAAAAGAAAAATACAATTAAGGATTTTCCTAGACCAATATCTGTAATAGATACCCATAGTTTCCTTAGATTATCTAGGTATTACTGATGATTTGTTAGAAACATATCAGAGTTTCCAAACTCACTAACCAAATGACTCAGAAGTCGGTAACATTTTTCTAAAACAATGATTGAGAATAGATATTTAAGGAGTTGAAACAGATTCTTATCACTACACCAGTCCTCACACTACTCTCAAGTGTGGATCCTTATATAGTATACAATGATGCTTTAAGGAAGGGAATATGTTGTGTATTGACGAAAAATGAAAAATTGATAACCAATGACTCAAGGAAGTTTAAATTTCAGGAGAATAACTATACAACACATGATTTGGTGTTGTATGATGTAATATTCATGTTAAAAATATAGAGGAATTATCTATATGGGAATAATTATGAAATAAATATGCATCATAAGAGCCTCAAGTATATAATCACAGAGAAGGAGCCTAATATACACCAATAAAGAAAGTTAGAACTTATCAAGTACCATTACTGCTTAATCCTCTACTATATTGGTAAATAAAATAATGTGTAACATTCTCTAAGTAAAAAGGATTAGGAAACTTTATCCATTATGAGAATTAAAAATGATCCAATCCTCTTATACTTGTAAAGGATCGACATGGGAATCATAAAGAAAGGAACTTAATCAATCCTTTCTCAAATGATCACTCAATTATTCCTTTTAGATAAGACAAAGGATGATAAAAGATATGATGTAAAAATAAAAAAGAAATCGGAATCTATTTAAAAATTTAAATCCTCGAAGTTCAAAATTTATGAATAAAGAGTTATAATATTTGGGTCATGACTATGTGTAATATCATATCATGAGATAAAGAAGTATATTTTAAATGATGCACCGAGATCAACCTTCTTTATCCAACCAGGGAGCACATAGATGTATTTAGATCTCTAATATCACTATTAGTGGAAAAAATGAAGAATGATATCACAAAATATACATCAAAAGGCCTGGTATTTGAAAAGGTGAAGGATAAGAGAAAAAATTCAAGGGAATGGTGAAACCATTACCCATACATACATGGAAATGGGAAAACATCAACATAATCATTGTCACCGGTCATCTGAAGACATCAAGAAGAAATAATGTTATATGGGTTGTATTGGATAGTCTTACAAATACTAATAACTTCATTTCAATTTGAGAGAACGTCTCACTTGATCAACTTGCAAGGATATACATAAAAGAAGTGGTGAGGTTGTATGGAACACCACTATCAGTCATATCTGACTAAGATATGATATTTACCTTAATGTTATTGAGTATTATATACAATTCTCTAAAAAAAGAGTTAAACTTTAGTATGAATTATCATCCCTAAAATGATGGTCGATTTGATCGTAATATCCAGATACTGGAATAAATGTTGAGAGTATGCTTAATGGACTTTAATGGAGGATGGGATTAGCATCTTCATCTGGTCGAGTTATCATATAATAATATCTTTTTCTTAATCATCCAAATGGATCCATATGAATCCCTTTATGGTAAGAGAGTTATAACACCTTCATGTTGGGGTGAATTTGGTGAACACAAGATTTTGGGACATGAAATTATCGGGTAAATGGTAGAAAAGTTCAAAACCATTCAGTAGTACATTAGGGTTATTCAGATATGAAAAAATAGTTATTCTGACAATCATATATAAGACTTGGAGTTTGAGGTTGAATGTAAAGTGTTACATTTCACATATTCATGGAAGTGAGTAATGAAATTTGTGAATAAGGGTAATTTAAGTCGATTGTACATCATCCCCTTAGAGATTCTTGATTACATCAGAGTTATGGCCTATCAACTAGCACTCCCACCAACTATGTCTCATGTACATTATGTATTCCATGTATCCCACTTAAGTAATTACATACTAAATCCCTCATATATACTTAATTCTAAGGTAGTATTGCTAGAAAATTATCTATCTTATAAAGAAAAGTCAGTGAAGATCTTGGAAAATAGAGATAAAGTTCTATACAATAATATAACTCACATACTCCAAGTACTATGATGAAATAATAAGTACCAGGAGGATACATAGTAACTAAAGGAATCCATGTAGCAAAATTACCCTCACCGTTTTCACCTTAATATTTAAAATTAAATTTCTAGGGTGAAATTTTTTAAGGTGAAAAAAATGTAACAACCTAAAATTTTTATCAATAAAATTTCCTCTTCTATTATATAGTTGTGTAACATTTAGTAATGTAGTATAAATCACATACATCACTTTATGAAACCAAATTTTTTTATTATAGTAATTTAAACATTTCATGCAGAGAATAAATGTGTCTATAATTAATGGAAGTATTATAATGGGATAAACTATAGAAAATAAGATAACTAAAATATGAAAATTTGGAGATACTCGATCCTTCAGAATAACCGCAATAATGATCAATATTTTAGAAATTATGTATAATATTAGTAATGAAATATGAATTTTGAAAATAAAATATATAAAATTTAAATAAATAAAATTTATTGAAGAATGGATGGAATTTGAGGTATTTATAAGAAGTGGGGAATATATATAACTGTTAAAAATCCAATCATTGGAATAGTAATATGACATTTAGGAATAATAACTTGGATGTTAGATTAGAAAACTAACCTATGAAAGGTTAAAATAATATTTAGTCACCTTATAAAATGAAAATATGAAATATTTCTATCATGGTACATGTAAATAAATATTTTAAAAATGATAAATTAAGTGTTTCTATTTTTATAAGACATAAACGTTTTAATTAAACTTTTATAATCAATATAATTATTTAAATAAAATTTATTTTCAAAAAACGGATTTATAAATCATTATTAAGTTGTATTATAATTATAATATAATTTTATGAGACTATAATTAATTTTTCAAAGGGTTCGAAAAACAATCACAATATTAAAATTGGAATTTTTTAAATATAGTATTTTATTTAAAAATTAAATTTCCCATATTTATAAAATTATTTTCATAAAATGGATTGAATTTTTCAAATATAAACATTTAAAAATTGTTTGGGTGATTTTTTGGTATTTTTCTAAAATAGTTGAATTTTTTGTGAATAGTGAAATTTGGTGAAATACAGTATTTATCATTATATGCTAAATACATGAATTTTTGAGTCATGGATGAGGTAAGAATCCATTATTTCAAAATCACATGTACCATTTACTATATATAGTCACAATAATCAATACTATTGGTATTATTGAGCTAAAATAGTAAACAAGTTAATATAATATTAAAAAACATCCCTCTCACCCCCTTACAAATATTACCCCTCACAACCCCATATTCTCACACATTCTAAGCCTTTTAGATTTCCAAATTTATACAAAATTTCCATAATGATCCTCTCCCTCATATTGTTTTACTACTGGTCTCATCTAAAGACCTTTTCAAGGAGCCTTAAGGGGCATCCTAAGAGGAGACAACCAAAGAAAGATGTAAGATTCTCGACTCATCTCTTTCAGTTTTATTATTCTTCTACCACCCCTATATAACCCTCATCCACCTAAAAATTGTAAAATAATTATCCTAAATATAATTATATGTTATTATTATGGTGTAATACCTATCATATATCCTCCGTTATTTCATTCATAAAATAAAATCATTGTTTACAATATGGTTAGTTTAACTCTTCCATGAACTACATACTTCATATTTCTCCACCATCATCAAGGCTGGTAATAAAAATGTTATTATGGTTAAACAAGATAATAATAATTATAATATAAATAATTTCATGTTCTGGAATGTTTTAATAATCATTTAATTAAATAAAATTAATTTTTTTATGATGTTCAATAAATATGCATAAATGAACGAACCGAATAACATTAATGTTTTTACTAAAATTATCATCTCTATGTCAAAAGATAGATATTTGGGGACATTTAAATTTTTTTAAGTATATTAATAAAATTTAATTTCAATTTTTTATTTTTAGTCCCGTTTTACAAGAACTTCAATAATTATACACAAGTGATCCAATCTTGAAACCATGAAACGAATGCCCTTAGAACAGGAAAAATAAACCTTATATCTAATTTAAATGGTTATAAATGAAAATAATAAAATTATATAAAATAAAATATAGTTGAAAAAGATTTATAATTAAGTAATTAATGAATCTAATTTGATTTTCCAGGATATTAAGTTTATGTACAGAATGATTCCAGAATATAAGGTAAGTGATCTCTCTGAACCACCCTTTTTCTTTGGGTTATAAATTTTTTCTATTCAACTCACATTATCACTCTCTTTAATGTTATTCAATGATTATATATTATATATATATGTTTTTAAAATATATACCGAGCTTATTCTCCCATCCTTTGATGTCATAATACACGACTTAAGTTTATTTCTCAAATACATTCTTTATGAAATATCATTTAATTATGATATCAGGCATGATTATGTAACCAATTTCGTTACAAGGGTATTTATTATTTTTATGACTTATGATTGGTTTCCTTTTATATAAAACATACGAATTTACATGTTATGATGGGTGCACCCAGATATCACTCCAATGTATTTGGTAGTGGTTGTCTCATGAGATGGTATTTATGGGATTAGGGAGTGAAACTAGTCCACGATGGGACTATGTACACTATGTGATTTTTTCTTTATAGTTATCCTTGACATATTCTTATGCCATGATTTATGTTTCTTCCACATTAATATGTTTCCATAATTTTATTATTCCATGTTCTTTGTGTTATTCCTCCATATGATTATTCATGAGCCTTGTCTTTTATGTTATAATCTTATGCTTCATCATCATGTTTATTCCCTTACCAAGATTTTAGATCAACCCTTTTGTCTACGTATTCCTCAGGATGTCCTTTTCAATTTTAGGTGATCAATTGTATTTGAGATCTCATTATGGTGATTAAAATAATGTTTTTTTTATTTTAGTTTCAATTTGATTTTTTTTACATTGTCTTCCAAAGACACTAGGCCTTTAGATCATCAGTTCTTATTTAACAGATATTTATTTGAAAATCATATAGAAATATGTGTAAAAGGATTCATTAACTATACTAATTTAGTGTATTTTAATTCTTTGGAAACATAACCAATGATTTTCCTTTTAAGATCACGTATCCAATACCAAGGACGTTCATTTTAAGTTCACATGTCTAGGAGTAATGATATACTTTATAGGTCATGAAACCAAGACTCTGGGGTCATATAGTTTATGGTTATATTATAAGGACCCTTTATAAGTAGTTAAGTGTCCTGAAAAGTAGACTATTATATAAAATAATCATAGAAATGTTTTTTTGTGGGACTTATGCATGTGTGACCATTTTAGATTCATCTTGTTTGTTGGAAAATAAACAGGAGAGGTTATAGTTGGGGATTACACCTAGTAATATTCCCATGGTATTATGGCTCATTGATAAATAAACATGATTAGAGTATAAATTAGGACATGGTTTAGGTTTACACCTTTTAATAGGACTTGTCATATTCATAGATCATTGATTGGACTCATGAGATTTATTGAAATATTAACCATGGGATTGGTGTACAGAGTTTTAGTGTGAAACAATCAATTAAAATAAAAGAAAAGGGTTGGGAAAAAGAATCTTATACCAATCCTCTGAGTGATATAGTCCTCATTATTATGGAAATACATGATTTATCATATCCTGAGGCACCTATGACTATTTAGTAAAACCAATGTATATATATTATAGAATTTTTGATTCCCGTTATCAAAGGAATACATGGTTTTAAGGGAGAACACTAGTTTTTATAACCCATTATTGTATCTTAAGAGGACTTAGAGGGAGAAAATGTGTACGCAATTCAATATAATATTGGTTTAGGCTATGAAGTTTTGATATGTTCTATTTGAGAAATAAATTTAGCTCAATTAGTAGACATTTTTGGATGAGGATTTTTGTTGAATTTATGATACTAAGGGATATGAATGTCCCATAGTGGTTAACCTGTGTAAGTGGTTCCCTAAGAGACCTCATCCAGATGACATGGGTGAGTGGTTCCCTATTAAGGCTTTCTTGAGTGTATTGGGTGAGTGGAAACCTAGTATACCTCTCTTGGGTGGCCTTGGTGGTTTACACCCTAGTATTCCTCACTTGGGTGGCTTAGGAGAGTGTCACCCTAGTACGACTCTTAATGGTGGCCTAGGCAAGTGATATCCTATAAATCCTCTCAAAAGGTTGTGGTCCTTCACCCTAGTTCAGATGAAGCATAGGGGAGAGTTTTATTTTAAAAATAATTGGTTTAAAAATAGTTGTATTACATAAAATATCCCAAATTGATATTATTTTTCATAGGTTTTGATTTATAGAGTCGCATGAAAGAGAAATGGGGGGTCTTGGGTACATGAAAACATGAATTTTGGAAATAAATTATGGAAATTTAGGTCTCTATCCTTCAAATGGGACACAATATTCCTTTTTATAAGAAAAATGAGGTGGATGAGAAGGGTATGTGGAGTAATCTCCCCTAAACAACTCGCATTCCCAAGTTATTGCGATCAAGTGTTGTTGGAGTGGGGAGTGAGATGGGATTGCAACATATGAGTTAGGGTGTTGGATATAGTTATGGAATGAGGTTAAGGGAACATGGAAAGTGATCGATGGAATGATAAAGATATGGGTCGAAGTGCATGCAGGATTGGTGTGAAAAGGCTTGGGCTCTAGGTCTTTGCATGAGGAAGCTTCAGTTCCATGCCATTCTTTAATTGAAAAAAATATTCATTCCACTAAAGTCTAAAACCATGGAAAATGTGATCACAAAAAATATTAACCTTATAATTGGATCTCATCATAATAAAGAAGATTAAATTCAAAGGAAAATAAAATCTTAGCACAATGGTGGCATTTTAGGATAGCGTGTACCTGGGTTTGGGATTTTATCACACGTGTAATGAGGGATCATGGAATTGGATATGGTCAAAACAATAATAATGGAAGTGGACATGGTTTCTGGGTGTGGGATGAGGCTCCACTTATATAAATATGGGGATCACTTCATTGAACACACACTTCTTAACCTGGGTGAATCTAGTAAATGTTATCTCTCTCGTTTTTCTATGTTAATGTCTCCACTCTTATCAATTATAGGCTCCACCTTTCTTTTTAATTTATTATTTTAATACTAAGAAAGACCTGATTTTTTTTGATCATTCGATCTTATCTATATTGGAATCACAAGATAGGATTGATGATACCTAGGCAAAGTGGCATGGGTGAAAGTTTTCACTTTATCAAAATTTCACTTAGTTATCTTCATGCATGACTTATCTACATAATTGACGTGCTTTGTCATCCTTTTATTATTGATCCAACTAATATTTTATCAATTTTCTATTTTTTAGTTAAATGAATAATCCTTTAAACACTATTAGAAACACTAAAACAACCACCCAAATCAATTATTTAGTTGATAAAATTGAAGTGGGACAAGATAAAAAGTATAGAACACATCTTTAAGTAATTATAGAGATCATACATGTGCATTTTTCGAGATTTTTTGTATCAGTATTAATCTCACAATATAGTTATGGACTCTAGACCAATATTGATGTATCAAATTTAGATATCCACTTATGAAACTCTTTGTCCAAATTTTACATCAATCTAGGAAGATTCAATATTTTATTGAGGGGATGATATATCAATAAGGGTGAGAACAAACATTTGTTCATAATACATCATTATGGGGCTACCCCAAATAATTATTCATACACATTAGATCCCCATGAACACCATTATATATCCATATTCCACTAATGATTTACTGATAAAACCCATGGGTAACATCCTGACCTAGATGACCACTAAGACGGTAGACAGACAGGTGGGTCACATGGCCTGAAGCGCATCCCCCCATATTCTAGAGGCTGTAGGCTAGTAGTGAGAGTAGTAGTAGGTGATAGTGGGGATACTATACCCACATGTTAGAGTAGTACATCAGTACAATCAAAATAATGAGTAGATAAAAACAGAAGTAGTAAATAAATGAAATACAATAGTGGAAGACAAATAATAAAATTTTAATAAAATTGGACAACACCAAATTATACAAAGAATACATGAAAGATGATGATACATAAGGGAAAAGGGTAAACACATAACATGATTTACAATAAAGTAAAAAAACCACAACAAAGCCCCAGGGGTGATATCCATGAGCATCTTGAGCACTAACTTAGTCCTTTTCTACTAACTCCAACGTACAAGCACACAACAACTAGAAGGGTCCAAGGTCTTCGGAACAAGAAGGTCTACTTGGGTACCCTAATGCAATGGAATCCTAAGTAGGGTGTGAGATCTAAATCTCAATAGGCCAGCACCCGTGGTGTCTAGCCCAATATTGATAGTACAATATAAATTAAGTAGTGTGAAGGTATAACATGAGTAATAAAAAACCAAATAAATGTACAACAACACATCCAGGTTCCTAAAGGACTCATAACAGCTATACTTTCTTCGAACCATAGATGGAATAAGTATTTTATCATGTCACCTTATATATTTAAAAGTTCTTATATATATAGTATAAATATATTTTAGGATGGATCGTGATGTAACTCTCAGTCATTCAATGCCAGGGAAAGCTATCACGGTCTAACCCATGGTCCAACTCCAAGATTTCTTATGGTCTCTTGGGATACACATGCTAGAAGGACCAGGAAGTAACCCACTATCATCCACCACCGGGGAAAAATTTCTTGGTATATCCCTTGGCCCAAATCTAATATATTTCATAGCCTCTTGGTAATCAACAAGGAATATATCACGGTCTTCCAACCTAAAGGTTCTAACGATCATTTGGAACCCTATATGGAAGCTCACATAGTCTTCCTACTCAAGGGATCTCATAGTCCTATGGCTTCAAAACCTATATAGGGTGTAATCATTCATAATATATAATGCATGATGTATTCACCTCTCAAACATCCCATTATCCTGTTTCATTTATATCATAATGCATAAACCTCTCATGCATTTATGAATCCATATCTATATAAGAGGCATATTTATTTATCACAATTGTACATAAAGAAAAAACAACTTAATAATTTCAACAAAAACCTTATTAGAGGCATGGTCACATATAAAATTCACTTCATGATCCAAGGACTTTTCATTCTTGTCATTAACAATATTCAAATCCACTTAAAACCAATTGTTTAGATTTAGTAAAGGAAACTCATCTTTCTTAACCAACCGACAAGATCAATTCTATTTAATTTCATAGACCATATAAATTATATTTATAAATCTCAAAAGACAAGAAAAGTATCATGAAAACATGTCATATTCCTACAAGTGAAATTTACAATTTAAGGAGGTCCAACCCTAATGTGGTGTCATGGGTTACATTTAATACTAATCTAAAAATGGGGGAAAAAAATACTTCATAACTTCAACAAAGTCCAGGTGTAAACATGATATTTACTAAACCATAACATCAATGAATAAAAGAATAACCAAGAAAATAAGGCAAGGAAGCATAAAGACCAATCCCTACTTTTTATCTTTAAGATAGTTCACCTCCTTTTGAGGGGTTTTATTATTAAATCATGGAATTGTTTATAAAACAATTCATCTGCTCAATTAAGCATCACATCCAATTCACCAAACGAACTCATTTTAGAAAAACTACTACTCATGGAATATGTGTGTGTGTGTGTGTGCATACCTATGTATATGAGTGAAAGTTATCATGAAGTCACCAAAATCTCTAAAAATAAATCTAGGAACCTTAAAACCATTTAAATACCCTAAATAAAGTAGGAAAAACAAAAAAGTTAAAGAAAAACTCACATTAAATCGATGGAGGAGAATAAAAATGGACCAATCCACATCACCTTTGGTGGAAGATACCAGAATATGAATGAAGGGGTCCCGAGATACCCTTTTCACAATCTATCACCTGAGGAAAACACTAAAAAATGGTTTAACCCAAACCCTAGGTTCAAAAAAATCTCACCAGGCAACGAAAGAGAGTAAAAATTCCATAGAGAGGGAGGAAAATGGAGGATAAGGGCTTACCTCATGAAATTGAGTGGGAATTGTGAAAGACTGAGATGAAATCAATGATTCAAGGAGGTGGGGGGAATCACGCCTAGGGCTTCGGAGAAGGGGGTGTCGCGTGAGTGAGGTATTGGGAGAGGTAGATTAGGTTTTTAGTTTTATATTATTTTAGATTAATTTAATTTAATTTTAATATAGGGTATCACACTTGGTTTGGGCGCATGGTTTAGAAAACTGTGCACCAATTGTGAACCCTCTACTGGATACCTGGGGATACCACATGGGCCGGCCGTACGGTTTGGAACCCGTGCACCAACTATGTAGTGAATAGTGTTGTGCTACTGCCCATTCCACTAACCGTGCATTCTAGGCACATGATTTGATAAATCATGCATAAAATGTGTGATAGCCTCTTTCCACCTACATAAGACAACATAATTTCTTATTGTGGGTAGCGCAGTTTTAGACAAACTGCATGCCCTCTGCATGTCCATAAAAACATGATTTTCTGAGTTCAGTGCTCCCAAAACTCCTCGAGACACCTGTGAAACATATCAAGCCTTCATCCAAGTCCAAAAAAAATCACATTGAAGCATTACAACTATCATAATTCTATTCCGAATCTCAGTTTTAAAAATTCCCATTCAGTAAACACAAAAGTTCAAATTCCCTCAGAATTTTCATCCAATCAAAACACAGATCATTACAACCTTACCACCTTAGAACTTCTCGTCCTCGATTAGCCTTCAGAAACAACGAAAACATAATCAAACCTACAAGGTTCATGAAATCTCATTCAAATAGTCGCACCGCATTTCCCAATTCCCAACGCACCATTCAACACTTCCCAAGCATACAAAGCTTAAGCTGTCAAAGCCCAAGTGAATTATTGTTTCTAAAAAAACACTAAAACAGAGATAACCCATGCCTGTTTAGCCAGAGACACGTTTTTTTCATCATCTCATTTAATATATAGTCGAAAGTGATTCCCACATTAGGTTTAAATGTTAAGCGGCCAATTCCAAACCATGGTTCAACCAACCATAATAATTTCCTTAAAAGTTTGCCTCAAATAATTATAATGACGCTTCTCAAGTGATTTATTTAACCGGGTGAACCTAAATACATCTGAGGTCATATCTGAGACCTCATCGAGATATAACTATTAAATCTTGATAGACCAAACCGAAACTGATCGGCCAAGATTTCCCTGGAAGACATTTATGACCCATAAACGACACTCTCCTTATCCTAGAAACATGATTTTAAACAGTTCATCACCAACCATATACATTGAACAAGAAAAGAAAAACAAGTCGAGTTGCTACTGCCGACTAATCGGAAGATTCCCAGTTTAGGCAGCCGACACATTACAAATTGAACCGTAATTCCTTTCTCCAAGGAATCTTGTGTTTATGATGGAGAATTTCACCAAATATCATAGACGGGTTTCAATGAAATTTCTTGGTCAAAACACCAGCTGTCCATTTATACTATCACGCCTCAGCAAAAACAAGTGGGTAACCTATACCCATCCCATTGGCATCGTTACTCTTAAAAAACACTTTTGATCCCGACTACAAGTCTGGGACAACCTCAGATTCATAGAACCGGAATCCAAGGGACTATCCCAAGGTATTACATACTCCATGTTTATAAGTGAGACATAGCACAAGGCCACAATGTCCAAATCAAATCATCGACTGAGCCCAAAGAAGCATCTGCCTAGTGGTCAAGTCAGAAGAAATGGATGGTGTACAAGAGTCCATCCAGAGACTTCCTACCTGGGAACCCAAGGATTACTCAGAACCACTATGCCTCAAGGAAAACCATGTGTTATCATGAAACACCAAAAGAGAAAACTGCCTAGTCAATCCCAAAATCTTTTAAATATTTTGCGCAGCGTAAGACTGACACTCTCTTAGTGCATCAAGGAAAATGTCAAGATAGAGGACATGATCATTTCTCATCAGAATACACTAAGAGGATTTAAAAAGTTTCCTATCTAACACACCCAAATAAAAGAAAAAAAGGAATGGTTGAACCAAAACTGGTTGACTTCAAGGAAGAAACTCAGCTTAAACAGCTAATGCACTATCATTTCAAAACCGATCACATCACCTTTTTCCACCTGAGGCATTACATGATCATTCACGATTTAACCACCAAAGTCTATCCAAGATCAATAGTGCTTTCTCATGGGTTTCATATGCCACTAACCACATTGAATAATTTTTTTCAATCAAGCACTAGTACATATTTAAAACTTTTCAGTCTCAAGGCCACACAAGAAAAAATGACCATTTTCCAATGCTCCCTGTTGGTTGTTCTCCTTCTACATGGAAGAAAACATTTATGAAACTTGACATGACACTCCCCACCTTAGGATTGTCCTGGTCATCAAAATAATATAAATAGACAATACACTCATAAATTTACTATATCCGAGTTCATCTAAAAGATACACGTGATGCTCCTATGAGCCACACCCACATAAATCATAGCATTTGACATAAGATTCTACCAAAACTGACCAACATTCCAAAATGAGCGTGTCACATAGAAGTCTTCTCGAGAATTGGGATGATATTGATTCTTTAACTCGTAGGTCAATCTACTACCTAGGTGACCTGAGTACGTACTCAAAAACCCATGGATCATCGATTTCACCAAACTTAACCGGTTTGTTACACCATTTAACACTCGAAGGGCACCATGTACGTGAACACATACTACCCTAAGGTTTCATAATCAAGATGGGTCATCCTCAATACTATCCATAAGCTATCTTCCCCATACATTCAAGTATCAAGTGGCACATATAAGTGATTTAGTTCAGAGTTGTATTTTCTCATATGACCATTGAACTTGAAAAATATATCCCAATATGTCCATTACTGAGGAATAAGAAAAGGGGTCAAATGACCTAAGAATTAGCCGACATGAACTAGGCATGTATAACATGCTGAAAATGACTATTAATTGATGATCATGCCCTTGACAAGGCCATGAAAAAACAAGACCACCCATATGAACAAGGGTTTCAATGGAAACTAAAAGTCCTACAAGGGAAAACGACACCTAAACAACACCAAACATAATAAATATCACAAAATTAATAAGACACAGAAGATCTAGGGGTGATACCTACCACAGGACAGGCCCATACAAAGCATAAGATGTCTAACCTATCACTAGGTCACACCGAACAAATGTCACTAGCCTCAAAAGCCAATCATCCAAGCCATTACTAAAGAAAAGCATCCCCACAGAAATGTCCATGCTTTTGTTCCAAGGAAACTCGAAGGAGAAAATATCAAGCTACCCTTACACAAGGGTTTAAAAAAAGGGAATCCCTATAGGTTTCAATTCTAATCCATTTACATTTAAAAAAATTTAAATCATTAAAAATATAAAATATTTAATCAAAATAAAATACTACAAAATAGGCCTTTAACAGTGCTTGAAAATTGTTGACTACATGACAAAGGTTAAAAGATCTGGTCTTTTATCAGTGCTTTTAAAAGTGCTGATAAAGGAAAAATTTATCTGCGTTTTAATATAGCACCACAAAAGGCACTATTTATTAGTGTTTATAAAAGCACTGATAAAGGGTCTTTTATCAACACTTATAGAATCAAGGATAAAGTATACCTTTTTTTGTGCTTATAAAAGCCCTGATAAAGTACCTTTTATCGGTGATTATAGAAACACTGATAATATATACCATTATCGACACTTTTTAAAGTGCTGATAAATGTGTCATTTATCAGTTCATTTAAAAGCACTGATAAAGGGCTATACTACAGTGTGTTGTAAGAGCACACTGCAGTACCACTACAGTGTGCTGTAACAACACACGCAACACCAGAAACACACCAGATATCAACAAAGAAAGTCTCAATACATGATTTAAATGAAATGAAATTTACAATAAAAACAAAAAGAAAAACACTATATTTTAGAAATTTCAAACATTATCTTATAATATTACATAAATACAAATTATTATATACATTCAAAAACATCATTATTCCTTTGTCATTTAATACCGACCTGACTCATTCTATTTCGGAAAAAACCACCACTACTGAAACAAAATAATGCACCTATATAAGAAAATTATTTTTTTGTTAGTAATAATATAAATAAATAAATTAACCAAAAGTGTTAATTTTACTAAAATTAATGTGAATTTAAATAAAAAGACGCACTTAGAGTAATACTGGTCACACCGTACATTAGATTGAGGTGATACTGTTTCCAACATGTCTAAAATGACTTTTGGATTGTTTTCAAAAAGTATCAAAGTAATATGAATGTGTTTTCTCAGTTTTGAGTATGGTAGTTGTCTTTTTTTTTTCTAAAATGTCATTTTAAACTCAAAACACACACTTTTGACACACTCCGATCACATAGTGTATTAGTTTGATGTGAAAAAACATCTTAAACATTAAAAATGACTTATGAATCATTTTCCTAAATTATAAAAAAAATTCTAACACGTTTGATCAGTTTTCTGTGAGTGACACTTTTTGAACTAAAATATAAATTTTAAACTGATAACAGCCACTTTGAGTCATACCTGACACATCATGTATTTTATTGAGGTGTGGATGATTCTAACACATAAAAATAACTTATGGATAATTTTCATAATTTATAATAATAATAATAATGTGTTGGATTAGTTTTGAGTAGGCCAATTGTCCATTTTACTAAAATTGATGACAATTTTAAATAAAAAGATGCACTTTGAGTCATACCAGTCACATCGTGCATCAGATTGAGGTGAGGTTGATTCCTACATGTCCCAAATGACTTATGGATCATTTTCCTAAAGTATCAAAACAATATAAATGTGTTTCAAAGTTTTTGTGTATGTCACTTTTCTTTTTTACTAAAATGTCATTTTTAATTGAAACATGCACTTTAAATCATACTGATCAAATTGTGTACTGGATTGAGGTGAGGCTGATTCATACAGGTCTAAAATGACTTATGGATTATTTTAAAAAAGTATTTGAACAATTTGAATGTATTTTATTTGTTTTTAATAGGAATATTTCCCTTTTTACTAAAATTTATGTCAATTATAAATACAAACACATACTTGGAGTCATACCGGTCACACTGTGTGTCAGATTGATGTGCAGCTAATTTATGCACATCTGAAATCAATTATGGATTATTTTTCTAAATAATCAAAACAATATGAATGTGTTTGTTCAGTTTTTAGTAGGTCAGTTTTTTACTAAAATTGATGTCAATTATAAATAATGACGTACATAGAGTCATACCGGTCACATCGTGCGTCAGATTGAGGTACGAATGATTCCTAAAATATAATTTTAAACTTGAAACACACACTTTCACTCATATAGATCACATCATGTATCAGTTTTATGTGAGATTGATTCCTATATGTCACAAATGATATGTGAATTGATGAAATAAATTATCAAGAAAATATGAGTGTGTTTTCTTGGTTTTCAGTGAGTGACACTTTTTAAAGTTAATGTATATTTTTAAAAGATAATGGACACATTGATTCAGTTGTCTTTTTTACTAAAATAAATGTAAATTTTAAATATAATGAAGTAATTAGAGCCATTCCAGTCCCATGGTGTGTCAGATTGAGGTGCAGATGCTTCCTATATATCCAAAAATCTTAAAACAATTCCAACTGTCAATGTTACCATGATTTCTATTGACTTTCATTATCGAACGGCCAACACTGCATGAAAAACTTCAAAAAAACCACATAAAAAAGGAATCCACCTGTATAAGAAAACAATTATTATGAGTAATACTTAAATGAAATAAATTAAACATAAATATGAAATAATAAATTAATTTTAAGGGAAATGATTTTACTCTAAAAATATCAAGATTATCTCTGTGATTAAGAAGTGGTGGGAACTTGAAAGAAAGTGATAAATGTCAACACTTCAGGGGTGAATGGTTTTGAGGGAGAATAATTATCTATATGGTTTGGTGCAGAATGGCATGAAATATGGACAGAGCACCCCAACTCAATCAAAAGAATCCACCTATATAAGAAAAAAATTATAATGTGATTAATACTAAAAAGAAATAAATTAAAAATAAATATGAATCAATACATTAATTCTATGGACAATTATTTTACTATGTAAACATCAATATTACCTCTGTAACTGAGAAAATATAGCTTCATTTCTCTTCCTACAATGGCAGTGGAATGAAATATAAAAAAAGTGTACAATTCAACAGTGTAGGGGTGAAAAGGGTTTCAGGGAGAAGAAGTTTGTGAAAGTTTTGGTACATAATGGGATGAAAGATGGATAGATCACCCCAACTAAAACAAAATAATACACCTATATAAGAAAATATTATTATGTGAGTAATACTAAAAAGAAATAAATTAAACATAAATATGAAACAATACATTAATTCTGTGCAAAATGATTTTATTGTGAAAACATCAATATTACATCTGTAATTGAGTAGAGGTGGTGTAATTTATATTCCTATAAAGGAAGTAGAGGGAACTTGAAATAAAGTGATAAATGCACCACTTTAAGGGTGAAAAGGTTTTGAGGGGGAATAAGTCTTTGGATGTTTTGGTATAGAAAGGCATGAAAGATAGACAGAGCACCCCAACTCAAATAAAAGAATCCACCAATACAAGAAAATTATTATTATGTGAGTAATACTAAAAAGGAATAAATTAAACATAAATATGAAATAATAAATTAATTCTATGGAAAATGATTTTACTATAAAAACATCAAGATTACCTCTGTAATTGAGAAGAGAAAGCATCATTTCTCTTCCTGCAAAGGCAGTGGAGAGAAATTGAAAGAAGGTGATAAATGAACCACTGCAGGGGTGACAGGGATTTTAGGGAGAATAAGTCAATAAAATTTTTGGTGCATAAAGCCATGAAAGATGTACAGAGCACCCCAACTCAATCAAAAGAATCCCCTGTATAGGGGAAAAAAATTATGTGAGTAACACTCAAAGAAATAAATTAAACATAAATATGAAACAATACATTAATTCTATGGACAATGATTTTACTATGAAAACATCAAGATTACCTCTGTGATTGAGCAGAGGTAGCGTTATTTCTCTTCCTTCAAAGGCATTGGAGGGAACTTGAAATAAAGTGATAAATGCGCCACTGTAGGGGTGAAAAGGTTTTGAGGGAGAATAAGTCTGCAGATGTTTTGGGGCATAGAGGAATGAAAGTTGGAAAGACCACCCCAACTCGAACAAAAGAATCCACCTATATAATAATACAATTATTATCTGAGTAATACGAAAAGGAAATAAATTAAACATAAATATGAAACAATATATTAATTATATGGATAATGATTTTACTATGCAAACATCAATATTAACTCTCCAATCAAACATAGATAGTTTCTTTGTTATTCTTGAAAAGGAATGATACATGGATAAAAATATTATAAAACAAATGAACTCTGTAAGGAATAATGAAAATTAAATCAATGTTTGATCAGTTTTGAGTAGGTGAGTTGTCCTTTTTACTAAAATTGATGTCAATTTTAAATAAAAAGACGTACTTTGAGTCATACCAGTCACACTGTGCATCCAATTAAGGATCTTATAATTATTACAAGTCTAAAATGGATTATGGATCATTGTTATAACGTATGAAAACAATTCTAATGAGTTTACTCTATTTTAAGTACACCACTTGTCTTTTTTACTAAAATGTATTTTTATAATGGAAACACACACTTTGACTGATACTGATCACATCCTGTATTGGTTTGACATGAAACCAATTCCTATATGTCACAAATGACTTATGAATCAATGGACTAAATTATTAATAATATATGAGCATGTTTTCTTAGTTTTCAGTGACTAACATTTTTTGAACTAAACTGTCTATTTTAAACTAATAATAGATACATTAAGTCATAACTGGATCATCGTTCATTGATCCATAATTTGACCAGATTCAAAAGTATAGATAAAGGATAGAAATTTAAGAGTATGTTGGTGTGATAATTTTGGGATATTAAATATGAATATTTTAAATCATTTGTGAAGAAAAAAATTGGATGTTTTATCAAAAGAAATATTTGACCAGTTTTAAATGAGAATTAAATGGGAATATTCTATATATTATCTTGTACACTTTGAATATGATAATTGGTGGAAGTATTTTTAGACAATCAATTTAGGAATCTTAAAAAATTATAAGTATCCAAGGTCATGGGAATAATCCCATGTGTGCTGTTATTGATTGAAGATCACAAGGAAAATCCCATGTGATCTATTGAGAAGGTGAATATAAGAAGAGAATATAAAGAAGTAGTGAGAATGAAGAAATTGATAATATATTCTACTAAAGATACAATGTTTTGAATAAATTAAATGAGAGATATTTTGATTATTTTATAGAAAGTAGATATCTTTTTTCATGGAATTATAAGAAGTAGGTCTGAAAACCTACCCTATGATATCGTTATATTTTAGAAGGAAAAGAAGAAGGAGAAGAAGATATTTAATGAAGGATGACACTAAATCTTATTATTCATAATATATTTGTAGAGGATCTTGGTGAAAAATAATAATATTGATGTAATAAATAATAATAGTACTATTATTGATCATATTCTGACGATTTAAGATCTTAGGTGAATGAGGAAGAAGACAACATGAATGAACCTACTATTTAAATACATTCATCATTCTGATACTTATTTGAGAGAACGTGGCCAATTTTTATGCTACTTTAAATGATATTAAATTTTCATTTGAAGACTTATTGTTGAGGAAAAATATTTGATCATTTGATTCAATGACATCTAGGAGCATATTGAAGATCATATTCATTAAGTGAGTTGGTACGACCCATTTTAAACTAGTAAGAGCCAGTATAAAGAATCAATCAATAGATTTGAAAACCTACTATGAGATAGAATATTATTTTTAAGAGACAAACTCAGGGTTAAGTATGACACCTTATCAACCTATATTCTCTAGATTATAAAAGTAGATATCTTTTTTTGGACTTATCCCAAATATATCAAGGCGTAGATATCTACATTAGGATAAAACCTTTTAAAACTATTATGTGTGCTACTCTTATTTATTTACTAAATTTCATGTGGTATGGTGTGTTGGGAATTATTATGTAGTCCCATTCACCTTAAAAAGTGTGGAGGTTAAAATATTAATAAGTGTAATTAAAATAGTAAAATAATTTAGTAAAACTAATTCACACAGATTCACCCCCTATCTGTGTGATTGCATAGATCACTAGGAACTTATGTTATATTATTATTATTATTAATCAAATTATTATTTATTATTTTCAATGTATTTTTATTAATAATGTATTATTAATAATGTAATAATAATAATAATATATTTATCCCAATTTTGAAAAAGTGTAAGTTAAATATCACATCAAAAATCTAAAAGGATCTCAATGGTCCCCTCCCTTATAAAAGGGATACTGTAGTGGAATTTTATGGGATATTTTTAGAATACATTAAATAAATAAATTACAAATATATTTCCAGTTCTATATTGTTTAAAATTTTATTATATATAATATATAAATCTAAAATAACAAAATAAAACTATTTTCTTAACAAATATCATATAGGAACACACATATACACAGTTGAAGGATTTGAGAAAAGACAGAATTTTTCATGGATAGTATTTTAAAATTTTATTATCATATATTCATTGTAACAAGAGATCCATCAAACCATACGCCAGGATCTCCCATGGATATTTCAGAAAAAAACATAAGTATGAAGAATATTAAATAAATAAAGAAATGTGAATTTTATTAGAATAACATGATCACGGTGTACTCTTCTCATCTCCAAATCATCTTATATTTAAAGAAAAAATATATAAACCCAATAGATCATCTATATGTATACTAAAAACCATGTATTTCAAATATATAATCTTCATCTTCTATCACAAATGGATCAAAGCATATATGACCTACCCTTGATAACTAGGAAAGATTCATGATCAGTTCTTAAGACAACTTAGATATAATCACCTGGTAACCATATAATTTATCTCTATAATCTTGAGAGGTAATATTAAAGGATAATAAATCTATAAATTAATGAAAAAAATCCCCCTATACTATTAATGGATCAGAAATGATCTTACATTTTTATATTTCACTCTCTAAAATTTAACTTAAGCCATTAAATAATTTAAACCTCTTAAAATATCCCAAAATAAAATAAATTATTTAGTAAATGTGTCGTACATGTCTTGGATATTTCATCAATGACTTGTGACACTATTAAAAGTCACACTATAAATTTTGAGCCATTAACTTGTCCCATTTTCCCTGAATATGATTAATGAACATTAAATAAATAATATTTGTTTGAAAAAATAATATTCTCGTATTCACATTTTTTAATTAAATAACTCTTTAATACCTTATGAAATAAATTATATTAAAATTATCCTAAACCTGATTAATATATAATTTAATTATTTTAATATTTAATTTTTATAGTTCAAACTCTAACATTAACCACCACCCCCACGTGAGGCCCACTTCATCAAAAACTCTAATTCATTCAAATTAGTGCAACTTGTGGATATATTTTATATGTGACCATATAGGTCCTTATATTAATATAATTGAGTCATAATCATAGAATAATATTTATATATAACAAAACACCATGATTCATAAAGAGATAATAATATTTCGTGTAATGTCCCACACGAGTTCATGTTAATGGAGTTGGAGAAAAATGAGGATTTAGTGGATGTGGAACCAAGGATGATACTACATTTAGATTTTTATTTATAATTATAATTTTTATACTAATTATTATTATGGATTTTTTCAAGGTGATATCTTTATTATAGGAGGCCCGACGTGGGTTTCACGGGTTCAAGATACCGAGTGATATATGAGAGTGGCTAGAGAGGGCTACTAGGTACCCAATCGGGTGGAATTGGGTACCCAGTGAGGGTTCTAGGAGTGAAAGACCTGTTATTCGGCCACAAGGTTGCACTACATACTTGACAATTCTTGGTTTATCTTTTTATGTGGGAGGAAATCATCATTTATGTACCTTTCTTCTTATACCCATCATGGTTCCTTGCTCATGGTTATTGAATATCTAGGAGGAGAGCATCTTTTTATATTGAACCAACCATGTGTTCATACCTATATTTATTTGGAAGTAGAATTAATTTATAAAGGAGAGTAGTCATGAAGATTTACTAACAACAATTAAAAAATGAACATTGAGGTTGTGATGGTGGGAGGTTGGCTCATACCATGAAGGATCTTATTGCATAACACAAGTCTCTCTTATAGATTTACGATATATTCGTAAAACCATTCCTAAAATAATACATGTTACACTCATCATAAAATTAATCAATCAATACTATGAATAAATTTAAATTTTTTTATGTATCATAGGTTCTTTATCATTCCCCTCTCTGATTAATTATACTATGGTTTAAAGCCATACAACTGGGCACTCTGGGATTTATCACTATCCAGAAAGTTAGTAGGTGTCAGGGAGTTAGGATTGGATCCATGAGAGTGTATTTATATATATCCTTATAAAGGGAATAAAAACCCACTTAGTTCGATACCACTTAATATAACACATCATGCATTTTTAGGTCACGTGGCAAGGACTGGTTTTAAGATACTAGATTTTTTTATCAATAGAATTTCCCATCTAACTATATAGTTGTGCCATATTTAATAATGTAGTATAACAAACATTAATCACATGATGAAACCAATAATATTTTATTACATTAATTCTAAAATTATATTTAGAGAATAAATATGGAAAAAATAATTGAATTTATTATAATGGGATAAAAATAGAAAATATGATAACTAAAATATGATAATTTGGATATGCTCGATCCATCAGAATAACCCCACTCACGAGCAAAACTATAGAAATGAAGTAGAACATTCGTAATGAAATATCCATTTTGAAAATGAAAATATATATACTTGAAATAAATAAAAGTTAATGAATATTTAATGAAATATAAGGTATTTATAGAAAGAAGGGAACTTATATGTCCATTAAAAATTTGATAGTTAGAATTGTAACCTTACTGTTGGGATAGTAATATAACTATTAAGAATAGTAACCTGAACATTAGAATAGTAACCTTACATATTAAAGAGTAAAAAAATATTCAGGTATCTTATAAAATGAAAATATTATATATTTATACCATGGTACAAGTAAATAATCATTTTAAAAATGATAGATTAAGTGTCTGTATTTTTATAAAACATAAATGTTTTAATTTAACTTTTATAATAAATATAATGATATAAAATATATTTTATTCCCATAAAATGGATTTATAAATCAATATTAATTTTCATTATAGAGATAAGTTAATTTTATAATACCATAATTAATTTTTCAAAGGTCCCGAAAATCAATTAGAATATTAAAATCGATATTTTTCAAATTAATGATGATTTAATTAAAAAAAATTATTTTTAAAAAATTATTCTCATAAAATTTATTTAATTTTTGGAACCTATACATTTATAATGGTTAGGGTTAATTTTTGGTATTTTTCTAAAATAAATGATTTATTTTGTCAATAGTGAAATACAATAATAAATGGTAATTAGAATTATAAGCTAAATATATAAATTTTCATGTCATGGATGATGTAAGAACACATTATTTTGAACTAAAATTCTCTATTTAATACATATAATCATAATAATAAATACTAATGGTAGTCCTGATCTAAAATAAAAAACTAATGAATATAATATTTAAAAACACCCCTATCACCACCTTATAAATACCACCCCTCACTACCCCATCTCCTCACACATTATAATACTTGTATCTTGATAACGTTATTCCTAATTACCTTCTCAATTATCTTCCAAAAATCCTATTTCTAGAGGTCTCATCCAAATTACATTTCAAGGAGCCTTATGGGGTACCCTAAGAGGAGATAACTTAATGAAGATGGGAGATTCTCGACTCATCTCTTTCCATTTTATCCTTCTTATACCACCCCCATATGATCCAAATCCACCTAAAAATAGTAACATTAGTATCCTCAATATATTTATATTTTATTATTATGTAGTAATATCCATCTTATACCCTCCCTTTATTTGTTCCTAAAATGAAAATGTTGTTTACAATATGACTATTTCAATTACTCCATGAATAACATACTTCATTTCTCTCCACTACCTTCACGTTTGGTAACAAAAATATTATTATGGTTAAATAAGATGATAATAATTATAATATAATTTATTTCATGTTTTTCAATTCCTTAATTATCATTTAATTAAATAAAATGAATTTATATCATGATGGTCGGTAAATCCGCTTAAATGAACTAACCAAATAACAGAAACATTTTTACTAAAAAATAGTCCCTATGTTGGAACACATAATAATTTTTAGAACAATTTAAAATTTTTAAGTATATTAATACCATTTCATTTCACTTCATGTTTTTTAATAAAATTCAACCAGTAGTTCAATAATTATCCACAAGTGATCTGACATTGAAACCATGAAATGAATGCCCTAAAAAAACAACATTAAACTTTATATGTCAATGAAAAGGTTATAAATGAACATAATAAAATTATAGTAAATTATATATAGTTGAAAAAAGTTCTTAATTAATTAATGAATCTAATTTAATTATCCATGATATTAATTATAAGTGTAGAATTATTATAAAACATAAGGTAAGGGATCTCTCTGAACCACCCTTTTTCTTTGGGTTATAACCTTTATCTCTCTAAATCGCATTCAATCTCTCTTCAATGTTATGGAATGATCCTAAATTATGTATATATTCCTCTCAAATATATACCTAAATTATTCTCCCTTCATTTTTTGAGGGTAATACATTCCTTAATTTCATTTCTCAAATGAATTCTTTATGAAAAATCCTTTGATTATGATATGAGGCAAGACTATGAAACCTATTTCTTTCCATTTATATTTCTTATGTTTTTGAGTTGTGATTGATTTTATTTTGTGACAAATATAATAATTTACTTCTTGTGATGATTTTTCCCAAATAGTGCTTCAATTATTTGGGTTATGTTGTTGTCTCATGAGATGTTACGTATGGGATTATGGAGTGAACCTAATCCATGATGAGCCACTATCCACCATGTGATGTTGTCTTGGTGGTTAGTATTGAGTTATTCTTATTTCATGATTTGTGTGGTTTCCAACATTGTTATTTTACATGATCTTATGATTCTGTGTTCATCATGTTATTCCTCTATATGATTATACATGGTCTTGTCCTTTTATGTTATCATGCAATTCTTTATTATCATGTTTATTCCCTTACTAGTATTTTTAGTTCACACCTTTTTTCTATGTATTACTTAGGTTATTCTATGCAGTTTTAGGATATCAAAGGGATTTTGGAGAACATTATTGAGATTAAAATAAATTTGTTTTATTTTAGTTTCACTTTGATGTTTTATATACCTAGTCTTACATAGGCATTAGGACTTTCGAGCCTAGGTTTTTATTTATTGGACATTTATGTGAAAAGGAATGTAACAATATGTGTAAAAGGATTGGGTTGATATGGTTGGTATCATCGGATGGTCTAGTTATTTTTTGAGATTAGGAAAAGAATACTTTAGTGATAACCCAAGGGATAAGTTTTTTTATAGAAAAATATCCTGAAAATTTGGTGATGTATAGAGTGATTGGTTTCCAAGAAATTATACCCCTCTCTTGATACTACAAGTGGATGTGGATCTAGCACAATTTTACCTAGGGGAAATAACCCTAAAAATGGAGCATTGGTTATTAACATGATTTCACTAGGTGCATGGAAAATAATCCTTTTTCACTCATATTTGACACTCCCAAGAGATATGATTTAGAAAATTCACAAATTATTTATGAACCATAATGAAGGAGTTGAATAGATTGTTCAGTTAGAAAATCTAATTGGAAAAATTGTCATGTATAACCTTGATTGAAAACTAGAGACTCATAAGTAAGGATTTACATGTAATTTATAATTTATTCCTTCTATATTCATATTTTCCTTTTTATTTGATTTTAGTTTGAGTATTCTCATCCCAATGTTTATTTTGGATATCCTAAATGTCTAGAACCATAATCAAATAGTGAAAGGTGCACTCATTATCCATTCATGAGCATCAAATTTCCTATATGATTATGTCTCTATGCATTATTTCATGTATTTAAAGTTTAGTATAACTATTAAAACACCCCATCGAAATATGTGAGTTGAGCTGTCTGATTGAATAAAAATGGTAAAATTATTGCATTCCAAGTATATAACTCTTTCCTAGTCAATGTTTGCAGAATGAACCTCCCAAAAAAAATTCTTACTTTATTTAGTGAAGTTTGATTCTATATTGGGCATGTATTATGTTGTCCTTATATAAATCCAACATTAATTTTTGGGATAGGGAGATCACTCTTCAAATCTCATGTCACCCTCCTATTTTATACAAGTGTAAGGAAGATAACAAATATCCTTTGGAATATTCATCTCAACTTTGGATATTATTTATTTATGAGAAATCATATCTAGCTCAAAATATTGATACAAAGTAGGGAATCATGCTTGAAGACATTCCCAATGCGAGGGACTACATTGATGTATTCCCGGAAGAGATACCCAACCTTCCTCCTAACTAAGAGGTTGAGTTCTCAATCAAACTTATACCTAGATCTCTTACTATATATAAGAATCAAATAAAATATCAAAAATTGAGTTTTAAGAACGTAAGAAACTACAAGAGAAACTAGAGAAGGGTTTTATACACCTGAGTACATCACCGTGGGGGTGCGCTAGTCCTATTCATCATGAAGAAGGTCAGGTCAATGTACCTCTACATTGATTATCACGAGCTCAAAAATATCCTAATAATGAACAAATATCCCCTACCACAGATATATTAATTGTTTAATCAACTATGTAGGGACCGATACTTATCTACGATGGACCTTTGGTTGGGATATCACCATTTAAAGTTAAAAAAAGAAGATATTCCAGATTCTTCCTTTTGAACAATGAATGAACATAATAATTTCATAGTGATTCCCTTTGGACTCAATATTTCTCCAACAATATTTATATACTTAATTAATATAGTCTTTAGATATTACCATGAAAAATTTGTGGTAGTATTTATAGATGATGTTTTGATATAATCCAAAAGCAATTAGGAGTACGCAGAGTATTTTAATACTCTGTTATATAATTTATAAAAAGAGAAACTATATAAAAAGTAAACTAAATGTGAATTATTGATGCAGTAAGAGTCATTATTGGGGCATGTTATCACCAGAAATGGGATATCTATAAACCTTTATAAAAAAATACAATTAAGGATTTTCCTAGACCAACATCTGTAATAAATACCCATAGTTTCCTTAGATTATCTAGGTATTACCGATGATTTGTTAGAAACTTATCACAGTTTCCAAACTCACTAACCAAGATGACTCAGAAGGGGGTAAAGTTTTTCTAAAACAATGATTGAGAAGAGATATTTAATGAGTTGAAACAGAGGCTTATCACTACTCTAGTCCTCACACTACTCTCAAGTGGGGAACTTTATATAGTATAAAATGATGTTTTAAGGAAGGGAATATGTTTTGTATTGATGAAAAATGAAAATGTGATAGCCAATGACTCAAGGAAGTATAAATTTCATGAGAATAACTATCCAACACATGATTTGGATTTGGATGATGTAATATTCATGTTAAAAATATAGAGGCATTGTATACATGGGGATAATTATGAAATATATATGTATCATAAGAGCCTCAAGTATACAATCACACAGAAGGAGCCTAATATACACCGATGATGAAAGTTAGAACTGATCAAGTACCATGACTGCTTAATCCACTACTATATTGGTAAAGAAAATAAAGCATAACATTCTCTAAGTATAAAGGATCAGGAAACTTTATCCTTTATGAGAATTAAAAATGATCCAACCCTCTTATACTTGGAAAGGATCGACATGGGAATCATAAAGGAAGGAACTTCATCAATCCTTTCTCAAATGATCACTCAATTATCCCTTTTAGATAAGAAAAAGGATGGTCAAAGAGATTATGTAAAAATAAAGAAGAAATTGGAATCTATATGAAAAGGTAAATCCTTGAAGTTCAAATTTTATGAAGAAGGAGTTATATGATTTGGGTCATGACTATGTGTAATATCATATCATGAGATAAAGAAGGATATTTTAAGTGATGCACAGAGATCAACCTTTAATATACACCCAGTGATCACATAGATGTATTAAGATCAATAAGATCACTATTAGTGGGAAAAAATGAAGATTGATATCACAAAATATACATCAAAATACCTGGTATTTGAATAGGTGAAGGCTAAGAGGAAAAAATTCAAGGGCATGGTGCAACCATTACCCATACATACATGGAAATGGGAAAACATCAACATAATCTTTCTCACCAGTCTTCTGAAGACATCAAGAAGAAATAATGTTATATGGGTTGTAGTGGATAGTTTTAAAAATACTAATCACTTCATTTCAATTTGAGATAACTTCTCACTTGATCAACTTGAAAGGATATACATGAAAGAAGCGGTGAGGTTTTATGGAACACCACTATCAGTCATATCTGTATATGATATGATATTTACCTTCATGTTATTGAAGATTATCTATACTTCTCTAAAAAATGAGTTAAACTTTAGTATGACTTATCATCCCCAAAAGGATGGTCAATTTGATCAGACTATCTAGATACTTGAATAAATGTTGAGAGTATGCTCGATGGAATTAAAAGGAGAATGGGATCAACATATTCATCTAGCCGAGTTATCATATAATAATAGCATTTTCTTAATCATACAAATGGATCTATATTAATACCTTTATGATAAGATATGTATAACACCTTCATGTTGGGGTGATGTTGGTGAACGCAAGATTTTGGGACATGAAATTATCGGGGAAATGGTAGAAAAGGTCAAAACCATTTAGTAGTACAATAGGGTTATTTAGAGATGAAAAAAGAGTTATTCTGACAATCATAGATAAGACATGGAGTTTGAGGTTGAATGTAAAGTGTTCTATTTCACATCTTTATGGAAGTGAGTCATGAAATTTGTGAATAAGGGTAATTTAAGTCTATAGTACATCATCCCTTAAGAGATTCTTGATTACATCAGAGTTATGGCCTATCAACTAGCACTCCCACCAACTATGTATAAAGTACATGATGTATTACATGTATCCCACTTAAGGAATTACATACCAAATCCCTCATATATATATAATTTTAAGATGGTTTTTCTGGAAAATGATCTATCTTATAAAGAGAAGTCGGTGAAGATCTTGGATAATAGAGATAAAGTTATACGCAATAAGATAAATCACATACTCCAAGTACTATGATGAAATCATAAGTACAAGGAGGATACATAGTAACTAGAGGAATACATGTAGCAAAATTACCCTCACCATTTTTCACATTAATATTTAAAATTAAATTTCTAGGGTGAAATTTTTTAAGGTGAAAAAAATGTAACAACCTAGAATTTTTATCAACAGAATTTTCCCTCCGATTATATAGTTGTGTCATATTTAGTAATGCAGTATAAATCGCATACATCACTTGATGAAACTGAAAATTTTTATTATATTAATTTAAACATTTCATGCAGAGAATAAATATGTCTATAAGTAATTGAAGTATGACAATGGGATAAACTATAGAAAATAAGATAAATAAATATGAAAATTTGGATATACTCGATCCTTCAGAATAACCACAATCATGAGAAAAATTTTAGAAATGATGTATAATATTAGTAATGAAATATGAATTTTGAAAATGAAATATATAAACTTGAAATAAATAAAAGTTATTGAAGAATGGATGAAATATTAGGTATTTTTAAGAATTATGGAACATATATAATCATTACAAATCCGATCATTGGAATAGTAATTTGACATTTAGGAATAATAACTTGGAAATTAGATTAGAAAACTCACCTATTAAAGGGTAAAATAATATTTAGTCACCTTATAAAATGAAAATATAAAATATTTATATCATGGTACATGTAAATAAATGTTTTAAAAATAGAAAATTAAGTGTTTGTATTTTTATAAAACATAAATGTTTTAATTCCACTTTTATAATAAATATAAATATTTAAATAAAATATATTTTCATAAAATGGATTTTTAAATCAATACTAAGTTGTATTATAATTATAAGATAATTTTATGAGACTATAATTAATTTTTCAAAGGGTTAGAAAAACAATCACAATATTAAAATCGACATTTTTTAAATAGAATATTTTATTTAAAAATTAAATTTCCTATATTTATTAAATTATTTTCATAAAATGGATTGAATTTTTCAAATATAAACATTGAAAAATTGTTAGGGTGATTTTTTGGTATTTTTCTAAAATAGTTGAATTTTTGGTGAATAGTGAAATTTGGTAAAATACAGTATTTAACATTATATGCTAAATACATGAATTTTTGAGTCATAGATGATGTAAGAACCCATTATTTTAAAATCACATGTACCATTTACTATATATAGTCACAATAATCAATAATATTGGTATTATTAAGCTAAAATATTAAACAAATGAATATAATATTCAAAAACATTCCTCTCATCCCCTTATAAACATCACCCCTCACAACCACTTATTCTCACACATTCTAAGCCTTTTAAATTTCAAAATTTATACACAATTACCATAATTATCCTTCCCCCCATATTCTATTACTAATGGTCTCATCCAAATACCATTTCATGGATCCTTAAGGGGTATCCTAAGAAGAGACAACCAAAGAAAGTGTAAGATTCTCAACTCATCTCTTTGAATTTTATTATTCTTCTACCACCACCATATAAACCTCATCCTCCTAAAAATTTTAAAATAATTATCCTAAATATAAGTATATGTTATTATTATGGTGTAATACCTATCTTATATCCTCCGTTATTTCATTAATAAAATAAAATCATTGTTTACAATATTGTTTGTTTAACTCTTCCATGAACTACATACATCATATTTCTCCACCATCATCAAGGCTGGTCATAAAAATCTTATTATGGTCAATAAATATTATAATAATTATAATATAAAAAATTTCAAGTTCTGTAATGTTTTAATAATCATTTAATTAAATAAAATTAATTTCCTTTATGATGGTTAGTAAATATGCCTAAATGAACGAACCGAATAACATTAATGTTTTTACTAAAATTATAATCTCTTTGTAAAAAGATAGATATTTGGGGACATTTAAATTTTTTGAAGTATATTAATAAAATTTAATTTCACTTTTGGAGTTATAGTCCCATTTTACAAGAACATAAATAATTATACACAAGTGATCCAATCTTGAAAACATGAAACGAATGCCCTTAGAATAGGGAAAATAAACATTACAACTAATTTAAATGGTTATAAATGAACATAATAAAATTATATAAAATAAAATCTTGTAGAAACATATTTATTATTAAGTAATTAATGAATCTAATTTTATTATCTAGGATATTATGTGTATGTACAGAATGATTGTGGAATATAAGGTAAGGGATCTCCACAAACCATCCTTTTTATTTGGGTTATGAAATTTTTCTCTCCAACTCACATTATCACTATCTTTAATGTTATTAAATGATTCTAAATTACATATATGTTTTAAAAATATGTACCTAGATTATTCTCCATTCCTTTTATTTCATAATACAGGACTTAAGTTTATTTCTGAA
Source organism: Viscum album (assembly GCA_963277665.1). Lineage (NCBI taxonomy): Eukaryota > Viridiplantae > Streptophyta > Magnoliopsida > Santalales > Viscaceae > Viscum > Viscum album. The sequence goes on from OY728139.1 coordinate 494,825,507, forward strand.
ATACATTCTTTATGAAATATCATTTAATTATGATATCAGGAAAGATTATGAAACCAATTTCATTCCAAGGGTATTTATTATGTTTATGACATCTGATTGGTTTCCTTTTATAGAAAACATAATAATTTACATGTTATGATGGGTACACCCAGATAGAACTCCAATGTATTTGGTAGTGGTTGTCTCATGAGATGGTATGTATGGGATTAGGGAGTGAAACTAGTCCATGATGGGACTATGTCCACAATGTGATTTTGTCTTTATAGTTAACCTTGACATATTCTAATGTCATGATTTATGTTTCTTCCACATTCCTATGTTTCCATAATTTTATGATTCCATGTTCTTTATGTTATTCATCCATATGATTATTCATGAGCCTTGTATTTTATGTTATAATGTTTTGATTCATCATCATGTTTATTCCCTTACCAAGATTTTAGATCAACTCTTTTGTCTCTGTATTCCTCGGGATTTCGTTTTCAATTTTAGGTGATCAATTGTATTTGAGATCTCATTATGGTGACTGAAATAATGTTGTTTTATTTTAGTTTCACTTTGATTTTTTTGTGAACATTGTGTTCCAAAGACACCAGGCCTTTCGATCCTCATTTTTTATTTATCAGATATTTATGTGAAAAATCATATAGAAATATGTGTAAAATGATTCATTAACTATACTAATGTAGTGAATTTAATGCTTTTGAACCATAACAAAAGAAGTTCCTTTTAAGATCACGTATCCAATACCAAGGAGGTTCATTTTATGTTCATGTGTCCAGGAGTAATAATATAATTTATAGGTCATGCAACCAAGATTTTGGTGTCATATAGTTTATGGTAATATGATGATGACCCATTATAAGTAGTTTAGTGTCCTGAAAAGTAGACTATTATATAAAAGAAACATAGAAATGATTTTTTGTGGGACTTATGCATGTGTGACCATTTTATATTCATCTTGTTTGTTGGAAAATAAACAGGAGAGTTTATAGTTGGGGATTACACCTAGTCATATTCCCATGGTATTATGGCTCATTGATAAATAAACACGATTATATTATAAATGAGGACATGGTTGGGGTTTACACCTTTTAAGAGTACTTTTCATATTCATAGATCATTTATTTGACTCATGAGATTTGTTGAAAGATTAACCATGGGATTCGTGTACATAGTTCTAGTCTAAAACAATCAATTAAAATAAAAGAAAAGGGTTGGAAAAAATAATCTTATACCAATCATATGAGTGATAGAGTCCTCATTATTATGGAAATACATGATTTATTATATCTTGAGGCTCTTATAGACCATGTATTAAAACCAATGTATATATATTATAGAATTATTGATTCCCGTTATAAAAGGAATACATGGTTTTAAGGGAGAACACTAGTTTTCATAACCCATTATTGTATCTTAAGAGGCATTTGAGGGGGAAAATGTGTATGAAATTCAATATAATATTGGTTTAGGCTATGAAGTTTTGTTATGTTCTATTTCGGAAATAAATTTAGCTCAATTTGTAGAAATTTTTGGATGGGTATTTTTTTGAATTTATGATACTAAGGGATAGGAATGTCCCATAGTGGGTAACCTGTGTAAGTGGTTCTCTAAGAGACCTCATCCAGATGACATGGGTGAGTGGTTCCCTATTAATGATTTCTTGAGTATATTGGGTGAGTGGAACCCTATTATACATCTCTTGGGTGGCCTTGGTGGGTAACACCCTATTATGCCTCTCTTGGGTGGCTTAGGAGAGTGTCACCCTAGTATGACTGTTCATGGTAGCCTAGGAAAGTGATATCCTATAAAGCCTCTAAAAAGGTGGTGGTCCTTCACCCTAGTTCAGATAAAGCATAGGGGAGAGTTTTATTTTAAAAATAACTAGTTTAAAAACATTTCGATGAAACAAAATATCTGAAATTCATATTATTTTTATTAGGTTTTGACTTATAGAGTCACATGAAAGAGAAATGGGGGGTCTTGCGTGCATGAAAACATGAATTTTAGAATTAAATTATGGAAATTTAGGTCTCTTCATTCAAATGGGATACAATATTCCTTTTTATAAGAAAATTGTGGTGGATGAGAAGGTTAAGTTGAGTAATCTCCCCTAAACAACTTGCATTCCCTAGCTATTGCGATCAAGTGTTGTTGGAGTCGGGAGTAAGATGGGATTGAAACATATGAGTTAGGGTGTTGGATACAGTTATGGAATGAGGGGAAGGGAACATGAAAAGTGATCGATGGAATGATGAAGATATGGGTCCAAGTGCACACATGATTAGCATGAAAAGGCCTGGGCTCTAGGTCTATGCATGAGGAAGCTTCAGTTCCATGGCATTCTTGAATTGAAAAAAATCTTCATTCAAATAAAGTCTAAAACCATGGAAAACATGAGCAAAAAAAATATTACCCTTATAATTGGATCTGATCATAATAAATAGGATTAAATTCAAAGGAAAATAAAATCTTAGTACAAAGGTGGAATTTTAGGATAGCGTGTACCAGGGTTTGGGATTTTCTCACCCGTGTAATGAGGGATCATGGAATTGGATATGGTCAAAACAATAGTAATGGAAGTCACCATGGTTTCTGGGTGTGGGATGAGGCTCCACTTCAACAAATATGTTTTAGTACTTATAGAGATCATACATGAGCATTTTCCGAGATTTTTTTATTAGTTTTCATCTCACAATATATTTATGGACTCTAGACCAATATTGATGTCTCAAATTTAGATATCCACTTAATAAACTCTTGGTCCAAATTTTACATCAATCTAGGAAGATCCAATATTTTATTTTGGGGATGATATATCAATAGGGGTGAGAACAAACATTTGTTCATAATACATCATTCTGGGGATACCCCAAATAATTATTCATACACATTAGAGCCCCATGAACATTGTTATATCTACATATTACACTAATCATTCACTGATAAAACCCACATGTAACATCCCGACATGTATGAACACTAAGACAGTAGATGGACTGGTAGGTTACATGGCCTCAAGTGCATCCCCCCATATGCTAGAGGTTGTAGACTAGCCATGAGGGTATTGGTAGGTGATAGTGGGGATACTATACCCTCATGTCAGAGTAGTACATTAATACAATCAAAATAATGAGTAGATAAAAATGGAAGCAGTAAATAAATGAAATAAATTAGTGGAAGACAAATAATAATATTTTAATAAAAGTTTCCAACACTAGCTTATACAAAGAATACATGACAGATGATGATACATAAGTAAAAAGGGTAAACAAATAACATGATTTACAATAAAGTAAAAAAATAAATAAACCACAACAAAGCCCCAAGGGTGATATCCAAAATCATCTTGAGCACCAATTTAGTCCTTTTCTACTAACTCCCTGGTACAAGCACACAACAACTAGCAGGGTCCAAGGTCTTTGGAACAAGAAGGTCTACTCGGGTACCCTAGTGCAATGGAATCCTGAGTAGGGTGTGAGATCTAAATCTCAATAGGCCAGCATCCATGGTGTCTAGAACAATCTAGACAATACAATATAAATTAAGTAGTGTGAAGGTATAACATGAGTTATAAAAAAACCAAATAAATGTACAACAACACACCCAGGTTCATAAGGGACTCTTAATAGCTATACCTGCTTCGAACCATCGATGAAATAAGAATCTGATCATGTCACCATATTTATTTAAAAGTGCTTATATATATATAGTATAAATATATTTTAGGATGGATAGTGATGTAATTCTTAGCCATTTAATTCCAGGGAACACTCTCACAGTCTTACCCCTGGTCCAACTGCAAGATCTCTCATGGTCTCCTAGGATACACGTGCTGGAAGGACCACGACGTAACCCACTATCAACCACCACTAGGGAAAAATTTCATGGTATATCCCTTGGCCCAAATCTAAGAGATTTCATGGAATCTTGGTAATCAACAAGGAATCTCTCACAGCCTACCAACCTAAAGGCTCTCACGATCCTTTGGAGCCCAATATAGAAGCTCACCCAGTCTTCCTACTCAAGGGATCTCATGGTCCTATGGCTTCAAAACTTTTATAGGGTGTTATCATTCAAAAAATACAATGTATGATGCATTCACCACTCATTCATCTCATTATCCTATTTCATTTATATCATAAGGCATGAGGCATAAACGTCTCATGCTCTTATGAATCCATATCTATATAAGAGAAATATTCATTTATCACAATTGTACTTAAAGAAAAAACATCATAATAATTTCAAAAAAACTTTATCATAGGCATGGTCACATATAAAATTCACTTCATGAACCAATTACCTTTCATTCTTGTCATTAGCAATATTCAAATCCACTTAAAACCAATTGATTCGATTTTGGAAAGGAAACTCATCATTCTTAACCAACTGACATGATCAATTACATTTAATTCCATAGACCATAGAAATTACATTTATAAATATCAAAAGACAAGAAAAGTCTCATGAAAACATGTTATATGCCTACATGGTAAATTTCTAATTTAAGGAGGTCCAACCCTAATGTAGTGTCATGGGTTACATTTAATACTAATCTAAAAATGGGGGAAACATACTTCATAACATCAATGAAGTCTAGGTCTAAACATGATATTTACCAAAACATAACATCAAGTCATAAAAGAATAACCAATAAAATAAGGCAGGAAAACATAAATGTCTAATCCATACTTTTTATCTTTAAGATAGTTCCCCTCTGTTGGAGGGGTTTTATTATTAAATCATGGCATTGTTTATAAAACAATTCATTTTCTCAATTAAAAATCACATCCAATTCACCAACGGAACTCATTTTAAAAAAAATACTACTCATGGAAAAGCATTAATTAAGGGTGGGGAGGATATTAATTAATGCATTAATAAAGGTAAGGGGAAAAGGAATGAGACCCTACCTCTAGAAATAGACCAATCCAAGATGAACACTCAATGCTTGACAACTATGATGATGAAAACCTGAATTTTCTTCACACTTTCATGCACATACATTCATATATATATATATATATATATATATCCCTTAGTCCAATGCACATATTCCCCTCACCATGGGGAATATGTATAAGGAATATATATATATATGTGTGTGTGTGTGTGTGTGTGTGTCTACATACCTATGTATATGTGTGAAAGTCTTCATGGAGTCACCAAAATATCTAAAAATAAATCTAGGAACCTTAAAACCATTTAAATACCCTAAATAAAGTAGGAAAAAAAATTACCTCACATTAAATCGATGGAGGAGAATAAAAATGGACCAATCCACTTCTCCTTTGGTGAAAGATACCAGAATATGCATGAAGGGGTATCGAGATACCCTTTTCACAATCTAACACCTAAGGAAAACACTAAAAAATGGTTTAACCCAAACCCTAGGTTCAAAAAAACCTCACCATGAAACAAAAGAGAGTAAAAATGCCATAGAGAGGGAGGAAAATAGAGGAGAAGGGATTACCTCGTGACATCAAGTGAGAATTGTGAAGGACCTAGATGAAACCAAGAATCGAAGGAGGAGTGAAGGAGGTGGGGGCATCACAAATAGGGCTTCAGAGAAGGGGGTGTCGTGTGAGTGAGGTGTAGGGAGAGGTAGATTAGGTTTTTAGTTTTATATTATTTTAGATTAATTTAATTTAATTTTTAATATAGGGTGTCACACACGGTTTGGACGCACGGTCTAGAAAACCATACACCAATTGTGCGCCCTCTACTGGACACCTGGGGACCCCACATGGGCTGGCCGTACGGTTAGGAACCCGTGCACAAACCATGTAGTGAATAGTGTTTAGCTACTGTCCATTCCACTAACCATGCATTCTAGGCACATGATTTTATAAATCATGCATAACATGTGTGATAGCATATGTCCACCTACATAAGACCACACAATTTCTTATTGTGGGTAGTACAGTTTTAGACAAACTGCGTTCCCTCTCCATGTCCATCAAAACATGATTTTCTGAGTTCAGTGCTCCCAAAACTCCTCGAGACACCTGTGAAACATCTAAAGCCTTCATCCAAGTCCAAAACAATAATATTGAAGCATTACAGCTATCATAATTCTATTCTGAATCTTAGTTTTAAAAATTCCCATTCAGTAAACACAAAAGTTCAAATTCCCTCAGAATTTTCATCCTGTAAAAAAAAATAGATCATTACAACCTTACCACCTTTGAACTTTTCATCCTTGAGTAGCCTTCAGGAACAATGAAAACATAACACAAACTACATGGTTCATGAAGTCTCATTCAAATAGTTGCACCACATTTCGCAATGTCCAATGCACCATTCAAAACTTCCTAAGCATACAAAGCTTAAGCTGTCAAAGCCTGAGGGAATGCTTGTTTCTGAATGAAACACTAAAATAGAGCTAACCCATGCCTGTTTATCTAGAGAAACGTTCATGTCATCATCTCATTTAATATATGGTCAAAAGTGCTTCACACCTTAGGTTTAAATGTTAAGCGGCCAATTCCAAACCATGGTTCAACCAACCATAAAAATTTCCGTAAAAGTATGCCTCAAGGAATTATAATGACGCTTCTCATGTGATTTATTTAATAGGTTGAACCAAAATACATATGAGGTCATATCTGAGACCTCATCGAGATATAACTATTGAATCTTGATCGACCAAACTGAAACTGATCGGCCAAGATTTCCCTGGAAGACATTTCTGACCCTTAAACCACACTCTCATTATACTAGAAACATGATTTTATGCAGTTCTTCACCAACCATATACATTGATCAAGAAAAGAAAAACAAGTTGAGTTGCTACTGCCGACTTATCGAAAGACTCCCAGTTTAGGTTGCCGACACATTACAAATTGAACCGTAATGCCTTCCTCAAAGTAATCTTGTGCTTATGATGGAAAATTTTACCAAATCTCATAGACGGTGTTCAGTGACACTCCATGGTCAAAACACCAATTGGCCATTTAAACTATCATGCCTTAGTAAAAACAAGTGGGTGACCTATACCCATCCAACTGGTGTCATTACCCTTAAAAAACACCTTTGATCCTGAAAACAAGTTTGGGACAACCTTAGATTCATAGAATTGGAATCCAAGGGATGATCCCAAGGTATTCCATACTCCATGTTTATAAGTGAGACATGACAAAAGGACAAAATGTTCAAATCAGATCATCGACTGAGCCCAAAGCGACATCCTCCTGGCAGTAAAGTCAGAAGAAATGGATGGTGTCCGAGAGTCTATCCAGGGACTTCCTACTTGGGAACCCAAGGATTACATAGAACCGCCATGCCTCAAGGAAAACCATGTGATATCATGAAACACCGAAAGAGAAAACCACCCAGTCAATCCCAACATCTTTAAAAGATTTTGCATAGTGTAAGACTGACCCTCTCATAGTGCATCAAGGACAATGTCAAGATAGGGGACATAATCATCTTTCAGTAGAATACACTAAGAGGTTTTAAATGGATTCTGGTCTAACACACCCAACTAAAAGAAAAAGAGGAATGGTTGAACCAATACTGGTTGACTTCAAGGATGAAACTCAGCTTCACCAGCTGATGAACTATCATTTCAAAACTGATCACATCACCTTTTTCAACCCGAGGCATTACATGATCATTCAAGATTTAACCACCAAAGTCTATCCAAAACAAATAGTGTTTTCTCAATGGTTTCATAAGCCACCAACCACATTGAATACATTTTTTCAAGCAAGCACTAGAACATATTTAAAACTTGCAAGTCTCAAGGTCACACAAGAAAAACTGACAATTTTCCAATGGGCCTCTTTAATTATTCTCCTTATACATGGAAGAACAAATTTATGAAACTAGACATGACACTCCCCACCTTAGGAGTGTCCTAGTCATAGAAATAACATAAATATACAATCGAATCATAAATTTACTATATCTGAGTTCATCTAACACATACATGTGATGCTCCTCTGAGCCACACCCACATACATCATAGCATTTGACATAAGATTCAACCCAAATAGGCTGACATTCCAAAATGAGCAAGTCACTTAGAAGTATTCCCGAGCATTGGTATGATCTTGATTCTTTTACTCATAGGTCACTCTACTACCTAGGTGACCTGAGTACGTACTCAAAAACCCATGGCTCATCGATTTTTCCAAAATCAACCTGTTCGTTACACCATTTAACACTCAATGGGTACCATGTACGTGAACACATACTACCCTAAGGTTTCATAATCAAGATGGGTCATCCTCAATACTATCCATAGGCTATCTTTTATATACATTCAAGTATCAAGTGGCACGTATAAGTGATTTAGTTCAGAGTCATATTTCCCCAAATGACCATTAACCTTGACAAGTATATATCTATATATCCATTATTGAGGAAGAATAAAAGGGGTTAAACAACCTAAGAATTATCTGAACATGAACTAGGCATGTCTAACATGCTAAAAATGAGCATTACTTGATGATCATACCCTTGAAAAGGCCAAGAAAAAACATAACCACCCATCCATACACGGGTGTCACTGGAAACTAAAAGTCCTACAAGGGACTACGACACCTGAATAACACCAAAAATCATAAATATCACAAGATTAGAAAGACACAGAATCTCTAGGGGTGATACCTACCACAAGCCAGGCCCATATGAAACAGAAGATGTCTAAACTATCCCTAGGACACCCTGAACAAATGTCACTGGGCTCAAAAGCCAATCATCCAAGCCATTGGTAAAGAAAAGCATCCCCACAGAAATTCCCGTGCTTTCATTCCAAGGAAACTCAAAGGAGAAAATCTCAGTCTACCCTTACACATGGTTTTGAACAAAGGGAATCCCTATAGGTTCCAATTCCAATCCATTTACATTTAAAAACATTTAAATCATTAAAAATATAAAATATTTAATCAAAATAAACTACTAAAAAATAGGCCTTTAACAGTGCTAGAAAAGTGTTGACTACATGATCGAGGTTAAAAGCTCTCATCTTTTATCTGTTCTTTTAAAAGTGATGATAAAAAAACAATTTATCTGCGCTTTAATTTAGCACCAAAAAGGCACTATTTATCAGTGCTTATAAAAGAATTGATAAAGGGTTTTTATCAACACTTATAGAATCACAAATAAAGTATACCTTTATGTGTGCTTACAAAATCCATGATAAAGCACCTTTTATCAGTGATTATAGAATCACTAATAATGTATACCTTTATCAATACTTTTTAAAGTGATGATAAATGTGTCCTTTATTAGTTCATTTAAAAGCACTGATAAAGGGCTATAATATAGTGTGTTGTAATAGCACACTACACCACCACTACAATGTGCTGTAACAACACACGCAACACTAGAAACACACCAGATATCAATAAAACTAGTCTCAATACACAATTTAAATGAAATGAAATTTATAATAAAATCGAAAGTAAAAAATAATATATTATTGACATTTCAAACATTAGCTTATACAATTACATAAATACAAATTATTATTTACATTCAAAAACATCGTTGTTCCTTTGTCATTTAATCTCAACCTAACTCATTCTATTACTAAAAAAACCACCACTACTCGAACAAAATAATGAACCTATATAAGAAAATAATTTTTATGCTAGTAATAATAAAAATAAATAAATTAACCAAAAGTGTTAATTTTACTAAAATTAAGGTCAATTTAAATAAAAACACGCACTTGGAGTCATACCGGTCACACCGTACATCAGATTGAGGTGAGACTGATTCCAACATGTCTCAAATGACTTTTGGATTGTTTTAAAAAATTATCAAAACAATATGAATATGCTTTCTCAGTTTTGAGTATGTTAGTTGTCTTTTTTACTAAAATGTCATTTTAAACTAAAAACACAAACTTTTGACACATTCTGATCACATCGTGTATTAGTTTTATGTGAAAAATATTCCTACACATCAAAAATGACTTATGAATAATTTTCCTAAATTATAAAGAAAATTTGAGTATGTTTGATCTGTTTTCTATGAGTGACACTTTTTGATCTAAAATATAAATTTTAAACTGATAACAAACACTTTGAGTCATACCCGACACACCATGTATTTTATTGAGGTGTGGATGATTCCTACACATAAAAAATTACTTATGGATCATTTTAATAAAGTATAAAAATAATAATAATTTGTTGGATTAGTTTTGAGTAGGTCAGTTGTCCATTTAACTAAAATTGATGACAATTTTAAATAAAAAGATGCACTTTGAGTCATACTAGTCACATCGTGTGTTAGATTGAGGTGAGGTTGATTCCAACATGTCCCAAATGACTTATGGATCATTTTAATAAAGTATCAAAACAATATAAATGTCTTTCAAAGGTTTTGAGTATGTCACTTGTCTTTTTTACTAAAATGTCCTTTTAAAATTGAAACATGCACTTTGACTCATACTGATCACATTGTGTATTAGATTGAGGTGAGGATAATTCATACAGATAATAAATTACTAATGGATTATTTTAAAAATGTATTTAAACAATTTAAATGTGTTTTCTAGGTTTTGAATAGGCCAATTTCCCTTTTTACTAAAATTGATGTCAATTATAAATACAAACACATACTTGGAGTCATACTGGTCACACTATGTGTCAGATTGATGTGAAATTATTTATGAACATATCAAATCACTTATGGATTATTTTCCTAAATAATCAAACAATATGAATGTGTTTTTTAATTTTTTAGTAGGTCCATTTTTTTACTAAAATTGATGTCAATTTTAAATAAAGACGCACATAGAGTCATACCGGTCACACCATGCATCAGATTAAGGTACGACTGATTCCTACACATTCAAAATCACTTATGGATTATTTTCCTAAATTATCCAAAAAATATGAATGTGTTTTCTTAGTTTTTATTAGGTCACTTTTCATTTTTACTAAAATATAATTTAAAACTTAAAACACACACTTTGAATCATATGGATCACATCGTGTATCGGTTTGACATGAGACTGATTCCTACACGTCACAAATGATTTGTGAATCGATGGACTAAATTATCAAGAAAATATGAGTGTGTTTTCTTGGTTTTTAGTGAGTGATAGTTTTTAAAGTTAAATGTATATTTTTAAAAGATAACAGACACATTGATTCAGTTTTCTTTTTTTATAAAATAAATTTCATTTTTAAATATAATGAAGTAATTAGAGCCATTCCAGTCACATTGTGTGTCAAATTGAGGTTTGGATGATTCCAACATATCCAAAACTCTCAAAACAATTGAACTATCAATGTTACCATGATTTTTAATGACTTTCATTATCGAACTGCCAACACTGCATGAGAAGCTTCAAACAAACCACATAAACTCAAAAAAAATTCCACCTGTATAAGAAAATAATTATTATGAGTAATACTTAAAAGAAATAAATTAAACATAAATATGAAATATTAAATTAATTTTAAGGACAATGATTTTACTGTGAAAATATCAAGATTATATCTGTGATTGAGAAGTAGAGGGAACTTGAAAGAAAGTAATAAATGTCAACACTTCAGGGGTGAATGGTTTTTAGGGAGAATAAGTCTTTGGATGTTTTGTTTCAGAATGGCATGAAAGATGGATAGATCACCCCGACTGAATCAAAAGAATCCACCTGTATAAGAAAAAAATTATAATGTGAGTAATACTAAAAAGAAATAAATTAAACATAAATATGAAAAAATACATTAATTCCATGGAAAATTTTTTTAGTATGTAAACATCAATATTACCTCTATAATTGAGAAAATATAGCTTCATTTCTCTTCCTACAATGACAGTGGAAGGAACTAGAAAAAAAGTGTTAAATTCAACACTATAGGGGTGGAAAGGTTTTGAGGGAGAAGAAGTTTGTGAATGTTTTGGTACATAAAGGGATGGGAGATGGATTAAGAACCCCAACTGAAACAAAAGAATCCACCTATATAAGAAAAAATTATTATGTGAGCAATACTAAAAACAAATAAATTAAACATAAATATGAAATAATACATTAATTCTATGGAAAATGAATTTATTGTGGAAACATCAATATTACCTCTGTAATTGAGTATAGGTAGTGTCATTTATATTCCTGAAAAATGAAGTAGGTGGAACTTTAAATAAAGTGATAAATGCACCATTGTAAGGGTGAAAACGTTTTGAGGGAGAAGAAGTCTTTGGATATTTTGGTATACAAAGGCATGCAAGATGGATAGAACACCCCAACTCAAATAAAAGAATCCACCTATATAAGAAAATAATTATTATGTGAGTAATAATAAAAAGAAATAAATTAAACATAAATATGAAATAATAGATTAATTCTATGGAAAATGATTTTACTGTGAAAACATCAATATTACCTCTGTAATTGAGTAGAGAAAGCATCATTTTTCTTCCTGCAAAGGAAGTGGAGGGAAATTGAAATAATGTGATAGATGCACCACTGCAGGGGTGACAAGGATTTTAGGGAGAATAATTCTATTGATGTTTTGGAGCATAAATCCGTGAAATATGTATAGATCACCCCAACACGAACAAAATAATCCCCTGTATAGAGGAAAAAAATTATGTGAGTAATACTAAAAGAAATAAATTAAACATAAATATGAAACACTAGATTAATTTTATGGACAATGATTTTACAATGAAAAGATAAATATTACCTCTTTGATTGAGTAGAGGTAGCATAATTTCTCTTCCTACAAAGGCATTAGAGGTAACTTGAAAGAAAGTGATAAATGCACCACTATAGGGGTGAAAAGGTTTTGAGGGAGAATATGTCTATGGAATGTTTGGTGCAGAGAGGAATGAAATTTGGAGAGACCACCCCAACTCGAATAAAATAATCCACCTATATAAGAACATAATTATTATATGAGTAATACTAAAAAGAAATAGATTAAACATAAACATGAAACAATATATTAATTATATGGATAATGATTTTACTACGAAAACATCAGTATTAACTCTCTGATTGACCATAGATAATTTATTCGTTATTCTGGAAAAGGCATGATACATGGACAAAAATATTCTAAAAATATTAACTCTGTAAGGAATAATGAAAATTAAATCAATGTTTGATTAATTTTGAGTAGGTGAGTTGTCCTTTTTACTAAAATTGACATCAATTTTAAAAAAAAAGACATACATTCAATCATATCAGTCACACTGTGCATAAGATTGAGGTGATTCTAATTATTTCAAGTCTCAAATGGATTATGGATCTTTTTTATATTATATTAAAACAATTCTAATGAGTTTACTCCATTTTAAGTATGCCACTTATCTTTTTTACTAAAATGTATTTTTAAAATGGAAACACAAACTTTGACTAATACCGATCACATAGTGTATTGGATTGACCTGAGTCCAATTCCTATAGTTCACAAATGACTTATGAATAAATTTACTAAATTAATATGAAAATATTAGCATGTTTTCTTAGTTTTTAGTGATTGACATTTTTTGAACTAAACTATCTATTTTAAACTGATAATGGATACATTAAGTCATAACTGGAACATCGTGCAATGGATTCATGTGAGGATGATTCCTACATGTTAAAAATGACTTATAGATTGTTTCCAAAAATTATCAATACAATATAAATTAATTTTCTCTATTTTGAGTAGGTCAGTTTTCCTTTTTTTTAAATTGATGTCATTTTTAAATAAAAAACACACATGGAGTTATACCGGTCATAACTTGCATCATATTGATGTATAAATGATTATTACATGTCTCAGATGACATATGGATCATTATCCTAAATTATCAAATCAATCCGAATGCATTCGCTTAGTTTTTATTAAGTCACTTGTTTTTTTACTAAAAGGTCATTTTAAATTAGAAGCATGCACTTTGACCTATAACGATCACATCGTGTATCAATTTGATGTGCGACCAATTCCTACATGTAAAAAAGAACTTTTGAATTGATTTAATCAATTATCAAGAAAATCATAGTGAATTTTATTTGTTTTCAGTGAGTGGAATTTTTTGAATTAAACTGTCAATTTTAAACTGATAATGGACACATTGAGTCATAACGGTCACATTGGGCATCGAATTGAGGTGAGAATGAATCTTACAATCCCAAATAACTTATGGATCATTTCCCTAATTGTGAATGAAGTACATTCTTCCATTTAAATATTTATCTAACCATATAAAACCTGGTCATTTATTTAATAAAATAAAACCTATCAAGAAAACCAATATTTATCGAAAAAACAATGTAAACAAATCCTCAATAAATTATTTTATTAAAGTTTTATTTGGATCCTTCTGAAAAAATTAGAGGATAAAAATTTAAAAAAAATCATCCGTACCTCTAACTCCACGTTTAATAAAATAAAATAATTTCAATAACACACACTCATCAGCTGAAATTACACTGTAGTAACCCAAGAACCATGGGCTGTGTGGGACTGTAGTTATGTATTTTGATTCTTCTATATCCACCCTCTACATTTCTTTCCAACCCTTCACTCTATAGTTTCTATGGTTGTGTGGAGCTTTTATATGGAAGGATTCAGTGAAAATGGAGGCATCAAGTTAATAACTAGTGCCAATGGTTTAATTCTCACAAATGAGAGGCATTTCCTCTTTTAGGGAACACAATGAAGTACAAGGGGAAATGCCTCCCATTTACTTCATTGTGTTATATAAAAGGGGAAATGGATCCCATTTGTGAGAATTAAATCATTTACACTAGTTATTAACTTGATGCCTCCATTATCACAAAATACTTCCAGAGAAAATATACACATATCCAGAGAAACGATAGAGAGAATTGCAAGAAAGAAATAGAGAGGGTGTAGATAGAAGAATCAGAATACGCAACTGCAGTGTTGCACAACCCGAGGGTCTTGGGTTGATATAGTGTAATTTTAGTTGATGATTGTATATTAATGAAATTAATTTATTTTATTTTACATGGAGGCTAAGTTAATGATCAAATAATTTCATTTTTATTCTCGAATTTATCCCCAAGGATCTGAATAAAACATTAATAAAATAATTGGTTATGTATTTTTATATTGTTTTTTATAAAACTTGGTTTTTAATAGGTTTTAGTTTATTAAAAAAATGATATGGTTTTATATGATTTGAAAAAGAGGTCGTTGGAGGTGTTTACTTTGTTCAAACTTACCTCGATAGGCAATAAACTTAAACGAGATTCATGCCTTAAACCGTAAAAAACTATAAAATAGAGGTCACTCCTCATTCGATACGTAGATAAATAAAGTGAATCTACCTAAATATTATATATATATATGTGTGTGTTATATATATTTTATATTAGTAACTTTATTTGAATATAATTATATATATTTTTTATTTATCATATTTAAATTTAATTAAATATACAATATATTATTTGATGTATACATATAATAATATTTTTTCTAATGAAACTAATAAAATATTATTAATAATAATTTTAAATTATATTTGTTATAAATATTTATTATTTGGGGTAAATGTGTATAAAATATAATTATTTAAATTTTGGAAAGTTTAATTATTTCAAAAAAATG
This sequence comes from Viscum album, assembly GCA_963277665.1. Taxonomy (NCBI): domain Eukaryota; kingdom Viridiplantae; phylum Streptophyta; class Magnoliopsida; order Santalales; family Viscaceae; genus Viscum; species Viscum album. Next base: position 494,841,052 of record OY728139.1, read on the forward strand.
TATATATAGTTACCTAATTTTATTATTTTGAAAGTAACACGAGTTTACAATATTTTATTGGTTATTTAAGTATAAATTATATTACTGTTAATTAAATTTATATATAGACCTAATAAAATGAATACCTAAAAAAAATTTCTTATATATAGAATTTGATAACTTCCATTCTATTTTTTGGAACAAATGATGTAGCAACCTAAGGATTCTAGGGAGGCCATATAATACGCATTGTCCCATCCTTGAGATTCTCGGGAGGTCCATAAAAAAGATAGCACAAAGTAATAATACACATCAATAAGATATATAAAAAACAAAGGGAAAAAATACACCAACCCTTACAACGTCTATGCCATACACATTTTAATATAAATATATATATCATGGAATTTATAATACAAAAAATTGAAATTAAAATTCACTTTTAAACAAAATTTTTAATGAAAATATATATAATATCATCCTAATTTAGAAATCCAGAACCATAATTTATGAATAAATAATTATAAAATTACCCTTACATTAAACGTTCTAAAAATACATATAAATAGATAGATAGAAAGATATATATTTACACACACTGTAGCACCCCTAGTTTGAGGTATGTGGCCTTTGGTTATGCATTTTTATGTGTTTAAAGTGCATCAGATGAGTTGGAAAGAGGTTGGGAGAGTTTGTAATAGTTTTGAATGAGTTTGGAGGCTTTGCAAAGAGAGCACGATTTGAGCACGGTTAGGGGAAACCATGCAGATACTCCAAGAAACTGTGCAGGGGGAGATAGTAGGCTTCGCACGGCCTACGTAGGGTTTTCCAAACCGTGCGAGGCAACCATGCAGACCCTTGCTCTTGAGGCAGTAGAGTGCACACAGTTAGCGCACAGTTTGTCAAACCATGCGAACTAACCGTGCGACCACTTAAAAATAGGGTTTTAAAACCTTGGTCCACTCGGTCTTTCCACATTCCCCTCCAAACATCGTCCCACTCAATCCTCACTCGTGATTTATGGTTTTCAAGGGTTGGAAGGGATCTCCCACTCATTTTGGAAGAAAATCGAAGAGGTTTCTTGGCAGATTGAAGGTGGTTTCTCCCGGGTAAGTCTCTCCTCTTGGTTTCTTTGTGTTTTCCTCTAGATCTACATCTTCATATCTTTTTTTTTTCTAGATATACACCCATTGTGTGTATATATAGGGTTTTGGTTGCCTTATATTTTTATTTTAAGGCTTGTAAATGCTATGGAAAGGGATCTAGAGAGGTTTCGGTGGTGCGTTCTCCAGATTTGAGTTGCGATTTCTTGTGGGTCGATTTCTCAGGAACCCTAAATTTGGTACCCCGGTTTGAGGTATGTGGCCTTTGGTTATGCATTTGTTTTATGTTTTTAAAGTGTGTAGGATGTGTTGAGAAGAGGTTGGGAGAGTTTGGAATGGTTTTGAATGAGTTTGGAGGTTTTTTTATAGGTAGAATGGTTTGAGAACAGTTAGGGAAAACCGTGAAGATGCTATAGGAAACCGTGCAGGGGGAGATAGTAGGCCTCACACGGCCTATGCACAGTTTTCCAAACCATGTGAGGCAACTGTGCAGACCCTTTCTCTTGAGGTAGTAGAGTGCACACGGTTAGCGCACGGTTTGTCAAACAATGCAGACTAACTATGCGACCACTTAAAAATAGAATTTTAAAACCCGGGTCCACTTGGTCTTGCCCCATTCCTCTCCAAACTTCACCCCACTCGAGCCACACTCAGGATTTCAGGTTTTAAAGGGTTGTAAGGGCTCTCCTACTCATTTTGGAAGCAAATCTATGATCTTTCTTGGCGGATTGAAGGTGGTTTCTCCCAGGTAAGTCTCTCCTCTTGGTTTTTTTGTGTTTTCCTCTAGATCTACATCTCACTATCTTTTGGTTTTCTAGATCTACACCCGTTGTGTATAGATCTAAGGGTTTGTGCCTTGGATGTTGATTTTAAGGCTTGTGAATTCTAGGAAAAGGGATCTAGAGAGGTTTCAGTGGTGCGTTCGCCAGATTTGAGGTGCGATTACTTGTGGGTCAATTTCTCAGGAACCCTAAAGGTAGGTGGATTCTCTATCGACTCCACTTTGTTAGAGATAATTGTTTTTGGTTAAAATTAATTTTTTTTGCTTAAAATTAATTGTGTTTTGATGTTCGAAGTTGGTTGGAAATCCATTTGGGGATTTTTTTTGAAAAGGGGGGCTTTATGGTGAAATGCTTTTATTGTGGATTTTAAAATGGAGATTTTAAAATGGGATGCTATGGTTGATTTGTGAAAATGATTGATGGAAAAGGGTTTTCAATAAATAGGTTATTTTATTCAAATGTGGTTTGGCATGGAAAATTATTTTCAATAAATGGGTGATTTGTTGAAGTGGATTGATATGAAATGGAATTGGTTGATTGCATGTTGTTGTGACCTTGGTGGGTTATATGCTTGGTTTGGATTGATTGGAATGTTGTGTGGAAGTGGAAAAAAGTAAAAATATAAAAAGGGGATGGATAGTGGACGGAAGGGCCATCATCAAAGGATAAGTGGATGAGAAGTGCCACTAGGTGTGAATGGGTGAACAGTTTGGACGGAAGCTCCACCATTTTGGTTGTTTTGGTTGTTTGTTGTGAATTAATTTTCATGTTAGAAATTGTTGTGATAGTGTGTAAATGATGAAATGGCTTGTGGCATGTTTGGTTGGATTTCACTTGGTTTCTTGGTTTTTCTGTGATGGCTTGGTAAGGGTGTGTTTTTCTTATGGTAATGGTTTCATTTCTGATTATTTTATATAAATTGTTTTATAATAATATGCTAATGGTTTTATCCTAGTGGCATGTGTAGGGAAGTCATTTGGGGAAAACCTACTGAGTTTTAGTACTCACCCCTACTTTGGAACCATGGTGTCTTTGCAGATGTTGTGTGCCGTGATGTGGGAAAAGTTAAGGCATCATCCTCCTTTAGTGGTGCATTGTAATGTCTTGGTGGAGCTTAGAGCTGGGAGCTTAGTGGAGAGCTGTGGTGGGATCGTAGCACATGGTGCTTTGTTGTTTGGTATTCCGCATAGTACAATGATATTTTGGGGTTTCTTTGGCTTTGGGTTGTATAGTGAAACAACTTGGTTATATTTTTGGAATTCATGTTGGAATGTTTTATTGACATGCATCATATAGTGGTAGTTAATGGATGGTTTGGTTGGTTTTGTCTTAAGGGAAAATCATTCCCCAATTTGATCTTGAATCCCTCATCATTTATTTCTAGCCTTTGGTGTCTTGGTAATGTCGCTTAAGGCCAAGTAGCCCTCACCACCTCCTCAAGCCAATGATGTAGGGGAGGGGTGTTACAAGTGGTATCAGTTTGTTCGGTCCTTAGCTTTCAAGTGAGAGCAGTTTTTCGGACGCTTTGGCGTCTTGGTTTTGGAGTTGACATTTTTTGTGGTATATTCCTTGAGTTTGGATGGTACCAAGGCGTAGGAATGTTGGAACTTGGAATATATAGCATAAAAGGACGTAGCTAACCCTATTATGTTGAAATTCAAGTTACCAGGGAGTTGGGTACATAAATTTTTTGGAGACACTTATAGGCATTGGAAAACTCATTGTCATGGGTGTAGCCAATGAGATGTGCATGGTATATAAGGTATAAATGACTTCCCTCTAGGATGATAATTTCATTGGGGTATAATGATTTATGGGATGAATTGAGAAATGGTTTTGCAAACATGTGAACTTGTAATGTGAATATTTGGTATTTTGAAAATGGTTTGGTTTTCAAAAATGGTGAAACATGGCCAATGTGAAAAGGGGGAAATACTTGTTGTAATAGTGTTGTGTAATGTGATTAGAAATGGGAATTCTTGACATCTATGTAAGTGAAATTCATGGTTGTTTGTTTTTTGTTGATAGAAATGGAACCAGGTATGCGTCATAGAGACCAACCGGAAGTGGCTGATGAGAACTTGGTTTCAACTAAGCCCTAGGTAAACCAGCAGCTAGTGCAGAGTATAGTGCAAGCATTCTAAGCTGTGGAAAGTGGAAACAAAGAGGATAAACCAAGGCATGTGGATCATGCGGTTCAGTTTCAAAAGAAAAATCCACCCATCTTCAGGGGTGATTTAGATACAGAGAGTGAAGAAGCATGGTTGAATAGAATGAAAAAGATCTTGGATTTCTTGGGAACCCCAGTAGAGTTGAAAGTGAAGTTGTCCACATATATGTTGGAAGATCTTTCCCTTCAGTGGTGATAGTTGGTAGTACAAGCAGGGACGGACCAGGGCATGATGTGGGAAGGCTATGAGAAACTATTTAATAAACAATTCTACCCACATACGTTTAGAATTCAGCACATGACTGGTTTCTTTAGTATGAAGCAATAACATATGTTTGTGACGGATTATGCAGCTAAGTTTATGAACTTTGTGAGATTTGAACCTGAGGGGGTGGCCAGTACATCGTTGAAAGCTCGTATCTTTGAAGCTGGTTTGAGGTATGAAATTCGTTCCAAGATAGCGGTGAAGTGTATAGATGATTACATAGAGATGGTGAATAGAGCCTCTGTGGCTAAGCATGATTTGTTGGGAGATCCGGGAAGAGGAAGCATGGTGGTACCCATGGGGAATAGTGGGAACTCTAACGTTGGGTTCAAGTGAAGGAGGGACACTTATTCCCACGGAGGGAATATGGCATATAATTCGATGGCAGGATCAATGAATCTTCCTCTGAAGCCTCAGAGCAAGCCGAGATGTTTTCAGTGTGGTTCTACGAGCCACATCAAGCATGATTGTACAACACAACCACGATCATGTCATAATTGTAAGAAGATGGGGCATCTGTAGCGTTATTTTTGGAATTCTCCAAAGTCGGGTGGGCGTGACACTCCTCAGGGATCACAGACATCGTATGCTTTGACAGGACGGGGACATCAACACACCCCTCATTAGTAGTGTAAAGTGGGTCAGGGTGATTCTTGTAAGACCACGACGCCTTAGCAAATCAATAAAGAGAATAGTTTGGCAACAAAGGCATTGTTTGTAGTTGAGCAGGTTGTGGTGGATGATCCGTCAGGACCATCCACGGTGCGAGGTACTATTCTTTTAAATTCTACCTTGATGTAAGTGATGTTTGATATGGGTGATTCACACTCTTTTATTGCTGTATGTGTGGTAGATTTTCTAGTTTTAAGGGTAGAAATGATGCCCTCTATTTTAAAACTTCAAAATCCTCTGGGTTAAAGAGAGTGTCGATCCTTCTTGTGTAGAGCATGTTGTATCGTTGTGGGAAAGGTTGAGATAACCTAGAATTTCTCAGTGCTTGAGATGGATGGGTATGATGTAATCCTGGGAATGGATTGGCTGGTGGCGTTTAAGGCCCACATCGAATGTAATGTGCGGACAGTGGATTTTACAACACCCGATGTCGTTATACATCTCCTTATAGGAGAGAGGCATGTAAGGTAGGGTGCAATGGGTTTGTTGGCACCAGTGGTCGGAACGTTATCGTATCATTTGGCGGTGTTGTCATTGGAATCGGTAGAGGGTTTTGAACATAGTGTTCTTCCGGCAGTGGTGGATCAATTCATGGATGTTTTTCCTGAATAATTTTCTGGGTTACCTCCCATAAGAGAAGTGGAGTTTATGATTGATCTCCTTCTGGGGACTAGTCCTATCTCACTTCCATCTTATCGGATAGCCCCTACTGAATTGCAGGCGAGGAAGGGAGATATTACAAAAATAGCTTTCATAAGTAGATATAGCCATTATGAATATGTGGTTATGCCCTTTGGTCTAACGAATGCGCTAGTGGTGTTTATGGAATTGATGAATCTGATATTTCAGAGACATCTGGATTCATTTGTGGCAGTGTTTGTAGATTATATTCTGGTGTATTCAAAGACAAGGATGGAGCATGAGAAGAACTTGGAGATAGTTCTAGGGATCTTGAGGGATCATCAGTTGTATGAAAAATTATCAAAGTGTGACTTTTGGATACATGAAGTTCATTTTCTTGGCCATGTGATTTCCGAAAGGGGTTTTTCAATGGATCCCGAAAAGATAGAGGTTGTTGTCTCATGTCAACTTCCAAATAATGTGTTTGAGATATGAAGTTTCCTCGGTCTAGCTGGGTATTATCAGAGTTTTGTTCGTGATTTTTCACATTTGGCTTCACCAATGACAGCTTTGACAAGAAAGAATGTTCCATTCCAGTGGAATGAACAGTGTCAGCAATGTTTCAAACAGCTAAAGGGACACCTTACATCAGCACCAATCTAGGTTTTTCCAGAACCAGGAAAAGGGTATGTGGTGTAATGTGATGCATCAAGATCAGGGGTGGGGTGCATTCTCGTGAAAGGGAATCATGTGGTGGAATATGGCTCATGACAGTTGAGAGTGCATGAGAAGAACTACCCAACTAATTATTTGGAATTGGCAGCAGGGGTGCATGCTTTGAAAGTATGGCGTCATTATCTCTTCGGTGATAAATTCAAAGTATATACAGATCATAAGAGCTTGAAGATCATTTTCTCACAAAGGGATTTGAACTTGAGGCAAAGCAGATGGATAGAATATCTCCAGATGTTTAATTTTGACTTAATGTACACACTAGGTAAGGGAAATTTGGTGGCAGATTCATTAAGTAGAAAATAATATGCTTATATGGTGAAACATGCATCGAACCCATGGAAGTTGATGTCGGTTATAGCTGATATGTGGTTAGAATGTGAGGACCAGGGTGATAGAGTGGTCTTCTTTCCAGTTTTGTTGATTCCTAACATGGTTGTCCTGGTTAAAGAGGCACAAATATCTGATTTTGAGTGTGTTACCATGAGGTCAAGACTAATTGGTGGGGATACCATTGAGGGTTGGCAACTGAATGGAGATTAAGTTTTGTGTTTTTAGAATCGGGTGGTTGTACAAGTTTCTTTTCAGGAGGATCTTCTCAAGGTGTATCATCATTCCAGGTGGGTTATTCATCCTAGAATTCAGAAAATGTATAAATCATTGAAAGAACAGTTCTGGTGGACTGGTATGAAAAGAAGTGTGGATGAGTTTGTTTCAAGATGCTTGACTTTTCATCAGGTCAAGGAAGAGCATCAGAGGCCAGTGGGAATGTTACAGTCTTTACCAATCCCTGTTTGGAAGTGGGATCAAATAGCGATGGATTTTGTCATAGGTCTCCCAAGAATGGTCACAATGCCATTTGGGTGATAGTGGATCGCTAACGAAGTATGCCCATTTAATTCCAATTTGTGAATCTCATACGGTGAATGATCTGTCCAAAATATATATACAGGAGGCGGTAAAGAGGCATACTGTTCCAGTTTCAATCGTATCCGATAGAGATCCGAGGTTTACATCTCGTTTTTGTAAATCCTTACAGCAATCCCTTGAAACTAAGTTGACCATGAGTACGACGTATCACCCTCAGACAGATGGTCAATCCGAGAGGATGATACAAACTCTGGAGGATATGTTGTGGGCTTGTGTCATGGATTTTGGTAGCTCATGGTAGGAACACTTGTCGTTGGTTGAGTTTTCATATAATAACAGTTATCAGGCATCTATACATATGGCACTGTTTGAAGCGTTATATAGGCGGTCGTGTCGTTATACACTATGTTGGGTGGAAATGGGTGAGTCCTCGATGGTTGGACCGAGCCTTGTCCCTGAGACTACAGAGAAGATCAAGCTAATCAGAAAGAGAATGGAGATGGCTCAGAGTCGTCAAAAATCGTATGTGGATCATCACTGATGGCTGTTGTCATTCGAGGTGAGTGATCAATTTTTTCTGGAGGATATCTCCTAGGTTGAGACATCATCAGTTTGGGAAGCAGGGAAAGTTATCTATGAGGTATATTAAGCCTTTTTAGATTCTTGAACGGGTTGTTGAGGTGGCTTATAATTTGGATTTTCCACCTAGATTCAGCGCGGTGCGCAATATGTTTCATGTGTCACAGTTGAAAAAGTATCAGCCGGATTGTGGAAATGTGATTCGATGGGATCATGTTGAACTAGAACCAGATGCTTTGTTGGTGCACGTTCCAGTGCAGGTTGTGGATAGGCAAGAGAAATTATTTCATGGTAAAATCATTGGGTTGGTTCATGTTTTGTGGAAACATGGTCAGATTGAAGAGGAGACTTGGGAGCGGGAGAAAGAGATGGTCGAGTAGTGGCCCGAGCTCTTTCGGAAAGCGCTGGTTCACTACTTTCTAAGGACAGAAAGTCCAATGGTAGGGAGAATTTATGACCCACGGTTTGAGGTATGTGGCCTTTGGTTATGAAATTTTTATGTGTTTAAAGTGCATGGGATGAGTTGGGAAGAGTTTGGGAGAGTTTGGAATGGTTTTGAATGAGTTTGGAGGCTTTGCATAGGGAGCACAGTTTGAGCACGGTTAGGGGAAACCATGTGGATGCTCCAGGAAACCGTGCATGGGGAGACAGTAGGCTTCACACGGCCTGTACATGGTTTACCAAACCTTGCGAGGAAACCATGAGGACCATTTCTCTTGAGGCAGTAGAGTGCGCACGGTTAGCGCATGGTTTGTCAAACCGTGCAGACTAACCGTGCGACCACTTAAAAATAGGGTTTTAAAACCTGGTTCCACTCAGGCTTTCCTCATTCCACTTCAAACTTCATCCCACTCAAGCCTCACTTGGGATTTCGGGTTTTCAAGGGTTGGAAGGGCTCTCCCACTCATTTTGGAAGCAAATCTAAGAGGTTTCTTGGCGGATAGAAGGTGATTTCTCCCGGGTAAGTCTCTCTTCTTGGTTTCTTTGTGTTTTCCTCTAGATCAACATCTCCCTTTCTTTATGTTTTCTAAACATACACCCTTTGTGTGCAGATATAGGGTTTTGGTTTCCTTGGATGTTGATTTTAAGGCATGTGAATGCTAGTAAAAGGGATCTAGAGAGGTTTTGGTGGTGCGTTCTCCAGATTTGAGGTGTGATTGCTTGTGGGTCAATTTCTCGAGAACCCTAAAGGTAGGTGGCTTCTCTCTCAACTCCACTTGGTTATAGATAGTGGTTTTTTGTTACAATTAATTTGGTTGGATTTAAATTAATTGTGTTTTGATGTGGGAAGTTGGTTGGAAATCCATTTGGGGATTGTTTTTGGAAAAAATGGGGTTTTATGGTGAAATGCTTTTGTTGTGGATTTTAAAATGGAGATTTTAAAATGAGATGCTATGGTTGATTTGTGAAAATTATTTATGGAAAAGGGTTTTCAATAAAGAGGTTGTTTTATTGAAATGTGGTTTTTCATGGAAAATGATTTTCAATAAAAGGGTGATTTATTTAAGGGGATTGATATGCAATGGAATTGGTTGATTTCATGTTGTTGTGACCTGGGTGGGTTATATGCTTGGTTTGGATTGATTGGAATTTTGTGTGGAAGTGGTGAAAAGTACCACTAAAAAAGGGGATGGATAGTGGATGGAAGGTAGACCATCAAAGTATAAGTGGATGGAAAGTTCCACTAAGTCTGAATGGGTGAACGGGTTGGATGGAAGCTCCACCATTTGTTTGTTTTGGTTGTTTGTTGTGCATTACTTTGCAAGATGAAAATTGTTGTGCTAGTTTGTAAATGATGAAATGGATTGTGCCATGTTTGGTTGGCTTTCCCTTGGTTTCTTGGTTTGGGTATGATGGCTTGGTAAGGGCATGTTTGGCGTATGGTAATGGTTTCCCTTGTGACTATTTTATATAATTTTTTTATATAAATATGATAACGATTTTATCCCAGTGGCATGTGTAGGGAAGTAATTTGGGGAAAGCCTACTAAGTTTTAGTACTCACCCCCCTGTTTTGGCACCTTGGTGTCTTTGTAGATGTTTTGTACCATGACGTGGGAAAAGGTAAGGCATCATCGTCCTTTAGTGGTGTATTGTGATGTCTTGGTGGAGCTTGGAGCTTGGTGGAGAGCTATGGTGGGATCATAGCACGTGGTGATTTGTTGTTTGGTCTTCTGCATAGTACTCTAATATTGTGGTGTTGCTTTGGTTTTGGGTTGTATGGTGAAACAAAATGGTTTTCTTTTTGGAATTCATGTTGGAATGTTTTATTGACATGCAACATATAGTGGTAGTTAATGGATGGTTTGGTTGATTTTGTCTTAAGGGAAAATCGTTCCCCAATTTGATCTTGAAGCCCTCAGCATTTATTGCCCTTTGGCGTCTTGGGAACGTCGCTTAAGGACAAGTAGCCCTCACCGCCTCCTCAAGCTAATGAGGTAGGGGCGGGTTGTTACACACACACACACATATAAATATATATCTTCGTAAAATAAACTTAAATTGATAAAAATATATGTAACCCTTACAATAGAATATCACAAGATAGTAAAATAAATACAACACTATAATAATTTTGAAAATATAGAGCCTTTGAAAACAAATAAATATTGTATCAACTTTACTAATATTTCTATTAAAATAAAACAACACAATTCCGAGAAAATACATTTTTAAATAAAAATAATTACATCATAATATTAAAAGACGATTTAATCAAATAAATTCCCTTACATAAATTTCCTAAAATCAGCATCTGTTGTTGTTTCACACCATCATCAAACTGAGAATTGGTTTGCTAAATCAATTTTCTCAAAACCTAAAAAGGAAATTGATTCGACACAGTGAAGCAAGATAGGGTATAGATGTAGATAGTGAAGCGAATTGATTCAAAACAACAATTTAAAAAGACAAAAAAAGATATCCAAAATAGTAGGCATGAAAAAAATGGATCATAAACAAAAGAAAAACAGAATACAAAAACTGGAGCAAAAAGACAAAAAAAATGGAACGTACAACTAAAAATTGGAAACTCTTGAATCCATATCTCCAAATAAAAAATATAGAAACAAAATCTAAACCTACAAATGAAAACAAAGTCCTACCTTGCTGGTTTGAAGAAAATATAAGACCCTTGGATCCATATCTCGATGTTTTCTTCAGAAACTCTAACTGCAACTAAACATCAAATGTCAGATGATGTTTGAGCAACTGGAGGCAGTGGTTTTGTGTGATTCAAGTGGGTTTGTGTGATTCAACCTTCGATTAACCAAGGAGGAGTGCCGGGAATGGGTGGCTTCCATGAGAATCTTCTGATATCTCAATGTGTTTGCAAGAGATTAGGTTTTTTAATTAGATCGAGACACTTTTATTAGCTCTTATTATTTATGCACTGATAAAAGACATATTTATCAGTGCTTTTTTAGTACTGATAAAGCCTCATCTTTATCGGCACTAAAGAAAGCGCTGATGAAGATTTATTTTATCAGCGCTTATTACTTAGGTTTAGATAAAAGATTTATAATTATAATTATAAATAATTATTTTGCATATATATACATACATAATAAATATATATAAATATAAATATATTAAATATATTACTTATTTAATTATTTTTATTATAATTTTATAATTATTTAAATATATAATTATTTATTTATCATTATATAAATATTTTTTAAAAATAATATTTATATCATTATATATATTTATATATTTATATATATTATAGGTACTTAGGGGTATAATTATAAAAAAACGTAGAAATACAACACACAAAACCCTATAGGAAACATCATAGTCCCCCAAGGGATAACCCACCCATTTTTTATAGCCCGAAGGCCCTGTAGACATGGAGTCCATTACAAAGCCTGTAGCCTAAGTGCCCAGCACCTGTAGCTATTTTTTTTGTATCACAACTGTCCAATTGAGGAGTCTCCATGAAGGTCGTCACCTGAACTTCCCCACATCACGCCCCTGCCTCGATTCCCATTGTTGTCCATGAAGGCCATCTCCTGACAGAATCGCTCCACACACCCCTATCATGGCCCGCCTCTACTGCACCGGTTGAGCATCACCGCCTATTTCATCCTCAGATTTTTTTGAGATGGCTTGGATTTGATCCCATGTTATATATATATATATATAACAAATAAATATAAATATAAACATACTAAATATATTCATTATTTATATAAATTTATTATAAATTTAATAATTATTTAAATATATATAATTATTCATTTAAAATTATATAAATACTTTTAAAAAAATATTTATTTATTTATAATTATAAATATATTATGTTATAAATATAGTATGTACATTTTTAAATATATTTATTTAGGAATATATTTTTTTATAAATATTTTTTACAAATATTTTTTAAATTTATTATTGAATATCTAATTTTAAGTGCATACGTGTTAAAAATGAAGGAAATTGAATAAATTAAAAATAATTACACTTTAATAATATTGAAAAAATGGATGAGTTTCATGTGTGTGCGTTGTATATAAAAATACATTAATTACGTATATGTGAAATCAATATAACGTACATTTGATTGTGTTAAATTGAAAAATCAAACAACATTTAATTTTATGTCCATTACTCTATGCGATTAGTTAGTGTTTTTAATTCATAACAATTTTTAATTATAAACCATTATTCACTAAATATATGACTATTTAGTATAATGCACGTAAATAGTTTTTGATATGTCAATCATATTTATATACATTAATATATATCTATATATTTAATATATATTATTTATTAACATTATAAATAATCATCTAATTAATAAAATGTTTAATATTTTTCTCATTTTACATATTTTTAATTTTAATTTGTTTAATTTTCATTTGTATATCTAAATATTTAATACATACAATTTATTTGTATTTATAATTTACATGTAGTATAACAAAATTATTTATTTTTGTCAAAAATTATTTAATTAATAAAATTTGTACTATTTTTTTAATAAACTTATTTTTATTATTTATTTCTTTATTTCATTTTATTTATTCATACCTTTATCAGCACTAAAAAAGTAATGATAAAAGCCTCCTTTATGAGTGCTAAAAATATAGCGCTAATAAAGGGAACCCTTTATCTGTGCTAAAAATAGACATTGATAAAGGGTATCATTTATCAGTGCTAAAAATTAAGCAGTGATAAAGGGTACCCTTTATCAGTGCTAATAATAATGTGCCGATAAATGGGACCTTTATCAACACTAAAAAAATTGCTGATAAATACTTAAATTTACCCTTGTTTTATTTAGTGCTGATAAAGATGTCATTTATTAGTTCTTTTTTCTGGTGCAGATAAATACTAGCACTGTTAAATGCTAGTTTTGTAATAGTGACATGGATACCATTTTTCAAAACCAAAATACAAGGTACATGATTTTAACCAGCACCCCAAGGGAAAATAGGAAAGTTTCATAAAAATTCCTTTTAAAAAATTTTACACTTCTTAAAATTCAGTCATAATTATGAAATTTATCAAAATAAATTATTTTTTAACAAAAAAGGTGACCAACAAGGGTCCCATTTTAACAAAACTTGGATCATGAAAATGCAACCCAATAGCAGTTGTCAAATTATTAACGTTTTAAACACCTAAATGGGCCATCTCATAGTAAAAATTCCCCAACTGACCTACATTGGTCCAATTGTGCCTTTAGCAGTTAACCATTTGATTTTAGTTCAAAATTGAACCACCCTTTACATTTACATCCATTTCAAAATACATCATACCATCATATTTTATATGGGTTTCCATTTCCCAATTCATGAAGTGGCCATACACTTCATGGATTAAAAATTGGATCCCATTAATCAAAACAAATCACATTTTAAATTATATCATGATCATATACAACAGTCTAGTCATATGGGTGGACATATACGAATATATAAAGTGCCTATACACTTTATAGTTTGGAATTTTTCTCCCATCAATCAAAATAAATTTTCTTAAACAATTGAATTCTAGAAACCTTTTATAATGGTTCAAATACACGGGTTACCTTTCCCAGATATAAGGTACCCATACACCTTACAATTGAAATCTAGCTCCCATTGTAATCGAAACCAATTAACTTATCCCATTAAACTAATTTCATATTAACAAAACATCATATTATTATTAGTAGTAACATAGAGAAACATATTGTAATCATAGAATCATGACATGAAAAATAGGAAATGCATGCTAAGAAGTCAGGAAACATGGCATATAAATAGATATACTTGTTATACATGCAAGCATGCTAAGAATTACTTAAACATGGTACAAAACTAAGCATGGAATAACACTCGAGGCAAAAAATCAAACTCATCAGGTAACCTACTAATGAAACTACATGGTATGACACATGCATGAAATGTTAATTTTCTATGTGCCTAATATTATGCATGTAATGCTTCATCCTCGATGTACATGGTTGAGGAAAAATTCTACAAAATTAGATAACTCAATATCAACTAAAATTACATCAGTCTCCCTAGGTAAAAATAATATCAATTTTAATAGAAAATAGAATGAACAACAATCACATCCCTGGTCACATGGTCAATTCCCATACATGGGGTGATCAGTCCTAGGAACAAATATTATCCAAGCTAAGATACATTCCTAGTTTCCTATCTATGAACCCTAAATTTTAACACAAAGAAGAAATTTACCCTTCGATGCCACTTTGTAATGTCCTGACCTAACTGACTACTAAGAAGGTAGCTGAACCTGTGGGTCACATAACCCCAAGAACATCTCCTCATATTCCAGATGCAATCTACTAGTAGCGAGTGTCTCAAGATGTGATAATGAGGAGACTATACCCTCATGTCACAGTATAACAACAATACAATTAGAATAAAGAGTAGATAACTACAGAATTAGTGAGTAAATGAAAGATAGAAGTAGATGAAAAATAATAACAATTTAATAAAAGTGTCCAACACTATATTATACAAATAATGAATGATATATTATTATACATAAGTTAAAATGGTAAAAACACCACATGATTTAAAATATAGTACAAAAATAAAGAAATGACAACAAATCCACAAGTGAAATCTCCATGAGCATCTTGATCTCCAACTCGGTCCTTTTCTCCTAACACCTAGGTACAATCACTCATAATAAGTAGGGTCTAAGGTACTATGAATAAGAAGGTCTACTTGGGTACCCTAGTGCAATGGTATCCTGAGATGGGTGTGAGATATAAATCTTATTTGGTCTAAAGACACGGTGTCTATCCCAATCTAGAAAGTGAAATATAAATTAAGTAGTGTGCAGACATAGAAGGAGTATTAAACATAATCGAATAAATGTACAACAACCCATGCCAGTTACTAAAGGACACATGAAGACTATACCTGCTTTGGCCCATATTCAGAATAAGGGTTTGATCATGTCCCCATATATATATAATAGTACTTATATATATATAGTATAAATATGTGTTGGGATGGATCAAGATGTAACTCTTATCCATTCAATACCATGTAAAGCTCTCACGGTCTAACCCCTGGCCTAACTGCAAGAGATCTCATGGTCTCTTGGGACACATGTATGGGCAGGACTAGGATATAACCCACTATCATCCATCACTAGGGAAGAACTCTCATAGTCTATCCCCTGGACAAACTCCAAGAGCTCTCATGGTCTCTTGTTAATCAATAAGGAATCTATCATGGTCTTTCTACCCAAAGGATCTAACGGTCCTTTGGAACCCAATATGGAAGCTCACGCAGTCTTTATACTCAAGGGATCTCATTGTCCCATGGATCCATATCCTATGTAAGGCGTAATCATTAATAATATATAATTCATTATTCATTAACCTCTAATGCATCCCATTATCCCATTTCATTTAAATCACAAGGAATAAAGAATAAACCTCTCAAACTCGTATTAATAAAAAAAAATATTAGAGGCATATTAATTTATCACAATTGTACTTATGGTAAAATATCTTACGAATTTCAATTAAATACTTATCAGAGTCAGTGTCACTTATACAATTCACTTCATGAGGCAATGAACTTTCATGCTTATCATCTTCCATATCCAAATGCACTTAAAACCAATTTATTTGATTTAAGAAAGGTAACTCTTTTTTCTTAACCAACCCACATGAAACATTTCATTTAATTATATAAACCATGACCATTACATTTATAAATCCCAAAAGACAAGAAATGTGTCATGGAAACATGTCATATACCCACATGGGAAATTTCCAATTTAAGGAGGTCCAACACTAATGAGGTGTCAGGGGTTACATTTAATACTCATGTAAAAATGGGGGCACCATACTTCATAACTTCAATGAAGGATATGTCTCGAAATGTTATTTACCAAACCATTACATCAGGTCATAAAAAAGAACCAATTAAATAATGGAGGCATCTATAAAATTATAATCAATACTTTTTAGCTTGAAGGCAACACACCTATTTTGGAGAGGTTTTATTATTAAATCCTGGCATTGTTTATAAAATAATTCATTTCTTCAATCAAGCATCGCATCAAATTCACCCAACTATCTCATTTTATAAAAAATAATATTCATGAAAAAACTATAAGTAAAGGTGAAAAAGCTATTAATTAATTCATTGATAAATTCAAGGGGCAAAGGAATGAGACCCTACCTCAAGAAGTAGACCATGCCAAGCTGAACACTCAGTGCTTGATAACTTAGATGATAGAAACTCAAATTCTCTCCACACTTACATGCACATACATTCATATATATATATATATATATATCCCTTAACCCAATACACACATTCCTCTATCCATGAGGGAATATGCACAAGGAATATAAATAAATAAATAAATATGTATATATGTATACATACCAACATATATGAGTGAAATTATTCTCGGAGTTTCCAAAATCTCTACAGAGAAATCTTGGAACCTTAAAACCCCATAAAGAACCTAAATAAAGTTGGAAAAACCAAAAAATCTGATTAAAAACTCACCTTAAATAAATGACGGTGAACCAAAATGGACCAATCCACTTCACCTTCAGTGAAGGATGATGGAATATGAATGAAGGGGCCCCGAGAGACTCTTTTCATAACATAACATCTGAGGAAAAAACCAAAACCCAGTTTATCCTAAACCCTAGGTTCAGCTGAACCTCACTAGGGAAAAAAGATAGTAAAACCAACCAATAGAGGGATGAGAAGGGAGGAGAATAGATTAACTCATGAAATTGATTGAGAATCACAAAGGAACTGGATGAAATCAGTGATCAAAGGAGGAGTCAATGAGGTGGGGTGCATCTCACCTAGGGCTTTTAGGAAGGGGGTGTCATGTGAGTGAGGTGAGGGGATATGTATATTACCATTTTAGTTTTATTTTATTTTATTTTAATTTAACTTTTAAAATATGCTATCATGAACAGTTTGGGCCACATGATTTGGAAAACCGTGTGCCGATTTTTTGTCCTCTACTAGACACCTGGAAATCCTACATGGGCTAGCTGCACAGTTTGGAAACTATGTGCCAATTGTGCATTGAATAGTTTTGATCTACCAAATATGTCACTAACCATTTGGTATAGGCACATGTTTTGGTAAAAAACACATATCATGTGCAATAGCCTTTTCCCACCTATATAAGGCCGCACAGTTTCATACTGTTGGATTCACGGTTTCAGAAAAACTGTGCACCCTCTATAGGTACTTCATAACATGATTGCCTGATTTTGGAACTCTTGAAACTCCTTGAGACACCCGTGAAAATTATCAGGACTTCACCCAATTCCAAAAACATCACATTGAAGCATTCAAACTCTCATTATTCTATTCTGAATGTTGGTTTTAAAAATAGTCTGTTCAGAAAACAAAAAAGTTTAAATTCCCTCATAATTTTCATTTGGTTCAAAACATAGATCGTTACATGAAGGATAAATTTTGATCATGAAATATTAATTGAAGGTGGGTTAAAACATGAATGGATATGGGCATACTGGGTTCGAAGAACATATACTAATTTTAAATATTAACTAAATACAATGATTTTATGTGGGCTATTTTCACATCATAAACATATGTCTATAAAATCTCTAATATCATTCCTAAATTTCCATGTCATTATATTCCATAGATGAAAATAGACCAATTGATACATGGAGTAGTGAGAATTTTACGATGAAGTATCTATGATTTCTTTGGAGTATTAATTCTCATATCAATGCGTGATGAATTTATACCTCATAATTCATCTTGAAGGAATACTTCACAACCACCACTACTGGACTGTACATTAATGGAAGAGAATGAAAATTCCATGAAAATGGAACTTCTTTCATAGATATATATTATTTTTGACTCATGGATGATGATTTTCGTAATCCCATTTGGGAACGATCCAACCACAATGGGCCTAAAGAGGTGTCCCTCTATATAGAACTTTGGAGTACTAGACACCTATTTTCATGAAATAGAGAGAGAAAAATATGATAAGTGTGGATATGGTTTTAATCTAGGTAAAACTCATTACATTTTTCTTGTTATCTTACTATCTAGGTGGACTGGTGGATGAATTATCCCAGACCATGATTTGTATATAGGCATGAGGCCAATCACCTTCGTGGTGGTAGATAGGTTGGTAAAGGGAAGTCCTAGTGGCTTGGCGATACCAGTGATGACCAAGATTCATCAATTTCTTTTACATTTATATAACAGAAAGTATTTGTTTGGTATTTTTAGGACCATTTCAACTGATTTAGGGTAGTATAACAACACATTTAAATACATATAGATCCATGGTGAGGTTCACACCCTAAGATGAAGAATTAAGACATTCATTCAAGCCATCTTCGGTATCTGAAAATTGTCATTGAAGTGTGACAAGGCTCATAAGATCCTAAAACAAAATTCAAAATTAAATTTATTTCTATATGGTGAATACCCCAAAAAGACTATCATATACAATGACCACACAAGTTATAATGTGTGGTCATATAAGATATTTTTAAGAGATTTTATTTTGTTATCCATGATCAATTGTGATATCATCTGTGAATCTTACACGCCATATAGGTTCATTCATCAATTTTGGAATATACTTCAACAAGTGGCTATTCCACTCATGGATCAAAGAATGGAAATACATGAAATGGTATCATGATAGTTATGGGTGATGAAAGATCATGAGAATACTCAATCCAAAATTAGGCTTCCATAAAATAAATGCACTCATCAGCCTGAAACCTAGGTATAATCTTTCCTGGATGTCTTTGTATCCTTGTGAGATGCTTGCAAATCGAGTACC